>JAVTVX010000010.1:28420399-29620399 GCA_033439265.1 Dillenia suffruticosa | reverse complement strand
AAGCTCCTTCTCCAATTCAGGTAATCCTTCCACCAGATTGTTCTTCTTCATTAAGAGAAGGGCAGCATGATAAAAGTGTCCTAATCTCCTATGCCAAAGCACTGCATTACTCACTTGTTTGTGTACTGCAGCTTGCTTTTCTTCCAACAAATTCAAAGTAAAGCATTTGCTTCTCATTTGGACATTAAACACCTTCCTGCTTTCTGCATCTTTGATTGTATAGCTTTTGTCTTTAAACAAAACCTTGTAACCTTTCTCTAGCAATTGACCAACACTCAAAAGGTTTTGATCAATTTCAGGAACATATAATACATCTGGGATGAGTTTCAAACCTAAGAGGCCTTCAATGGCAATCGTTCCTTTGCCTTTTACTGCAATGTATTCCCCATTACCAATTCTAACTTTGGTAATGGCTGTTCTATCAAGCTCCCTAAACAACTCATGGTTATAAGTCATGTGGTGTGTACAACCACTATCTATTAGCCAACTTTCTGCAGAGCTACTGTAACACTGACAATACAGTGTCTGTAATTTAATTATAAAGAGAGAGATTTTATTTATTTAAATTTGATTTTTTGATTTTGGGGTATTTAAATTAAATTTTTTGGTATATTTTAATTTGCCGAATCGGCAAATCGAAGTAAACCCCATCTTTATGAAATTTGCATTTCTAAAGAAATATGGGTGTGAAAATATATATGCACAAATATATATTTATTTATTTATTTAGTAAAAAAAAAAAAAAAAAAAAACAAGAAAAATGGAGACGCAGCGTTTTGGGGCAAAACGCTACGTCCCCAACTTGATTTGGGGATTAGGTTTAGAAACCCTAATCCCTCTCTCTCTCTCTCTCTCCCTCTCTCCCCGACCCTTCGTTTCTCCTCCCATCGCGGCGCTGCTCCTCCTTTGCCGTGAGCTCCGCCACCAACAGCCCACCACCATCATCGCCACCTTCTTCCTCTTCTTCTTTTTCTTCTTCTTCTTCTTTTCTCTCCCTCTCCGAATCTCCCGCGGTCTCTCTCCCTTCCGCCACACACCGCCGCGAGCTCCACCACCATACACCACCGCTTGCGACTGCCGCTGCTCCTTCCTCCCACGAGCCTCCGCAAGCACAACCCAGCACCTTTGCACGCGTTCGAGCCACAGCGCGCAACTATAGCGCAATCTTCCCAGCACGAGCAGGACCCAGGCCGCGAGCGCGAGCCAAGCCACGAGCAGGACCCAGCCCGCGAGCGTGAGCCAAGCCGCGAGCAGGACCCAGCCCGCAAGCGCGAGCCAGGCTGAGAGCAGGACCCAGCCCGCGAGCGCGAGCTAGGCCGCAAGCAGGACCCAACCCGCGAGCACGAGCCAGGCCGCGAGTGCGAGCCAGGCCGTGAGCGAGCCTCAGTGCACGAGCGCGCTCCAGCGCGTCTCAGCGCACCAGCGCACAAGCGCGCACCAGCCCGCAAGCCACTACAGCTCGCGAGCCACTGCTGGCAAGTAGGCCCATCAGCCATAGGCCCAATAACCGCAGGCCCATCAGCCGCAGGCCCGCCACCCTGCAGGCCCATCAGCCACAGGCTCGCCAGCCGACAAGCCCGCCAGCCTGCAGGCCTATCAGCCCGCAGGCTTACTAGCCTGTTAGCCCACTAGCCCACAGACCGTGAGCCCGCTAGCCGAAGCCCACTGGCCTGCTGACCTGTGAACCCATAAGCCTGCTGTAGCCCACGAGCCCGCAACGGCCCACGAGCCCGCGACGGCCCACGAACCTCCACGCAGGTAACTGACTTAGGGTTTTGCTTCCGATCTAAATGTTTGAACCTAACTAATAAACCCTATCTTGATAGGTAGCATTTCAGATCTTGAAGTGATCGAGAAGACATTCGGGCAAAGGTCTACGATCCGAGAAAAACTCAAGGTGAGTGATTTCGGACCCATTCGATTGGTTATCGAATTTAGGGTATATATTAGAATATACACTAAATTCTAAATAAATGAATTTTCGGATATTATATGCGACTGATTAGGTTAAGTGTCGGAATTTATATGAAATAAGACTGTTCAGAATGATAGAATCAAATTAAATTGATTTGAATAGTTTCCCTTGGAGTTTAAATTGACCTATGCACGAAAACAGTCAGAAATTATGATTTTAGTGAAAGAGTTGATATAACCTTTCTCATTATAAATTGTTTTGCTTATAGACAATTTAAATACGATTACCGTATTATGAAAATAGACTCATATATCTTGAAAATGACATATGGTTTGAAACATTTGGATGGGAATCGAAAAGTGTATGATTTTTCAAAGATTTTTCATCTTATAGGAAAATTTTTTATTTTCAGGCTTATTTCCGACATTGAGTGATTTTAGGGTTGAATTTGACTTGGATTAAAAGTACATTAATTGTTTCTAACTGAATTGCAATTGATGACATTAGAATATGTTCATAAATTGAAGAGTTAAGGTTTGTACAAATTTAGGGAAAATGGATAAACCCTATAATACTTGAAATTTGATATTAAATTCTGATGATCTGATTAGATTGATTTTTTTGGAGACTCAAGGAGTCAGATTGGATTTGTTTTGAAATAAGGAGTGACCACCCTCCCTAAAACTATGAGTGGGACTTTGACATCTTCTATTGATTAACAAATCACGTTTTACCGATTTTCAAATGACATGATTTCTATACGTATGAAAACTAAATTTTTTGATTTTGATAGACATATTTTTGTGACCATCGGAGCGTCTCAACTGCTGATTTTATAGATTATGCATCCATGAGTTTGATAACTGATATTGTGCCACCTTTTTGACATATTGACATGTTTTAATGCTTCTACTGTATTGGCACAAAGTTTTAAATGTATTTACATGTACTATTTAGGCTATACGCCCGGTCAAAATTATGTTACGATACATGGGGCTACATGCCCGGTTGACATGATGTGATTTATGGGTTTACGTGCCTGGCCGACTTGGCGATATGGTGATATGCTTCCTATAACATTCCATAGCTATGAAAGACATTTGGTAGAAGCACCCCTTGTGCCCGGATACGGTTCGGCCGGAGGTATTCATCAGATCGTCATGTATGTGGGTGTCCCAGGTTGACCCTCATCGGGAAGGACATGAGTTTACCTCTGTCTAGCATTGGGCGGGACACCATACACGTCCGACTATATATATGTATCATTATTATTATTTATAGGCTAGTTGGAGTAGTCTGTGGCCAACATTGGGGTAGAGATCCATTATTTGATATTTGTATAGTGAAAACCCCCAATGCGCCTGTTCTTGGTCTAGGTAGACCATTGCCAGGGTTGTTTGTTCGGCCGACTCTACATATGTGACTTGATACATGGATGGATGCATATGTTATTTTTTGATGTGTGCCTTAAGATATGTTTTATTCTGAAACAGCATGTTATTTTTGCACACTCGATATTTTGTTACATGCTTTGACACTCCAAATTCACCTTTGATATTGATAGCATGATATCAATCCTCTCACTTGTTCAGTATCCTCCCATAGATACTTACCCTTCACTTTCTCCCTACAGGATTAGTCTTGGACTGAAGAAGAATTATTGTATTCTTGCGACGTGTACTTGATAGTATCGGACTTGGGTATGGATGTTACCATATCTTCCGCTACGATTATTGGAGATTTTAGTTTAATAAATGTACTCATTTATTTATTTTTGGGATGACTGTATAATTTATGTATATTTATTTGTAAAACTCTCATAATTTATTTGCATTGAGGCGATTGTACGTATTTAAATGTTACTTGAGAAAATTATTGTATATTATGTAAAAATTTAGATCCGCTCGGTGTGGCGGCTGCTCATGATTTGGTTGAGCATGACAGTAGAGGTCTGTGGCTAGGTCTGTTGGAAAATTTTATAGCCTTGCGTTGTTTTAGATGTTGGCTGTGGTATTAGTTGATTTTGGAGAGGCTAGGATACCATTTATTTATTTTACAGGATGAATGTTGATATACATGTCAAATTGTACTTGGGAGACCTTCGAAATATGGGGAGATTCTGTTCGATTTTTTATAAAAATGTAGTCGGCATCCAGGGCAACGGGTAGCTGTTCATGACCCCCATTCGGGGCATGACAGTTCGGTTGGTATCAGACCGAGGTTGGGTTAGAGAAAGGATAGTAATAAAAGTCAAGTCTTCCCAAGTACATTTAAAAGTTCTCAATGCATTAGAAAGTTTCGTACAGTCACATAAAGTCCCATACGTGGTCGTAGACCACTAATTTCATTTATTTTAGGGGGTTACTTATGAATTAACTAACCCTAATTTTTAAATCATGTCAAATTCTAGAGTTATATCTAATGAAAAGTTCTCTCCTTGCAAAATTATACCTCCTTGACACGGTAGACCACCGGGACGCGGAGCTAGACTCGCGCTTCCCGAGACTTCTCAAGTGCCTGACCCTTGAGGGGACCTGAGACCGTTGGAGTGCCTAAGGCTGCTTCCTCTTCACGGGTGCCCCCTGCAGTGCCTACTCAGCCGGCTGCTCCAGCCGAGATTCCACCACCGTCCTTTGAGGCGGTTAGGCAGGTGTATGAGTGGTACACCTCCCACGGGATTCAGATGTCACCCCCACCACCACCGACGATAGTGCCGACTTCTACGGCCGTGCCACCTCCACCAGTATCGATCGCCACCCCGATTCCTACGGTCGTGCCACCTTCAGTTGTACCAGATCAGCCTCCAGTTGTTGGTCCTTCCACTGTTTTAGGACCTAGTGACACTACCTCCTCCACTTTGAGGCGTATTCATGAGCTTACCCAGTTGGTGAAGGAGGCAAGACAGTTAGGCTGCACGGAGTTTGCGGGAACGGGTGATCCCACAGCAGCAAAGCACTGGATCAACCACACCCGTAGAATTTTGACGGATCTGGAGTTAAACGAGGACTACCGGCTTTGGATAGCAGAGAGACTCTTGGATGGTGACGCCCTCACTTGGTGGGAGGCGATTTGTGACGATGCTACCGAGCCACTGCGATGGGAGGACTTCCTGCGGGAGTTCGATCGCAGGTACTTCTCTGAGTTCCAGTGGGACCACAAGAGGGTAGAGTTTCTGCACTTGCGACAAGGAACCAGGATAGTGACAGAGTATGAGACGGAGATGAGGCGACTACGTGCTTTCATTCCAGACTTGGCGACGCCGAAACAGCTACGGTTCAAGTTTGAGGATGGCCTCAACTTGAACATCAGGAGGTATATGATAGTGACTCCTAGTCTCTCCTTTACGGAGATCGTGGACTCAGCACTTAGGGCGGAGGAGATCGTTTGTGCTGAGGGTAGATAGCGGGAGAACAGAGAGATAAGGAAGAAGAGATCTGGGGCTTCTTCGAGCCATGGCTCGAAGAAGGACAGGAGTTCAGGATATCAGAAAGGCTCTTCTCAGCTAAGACAAGCACATCCTAGATAGGGATCAAGATCTCAGGGATTTAGAGCACTGACCTCTAGCGCCACTACTCAGACTTTAGATCAGCGGCAACCTTTTTGCAGCCGATGTGGTGGACACCACCCTTTTGAAGAGTATACGGTGCCTGTTACATGCTTCCGGTGTGGGAAGCCAGGGCACATCAGGAGCACCTGCCCTGAGTTGGGATTTGGAGGTCAGATAGCTTCAGGACACTCGAGTATTCCCCGAGGAGGACAGTAGGGAGCACCTGCGCACTCAAGTCACACCGCTCCACGGACAGCAGTCGGGAGCAACACGGTGCCAGGACCATTCCGACAGCAACAGAGGACACAGACCCGTGTATACGCAATGACACAGGAGGACGCTCAGGCGAGTCCTGACATGATTATTGGTGCTCCTCCCACTGATCCTCATGTTTAGAGATATTTTCTTTTATGTACCTTCTTTTGAGCACCATCACTAGTTAAAGCCTTAGAGGCTTAACTATGTTGGTTGTACATACATTTTGATATATATATATATATATGTGAGCATATATTTTCTTCCATATTTATCAACAGATTTTTTTTTTATTTTCTCACAATAGGAGTTATGAAAATATGGGGAGTCGACACTCGTGTCCTTATTGACACCGTGTCGAACTATTCGTATGTAAGAAGCGTCTTTTGCCCACAGGTTGGGTAAGCATTGTCGCTACTTGATGAGGAGATATTGGTCATTTCTCATCTCGGTGAGCAGATACTTCGAGATGCTATCTACAAAGGGAGTAAGGTCATGGTCAGAGATGCAATACTCGAGGCAGACTTAATTCCACTTGAGATGACGAATTTCGATGCCATCCTAGGGATGGATTGGCTAAGCATGCATAAGGCCTCAGTAGATTGTTTCACCAAAGAAGTGGAGTTTTGGAGACCCGAGGAGCCGTTGTTGAGGTTCCCAGGCGATGGGCGAGTGTTACCACGCTGTGTTGTATCGGTGATGAAAGCCAAGAGATTGATACGCCAAGGGTGCACGGCATACCTGTCTCATGGTATTGACACCACTGTGGAGGGGCCGAGGCTTGAGGAGGTCCCAGTGGTGCAGGTGTTCCTAGATATATTTCCCAAGGAGCTACCCGGGCTACCCCTAGTTCGGGAGTTTGATTAGAAATTGACCTAACTCCAGGGACCACTCCCATATCTATTCTGCCATACAAAATAGCGCCAGCTAAGCTTAGAGAGCTCAAGATCCAATTACAAAAATTGTTGGACAAGGGTTTAATCTGTCCAAGCACTTCACCATGGGGTACTCCGGTGTTATTTGTGAAGAAGAAGAAGGACGGGACTCTATGATTGTGTGTGAACTATAGGCAGCTAAACAAGGTTTCCATAAAGAATCAGTACCCTCTGCCGTATATTGTTGATTTATTTGATCAGTTCCAGGGTGCGCGTGTTTTTCTCAAAGATCGATCTTCGATCTGGATATCATCGGTTGCGGATTAGGGCTGAGGAAGTGCCCAAGACCGCATTTCGCACCCGATATGGACATTACGAGTTCGTGGTCATGCCATTTGAGCTGACCAACGCACCAGCAGCCACAGACAGTGACCGAGGTGCGGAGTTTCTTTGGTCTTGCGGGGTATTACCTGTGGTTCATAGAAGGATTCTCCCGGATCGCTGCTCCACTTACTAGACTGACGCGAAAGGACGTCAAGTTCTTATGGGACGATCGTTGTGAGACGAGCTTTCAAGAGCTCAAACAACAACTGACGACGGACGGCCAGTCAAAGAAGACCTTAGTTTTCCAGCTCAGCACGTAGCTATTCTGATCGACTGGTCAAAAACCTGCGGAGCAAAGAAGTTTCATTGGTTAGAGTTTTGTGGAGGAGTGACCAGGTCGAGGAAGAGACCTGGGAGCCCAAGGAGACTATTAGAAAACAGTACCCCCATTTGTTTGCTGGTTAGTTTTCTTTTAGTTTCGAGAACGAAACTTATTTTTAGGGGGTTAGAAAATGTAATACTGATACTGCAGTGTCTGTAATTTAATTATAAAGAGAGAGATTTTATTTATTTAAATTTGATTTTTTGATTTTGGGGTATTTAAATTAAATTTTTTGGTATATTTTAATTTGTCGAATCGACAAATCGAAGTAAACCCCATCTTTATGAAATTCACATTTCTAACGAAATGTAGGTGTGAAAATATATATGCATAAATATATATATATATATATTTATTTATTTATTTATTTATTTATTTAGTAAAAAAAAAGAAAAATGGAGACGCAGCGTTTTGGGGCAAAACGCTGCGTCCCCAACTTGATTTGGGGATTAGGGTTAGAAACCCTAATCCCTCTCTCTCTCTCTCTCTCTCTCTCTCTCTCTCTCTCTCCCTCTCTCCCCGACACTTCGTTTCTCCTCCCACCGCGGCGTCGCTCCTCCTTCGCCGTGAGCTCCGCCGCCAACAGCCCACCACCATCATCGCCGCCTTCTTCCTCTTCTTCTTCTTCTTTTTCTTCTTCTTCTTCTCTCCCTCTCGCGAATCTCCCGCGATCTCTCTCCCTTCCGCCACACACCGCCACAAGCTCCACCACTACACGCCACCACTCGCGACAGCCGCTGCTCCTTCCTCCCGCGAGCCTCCGCGAGCGTAACCAAGCGCCTTTGCACGCGATCGAGCCACAGCGCGCGACTGCAGCGCGATCTCCCCAGCCCAAGCAGGACCCAAGCCGTGAGCACGAGCCAGGCCGCGAGTAGGACCCAGGCTGCGAGCACGAGCCAGGCCGTGAGCAGGACCCAGGCTGCTAGCACGAGCCAGGCCACGAGTGCAAGCCAAGCCGCGAGCAGGACCCAGCCCGCGAGCACGAGGCAGGCTGCGAGCACGCCTTAGCGCATGAGCACGCTCTAACGTGCCTCAGTGCACCAGCGCATACCAACGCACCAGCGCACACCACCTCGCGAGCCACTGCTAGCCCGTAGGCCCATCAGCCGTAGGCCTAACAGCCGCTGGCCCATCAGCCGCAGGCCCGCCAACCCGCAAGCCCATCAGTCATAGGCCCGCCAGCCTACCAGCCCGCAACCCGCCAACCCGCAGGCCCTTCAGCCCGCAGGCCTGCCAGCCTGCTAGCCCACTGGCCCGTAAACTGTGAGCCCGCTACCCGAAACCCACTGGCCCGCTGACCAGCGAACCCACGAGCCCGCTGTAGCCAGCGACGGCCCGCGACGGCCCGTGAGCCCGTGACAGCCCACGAACCTCTACGCAGGTAACTGACTTAGGGTTTTGATTCCGATCTAAGTGTTTAAATCTAACTAATAAACCCTATCTTGATAGGTAGTATTTCAGATCTTGAAGTGATCGAGAAAACATTCGGACAAAGGTCTGCGATCCGAGAAAAACCCTAGGTGAGTAATTTCGGACCCATTCGATTTGGTTATCGAATTTAGGGTAAATTTAAAATAAAAAGTCTTGTATATACTAGAATGTACACTAGATTCTAAATGAATGCATTTTCGGATATTATATGCGGCTTATTAGCTTAAGTGTCGGAATTTAGATGAAATAAGACTGTTCAGGATGATAGAATCAAATTAAGTTGATTTGAATAGTTTACCTTGGAGTTTAAATTGACCTATGCATGAAATTAGTCGGAAATTGAGATTTTAGTGCAAGGGTTGATGCAACCTTTCTCATTATAAATTGTTTTGCTTATAGGCAATTTAAATACGATCTCCGTATTATGAAAATAGACTCATATATCTTGAAAATAACATATGGCTTGAAACATTTGGATGGGAATCAAAAAGTGTATGATTTTTTAAAAATTTTCCATCTTATAGGAAAATTCTTTATTTTCAGGTTTATTTCCAACCTTGAGTGGTTTTAGGGTTGAATTTGACTTGGATTAAAAGTACGTTAATTGTTTCTAACTGAATTGCAACTGATGACATTAGAATGTGTTCATAAATTGAAGAGTTAAGATTTGTACAAATTTAGGAAAAATGGATAAACCCTATAATACTTGAAATTTGATATTAAATTCTGATGATCTGATTAGGTTGATCTTTTTGGAGACTCAAGGAGTCAGATTGGATTTGTTTTGAAAATAGGGAGTGACCACCCTTCTTAAAACTGTGAGTGGGACTTTGACATCTTCTATTGACTGATAAATCACGTTTTACGGATTTTCAAACGACATGATTTCTAAACGTGTGAAAACTAAATTTTTGGATTTTGATGGACATTTTTGTGACCATTGGAGTGTCTCAACTGCTGATTTTATAGATTATGCATCCATGAGTTTGATAACTGATATTGTGCCACCTTTTTGATATATTGACATGTTTTAATGCTTCTACTATATTGGCACGTAGTTTTAAATGTATTTGCATGTACTATTTGGGCTATACGCCAAACCGAAATTATGTTACGATGCATGGGGCTATATGCCCGGCCGACATGATGTGATGCATAGGGCTACGTGCCTGGCCGATTTGGTGATATGGTGATATACTTCCTATAGCATTCTATAGCTATGAAGGACATTTGGTAGAGGCACACCTTGTGCCCGGATACACTTCGGCCGGAGATATCTGCCAGATCGTCATGTGTATGGGTGTCCTAGGTTGACCCTCATCGGGGAGGACGTGAGTTTACCTCTGTCTAGCACTGGGCGGGACACCATACATGGCCGACTATATATATGTATCATTATTATTATTTACAGGCTAGTTGGAGTAGTCTGTGGTCAATATTGGGGTAAAGAGCCATTATTTGATATTTGTATAGTGAAAACCCCCAATGCGCCTGTTCTTGGTCTAGGTAAACCATTGCCAGGGTTGTTTGTTCGGCCGACTCTACATATGTAACTTCATACATGGATGGATACATATGTTATTTTCTGATGTATGCCTTAAGATATGTTTTATTCTAAAACAGCATTTTATTTTCGCACACTCGATATTTTGTTACATGCTTTGACACTCCAAATTCACCATTGATATTGATAGCACGATATCAATCCCCTCACTTGCTGAGTATCCTCCCATAGATACTCACCCCTCACTTTCTCCCCACAAGATTAGTCTTGGACTGAAGAAGAATTATTGTATTCTTGCGACGTGGACTTGATAGTATCGGGTTTGGGTATGGATGTTACCATATCTTCCGCTACGATTATTGGAGATTTTAGTTTGATAAATGTATTCATTTATTTATTTTTGGAATGACTGCATAATTTATATATATTTATTTATGAAACTCTCATAGTTTCTTTGCATTGAGGCGATTGTACGTATTTAAATGTCACTTGGAAAAATTATTGTATATTATGTAAAAATTTAGGTCCGCTCGGTGTGGCAGTTGCTCATGTTTTGGTTGGGCATGACAGTAGAGGTCTGTGGTTAGGTCTATTGAAAAATTTTATAGCCTTGCATTGTTTTAGATGTTGGCTGTGGCATTGGTTGATTTTGAAGAGACCAGAATAGCCATTTATTTATTTTACAGGATGAATATTGATATACTGGTCAAATTGTACTTGGGAGACTTCCGAAATATGGGGAGTTTCTGCCCAATTTTCTATAAAAATATAATCGGCATCCAGGGCAACGGGCGACTGTTCATGACCCCAATTCGGGGTGTGATAGCTACAAGTGGCAAAGCATGAAGCCACAAATAGCTCTTCCTCATGTGGTTAATCTGCAACAGTGTTGGCTTCTCCTTGTTGTTGTTGATTTTTGCTGATCCTCTCCATATGCCCTAGCTGTCCACATTTGTTACATCTTACATCTGGCCTCCACCAACATCTTTTTTGTGGATGATTAGTCTTTTTACAATGAGGACAGGGTGGATAGATTTGAGTGTTGTTGTTGCTGCTTGAGCTTGTTGTGGGCTTTTTTTGTTGTTGCTCTTTTTCTTATTTTTGCTTTCATTTTTATTTAGTAATTTGGCTTGAAAAGCACCCTCCACATATTCTTCTTGCCTCATAAGCCTCCTTTGTTCCTGTGCTTGCAGTGCATTTAAAAGCTGTGCCAAGGTAATGCTTGACAAATCTTTAGCATTCTCTAGTGATGAAATTGTAGCCTCAAACCTTTCAGAAATTGTAACTAAAATTTTCTGAATAATTCTTGAATCAGTAAATTCAGTACCAAGAATCCTTACCTTGTTAACTATGCTGAGAAGTCTATCAGAATAGTCCTTGATAGTTTCTGATTCCTTCATCCTTTGCATTTCAAACTCTTTGATCAAATTCAGAACTTGCATGCCTCTGACCTTTGCATTTCCTTCATACTCATGCTTCAGGAAGTTCCATATTTCATTCGCAGTCTTCAGTGTCATGATTCTAGTGAAGATTGTAGATGAAACAGTTTCAAATAGGCTGGCTTTGGCTTTAAATTTCCTTTGTTTCATCTCCTTATGAATTTTGATTTGTGCCATTGTTGGATTATCTGGAAGAGTAAGAACTTCATATTCATCTTCAACAGCTTCCCACAAATCATTTCCATCAAGATATGCTTCTATTCTGACAGCCCACATTTGATAATTTGTTCCATCAAACACTGGAGGTGCCATAGGAGTGAATGAAGTTTATGAATTCATTTTTGTGTTTTCTGTAAAGTAAGATAAGTGTTTAACCTCTCTCAATCTCACAGATCCCTAAAGATTAATGGCTCTGATACCAATTTGTTGGGTTTTTTGATAGAAACAAAGTGCCAAAGGAGCTAAAATAACAAGAAATTTTCAAATTACAGAAGGTTGTTTTTTATTCAATCATAGACCCTAATTTACACTAAAAAATGTAAACTGAAATGAGCATAAATTGGAGAATAATGTTAAGATCATAACTAACAACAAATAACTAAAAATTTTGAAATCAAATTCCTAAAAAGCAGGTCTTCACATGATCTTCTTAACTGATTTTTGATTTATTTATTTTAAGCATATTTTATCAGCTGCTAGCAAAATTTCAGCCAAATCAGCATCCTTGTCAGCAACATATCAGCATCTTTTGCAGCAGCAGCTCCTGAGGAATTGCATTCAGCATCACTTCTGCAGCTCCTGAGGTATTGCACTCAACAGTATAACATAGATGATGGAGCCTTATGATCAGACTCCACAATGATACAATATTACCACCATAGTGTACCCAGCATATCAGTCAGCTATATGGAAAGGTAGAAAGTACCCACCATTGGTAGATTTTGAATCCTCAGGCGGTACTCTAGAAGCTAGCGTAAACAATATTGTAAGGTATACAGCACAAATAACATTGTCTGCAGCTAGTCCAGTAGCAAGAACTGAAGGAGAAACATAAAGAGCTTCTGCCATTGCGACATAATTGATAGCTGCAAGTAATACAAACAAAGTTTTTATCAATCATGAAACACATTAACAATAAATTGATGAAGAAATAACGAAAAAGATAAAAAAGGATTCTGCAGATCTAATGTAATAAGATAACAATAAGATTCCAAGAATGAAGATGACAATCGGCAAAGAGAAATATAATGATCAGGCAAAACATTAGATGCAGGTGAACCCAAATAATTACAAATTTCACTATGCTTTTCATAAAGCTTTTAAAGAGGGTATATGTGAAGAATGGTCTGTCACAAGCGTATTACTTCTCTTGTAGATTTCAAGGAGAGAAGGAAACAAAATTCTGGAGCAGAGATCCATAATTTCAGCATTTCAACTGGCTGTATTGATATCAGTTATTCATAATAATATTGGAGCTTCATCTTCAAAGTTTACCAATCTTTCTTACTTGCTAGAAGATTCCTCTCCATCAGCATAAAAAATAGCAAAAGAAGCACATGGAATAAATATACAATGAGCAGAGCTTAATGCCAAAATGATATAGCAAATGCAAAACAAAAGGTCACTGATTAGTAAATCCTGCTTAAGCAGTGAGGTTGGGTATGGCCATAACCTTGGGCATTTTTGCACAACGTGGCCAGCCTGAAGGCTCGGAGAAGGAAATGCACTTTTCAGTCCTCGCCTTTACCATGGCACTAAAGCTAAGAACCTAAGAATAATATGGACACATGTTTGCATAATCAATTTCATCAGTTTCTTAATAATATTAGTGCTGCTATAAGAATGTGTTATGGGAAACCTGTAAACAACCAACTGGAAGATGAAGTGGCATCTAAAGGGCTGAGGATCTATCAACGGAGAGGCAAAGAGAAGTTGTTAGGAGTAACAAAATGCTATTGAAAGAATCTGAATTAGTTAGAGAGGGAATATGCTTAAATTAAGCTATAAATAGATGAGATGGAAGATGGAAGAGGGTAGAGAAGTATTGTAAAGCTTTGGCTTAGTTAGAGGGCAGTTTTGCTCACGAGAGCAGTTTGATTTTTCTTTTCTTTTTTTCTGTAATTTTCCTAGCATCCAATAAAAGGAAGTTCTTGATCTTTCAAGAACTTACACTCCTCCATTTTCATCCCTAAGAATTTGGTCCGACCTGCCGCCCTCTTCCCCACCCTTTGTTTCTGTTCTCTCTCGCTTTTCCCCTCTTTAGTAGACTTTTCCCATAACCTCCCTTCAATTACTTCATGCCTAACACCAGAATAGATACAAAATTGGAGTCCATTGAGAAAAGTATTGCCAAACTGGGGAAGAGTGTCTTGACACTAGTCGAGGAAATGAACATCTATCATACCAGGATGGACAACTCGACTCACTGGATGAACTGGTGGTAGCACTGTTGTGATAAAAACACGACTGTCATGAGGAAGCTGGTTCCTCTACACTACATGGTATTCCCGGAAGCCCTTCACTCAACATAGGGTCCATTCCCATCTTGGGAACCCACCACCAAAGCCACCCACAAACAACAAACCCATCACACGAAGACTTACCTTTTGCACTGCGTCTGGTCGATCTCCCTTGTTTCGATGATCATGATCCTGCGACTTGGGTTGCATGAGTAGAGCAATTTTTCTCCATTAATCATGTCACTGATGAATCAAAAATTGTGGTGGCTATGATCTCCATGGATGATCTTACGCTCCATTAGGTCTAGTGCCTTCTCGCTTAGAAACCCTCGATTTCTTGGTCTGATCTCACGTCCGAGCTCTTTGATCGGTTCGGGGTAGGTTTATCAACAAATCCCTTTGAAGCGTTGGCGTCCACAAAGCAATTAGAGGCAGTCGATGCTTACATCGATGAGTTCGTCGCCAGAGCAACACTCATCAAGGGCTTGAATCCTTCGATCTATTAGGGTCTCTTCCTCAATGGCCTCAAGGATGAGATTCGCGTGCGCATTTGCTCATAAGAGGCTCTCTCACTCTTTCAGACTATGAAGCTTGCTCGGGAAATCGAACGCGAGAATGATTTCTTTATAATGAGAGTACTTCTGGGTAAAAAAGATGGTATCCAATCCACTTTCGGGTCACGAAAGTGGAGCTACTCCAACCCGATCCACGGAGGATCCGATACTCATCTCCATCCGAAACCCATAACCTGGAACCAAATCTCTTTTAACCCGCCTTTACTCCAAAACCATCTTCACTCGCGATCATCTTCCTCCTCTTCTCTTCTACCAAACCCTTCGACCACAACTAGAGGTTTCCACCAATTATCCCACCAAGAGCTCATGGATCTGCGCTCTAAGGGTTTGTGCTTCAAATGCAAACAACCTTATCACCCACTTCACAACTATCCCAACAAGAGCTTTAATGCAATCATTTTAGGCAATGACGAAACTCCTTCAACTGACGAAGCCCCTAGAGAAGTTACAGCTATAGAAGATTTGTAATACCATCCGGACATTCGTTAGAAAGAAAGAACAGGTGCTAGTCCACTAGGAGGGAGGAATGAAAAATGATACAACTTGGCTGGACCTTACAAATTCCATGGGCCAATTTCAAGGTTACAGCCTTGAAGACTAGGCTGAAGTTTCAATAGGTGCAATGTTATGGGAAACCTGCAAACAACCTACTGGAAGATGAAGTGGCATCTAAAGGCTAAGGGACTATCAACGGGGAGGCAAGGAGAAGCTGTTAGGAGTAATAAAATGCTGTTGAAAGAATCTGAATTAGTTAGAGAGGGAATATGCCGAAATTAAGCTATAAATAGATGAGAGGGAAGATGGAGGAGGGTAGAGAAGTATTGTAAAGCTTTGGCTTAATAAGAGGGCAGGCTCATGAGAGAAAACTGATTTTTCTTTTCTTTTTTTCTATAATTTTCCCAGCATCCTATGAAAGGAAGTTCTTGATCTTTCGAGAACTTATACTCCTCCATTTTCATCCCTAACAGAATGTCAGGTCAAAATCTGCCTTCAACTGTTGGAAATTACCTCCACCAACATGCCTACCAATGAGAGCAGCAGCTATTCTCCGATTATCTTGTCCAAGCAACCTCATTGGTACCATAACAAAGGCTACTACCGTTCCAACTGTTGTGGCAACTGCATTAAACAAGAAGGTCAAAAAACACTTCAGAAAGAAGAAGCCTGTACCAAGTAATTCAACAAATCTCTTTTCTCCATGTTATATCTTGATCCAACTCAAATACAGAAAATAGGAAATTATTTTTTGTGAAAAGAAAAAATAGAAAAAATGTCACGCCCCAACCTGGGGTCGTGAGCAGCCGCCCGTTACCTTGGATGCCGGTTGTATTTTTATAGAAAATCGAGCAGAACCTCCCCATATTTCAGAGATCTCCTAAGTACAATTTGACCTGTATATCCACATTCATCCTGTAAATAAACAAATGGCCATCCCGGCCTCTCCAAAATCAATCACTGCCATAGCCAACATCCAGAACAATGCAAGGTTATAAAATTTTTCCAACAGACCTATCCACAGACCTCTATTGTCATGCCCAACTAGAACATGAGCAGCCGCCAAACCGAGCGGACCTAAATTCTTCGTATATATAAAATAAATTCTCAAGTTATTTTTAAATATTCACAAATGTCTCAATGTAATGAAATAAATCAATACGAAGATTTCACGAATAAATGTCCATAATTTATACAGTCATCCCATAAAAAAATTATATAAATACATTGGTCAAATTAAAATCTCCAATACATAACGATATCACCAATCATCGTAGCGGAAGAGATGAAAATATCTATACCCAAGCCCAGTGATATCACGTTCGCGTCACAATTATACAAACTCAACAATACCTCCTCGATCCAACACTAATCCTGTGGGAAAAAAAGCGAGGGGTGAGTATCTATGGGAGGATACTCAGTAAATGAGGGGATTGACATCATACTATCAATATCGAGGGTGGACTTGGAGTGTCAAAGCATGAAACACAATATCAAGTGTGGGAAAAATAACGTGTTGTTTCAATAAATCAGATATCATTAGGCACACATTTGAAAATAACATATACATCCAATGTGAAAATCAATTCATAAAGAGCCGGCCAATCAAACAATTCTGGCAATGGTCTACCTCGACCAAGGATGGCGCATTGGGGGTTTTTCCAAATGTAAGTATTAAATAATGGTTTTCTGCCCCAATGTTGGCCACAGGCTACTCTAATTAGCCTGTAAATAATAATAATGTACATATAACTAGTCGGCCATGTATGGTGCCCCCGCCTGGTGCTAGACGGAGCCGTACTCAACGTCCTCTCCGATGAGGGTCAACCTGGGACACCCATACACATGATGATCTGGCGGATACCTCCGGCCGAAGCGTATCCGGACACAAGGGGTGCCTCTACCAGATGTCCTTCGTAGCTACGGATGCTATAGGAAGCATATCACAATATCATATCGGCCGGGCACGTAGCCCCATGCATCCCATCACTATGTCGGTCGGGCATATAGCCCCATGCATCATATCATAACGTCGGCCGAGCATACAGCCCAAATATATAAGTAAATCCATTTAAAACTATGTGCCAATGCAGTTGAAGCATTAAAGCATGTCAATATATAAAAAATGTGGCACAATATTTAGTTATCAAAACTTATGGATACATATCAATAAAGTCAGAAATTAAGACACTCCAAAGGTTACAAAACATTTCATAAAATATTCGAAAGTTCTAACAATCATACATTTACAGAAACATGTCATTTAAAAAGTATTTTTGAAACATGGTTTTCAATCAATAGCGAATGTCAAAATCCCACTTACAGTTCTAGGGAGGGTGGTCACTCCCTATTTTCAAAACAAATCCAATCTGATTTCTCGAGTCTCCAAAAAGATCAACCTAATCAGATAATCAAAATTTAATATCAATTTCTCAAGCATTTTTAGGGTTTATCCATTTTCATAATACTGAGATGGTATTTAGATTGTCTATATGCAAAATAACTTATAATGAAAATGATTTCAACCATCCCTAAGCTCTGATCACCATTTTTAAGCTACCCTTCTTCATACATACCATTTTCCAATTAACTATTCAAAACAACCTAAGAAAGACATGAAATGTACAATATCCTCCACTTTACGGCTCATTATATTCCAACCCTACAACCCAGATACTTTCATACATATTTCAAAGTTTAACTTTAAGGGAAACTATTCGAATTCATCCGACATGATTTTGTGATTCTATAATATGCTTCTTTCGTATCAGACCATCTAGTTTCTGTAACATTCTATACTTAACCTTCAAAATCACATATAATCATTTCAGAAATTGTATTCTATTCGTATTTTACTTATACTCTAAACATATACAGAACCTTTCATCTTAGATTCAATCCTAGATTCATTCAATTTATCAATTAGAGCCGAAATCTCCTCACCTAGGGTTTTCTCAAAGCGCAGAGTTTCGTCCGAATGTCTCTTCGGTCACTCCAAAATTTGTAGTGTTTCCTATCAAAACAAGATTTATTTGTTAGATCTAAACACTTAAATCAGAATCAAAACTCTCAATTAGTTACCTGCGTGGAGGTTCGTGGGCTGTTACGGGCTATCGCGAGCCCGTAGGTTCGTGGGTCAGCGGGCCAATGGGCCAGTGGGCTTCGGCTAGCGGGCTTGCTGGTCTGCGGGCCAGTAGACTAGTGGGCTAGCGGGCTGGCAGGCCTGCGGCTGATGGGCCTAGGGCTAATGGGCCTACGGCTGATGGGCCTACGGGCTGACTGGCCTACGGGCTGACGGGCCTGCGACTGATAGGCCTGCGGGCTGGCAGTGGCTCACGGGCCGCAGTGGCTTACGGGCTGGTGCTCGTGCACCGGCTCACGCGCTCGTGCTCTGGCTCGCACGCTGGCTCGCTCGCTCATTCGCTGCCTGGCTTGCGCTCGCGGCCTGGCTCGCGCTCGCAGGCTAGGTCCTGCTCGCGGATTGGCTCGCGCTCGCGGGCTCGGTCTTGCTTGCGGAATGGGTCCTGCTCGCTCACGGTCTGAGGTGCGCTGTGGCTCGATTGCGTGCAAGGGCAATGTGTTGCTCTCACGGAGGCTCGCGGGAGGAAGGAGCAGCTGCTGCGTGCGGTGGCGATGGCGGAAGGGTGTGATAGATCTCGGCTCGCGGCGGACGAAGGCGAGGCGGAGAGAGAGAGCGATTGCGGGAGATCGCGAGAGGGAGAGAAAGAAACAGTGAGATAAAGAGAGAAAGAGACAATGGGTGAGAGATAGAGAGAGAAGGGAAAGAAGTAAAGGGAGAGGGTGGCGGCGATGGCGGTGGCAATGGCGGAGGAAGGCACGGCCGCGGGAGAGGAACGGACGGAGAGAGAGAGTGGCGGGGGAGATGGGAGACGAAGAGTCGGGGAGAGAGAGAGAAGGATTGGGGCTAAAAGCCCTAATCCCAAATTGGGCGGGGGTGCTGCGTTTTGTCTCAAAACGCAGCACTCCGCTACTTCTTTTTTTTTTTTTTTTGGTGTTACAAAAAAAATAGCGGATAGAGAAACAAAATATTTAATGAGTAAGAATTGGGAAGTTGTTGGAGTGGTGTCGAAAGTTTTGTAACCCCTATTGATGTACGAGATTATGCTAAGGGCAGGGTGTGACTCTTCACCAAGGAAGGGTTGTCTCTAGGAGTTCATCAAGTAAAAGGCGTGACTCATTGGAATTCACCAAGAAGAGGGTAGCTCCATGTGGCTTATCAAGTTAAGGATGGGTGGCCCAAAACAAAGGGGGATTTTACATCATGTGTAAGGATGAGTGTCGACTGTCGATAACTCTGCATGGGATCAGAGAGCTATCAAAAGGTGTCGCTTATGTGATATAATTGTGGGTAGAATAGATTTGAGTGAGGGTGTAATTAGATTAAGGGTAATGGCTATGGAGAGTGATTGTAAAGTTGATAATTATTACTTGTAATGGTTGATCGAATGTGTAGAATGTTGGTTGAACCATGTTAAATACTACGTGTTTTGTGATTAATTTATTTCCACTGCACATGCATGACATTTGTGGTAGAACCAATTTTCCATCAGTTATACTTATGATGAAAAAAAATTTATATTAGAATGTGGCATACATCACTAGATTGATATCATGTTGTCTTTTTGGAAATTTTATGAAATTTTACAAATTAAATGCCATTCATGTCTTAGTCCTAGAATAACAAGGAAAGGAAGAATATGTGATTGAATACAAAGTAAAAATGCTATTTATCACTTTTTTGAGCCAGAAGATTACCACTTTCACTTCTATAAATGGAAACAATATAAGAGAGTAACAACGACAAAATAAGAGTATCATAAGATGGACCATATAGATCACATACCAAATAAACTAAATCCTACCTCTCAACATGTTCTCATTTCATTCTTAATTAAATTTTTGTTTGAATTGATCAAAACATGCTGATGATATGATGAAGAATTGGTCAAACATATTCTGACATGGATTGTGGCATATAATTTGATCCATGATTCATTTGGTCCATCTAACATTTTTTTTGTAAAAATAAAGAAATATTTCACTGGAGGTGTACATAAGTTAATAGAGAAACAATTGTAGGATTAAGAATACACACAAGTATGTGAAATTGGTCATGAAGAAGCTGACCTGACCCGAGCAAGAAAGCCAAGGGTATTGTGCCGATTGACTGAATCACACGACGCAACTCTGCTCTAAACAACAAGAATGGAACAGCCATTGGCATCAGAAACCCCAAGACTATGAAATATGTAGGAGATTCACAAGAAATGACAAATTACTCGCAGCAAGTCTCACCAAAGTGCTCACCAGTGCTCCACTTAAATGTGATCCCAAATTTTGTCTTCTCTGAGCTTCATTATCCAATAATTCTCAATAAGTACAAACAAATTGGGGAGAGAGAGAGGAAGGGAGCGCCAAATGCTAGAAGCGCTAGCAGAAAAAAGGGTAGTCCACATGCCCCATTGATCATGTGGGGATATAATTGGGAAGTTCATTTGGGACGAAGAAGATCGTACGGTCACAGATCGAATTAAATTAGGATTCTCCGGGAAAATAGTAAGCAATACAAGGGTTGCTTGATTTTGAGGTTTTTGGGAAGATAAATCACGAATACAATGGAATTTGATGAAAATGCTCTGAATATGAAATTTAATCAATGAAAATAGAGTAGAATTTTCATCCTCTCAAAATTTTCATTTCTCTTTCTCCATCAAATTTGGTATCTGTGACACCGGAACCAGTAAAAAAAAAAAAGAGAAAATGAAAAAGTCACTTTCCCAAATTTCACTCTCTCTCCCGTCTTACTCAATCTCTCCCTCTATGTTTCTCTCTTTCTCCCAATCTCTCCCATCTCCCTCAATCTCCCCCTCTCTCAATTTCTCCACCTCCCTCCATTTACATACACACAAACTCTTATTTTCTCTCTCTCTCTTTATTTCATCTCTCAACTTCTCTCCCTCGCGCGCGACAGCCCTCTGTCTCTCCCTTTCCTGCTTGCACCCGCATACTTTGCTCTCTCTTTGCCGAGAGGACTTCTGCAAGCCCAAGCCGGCAGCAGTAGTGAGCCTTCGAAAACCCTAAGCCGAATCTGTAATCATCCACCGCATAGGTAAGGATGACAGTTCTAAGTAAATACATTAGGGTTTTTGAATGTTCTTAGCAGCTAGGTTTAATTGCTGACGTTTATATCAATTTGGAAGTGTTATAGGTTCTAGACTGAAATGAATGATGCAAGGAAGCTAGGTCCGTGAACTGCGAAAACCCTTGGTGAGGGAAATTTTAATCCCTTTGATAAATTGAATGAATTTAGTGAAAGAAATCCTGTATATGTCCTGAAAATGTGTGGGATTAGAATAAGAATGCATTTTCTTAAATTCATGATTTTTGCTTAATGAACATACTGCGTTCTTTTAGTCATAACTCTCTCTGCACAAAAGTAAATCATGTGAGGTTTTTTGCATATGAAAGTAGACTCCCATATCTTGAAAATGAGGTATGATTCATTGAAATCGGATAAGAAATGAAATTGTTATGATTTTTCAAAGAATTTTCGTGGTGCTGTTCTACCCCTGTTCTGGCTGCATGTTTCCCCCTAAATTTGAGATGCCTTCTAGGCTGAATTCTGCTAAGCGCTAAACATGAAAGTTGTGGATCTATATCTTATCTTTAATATGAGATAAGAATCATATGATTTGGATGTGTGTAGTGAAAATTATAGGCTTTTTCTTATGGCTGCACAGATAGGAATTTTGAATTCTGGACTATTATGTTCAGGGACTTAGATGCCTTGCTATGATTTGAATGGATTTAGGACATAAGCAACAAAGTTGTAGTTTTATGTCTAATTTTTAAGTAAAAATTGGAATTTCCATGATCCAAGAAGTGTAGGTCAAGGTACGGCTATTTTTTTTGTAACATGTTGTGCTGGAAATTATTGGGAGGTTAGGAATTCGTGATGTATTGAGAAGAACCACTTTGCTCCAGTGTTGGTATACAATTTAATGATTTATTTATGACCAATGTCTTAAGTTAAGGCATTCGGGATTAAAAGAGGAGTATTTGATTTGGGATTTGGGAATTGGGAATGATTACCCTTCCAAAAGTTGAGTGGACGGTTCATCATGTTCTTAAATGAGAAACTTGTTTTAAAATTTGTTTTATAAATGATTTTGTAAGATTTTTACATGTTTTATATAAATTGTTTTGTGATTGTGGGATATCTGAACTGGATTGTGAAATTTGAATGCATCCACTGTGTTTATGAATGTATGTATGCCATATGTTAATTAATGTTACTTTATGAATTGCTATGACAAGAAATTTATGATTATTTGTTGAAAATTATGGCACATGATTTGTGAAATGAGGTGTTTGAGAAATGAAAAGTGCTGGTAGTTAATAGCTATAGTCATTCCCACCACGGAGTGACCTGACGGGGTGGCGTGGTTGGGGTTGGATGTGTGGGGGAGTTAGATGTCCTTACCTCTGCCGAAATCATGCTATATCTGGTTTGCACCCCAGTGAGGTACGAGCCAACGCCAAGGAAGGGGGTATGTTTTGAAACATTGGATGGAAAAACCTTTGGTGAGATTTCGTCTAGGTTCGGCCAACCTAAGATGGGAGTGTTTTCGATGGGACCCCATGATTTTCTGATAAAATGATCAATGTGGATGCATGTTTTATAGATTGATTGAATTATTGAAATGTTTTTACATATATAAAGTGTGATTTTGAGATATACTTTGACTGTCCCACATTCACCTCTCATTTATGAATACAATCACACCATTGTACTCCACTTACTGAGTATTCCCCAATACTCACCCCTCTTTTAACATTTTACAGAGGATACTTAGTTCGGAGATTGCACGTGGGAGGTTGCGAAGGATTTTTGCTGATTTGTATAGGTATCTAGCAAATGTAGAATTTTTGGGAATTGTAGTTTATAGTACCACAGAATGGAAGACTTATATAATTCTTTTTTGTATGAATTTAATCAATACTTGTTTCATATATAAGAGTAAGTATTGACGGAATCCTTACTTTGTTTATGTTGAAGCTGGTATATTTTGTTTTAAAAGTCCCTTTTTGGTAAAAATTTGTTGTTTAAATGGGACATTTGGACTTTATTTGAAGAGCTGGATGAAAATTACTCTTCTCTTGTTGAACTTGGTGATGGAAAGCAAGTGAAGATTGAAGGAAAAGGAGTTATTGCAGTTCATACAAGTGAAGGTAATAAAAATTTTATTCATAATGTTCACTATGCTCCTGATATTTCTCAGAATCTATTGAGTGTTGGACAAATGATGAAAAAAGGTTACAAATTGATTTTTGATGATGACAAATGTGAAATTTTTTATAAACATTTTGGAGAACAAGTTGCTACAGTAATGGTAACTTCTAATAATCTTTTTCCCTTCAATATGAAATCACTTCAGCATGTTGCCTTTAGAAGTGAAAGTCTTAATGATTCTTATCTCTGGCATTTGAGATATGGTCATTTGAATCTTAAAGGACTGCAGTTGTTAAAGCAGAAAAATATGGTTGTTGGGCTTCCAGAAATTATGAAACAAGATAAAATTTGTGAAGGCTATATTTATGGGAAGATGTATCGGCTTCCATTTCCAAAAACAGATTGGAGGGCTCAAGTTCCTCTTGAACTTGTGCATACGGATATTTATGGTCCAACTAGGACTCCTTCTCTCAGCAACAAGAAGTATTTTCATTTTTTTGTTGATGATTTCACTAGAATGATATGGGTCTATATACTTGAGCAGAAATCTGAAACTTTCACCAAGTTTCTACACTTCAAGCTCTTGTTGAAAAACAAAGTGGTTGTATTTTAAAGACCTTGAGGACAGATCATGGAGGAGAGTTCATTTATAAGCCTTTTCTCAATTATTGCAAAGAACATGGCATTCAAAGACAGCTTACAATCAAACGTATGCCTCAGCAAAATGGAGTCACTGAAAGGAAAAACAGAACAATTATAGAAATGGCTAGAATTATGTTGAAAGGGAGAGGACTTCCCAACCAATTTTGGGCTGAAGCCGTAAATACTGCTATACATATTCTCAATTGTTCTCCTACAAAAGTAGTTTGAAATAAAACTCCTTTTGAAGCATGGTTTGGCAAGAAACCAATTGTAAGTCAATTTAAGGTTTTTGGGTGTGTCGCTTATACTCTTGTTCCTTCTCAAAATAGAGAAAAATTTGATGAGAAAGGAGAAAAGCTTATTTTTATTGGATATGCTGATGAATCAAAAGGGTATCGACTCTTCAATCCAATAACTTATCAATTGGTGCTTTCAAGAGATGTGATTTTTTATGAAACCGCAACATGGAAATGGGAAGCCGAAGAAATTGCTGAAGTAACTATGGCCCTCGTACCTCTTGAACCAAAGCAACCTGTTAAAGATGTTGCCGGTCCATCAAATAACAATAATTCTGATGATAATTCAGATTCTGAAACTCCTCCAAGAAGGTATCGTTCCTTAGCAGAAATTTATGAATCATGTAACGTTGCATTCTTTACTGGTGAACCACAATGCTTTGAGGATAGTTTGAAACTCTTGGTAGCTGTGAGATTGTTGGACGAAGATGCTAGCACATGGTGAGATAGAGTAGTGGAAAGGGCAGCTGCACCTCTCACTTGGCACGATTTCCTTAGGGAATTCGACCAGAGGTTCTACACCTAATTTGATCAGGACTTGAAGAGAAAAGAATTCCTTTGGCTTCGCCAAGGAAATCTGTCTGTGAAGGAATATGAGGCGAAATTTAAAAGCGTATCCTCATTCGTACCAGAGCTAATCACTTCCGAAGAGTACAGACGCTTCAAGTTTGAGGATGGCTTGAATCTGAATATCCGAGAGAAGATGTTGGTCACGGATGAGCACACATACCAGAACGTGTTACAATTGGCCTTGAGGGTCGAACAGATGGTGCTTGAAAGGGGAAATGTTAGGGACTACCATGGGAAGAAGAGGTCCGATGGATTTGTACCGGGCCAAAACTCTAAGAAGAACAGAACTGCAGACTATCAAAGTGGTGGATTTATTTCGGAATCAGTTGGATTTCCTCAAAACCAACCAATTCATAGATGGAGTGCTCCTAGCACTGGAAATGTTGGATTAGGAGCTAAACCATGGAGAAGTGAAATGGGGACTTGCCCAAATTGCAAAGGGTATCATACGGGTCCATGCAGAGGTCCTAAAAGATGCTATCACTATGGCAAGGAGGGACACCTCCGTTATTCTTGCCCTGAGTTGAAGGAAGAAGGGCAAGGAAGTCGTCAAGTCAGAGGTCCCTCTAGCGGCTCCAAAACTGGCCCAGTTGGTTCAGCGACACCTTCTACCAATACTAACCCTAGGATGGGCATGGGAAGTAATGTTATAGCCACCTCCTCTCAGCGACCTCAACCTAGATCTCAAGCTAGAGTCTTTGCTATGACTAATGAAGAAGCCCAAGTTAATCCCGATGTAGTCACAGGTAATTTTCATTTAAATTTAAGTTCAAAATTTGAAATGTGATATCTATGATTTATAATTATGATTTGATGACTTATGATTATGAATTAAGGATTTATGGTTTATATTTATAGGTATGATGAATATTTTTGGTATTGATATTCATATACTCATAGATACCGGGTCGAATAATTCATTTGTGAGTTCGGAATTTGAGAGACATGCTGATAAGCCATTAGTCCCACTTGATGAAGAATTGTTGGTTATCACCCCCTTGGGAGAGCATTTGATTAGGGATTCAGTATATAAGTCTTGTGAGGTGAAAGTTGGTAAGACAATCCTTAAAGCGGATTTGATTTCGTTGGGTATGAAAGATTTTGACGCCATCCTTGGCATGGACTGGTTAAGCCTTCACCGAGTATCAGTGAACTATTTCACTAAAGAAGTGGAATTCAGTAGACCAGGGCATCCCCTACTTGTGTTCGCTAGTGAATGGCGAGTATTGCCAAGCTGTGTGATTTTAGCTCTTGAAGCACGGAGATTAGTACATAAGGGTTGTGAAGCTTACTTAGCTCACATCATTAATACTACAGTGGAAAGCCCTGATCTGAGCGATGTCCCTTTGATGAATGAGTTTCTGGACGTCTTTCTAGAAAAGTTGCCTAGGTTACCATCGATCCGGGAGTTTGATTTCACTATAGATCTTGTTCCCGGCATAGCGCCAATCTCTATTCCTCCTTATCGAATGGCACCGGCAGAATTGAAAGAGTTGAAGGTCCAACTTCAAGAGTTGTTAAATAAGGGATTCATCCGACCGAGTACCTCGCCTTGGGGTGCTCCGGTTCTGTTTGTAAAGAAGAAAGATGGCATGTTTCGGTTGTATATCGATTATCGACAATTAAATAAGGTGACCATCAAAAACAAATACCCCTTGCCAAGGATTGATGACTTGTTTGATCAACTCCAAGGGGCCAGTGTATTCTCTAAGATAGATTTGAGGTCCAGCTATCACCAGTTGCGGATAAAGGAAGATGATGTCCCCAAGACTGCATTTAGGATGCGGTATGGGCATTATGAATTCTTGGTAATGCCATTTGGTCTGACGAATGCTCCAGCAGCTTTCATGGACCTTATAAATCAAGTTTTTCACTCCTATCTCGATAAGTTCGTCATTGTTTTCATTGACAACATACTTGTGTATTCTAAAAATGATGAAGAGCATTCAAATCATCTTCGGATTGTGCTGCAGACTCTCCGAGATAAGCAATTGTTTGCTAAGTTCTCAAAGTGTGAATTCTGACTAAAGGAAATTGGCTTTTTGGGACATGTGGTATCTAGAGAAGGAATATTTGTTTATTCTAAGAAAGTTGAGGCGATTCTAAAATGGGAACAACGTAAAAACGTCACCGAGGTGTGTAGTTTTCTCGGTTTGGCTGGGTATTACCGAAGATTTGTAGAGAGCTTTTCCAAGATTGCAGCTCCGTTGTCTGGCTTGACGCGAAAGGGAATCAAGTTTATAGGGACAGATAAATTTGAGCAGAATTTTCAAGAACTCAAAAGGAGAGTCATGTCAGCTCCCATACTCGTTCTTCCTACCACCGGTGATGATTATGTTGTCTACAGCGATACCAGTAAATAGGGGTTAGGAAACGTCTTGATGTAGGGTAACAGAGTTATCGCCTATGCTTTTTGACAGTTAAAGAAGCATGAGCTGAATTATCTTACACATGATCTAGAGCTTGCTGCTATCGTATTCGCCTTCAAGATTTGGCGACATTACTTGTACGGAGCCACCTGCAGGATCTTTACTGATCATAAGAGTCTCAAATATTTGCTTACCCAGAAAGAGCTCAACTTGAGGCAAAGAAGATGGTTAGAACTGATTAAAGACTATTATTTGGTGATTGACTATCACCCGGGTAAGGAGAATGTAGTTGTGGATGCTCTGAGCCGCAAGTCATCTTCTCATTCTCAAGCGGGTTCTTATCTCTCATGCCTTGTTGGACTTCGTGCTCTTGGAGTCAAATTTGCTTATGATGACAATGGCGCATAATTGGCAAAGTTTGAAATTCGACCAACCTTGGCGGACCATATCAAAGAGCTCCAGGCAATTGATGAGGAGCTAAAGCAGATAGTAGAGAAGGTTCGTAAGGGTGAAACCGGTGATTTTCATATTCGAGAGGATGACATGGTGATGTATGGGAAACAGATTTGTGTTCCCAAAAATGATGAGGTTCGGAAAGCCATTCTTGAGGAAGCACACTCTTCGACTTATGCTATGCATCCTGGAAACACTAAAATGTACCAAACCATCAAAGAAGCTTATTGGTGGCCGAGATTGAAGCGGGAAATAGCCAAATTTGTAGCAAGGTGTTTAGTGTGTCAACAAATCAAGGCCGAACATCAGAAATCAGCTGGAACGCTTCAACCATTGCCTATACCCGAATGGAAATGGGAGCATATTACTATGGATTTTGTGATAGGATTGCCATGTACTCCGAGTCGTCACGATGCCATTTGGGTGATAGTGGACAGACTCACAAAATCGGCACATTTCCTCCCAATTCAGAATACTTATTCTTTGGAAAGATTAACAAAGTTATATCTTGATGAGATTATCCGACTCGATGGAATTCTACTATCTATTGTATCAGATCGTGATCCTCGATTCACATCCAAATTCTGGCCTAAGTTACAAGAAGCCTTAGGTACCAAATTGAAATTCAATACTGCATTTCATCCGCAGACTGATGGGCAATCTGAACGTACAATCCAAACGTTGGAAGACATGTTGAGAGCATGCGTTATGGATTTCCAAGGGAGTTGGGATAGGCATCTCTCGCTGATCGAATTTGCATACAACAACAGCTACCAATCTAGTATTGGTATGCCTCCCTATGAAGCTCTCTACGGAAGGAAATGTCGGACTCCACTTTGTTGGGATAAAGTTAGAGAACGGAAGATTGAAAGTATAGAATTGATTGAAACAACCAAGGAAAAGGTGAAGCTAATTCGGGAAAGAATGAAAACAGCGCAAGATCGGCAAAAGAGCTACGCCGACAAGAGAAGAAGACACTTGGAGTTTGAAGTAGGAGATAGGGTATTTTTGAAAGTCTCTCCCTATAAGGGTATCATCCGATTTCAGAAATGAGGAAAGTTAAACCCTCGATATATCGGACCATTCAGAATCATTGAAAGAGTTGGGAAGGTAGCATATCGGTTGAAATTGCCGTCGGAGTTGCAGAGGATCCATGACGTTTTTCATGTCTCAATGTTGATAAAGTACTTATCAGATCTTTCGCACATATTGGAAGCGCCTCCGGTAGAGTTGAATGAAAATTTAAGTTTCAAGGTACAACTGGTGAAAATCATTGATAGACAAATCAAGCAGTTGAGGAGTAAACAAATCCCCATGGTCAAGGTATTGTGGAAAAGTAATCAAGTGCAAGAGGAAACTTGGGAGACTGAAGAGCTGATACGAAAACAGCATCCCTAATTGTTTGATGTATAAATTTTCTTTTAAATTTCGAGGATGAAATATCTTTTTAGGGAGTTAAGTATTGTGACACCAGAACCAATAAAAAAAATGAAAAAGTCACTTTCCCAAATTTCACACTCTCTCTCCCGTCTCACTCAATCTCTCCCTCTCTGTTTCTCTCTTTCTCCCAATCTCTCCGATCTCCCTCAATCTCCCCCTCTCTCAATTACTCCACCTCCCTCCCTCCATTTACATACACACAAACTCTTATTTTCTCTCTCTCTATTTCATCTCTCGGCTTCTCTCCCTCGCGCGCGACAGTCCTCTGTCTCTCCCTTTCCTACTTGCACCCGCGCACTTTGCTCTCTCTTTGCCGAGAGGACTTCTGCAAGCCCAAGCCGACAGCAGTAGTGAGCCTTCGAAAACCCTAAGCCGAATCTGTAATCATCCACCGTGTAGGTAAGGATGACAGTTCTAAGTAAATACATTAGGGTTTTTGAATATTCTTAGTAGCTAGGTTTAATTGCTGACGTTTATATCAATTTGGAAGCGTTGCAGGTTCTAGACTGAAATGAATGATACAGGGAAACTAGGTCCCTAGATGAGGGAAATTCTAATCCCTTTGATAAATTGAATGAATTTAGTGTAAGAAATCCTATATATGTCCTGAAAATGTGTGGGATTAGAATAAGAATGCATTTTCTGAAATTCATGATTTTTGCTTAATGAACATACTACATTCTTTTAGTCATAACTCTCTCTGTACAAAAGCAAATCATGTGAGGTTTTTTGCATATGAAAGTAGACTCCCATATCTTGAAAATGAGGTATGATTCATTGAAATCGAGTAAGAAATGAAATTGTTATGATATTTCAAAAACTTTTCGTGGTGCTGTTCTACCCCTGTTCTGGCTGCATGTTTCCCCCTAAATTTGAGATGCCTTCTAGGCTGAATTCTGCTAAGTGCTGAACATGAACATTGTAGATCTATGTCTTATCTTTAAATTGAGATAAGAATCATATGATTTGGATCTGTGTAGTGAAAGTTATAGGCTTTTTCTCATGGCTTCACAGATAGGAATTTTGAATTCTGGACTATGATGTTCAGGGACTTATATGCCTTGCTATGATTTGAATGGATTTAGGACATAAGCAACAAAGTTGTAGTTTTATGTCTAATTTTTAAGTAAAAATTGGAATTTCCATGATCCAAAAAGTGTAGGTCAAGGTACGGCTATTTTTTTTGTAACATGTTGTGCCGGAAATTATTGGAAAGTTAGGAATTCGTGATGTATTGAGAAGAACCACTTTGCTTCAGTATTGGTGCACGATTTAATGATTTTTTTGTGACCAATGTCTTAAGTTAAGGCATTCGAGATTAAAAGAGGGGTATTCGATTTGGGAATTAGGAGTGATTACCCTCCCAAAAGGTGAGTGGACGGTTCATTGTATTCTTAAATGAGAAACTTGTTTTAAAATTTGTTTTATAAATGATTTTATAAGATTTTTACATGTTTTATATAAATTGTTTTGTGATTGTGGGATGTCTGAACTGGATTGTGAAATATGAATGCATCCACTGTGTTTATGAATGCATGTGTACCATATGTTAATTGATGTTACTTTATGAATTGCTATAGTAAGAAATTTATGATTATTTGTTGGAAATTATGGCACATGGTTTGTGAAATGAGGTGTTTGAGAAATGAAAGGTGATGGTAGTTAATGACTATAGTCATTCCCACCACGGAGCGACCCAACGGGGTGGCGTGGTTGGGGTTGGATGTGCGGGGGAGTTAGATGTCCCTCCCTCTGCCGAAGTCGTGCTATATCTGGTTTGCACCCTGATGAGGTACGAGCCAACGCCAAGGAAGGGGGTATGTTTTGAAACATTGGATGGAAAAACCCTTGGCGGGATTTCGTCTAGATTCGGCCAGCCTAAGACGGGAGTGTTTTCGATGGGACCCCATGATTTTCTGATAGAATAATCAATGTGGATGCATGTTTTACAGATTGATTGAATTATTGAAATGCTTTTACATATATAAAGTGTGATTTTGAGATATGCTTTGATTATCCCACATTCACCTCTCATTTATGAACACAATCACACCATTGCACTCCACTTACTGAATATTCCCCAATACTCACCTCTCTCTTAACATTTTACAGAGGATACTTTGTTCGGAGACTGCACGTGGGAGCTTGCGAAGGATTTTTGCTGATTTATATAGGTATGTAGCAAATGTAGAATTTTTGAGAATTGTAGTTCATAGAATCACGGAAGGGAAGACTTGTATAATTCTTTTTGGTATGGATTTAATCAATACTTGTTTCATATATAGGAGCAAGTATTGATGGAATCCTTACTTTGCTTATGTTGAAGTTGGTATATTTTGTTTTAAAAGTCCCTTTTTGGTAAAAATGTATTGTTTAAATGGGACATTTGGACTTTATTTGATTTTTGGAAAGGCCGGGATGGCCAGATACATGCATGTGAATTGGATTGGCCGAGTTGGCCATGTCTATGTGCTGATTTGAGTTAAACGGACTGGTACGTCCTTTGATTTTGTTGTCAAACTCTGAATTGGCTAGGATGGCCATACTGCATGAATGCATGTACAGGAACCCCTCCCCAATTGTGTATCGACGCATGCTCATGTGTACAGGGATGGACCGAATGGGTCCTTTGCATGTGTATTGCTTATATGTTTTCTTATTTTGGATGGATTGTGAATTGGAATAATTGCTGTACTGATTTGTAACCTTGCGGAATCTCGGTATATGGGGAGGTTCTGCTCGTATACCGAGACAACGCGACGGTTGTCACGTGATCGATCTGAGAATCGAGGCATGACAGTATTAAAGCCATTATCAAAAGAAAAAAGTTGGCTACATCAAATCCAAACTCTATTTTCTCATACACAGCAAATCAAATTCCAGTTTTCAATGGAGAGTATTATGATTACTGGAATTCTCAAATGGAGACCATCTTTCTTTCACAAGATTTATGGGACATCGTTAAAGAAGGTTATGAAAAGAGACAAGATCAGCAAAGTTCTTCTTCTTGGACTGAAGAAAAAGAGAAGGAATACAAGGAGAATGTGAACAAAAATGCAACAGCCCTAAGGTTTATCCAGCAAGGTGTAAGCAAAACTATCTATCCCAAAATTTTTGGCATCAAGAAGACCAAAGATGCTTGGGAAACATTAAAAGTGGAGTTTCAAGGGTCAGAAAAAGTCATCTCCATCAAGCTACAAAGCTTATGGAGTGATTTTGATAATTTGTCAATGAAATAAGGTGAACTTGTTAAAGATTTTTTCTCTAGAGTGGCTGAAATTGTCAATCAAATCAAAAGTTGTGGAGATGTTGTTCCTGAAAAAAGGTTGTTGAAAAAATCTTGATAGGGCTTCCTCGAAAATTTGAGCATATAGTTGCCGTTATTGAAGAAACAAAAGATCTCACAAAGTTCACACAATATGAACTTATGGGATCTTTAGAAGCTCATGAGAAAAGAGTAAACAAATATAACAATCAGCCCTCAAAGCATGCTTTTCAAGCAAAAGAAAACCACTCCAGAAATTCAAAACCACAACAAGAAGGTAGAGGGGGCTCAGGACAAACTCACAGTAGAGGTCGTGGAAGGCACTCTCAAGGTAGAGGTAGAGGAAGAATAAGAAGAGACTCTTCATGGCAACAAAAATCTGGTAACTCAGACTCTCACTGTTTTTTTTTTTTTTTGCAAGAAATCTGGTCATGAGTCTAAGAATTGTTATTTTAAATGTACTCGATGCAAAATTCCTAATCATTCCGATAGGGATTGTTGGTATAAAGAAAAGAGAGAAAATTATAACGCAAAAAGGACAGCTAGTTTTTCAGAAGAAGATGAGAAAAATAAATTGTTCTTTTCCTCTGTCTCCAATGAAAAATATAATGAGAGATGGTATTTAGATAGTGCTTGCAGCAATCATTTAATTGGAAATCACACAACATTTGAAGAGCTGGATGAAAATTACTCTTCTCTTGTTGAACTTGGTGATGGAAAGCAAGTGAAGATTGAAGGAAAAGGAGTTATTGCAGTTCATACAAGTGAAGGTAATAAAAATTTTATTCATAATGTTCACTATGCTCCTGATATTTCTCAGAATCTATTGAGTGTTGGACAAATGATGAAAAAAGGTTACAAATTGATTTTTGATGATGACAAATGTGAAATTTTTTATAAACATTTTGGAGAACAAGTTGCTACAGTAATGGTAACTTCTAATAATCTTTTTCCCTTCAATATGAAATCACTTCAGCATGCTGCCTTTAGAAGTGAAAGTCTTAATGATTCTTATCTCTGGCATTTGAGATATGGTCATTTGAATCTTAAAGGACTGCAGTTGTTAAAGCAGAAAAATATGGTTGTTGGGCTTCCAGAAATTATGAAACAAGATAAAATTTGTGAAGGCTATATTTATGGGAAGATGTATCGGCTTCCATTTCCAAAAACAGCTTGGAGGGCTCAAGTTCGTCTTGAACTTGTGCATACGGATATTTATGGTCCAACTAGGACTCCTTCTCTCAGCAACAAGAAGTATTTTCATTTTTTTGTTGATGATTTCACTAGAATGATATGGGTCTATATACTTGAGCAGAAATCTGAAACTTTCACCAAGTTTCTGCACTTCAAGCTCTTTTTGAAAAACAAAGTGGTTGTATTTTAAAGACCTTGAGGACAGATCATGGAGGAGAGTTCATTTATAAGCCTTTTCTCAATTATTGCAAAGAACATGGCATCCAAAGACAGCTTACAATCAAACGTATGCCTCAGCAAAATGGAGTCACTGAAAGGAAAAACATAACAATTATAGAAATGGCTAGAATTATGTTGAAAGGGAGAGGACTTCCCAACCAATTTTGGGCTAAAGCCATAAATACTGCTATACATATTCTCAATTGTTCTCCTACAAAAGTAGTTTGAAATAAAACTCCTTTTGAAGCATGGTTTGGCAAGAAACCAATTGTAAGTCAATTTAAGGTTTTTGGGTGTGTCGCTTATACTCTTGTTCCTTCTCAAAATAGAGAAAAATTTGATGAGAAAGGAGAAAAGCTTATTTTTATTGGATATGCTGATGAATCAAAAGGGTATCGACTCTTCAATCCAATAACTTATCAGTTGATGCTTTCAAGAGATGTGATTTTTTATGAAACCGCAACATGGAAATGGGAAGCCGAAGAAGTTGCTGAAGTAACTATGGCCCTCGTACCTCTTGAACCAAAGCAACCTGTTAAAGATGTTGCCGGTCCATCAAATAACAATAATTCTGATGATAATTCAGATTCTGAAACTCCTCCAAGAAGGTATTGTTCCTTAGCAGAAATTTATGAATCATGTAACGTTGCATTCTTTACTGGTGAACCACAATGCTTTGAGGAGGCTATAAAAGAATAAGTCTAGAAAAATGCCATGGATGAAGAAATACAGAGTATCGAGAAAAATCACACCTGGCAATTGATAGATCTTCCAAAAGGAAAAGAAGCAATTGGCTTGAAATGAGTCTATAAGACCAAGTATAATGAAGATAGTAGTGTTAAAAAATATAAGGCAATGCTGGTTGCAAAATGGTATTATCAACAACCCAGTGTGGATTTCAATGAAACTTTTGCTCCTATAATACGTATGGAGACTATCAGAATTGTTCTTGCCTTGGCAGCTCAACTAGAGTTGCAAGTTTTTCAACTTGATGTTAAATCAGCTTTCCTTAACGGAGAGTTAGAGGAAGAGGTTTATGTCAAACAATCTCAGGGATTTGAAGCAAAAGAAAAGAAAGAAAAAGTCTACAGATTACAAAAAACACTTTATGGCCTCAAACAAACACCAAGAGCATGGAATAGCAAAATTGATGCTTATTTCCTGCAAAATGGATTTATGAAAAGTCCATTTGAACCCTCTCTTTATGTGAAGAAAAATGGAGGCGATTTTCTAATGGTTTGTCTCTATGTTGATGATCTAATTTATGCAGGAACTAATACTAGAATGATGCAATCATTCAAGGAAGCAATGATGAAAGAATATGAGATAATAGACCTTGGACTGATGAAGTATTTTCTTGGCATTCAGGTAAAGCAATCCAAAAGAGAGATTTTTATTTTTCAAGAAAAATATGTAACAGATTTGCTCAAAAATTTTCGAATGAACAATTGCAAACCAGTAGCAACTCCTATGGCTTTCAATGAAAAATTATAGTGAATGATGGAGCTGAAAAGTGTGATTCAAATATTTACATAAGTCTTGTAGGTTCTTTGATTTATTTGGCAAATACAAGACCTAATGTTGTATATGCTGTCAGTTTAATATCCAGATTCATGAATGCTCCAAGCAAGCTTCATTTTGCAGCAGCTAAGAGGATACTTCGATACCTTCAAGGGACAAAAATGCTGGGAATCAAATATTTGAAAGAAGAGGACAGCAAGCTGGCTGGTTTCACCGATAGTGATTAGGCTAGAAGTCTTGATGATAGGAGGAGTAATTCAGCATATGTTTTTTGTCTGGGATCTAAAATCATTTCATAGAGTTCAAAGAAGCAAAGTTCAGTTGCATTGTCCTCGACAGGGGGTGAATATATTGCAACAAATGAAGCTGTTCGTGAAGCAGTTTGGTTAAGGAGAATTTTAGTTGACTTATAACAAAAAGTTACAGATCCTACTCTTATTTATTGTGACAAAAGTCTACAATTTCAATGACCAAGAATCCAGTCTTTCATGGAAGATCAAAACATATAGAGCTGCGACACAATTACATTCGTGACATGGTTCAAAAGAAGGAAATTTATTTGGACTTCATTCATACCACATATCAGCCAGTAGATGTTCTTACAAAGACAGTATCCATCCAAAAACTTCGGTGGTTCAAGGATATTATGAAGATCACAAATTAAGAAGGGGTGTTAAATAGTAATTTGTAATTGATAAATTTGAAATATTAATAGTCCATATGTTTCCTAGGCTTACTAAAGTCTTTTTAGATTCTCTAAGGCTTATTTTTCCAAGTAAACTTTTATTATGAACTCTACTATAAAGAAATACTCTGAATATGAAATTTAATCAATGAAAATAGAGCAGAATTTTCATCTTCTCAAAGATTTCCTTTCTCTTTCTCCAACATATTTGAGACTGACTTGTGTAATCAACATGACAAGAAAGTCAAGTCATACCAATCAAACAACATGCGTAATTTGCTTTGGGGAGAAATTTGATGTGAAATTTTTAGAAAATTGGTGAGCAAGTTAAATCAGGATATTAGAAGTTAAATAAATGTCAAATATTTGTTTCATATCGTTTTGGAAAGTCAAAAAACCATTAAGATTTCAAGTTAGAAAAAGGATGTTGATGAAGCTTATAGTTGTAGCAGCCATTGAACAGCTTTTCATCACCCAGAATTCAAGATTGGCACTCTCCCACTCAGCGCTATTACCTAATATACAAAAGAGAATCATGAGTGCTGTTCATCTTCTTCCATCCATATCCAATACTCTTTTTAACAAACTTAGCGGGACTCTTCTTTTAGATGTGAGTAAAAGTTTATGCTATTGTGTTTAGGAAACGTTATATCAATGGAAATGGAATAGGAAAACCAGGCAGCAGAACAATTCGTAGTTTCAAACCAACACAACCCACAATAACATGCTCACTTTCCCACCCTACCAACGGCAAGTCCTCAAGGAGAGGACCCCAATTTGTATCATCTAGCCGAAATCAGAAAGATGGAGTAATAGCCAGGTTACAATTTGGAGATCCCACGATTCCTACCCTAATGATGGGTTCATTTATTCCAGAACAATTTAGTGCAGGAATCAACAACATCACCAACAAGTTGGCTTGACAACTGGTTGACATGGTCCGCCCAATGATCCAAGATGAAATTACAAGTGCACAGGAAAAAGTGGTGACTCGACCACAAATGACACAATCAAGGTTCAAGTCATTTGGCTCCACAACCATTCCTAAACTAAAGAGAACTTGTTGAAAAAGTTTGGGAGATTTTCAAATTGAAAAAAATCTTGAAAATATTGATTTTCTGAAATTTCAATATTAGAATATTTTATTTATTTTTATCAATTTTGTAAATTTTTTTTCTTTTATATTTTCATGAAATCCTCGTATAAATAGTGTTTTTGTACAATCTATTAACAACATAATATATACAATATATTAATTATTCTCTCTCAACGTATTGTATATACAACATATATACAATACATGTATTATTCTCTCTCAGTCTACTTTCTTCCCTCTATTTTTTTCTGCTTCATCTTGCTTTTTTTAATATAATATCAGAGTTTGTTTTATTTCTAATATGGTATAAGAGTTTGCTTTATTTCTAACATGGTATCAAAGCACTATATTTCGATCCGATATTTTTTCTACTTTTCTCATCAATTAGACATTTTTTGCCTAATTGTGGAGAAATTAGATATTTTTCAACTTATTTCTGTCACGTCCCGACTCTCGAGTCGAGCATGCAATAACCGACGTATTATCTTGGCATACGGGCAGAATCTTCCCCTATACCAGAACAACACAAGGCATTCCACCTGTTCAAATCTGTTTTCAAAACTATTCAAAATCATACAAAGAACCAACTCAGTCCATCCAATCTCAATAGCATGCACGAAGCCAATCTGGCCATTCCAATTCCAAACATGCTCTAAACCAATACAGTCAACAAAAAAATTTTCAAAAAAATATTTTCAAAATTCATAATAAAAGTACAAATGTCTCACATAAACAAAAATAAGTTATCGGAAATAAATTTAGTATCATTTACAAAGTTCTAAATGATCTGAGAGTGGATTAGTTGCCCATAAAAAGAAAATAAAACAAGTATCAATCGAATTCAAACCAAATAAAAGTACAAAATTCTCCTTCTATAGATTTTGCTATATTAATCCCAAAAATAGAAACTATACCATCAATACCTATCAAAGATCAGCAAAAACACGTCTCCAATCGTTTCAAATAAAGTCTCTCATCTAAACTTCCTCTGAAAAATATGAAAGGGAGGGGTGAGTATTTAAAATATCCAGTGAATGGAGTGTAATGACATGCAACATATAAATGAGGTGTGAAAATGGATATGCCAAACAATCACACATTAAATGCATTTGCAGAAGTCAAAAACATTTACATAAAAAGAATTCATTTCCAAACAACCATGACTTGTATATGCAATTCAAATAAATTAATTGATCACAATTTTAGGATATGTCGAAAATATTATTCTACCAATGGCCGTTAGTAGGATCTACCAAAGGATTTTTCACAATTTTCTCAAAATCTCATCCCCTTAGCATTGGCCAGGAGCTCCGTGAGGTGCATCCACGTTATCACGGCAGCCGGAAGAGGCTCTCCAACCCACCTACAACCAAGCTAAATTAAATAGCCTTAGCCACGCCGCCCCGATGGTCCGATCTATGACAAAACTTAGACTATAGTCATTTTTCAGCACCTTGTTACCAAATATACATTTAATAAATCAAATCATACTCAAATTTCAAGATAAAGCAAATATCTCACAATTCTCATAGTATTCAAACATGATACAGTGTAAATAATTCAATAAATATACTCGAGTCATGAAATTGTTAAATCACATTTCAGGGCACATCGATTTTATAAAACATTTTGAATAATATTTCAAATTTATTTCAAAATTAGTTTATAAATCACAATTTAAAACAATTTACTCATTTACATGAGACATAGCTGTTCACTTACCTTTCGGGAGAATATTCACTCTCTATATATTATCAATTCCAAGAAGTCTCTTTTTAAACCCCAATCGATTCTCTTAAACCAATAACAACAATTTTTGTGTCATTTCTTCTCAAATTCAAAGGTTTATAAATTTTTCCTAATTTTATTTAAACCCTAATTTCTTCCCAAATTCAAGTATCTGCACTCATATTTCTATTTCCACCATTTAGATATCATTTGGATCCTTCTACCATTTTACTTTTCATTTTTGCCCCAATTTTCACTATTCATGAACCTAGGGTTTTGATTTTTCCTATGTAATATCTATCAGTCTCAACAATACAATTAATTCTAACATTAAGGAAACTAAACCTAAGATTAAGAACATGAAATTACCTTGATTTTAGGATTGGATTGGGTTTTTGAAGATTGGATTTAAAACCCCTATTTTTCTCCTTCGTTGAGAAATCTTTGATTTTCCACCTTCAACGCTTTCTACTACGCAGTAATTGATGATCTTGGAAACTGAATTAAGTGGAGTAAATGTTTTTATGGGAGAGAAATGAATTTGGTGGAAAAAGAAAAAAGAAAAAAAAATGTAATATGAGGAAGAACGAAGGCCGAGAGATGGAAGAAGAAGAAAGTTGCATTCGAGAAATGAAAGTGCAATTTCCGAAATGCACATTTGCTTTTCATCCCCCTTTTTTTTTAGTTCAAATAACCATTTTGCCCTTATGAAAGATTTGTATGACACGATTTATGCTCCTTCTATTTGCTTTGACTTGGTTTGATCTCTTAACCTCACATTTGTCCAAAAATATTTTAACGACTTAACCATTTAATTGCTTTGACTCTATATCTATTTCTATTAAATTTTTTTAAATTCCTCTCATAAAATAACTAAAATTAGAAATTTAACTAGTAAATTTTCTCAGTGTTACATTTAAATCCAAAATCATTTACGGTCCTTTTTTTTCAAGAAATTAAATAGAAATTTTTTTAACACTGAATTTTCAGTATTATAACACTTAACCCCCTAAAACAAATTTCATCCTCAAAATTGCAAAATAGAGTTTACACATAAAAAAGTTACGGGTGTTGTTTCGCATTGACTCTTCGGTCTCCCAAGTCTGTTCTTCTAATTAGTTGTTTCTCCACAACACTTTAACCATTTGGATTTGCTTGTTTCTCAACTGTTTGAGTTGTCGATCAAGGATTTGTACTGTCTGTACCTTGAAACTCAAGTCTGGATTCAATTCTATCAGAGGAGCTTCTAATACGTGTGAAAAATCTCACAAATATTTCTTTAGTATTGAAACATGAAATACATCATGAATTTTCTCCAAATCTAGAAGTAATTCTAATCGGTAGGCCACGTTTCCAACCCTCTCAAGGATCTTGAATAGCCTAATGTACCTTGGATTTAATTTTCCTCATTTTTGAAATCGTATTACACCTTTCCAAGGTAAAACTTTTAAGAAAACCATGTCTCCGATCTCGAATTCCAAGGGCCTTCTTCTTTTGTCGGCATAGCTCTTCTATCTATCTTGAGCTGCCTTCATCCTTGCTTGGATCACCTTCACTTTCTCTATCGTTGATTCTATTATCTCTACATTTTCAGTCTTTCATTCTCTCACTTTAGCCCAACACGGTGGAGTTCGACATTTCCTTCCGTAGAGAGCTTCATAGGGAGACATTCCAATACTAGTCTGATAGCTATTGTTGTATGCAAATTCAACTAACAGAAGGTGCATATCCCAGCTTCCGTAGAAATCCATAACACATGCCCTCATCATGTCTTCCAATGTCTGAATGGTATCCTTGGATTGTCCATCCATCTACGGATGAAATGTCGTGCTGAATTTCAATTTTGTGCTTAAGGCCTCTTGTAATTTGGGCCACAATCTGACGTAAATCAGGGATCGCGATCTGATACAATCGACACTTGAGCCCCATGGAGTCGAACAATTTCATCAATGTATAGCTTGACTAATCTCTCCCAAGAATAAGTATTCTGAATCGGAAGGAAGTGTGCTGATTTAGTGAGCCGATCAACAATCACCCATATAGCATCATGTCAACTCGAAATACGTGGCAATCCCACTACGAAATCCATGGTAATATGTTCCAATTTCCATTCAGGTATAGGCAATGATTGAAGTATTCTGGCTGGCTTCTAATATTTGGCTTTGATTTGTTGGCACACAAAGCACATTGCCACAAATTCAGCTATTTCCCGCTTTAACTCCGACCACCAATAAATTTCATTGATGGTCCTGTACATTTTTGTGCTCCAGGGATGTATAGTATAAGCCGAAGAGTGTGCTTATTCGAGTATAGCCTTTCGAAACTCATCATTTTTGGGAACACAAATCCGTTTCCCATATACCACCATACCATCCTCCTGAATATGGAAGTCAACACCTTCACCTTGTGAATCTTTTCCACAATACTCTTTAGCTTTTCATCAGTTGATTGGAGTTCTTGTATGCGATCTACTAGGGTTGGCCATACTTCAAATCTGGCCAAAAGTACACCATTGTCATCACTGGCCAACTCGACTCCTAATATACAAAGTCCTAACAGGCATGAGAGATATGAACTCCCAAAGGGTGAAGAAGAAGATGAGAATTTGCGGCTTAAGGCGTCCGCAACAACATTTGTCTTGCCCGGATGATGATTCAATTACCATGTCATAGTCCTTAATCAGCTCTATCCACCTTCTCTGTCTCAAATTGAGCTCCTTCTGAGTGAGCAAGTACTTGAGACTCTTGTGGTCGGTGAAGCTCCTGCATGTGGCTCCATATAAGTAATGTCACTATATCTACAAAGCGAACACAATGGCAGCAAGTTCTAGATCACAGGTAGGGTAATTCAATTCATACTTCTTCAACTGTCGAGAAGTATAGGCAATGACTCTATCGCCTTGCATTAAAACACATCCCAACCCTTATTTACTGGCATCACTATAAACTGCATATTCGCCATTGTCAGTAGGAAAAGCAAATATAGGAGCAGAAGTGAGTCTCCTCTTAAGTTCTTGAAAACTCTACTCACACTTATCATTAATCATCGAAATAACTCCTAATCACTTAATATCATACAATATCTCTAATATGCATCAAATTCAAAATCATACAATCATGATTTCATAATATTAATATCCAATTCTAAGCCATCAAGTTCAAGTTCTAGAAAATTTACCTATGACTATATCTGGGTTATTTTGTGCCTCCTTGTTAGTCATTGCAAATATCCTTGTTTGATCTCTTGCCTGTAAACGCTGGTTTGGAGCGGCTACTGTGTTGCTCTCTGTCTGTGGTGTAACATTAGGAGGTGTGGTGGAAACATTGGCTTGGTTGCCCATAGATCCACTAGGGCGCTCTCGACTTGTTTGACTTTCCCGCCTCAACTCTGGACAAATATTACGAAAATGGCCCTCCTTTCCGCAGTGATAGCACCTCTTGGGTGCTTGACATACCCTAAAATGGAACTTCCCATAATTCCTACACTTTTCCTTCCTATTCCCCGTCGATTTGCTTTCTGCGGATGTAGTAGGAGTAGGGTTCCCAAAATGAGACATGTGTTGGCCTTAAGGAATGCCAACGGATTCAGTAATAGGAGCTCCACCATAGGAGCCTGCGCTCCTACTCAGCTTTGAACCTGGGCCTGATGCATATTCGGACCTCCTTTGCTTTTTTTGTTCCTCTCTTGTCCTTCCCCTTTCTTCCACCATTTTCTCGACCCTTAAGACCAATTCCAATACATCCTTGTAAGTATGAGTTGATGTGACAGACATCTTCTCCTGGATAGACAAGTTTAGGCCCTCTTCAAACTTGAAATGCAATTACTCATCGGAAACCACTAATCCGGGACAAATGTGGACAATTTTCGCAACTCCATCGCATATTCCGCCACCGACTTATTGTCTTAGTGGAGATGAAGGAATTCCTTTCTTTTCAAATCTCGGTAAAACCAAGTATAGTACTTTTTATCGGATTTCCTAAGGAATTCGCTCCAAGAGATAGGCGTCGCGGATCTCTCTTTAAGACTATCCCACCAAGCTCGTGCATCTTCATCCAATAATTTCACGGCCACCCTTAATTTTAATTCATCGTCCAGCCTCATGTCATTTACTGTCTCCCTAACCTGATTAATCCAATTCTTGGCTACCGTCGCATCACTTGTCCCCGTATAGGTGACACATCCAAGTTGTCGAGCTTTCTTGATCAACTTGGACAGTTCAAAAGTTGGATGGAGGATTGGAGTAGCCACTGAAATGGGAGGAGCAATTCATTCTGACAGAGGAGTAAGTGGAATGGTTGGTCTTGATGGAGAAGGAATTGGTGCTTAAGGAGGAGCTTGAAGATGAACGCCATGTGTATTCCACCACTCAGTCCATTGTCCGAGAGCATCGAGTGGCGGTGGAAGAATCTTTGTTGAAGATGCCGGGTGAGTACTAGTTGCGGCCGAAGGAGAAGTTGGAGCATGTAAGGATGATCTATCCTCGTGCTTAGAATGAGGAATCTCGCTAACATTCCTCATCCTTAATCTAGGAGACATGATTCCTATAAGATGAGACATTATCATTAACTCACTAAATTCGACATTGGGTTAGGTATTTAACCCTCTAAAAAAATTAGTCCTAATTCTTAAAAATCCATGGAAGATTTTTTTTTGTACATCCATCGAAAAATATTTTAAAATTTGTAATTTCAGAAAGAAGAAAAACGCTTTTAAAATTTTTAGAAAACTTTTTGGGGACATTTAGAAACATTTCAAACCATTAAACATTTAAAATTGTAAACCTGGGCTCTGATACTAGCAGAATTGTCACGCTCCGATCCTCGAATCAAGCATACAATAACTGTCGCATTATCTCGGCATACGGGTAGAATCTCCCCATATACCGGGACAATGCAAGGCATTCCACTTGTTCAAATCTGTTTTCAAAACTATTCAAAGTCATACAAAGGACCAACCCGATCTATCCAATCTCAATGGCATGCATGAGACCAATCTGACCATTTCAATTCCAATGCATGTTCTAAAACAATACAGTCAACAAATAAATTTTCAAAAAAATATTTTCAAAATTCACAATAAAAGTACAAATGTCCCACATAAACAAAAATAAGTTCGCAAAAGTAAATTTAAAATCATTTACAATATTTCAAATGATCTAAAAGTGGATTCCACCAATATTTACCCACAAAAAGAAAATAAAACAAATATCAATCAAATCCAAACCAAATAAAAACATAAAATTCTTCTTCCATGGATTTTGCTATATTAATCCCAAAAATAGAAGTTACACCTTCAATACGTATCAAAGATAAGCAAAAACACGTCTTCAATCGTTCCAAATGAAATCTCTTATCTAAACTTTCTCTGAAAAATGTGAAAGGGAGGGGTAAGTATTTAAAATATCCAGTGAATAGAGTGCAATGGCATGCAACATATAAATGAGGTGTGAAAATGGATGTGTCAAGCATTCACACATTAAATGCATTTGCAAAAGTTAAAACCTGAAACAAGTTCATTTCCAAACAACCATAACTCGAATATGCAATTTAAATAATTTACATTCATTAATCACAATTTTGGGATATGCCGAAAATATTATTCTATCAATGGCCGTTGGTAGGATCCACCAAGAGATTTTTCACAATTTTCTCAAAATCACATCCCCTTGGTGTTGGCCTGGAGCTCCGTGAGGGTGCGTCCACGTTATCACGGCAGCCAGAGGAGGCTCTCCAACCCGCCTACCACCAAGCTAAATTAAACAGCCTTAACCACTCCACTCCGATGGCCCGGTCCGTGACAAGACTTAGACTATATTCATTTGCTACCAAATATCCATTTAATAAATCACATCATACTCAAATTTCAAGATAAAGTAAACATCTCACAATTCTCATAGTATTCAAACATGATACAATGTAAATAATTCAATAAATATACTCAAGTCATGGAATTATTAAATCACATTTCAGCACACCAATTTCACAAAATATTTCGAACAACATTTCAAATTTAATTCAAAATCAGTTTATAAATCACAATTTAAAATAATTTGCTCATTTAGATGAGATACAGCCATTCACTCACCTTTCGGGAGGATATTCACCCTCTATACATTATCAATTCTAAGAAATCTCTTTTCAAACCCAATCGATTCTCTAAAACCAATAACAATAATTTTTGTGTCATTTCTTGTCAAATTCAAAGGTTTATAAATTTTTTCTAATTTTATTTAAACCTTAATTTCTTCCCAAATTCAAGTATCTGCACTCATATTTCTATTTCCACCATTTAGACATCATTTGGATCCTTCTACCATTTTACTTTTCATTTTTGCCCCAATTTTCACTATTCATGAACTTAGGGTTTTGATTTTTCCTATGTAATATCTATCGGTCTCAACAATACAATTAATTCTAACATTAAGGAAACTAAACCCAAGATTAAGAACATGAAATTACCTTGATTTTAGGATTGGATTGGGTTTTTGAAGATTGGATTTAAAAACCCCAATTTTTCTCTTTCGTTGAGAAATTTTTGATTTTCCACCTTCAATGCTTTCTCCTACACAATAATTGATGATCTTGGAAACTGAATTAAGTGGAGTAAATATTTTTATGGGAGAGAAATGAATTTGTGGAAAAAGAAAAAAGAAAAAAAATGTAATATGTGGAAGAATGAAGGCCGAGAGACGGAAGAAGAAGAAAGCTACATTCGAGAAATGAAAGTGCAATTTCTGAAATGCACATTTGTTTTTCATCCCCCTTTTTTTAAGTTCAAATTACCATTTTGCCGTTATGAATGATTTGTATGACACGATTTATGCTCCTTCCATTTGCTTTGGCTTGGTTTGATCTCTTTACCTCACATTTGTTCAAAAAGATTTTAACCGCCTAACCATTTAATTACTTTCACTCTATATATATCTCAATTAAATTTTTTTAAATTCCTTTCTCAAAAAATAACTATAATTAGAAATTTAACTGGTAAATTTTCTCAGTGTTACATTCAAATCCAAAATCATTTACGGTTCATTTTTTTTCAAGAAATTAAATAGAAATTCTTCTAACGCTAAATTTTTAGTGTTACAATTTCTATTGTCCAAAATCATTCTACTATTGGTTCTCGACAATATCTTACAGTTTGCTACTTTTCTGCTATTGAAGATTTTACTTCATTCTTCAATCTCTCTGTTTTATACTGTTTTATTTCATAGTTTACTACTATTGCTGCTATTGAGTATTCTGCTATTACCTCATCTTATACTCAATATAAGTATTCTACTATTCTGCTTGGTTGTTCAATCCATCTATTTTTTCTCTGAGTCTGCTACTAAGAATTCTGCAATTATAATCATCTTCTACTCGGTCTGCTTTATTCCCTCTGCGTTATTCTGTTATTACATCCTCTTCTACTCAATATGTTTTATTACCTCTAGTTTATCTGCTTCATCTCTGTTTTCTCTGAGTCTATTGCTGAGCATTCTACTATTACTTGCTCTTATACTCATATGCTTTATTCCCTTTGCTTTTTCTCTGTTTTATTGTAATACCAATTTTGAAAAGTCAAAAAAAAAAATTTATTAAGTGGGAAAAGTCACTTTCCCAATTTTACTTTCTCTCATTCTCTCCCTCTCCCAATTTTCTCTCTCTCGCGAATTCTCTCTCCCTCTCACTGTCACTCTCCCTCTCTGTTTCTCTTGCTCCCAATCTCTCCACCATCTCTCTCCCTCTCTCTCTCTCTCTCACCGATTCTCTCTCTCTCTCCTACGGGCGCTGCACAGCCGCAGCGCGCGGCTTCCCTCCCATGCTACTACAGAACGCGAGCACAGCGGCTCCTGCCCGCGAGCATCTCCATCTCGCGAGCACTCCAACGCGCACCAGCCGTGACTCCTCTCCCTCGCGTGCGAATAGTTCACTGCTTCTCTCCATCTCTTATTCGCGTGCTGCCCTCTGCCGAGACACTTACTGCAACCCCAGAAGAAACCCCAACTCGGCAGTCATCGGTAAGCCCTCGAGAACTCTAGCCGAGATTTCAATTCATCTCCTGTACATGGGGTATGAATTTCCGATTGATATATTCTAGGGTTTCAATTTCCTTTGGTGATTGAACCTAAATACTAAATTTTGTTTCAAATCGGAAGCATTGCAGGTTTCAAATTAAATCGAACAGCGCACGAAGGTTTGGTAAGCAAATGCAAAAACCCTAGGTCTGAATCTGCACTCCTTTCTCTGCGCAGGTAAGGGCTAATTTCTGAAAATAACTCTAGGATTGTGAAATAATTACAATATGGTAGAATTGGAATGTATGTCTATGAATTGAAAAAATTAGAAGAAACTAAGACTATGTTAATTTAAGAAAATCTAGGAGAGTTGTAAATATGAATTTTGTAAAGATGTAAATGGCGATAAATTGGTAAAATGAGGATAGGAACAAGAAAATGTTAGAAATGAGGGTTAAACAAAATTAGGAAAGTTTGTGAACCCTTGAGTTTGGAGGAGAAATGACTTGAGAATTGTTATGGTTGCTTCAGGACAATCCATGGGAGTTTGAAAGGAGATTTCTTGAGTATGGATAAGGTGTAGGGAGTGAATACCCTCTCTAGAGGTGAGTGGATGGTTCATTGTATTCATGAATGAGAAACCTGTTTTAAAATTGCTTTATAAATGATTTTCGAAAGATTTTACATGATTTATGCGAATTGTTTTGTGACTATGGGCTGTGTGAACTGAATTATAAAGTATAAATGCATCTATTGTGTTTAAAAATGATTCTGTGCCATATGTTATTTGATATTGCTCTATGAATTGATTTGGCATGAGATTGTTGATTATTTGATGAAAAATTATGGCACATTGCTTGTGAACTGGATTGATTTAGAAATGAAGGGTGCCGCAGATGACTATAGTCATATTCCCACCATGGAGTGACCCGACGGGGTGGCGTGGTTTGGGGTTTGGATGTGCAGGGGAGTTAGACATCCCTCCCTCTGCCGAAGTCGTACTATATCTGGTGCACCCCGGTGAGGTATGAGCCAACGCCAAGGTAGGGGGTTTGTTTTAAGACATTGGATAGAAAAACCTTTGGCGGGATTTCATCTGGGTTTGGCCGTCCTAAGACAAAAGTGTTTTTCGATAGAACCCCAAGATTTTCTGAAATGATAATTGACATTGATGCATATTTTGTAAATTGTGATTTATTGAAATGTTTTATGCATATGAATTGTTATTTATGAGATATGCTTTGACTGCCCCACATTTACCCCTTATTTATGAACACAATCACACCATTGCACTCCACTCACTGAGTATACCCCTATACTCACCCCTCTCTTCCCCTTTTTCAGAGGAGACTTAGTTGAGAGACTACTCGACGGAGCTTGTGCAATATTTTTGCGGATTGTATAGGTATTTGGCACATGCAGGGTTACTTTTGGAGATTTATAGATCTCAAACCATGGAAAGAGAAGACTGTACATCCCCTGTCGTGCGGATTTCATTGATACTGGCCGAGTTGTTGGCAAGTATTGATAAAATCCGCTGATTTTTTATTTGTTCTTTATTATCTTAATTACTCGATTATTTTTGTAAAACCGTTTATATCTGGACTGTAAATCTTAATTTCGATACTTTTCTCTAATTTTGTGAAGTTCTATACAACTCATACCGTTAAGACTCTACCGATACTGGCTTGTCTTCCTCAGGTAAGTATTGGTAAAGTCCGACGGCCATGTTTTGGGACTTCTTGTTTGTCACATGCTTTATTGAGGTGAGAATTCTGAATGGCTAGGATGGCCACATCGCATGCGTGCTTGTACAGGATCCCACTCCCCGTTGTGTGCCAATGTGTGTGTTTGAATGTTCAGGGATGAGCCGTATGGGCTCCTTGCGTGTGTATTGTTATATGATTTCACATTTTGAAGAGTCTTATGCTTTCGATGGTTTATTGTAAATTTGATAGCCTTACGGAGTCCCGGTATACGGGGAGGTTTTGCCCGTGTATCGAGACGACGCGACGGTTGTCGCGTGATCGATTATAGGATCGGGGCGTGACAAATTTATTGGTATCAGAGACAGGTTCACGATTTTAAAGGCATGATAGTTTCGAAATGTTTTGAAATGTTTCCAAATGTCCCGAAAGTTTCTAAAGGTTTTGAAATGTTTAGTTTTTGAAAAAAAAAAGGTTAAGCTCTTCTAAAGGGTTTTCGAAAATTGTACAGAACTTTCCATGGTTTTCTTAGGGAATTAAGAATATTTTTTTTAGGGGATTAAGTCTTAGTCTTCGCTTAACCCTTGACTTAATTCTAGTTTCTTATTTTGTATAGGTTGCAATGCCTCCGCGAAGGAAAATGAGGAATGTGAGCAAATTCCTCCACAGGAGCACGAGGATGAGTCATCCTCGCATACTTTTCCTCCACCTACGTCCACACTCCCGGCTCCTTCTACCGGGCCTGGTCCTCCTCCTGTCGCTGCTCTTCAGGAAGTTATGAAGTGGTGGAGTACCTTTAGAGCACAGTACCGAGCTCCGCGGCCGACTACAGTTCTACCACCTGTTCCTCCTTCGGTGCCAGCTGCTGCCCCAGTGCCCCACTAGCCCCCACTCCTCCGGTTGCCACTCCAAGCAGCCGCTCTCCAGTTCATTTGTCCAAGCTGATTAAAGAAGCAAGGCAGCTTAGTTGTAAAACCTTCTCAGCATCTGGTGATCCTACGGAAGCAAAGAAATGGATCAAGAGGGTCAGAAAAGCTGTAACGGATATGGGAATAGAGAATAGTTTGAAATTCTTGGTAGCTGTGAGATTGTTGGATGAAGATGCTAGCACATGGTGGGATGGAGTAGAGGAAAGGGCAGCTACACCTCTCACTTGGCACGATTTCCTTAGGGAATTCAACTAGAGGTTCTATACCCGATTCGATCGGGACTTGAAGAGAAAAGGATTCCTTCGGCTTCGCCAAGGAAATCTATCTGTGAAGGAATATGAGGCAAAATTTAGAAACCTATCCTCATTCGTACCAGAGCTAATCACCTCCGAAGAGTGCAGATGCTTCACGTTTGAGGATGGCTTGAATCTGAATATCCGAGAGAAGATGTCGGTCACGGATGAGCACACATACCAGAACGTGTTGCAATTAGCCTTGAGGGCCGAACAGATGGTGCTTGAAAGGGGAAATGTTAGGGACCACCATGGGAAGAAGAGGTCTGGCGGATTTGTACCGGGTCAAAGCTCTAAGAAGAACAGAACTGCAGACTATCAAAGCGGTAGATTTATTTCGGGATCGGTTGGATTTCCTCAAAGCCAACAAATTCATAGATCGAATGCTTCTAGCGTTGAAAATGTTGGATCGGGAGCAAGACCCAGAGGAGGTGGAATACAGACTTGCCCTACTTATAAAGGGTATCACACGGGTCCGTGCAGAGGACCTAAGAGGTGTTATCACTGCGGGAAGGAGGGACACCTCCGTTATTCTTGCGCTGAGTTGACAGAAGAAGGGTAAGGGAGTCGGCAAGTTAGAGGTCCCTCTAGCGGCTCCAAAACTGGTCCTGCAGGTTCGGTGACACCTTCTACTAGTACCATCCCTAGGACGGGCACAGGAAGCAATACAGTAGCTACCCCTCTCAGCGACCTCAGCCGAGAGCTCAAGCTAGGGTTTTTGCCATGACGAACGAAGAAGCTCAGATAAATCCCGACGTAGTCACAGGTAAATTTTCATTTAAATTTAAGTTTGAAATTTGAAAATGTGATATCTATGGATTATAACTATGATTTGATGATTTGTGATTATGAATAAAAGAGTATGATGATATGATTATGTTTATGGTTTACATTTATAGGTATGATGAAAATTTTTGGAGTGGATGCTCATATACTCATTGATACCAGATCGAATAATTCATTTGTAAGCTCGGGATTTGCAAGACATTCTGATAGGGATTGAGTTCCTCTTGATGAAGAATTGTTGGTCATTACTCCCTTAGGAGAGCATATGATTCGAAATTTTGTACATAAGTCTTGTGAGGTGAAAGTTGGTGAAACAATCCTTGAAGCGGATTTGATTCCGTTGGATATGAAGGACTTTGACGCCATTCTAGGCATGGATTGGCTAAGTCTTCACCGAGCTTCAGTAAATTGCTTCACTAAAGAAGTGGAATTCCGTAGGGCAGGACATCCACTACTTGTGTTCGCTGGTGATCGGCGAGTATTGCCGACCTGTGTGATTTCAGCTCTTGAGGCACGGAGATTAGTGTATAAGGGCTGCGAAGCGTATTTGGCTCATATCATTGACACTACGGCAGCAAGCCCTAACCTAAGCGATATCCTTGTGGTAAATGAGTTCCCGGACGTCTTTCCAGAAGAGTTACCGGGGTTGCCACCGATTTGGGAGTTTGATTTCAATATAGATCTTGTTCCCGGTATAGCACCAGTCTCCAATTCTCCTTATCGAATGGCACCGGCAGAATTAAAAGAGCTGAAAGTCCAACTCCAAGAGTTGTTGAGAAAGGGATTCATTCGACCGAATACTTCACCTTGGGGTGCTCCGGTTCTCTTTGTCAAGAAGAAAGATAGCACTCTTCGATTGTGTATTAATTATTGACAATTAAATAAGGTGATCATCAAGAACAAATACCCCTTGCCGAGGATTGATGATTTGTTTGATCAACTCGAAGGGGCCAGTATATTCTTCAAAATAGATTTGAGGTCCGGCTATCATCAGTTGCGGACAAAGGAAAACGATGTCCCCAAGACTGCGTTTAGGATGAGGTATGGACACTATGAATTCTTGGTGATACCTTTCGGCTTGACGAATGCTCCAGTAGTTTTCATGGACCAAATGAATCGAGTTTTTCACTCCTATCTCGACAAGTTCGTCATTGTTTTCATTGACGACATCCTTGTGTACTCCAAAAATGACAAAGAGCATTCAAATCATCTTCGGATTGTGTTGCAAACTCTCCGAGACAAGCATTTGTATGCCAAGTTCTCAAAATGTGAATTTTGATTGAAGGAAATTGGGTTCTTGGGACATGTAGTATCGGAGAAGGGATATTTGTTGATCCGAAGAAAGTTGAGGCAATTCTGAAATGGGAACAACCCAAAAACATCACTGAGGTGAGAAGCATCCTCGGATTGGCGGGTTACTATCGAAGATTCGTAGAGGGTTTTTCCAAAATTGCATCTCTATTGTCTGGTTTGACGCGAAAAGGAATCAAGTTTGAATGGACAGATAAATGTGAACAAAGTTTTCAAGAACTCAAGAAGAGACTCACAACGGCTCCCATACTTGCCCTTCCTATCCTCGGTGATGATTATGTTGTCTACAGCGATGCCAGTAAACAGGGGTTACGATGCGTCTTGATGCAAGGCGGCAGAACTATCGCCTACGCTTCTCGACAGTTAAAGAAGCATGAGCTGAATTATCCTACACATGATTTAGAATTGGCTGCGATTGTATTTGCATTAAAGATTTGGCGCCATTATTTATATGGAACCACTTGCAGAATCTTCACCGATCACAAGAGCCTCAAGTACCTGCTCACCCAGAAGGAGCTCAATTTGAGGCAAAAGAGATGGCTAGAGCTGATCAAAAACTACGATTTGGTGATTGATTATCACCCGGGCAAGGCAAATGTAGTTGTTGATGCCTTAAGCCGCAAGTCCTCATCTTCTTCTCAAATTCAGGGAGACACTTACCTCTCATGCCTGGTGGGATTTCGTGCTCTTGGAGCCAAAATTGTTTGTGATGACAGTGGTGCATTATTAGCAAAATTTGAAGTTCGACCAACATTGGTAGACAGTATTAAAGAATTCCAAACCACTGATGAAGAGTTAAAGCAAATAGTGGAAAAGGTTCGCAAGGGTGAAACTAGTGATTTCCATGTTCAGGAGGATGGTATAGTCATGTATGGGAAACGGATTTGTGTTCCCAAAAATGATGAGTTTCGGAAGGCTATTCTAGAAGAAACACACTCTTCGGCTTATGCTATGATCTCGGAAGTACTAAAATGTACCGAACCATCAAAGAAACTTATTGGTGGACAGGCTTGAAACGGGAAATAGCCGAATTTGTAGCAAGATGTCTGGTGTGTCAACAAACCAAAGCTGAGCATCAAAAGCCAGCCGGAATGCTTCAACCATTGTCTATACCTGAATGGAAATGGGAGCATGTTACTATGGATTTTGTGGTAGGATTGCCACGTACTCCAAGTCGTCACGATGCCATTTGGGTGATAGTAAACAGACTCACAAAATCAGCGCATTTCCTACCAGTTCAGAATACTTATTCCTTGGAGAAGTTAGCAAGGGTGTATCTTGATGAGATTGTCCAACTCCACGGGGTTCCGATATCGATTGTATCAGATCGAGACCCCCGATTCACATCCAGATTCTGGCTTAAGTTACAAGAGGCCTTGGGTACCAAACTGAAATTCAGCACTGCATTTCATCCGCAGACAGACGGGCAATCTGAATGTACAATCCAAACGTTGGAAGATATGTTGAGAGCGTGTGTTATGGATTTCCATGGGAGTTGGGATAGGCATCTCTCGCTGATTGAATTTGTATATAACAATAGCTACCAAGCTAGTAGTGGAATGCCTCCCTATGAAGCTCTCTACGGAAGGAAATGTTGGACTCCACTTTGTTGGGATGAAGTTGGAGAACGCAAAATTGAGAGTATAGAATTGATTGAAACTACCAAGGAAAAGGTGAAGCTAATTCGGGAAAGAATGATGGTAGTTTAAGATCGGCAAAAGAGTTACGCCGAAAAAGGAGAAGGTCATTGGAATTCACAGTGGGAGATATGGTATTCTTGAAGATATCTCCTTGGAAGGGCATAGTTCGATTTCAGCAACGAGGAAAATTAAACCCTCGTTATATCGGTCCCTTCAAAATTCTTGAAAGGATTGGACAAGTGGCATACCGGCTAGAATTACCACTGGAGTTGCAGAGAATCCATGACGTTTTTCACGTTTCCATGTTAAAAAAGTATTTACCGGATCCCTCACATATATTGGAAGCACCTCCAATAAAATTGAATGAGAATTTGAGTTTCAAAGTACAACCGGTGAAGATCACTGATAGGCAGATCAAGCAGTTGAGGAGTAAGTAGATTCCTATGGTTAAGATGCTGTGAAGAAACAATCAAGTTGAAGAACAGACTTGGGAGACTGAAGAATTAATGCGGAAGCAACACCCGTAGCTCTTTGATGTATAATTGTAAACTCGAAATTTCGGGGACGAAATTTCTTTTTAGGGGATTAAGTATTGTAATACCAATTTTGAAAAGTCAAAAAAAAAAATATTAAGTGGGAAAAGTTACTTTCCCAATTTTACTTTCTCTTATTCTCTCCCTCTCCCGATTTTCTCTCTCTCGCGAATTCTCTCTCCCTCTCACTGTCACTCTCCCTCTCTGTTTCTCTTGCTCCCAATCTCTCCACCATCTCTCTCCCTCTCTCTCTCTCACCGATTCTCTCTCTCTCTCCTGCGGGCGCTGCACAGCCGCAGCGCGCGGCTTCCCTCCCACGTTGCTACAGCCCACGAGCACAGCGGCTCCTGCCCGCGAGCGGCTCCATCTCGCGAGAGCTCCAACGCGCACCAGCCACGACTCATCTCCCTCGCGTGCGAACAGCCCACTGCTTCTCTCCCTCGCCTGTTCGCGTGCTGCCCTCTGCCGAGACACTTGCTACAACCCCAGAGGAGACCCCAACTCGGCAGTCATCGATAAGCCCTCGAGAACTCTAGCCGAGATTTCAATTCATCCCCTGTACATGTGGTATGAATTTCCGATTGATATATTCTAGGGTTTCAATTTCCTTTGGTGATTGAACCTAAATACTAAATTTTGCTTCAAATCGGAAGCATTGCAGGTTTTGAATTAAATCGAATAGCGCACGAAGGTTTGGTAGGCAAATGCAAAAACCCTAGGTCTGAATCTGCACTCCTTTCTCTACGCAGGTAAGGGCTAATTTCTGAAAATAACTCTAGAATTGTGAAATAATTGCAATATGGTAGAATTGGAATATATGTCCATGAATTGGAAAAATTAGAAGAAACTAAGACTATGTTAATTTAAGAAAATCTAGGAGTGTTGTGAATATGAATTTTGTAAAGATGTAAATGGCGATAAATTGGTAAAATGAGGATAGGATCAAGAAAATGTTAGAAATGAGGGTTAAACAAAATTAGGAAAGTTTGTGAACCCTTGAGTTTGGAGGAGAAATGACTTGAGAATTGTTATGGTTGCTTCAGGACAATCTATTGGAGTTTGAAAGGAGATTTCTTGAGTATGGATAGGGTGTAGGGAGTGAATACCCTCTCTAGAGGTGAGTGGATGGTTCATTGTGTTCATGAATGAGAAACCTGTTTTAAAATTGCTTTATAAATGATTTTCGAAAGATTTTACGTGATTTATGCGAATTGTTTTGTGACTGTGAGCTGTCTGAACTGAATTATAAAGTATAAATGCATCCATTGTGTTTAAAAATGATTCCGTGCCATATGTTATTTGATATTGCTCTATGAATTGATTTGGCATGAGATTATTGATTATTTGATGAAAAATTATGGCACATTGCTTGTGAACTGGATTGATTTAGAAATGAAGGGTGCCGCAGATGACTATAGTCCTATTCCCACCACGGAGCGACCCAACGGGGTGGCATGGTTTGGGGTTTGGATGTGCAGGGGAGTTAGACGTCCCTCCTTCTGCCGAAGTCATACTATATCTGTGCACCCCGGAGAGGTACGAGCCAACGCCAAGATAGGGGGTTTGTTTTGAGACATTGGATAGAAAAACCCTTGGCGGGATTTCATCTGGGTTTGGCCGCCCTAAGACGGAAGTGTTTTTCGATAGAACCCCAAGATTTTCTGAAATGATAATTGACATGGATGCATATTTTGTAAATTGTGATTTATTAAAATGTTTTATGCATATGAATTGTTATTTATGAGATATGCTTTGACTGCCCCACATTTACCCCTTATTTATGAACACGATCACACCATTGTACTCCACTCACTGAGTATATCCCTATACTCACCCCTCTCTTCCCCTTTTTCAGAGGAGACTTAGTTGGGAGACTACTCGACGGAGCTTGTGCAGTATTTTTGCGGATTGTATAGGTATTTGGCACATGCAAGGTTACTTTTGGAGATTTATAGATCTCAAACCATGGAAAGAGAAGACTGTACATCCCCTGTCGTGTGGATTTCATTGATACTGGCCGAATTGTTGGCAAATATTGATAAAATCCGCTGATTTTTGATTTGTTCTTTATTATCTTAATTACTCGATTATTTTTATAAAACCGTTTATATCTGTACTGGGACATTTTGACTGTAAATCTTAATTTCGATACTTTTCTTTAAATTTGTGAAGTTCTGTACAACTCATACCATTAGGACTCTACCGATACTAGCTTGTCTTCCTCAGGTAAGTGTTGCTAAAGTCCGACGGCTATATTTTGGGAATTCTTGTTTGTCACACGCTTTATTGAGGTGAGAATTCTGAATGGCTAGGATGGCCACATCGCATGCGTGCTTGTATAGGATCCAACTCCCCGATGTGTGCCAATGTGTGTTTGAATGTTCAGGGATGAGCCAAATAGGCTCCTTGCGTGTGTATTGTTATATGATTTCACGTTTTGAAGAGTCTTATGCTTTCGATGATTTATTGTAAATTTGATAGTCTTGCGGAGTTCCGGTATACAGGGAGGTTCTGCCCGTGTATCCAGACGACGCGGCGGTTGTCGCGTGGTCGATCCGAGGATCGGGGCATGACAGTTATCTCTAATGCTGATTGGTCTGGTATCCTACTAATCGACAGTGTACTACTGACTATTGTATTTTTCTTGGCGGTTCTTTAATCTCTTGGCATAAGATTTCTCTATGATTTTGACTCATTTTTATGTGCGTCATGATGATTAACCACACAAACTCGAGATGACTTCTCTACTCTCATCTTGAATTTGAGGGGGTGTAAAAACATTTGCATTTCTAAATTAAAGAAGACTTATTGAAAAAATTTTGGAAATTTCCAAATTGAAGAAATATTGAGAATATTGACTTTCTAATATTTCCATACTGTAATTATTCCATTTATTTTTAACAATTTTATAAATATTTTATTTATTCTTATCTTTTATGTTTTAGGTTTTTTTTCCTATAAATAAGGTTTTTGTATAATCTATTAAAAATATAATATAATATATAATATATGAGTCATTCTCTCTCAGTTTTCTCTCTTTATTCTCTGTTATTTCTTTTTTTTTTCTAACGTTCACAAGTGAATTTCTTGCGCATAGTGGGTATCAAGGGCAAAATTGATCGACTAGCCAAACCTGTGGGGGAAATTACAAGGCAGAATGCTGATGGATATTTCAAGATTGCTGGCTATGCATGAATCAACATACGATAACATGTCAGGCTTCTTGTTTGCATTGTAGGGAGAGTCAGGTGCTGAACTACCGCACTATTAGCCAATCGGGTTAACGCCCATTAAACAACCCATACCCCATAGATCCTAGAACTTCGTACCCATAAATTCCTAATTGATGCACCCACAGCTCAAGTTGGCCCATATCCCTTACACCCTACCTATATATAACCCGCTGGGGAACACTTTTATACATTACACTCCACCAACTTGTAACATGCGAGGGCTACTGGGGCATGTAATTCTGCAGGTGCCTCAACCCATGATTCCAGCACCTTAGCCAAGAATGCGGTCTTTTATTGACCCTGAACTAACCACCAGCACATTGAGAAGACACCCTAGTGTCTAACTCACCCCTCTAAATGGACTGATCTACAAAAAGTCATAGCGCGAGTGGATTGATCAAGCTATGCCATTGCCCATGGGTTATAAAGTTCTAATTTTTTCTATCTTCTCGGGGGAATGATTCAAAATCTGCCATCGAACGTATTGGTAAGTTCACGATGCAATGTTGAGAATCGGTACAAAATGACTATTACAGGCTATAGCTCTTTAGAAACCCACCGCAAGCTATAGCTCTCCCCACTGTTACTTACCATGTCCGCCTTCATGTACTACCCCACTTTGCCCCCAAAATTCCATTCAAAGTTGCGGGGTCACGGAAAAGGTTGTTCCATCAGGCTAAATTGACCACATCCTGAAGTCTCTGTGGCCAACTTAATGAACCTTAAGGAGCAATTCAACGAGCCAATCGTTGATTTCTTAGAGTGTTTCAAAAAACTCAAAAGACGATGCCAAGTAACCCTCCAAAGAATATCCTGATCTTACTCAACTTGTAGTGCAAGTAGTATGCGTAGATCATCGTATCAAAGAAAAGTAGTTTGGGAAGAAGTTTAAAGGAGAAAGGGTCAAACCTTATTTCCATTGTTCAGTGCCTAGAAATCGAGGAAGCATCGACTAATGAAGAAGAGCAAGCAGAAGTTTGTACAGTCGAGACGAGGAAAACCATACACTGCCTTACTCTCAAGCTGTCTAAGGGGAAAGAATCGGTAAAATCGGAGGTCAAGGATGGTTTTTGTTTTGACATCTCGCGACAAGCAGATTTGGTTGCGAGATAGATATAAGATCCATGTTGTAGAAAACCCAACTCCTTTAAATTGAGTGGTCAGATACTCTATTCTCTTAATCAAAGATTTTGAGTTTAAGTCTTGGGAATAGTGATAAAGGATTTGGAAGAGTCAACTCCTAAATGAATCTTATAGTGCTCGAACCAGATTAGCGAATAAAATCGGATATGAGGTGAAAAACCAAAAAAAAAAAATCCATACTGTAGAAGAGTTGAAAGGACGAAAGTACCACCATTCCTACAGTCACCCAACTACTAATTTCCTAGCTTTTCGAAACACGATTCAAGACTAGTTGGACAACAGGCGAATTAAGAGTTTGCCATTGATAAAAGTAAGTCCCAAAAGAAATAGGTGTGACGCCCTAGGAGTTCCTTTTGACATCGGGCTAGGCCGAAGGCAAGGTCCCAAGTAAAATCCAAACGGGTCCATATTCTAGAGGTTAGGTTCGAGACCACGGAGCGGGAAACGAAAGAAAATCAATGGAGAGTTGATTTAACGGTATTAATATTAAATTTTAAATTTAATACTTAAAAATAAAAAATCATATTAAGAGAATTTTTTCTTAAAAAACATTCAAACCGAATTAATCAAATATGATTTTAGATATCGATGTAACGTAAAAAAAATGCCTATAAAAAGAAGCCTATTTTCAACAGAATTTAGATTCCTAAATTAGAAGCAGAAGCAATACTCGGAAGGGTAGAGAAAAGCAGCCGAATTCAACATTCTGGACAGAGCGTAAACGCTAAGGAGCACCTTCTCAATGTATAAATAAAACACGAGGATGTTGAAGGCCAAAGGGGATAAGTCGAAGGAAAATGGATTGTTAATTGATGCTCGGGTTGGAGTCGGTCGGAAAAGCCACAAAGTTTGACCCGTACACAGGAAAGGCAAAAATGGAGACAACGGGCTGCTCATTAGAAAGGATTGCATATTCCACCAATGTTGGAACATACTAAAGGGACACCGAGGGGACCTTCTATGAATCCTATGCCCGTTCAGATCAGCATGGTGCGATTCTTTCCAGAGCACTTTCTTACTGAAGATCCTATGCTGATGTTAGACGGGGATGCGCTAGTCATCGAGGAAGAATGGGCCAAGCTTGCAGATGACTCCAACAACGCTAAGGCGATTTTTGAAGAACCTACAAAATATATGATGAAGCATTTTAAGCCTTTGTATGTCAAAACCACCATCATCTTATAATTCTCTAGAAATTCATCATAGTTTTCCATTTTAGTTGGCACTTTAGTCAGAATTTTGGAAAGTTGTTTTACAGTTTTCCGCTACTTTTCCCTTCTCTTTTCCTACACTTCTTACCACATTAGTAATTCCCCCAAGGTGTACAAAAAGTGGGCTTATCTTTAACTCTTTGGGTGGACTGTTTAACGGCAGGGGACCTTTTACCATAGCATAAGCCACATCAAGCGCACGTTAGAGATGGCGTGTGAACCTATTTCGGTCCATTAGATAGAAGTGACCAGGTTCTATCCTCACAAAACGCAGAGGAATGCCTTTTTCTTTTTCCTTTTTTTCCTTCCTAAAGGCCGTATAGCATTACGCGCCACCACTACCCCCTGTGCACCTTAGGTTGGCCAAGAGAAATAGCACATCCCAGGGCCATTGAATCTTAACATGCATCATTAGGAATCAATAGCCTCGTAGTCAGACCCGTAACTCTTTTTCCCTATTCACAACATCCTTAAATAGAGCCCCCATAGTCCTTGGTGTACTCACAATGAGACAAATGATCTCTGATCAAATAAATCATTTTTATAAATAACAACAACGAATGGGCATGCACCAACAACACTCCATCTAACTCATCAGTCCACCCAAAGAGAAAAACAGAAAGCATCAAATCTTGCTTCCTTGTACATGGAACAAATCAGGCATCTTTATGGTACATCGTTTAAGACAAGTATGGCCCAAACCAGAACCGTGGATCCGAGAAACAAAATACCATGGAATACCTACAACACATTACTGCACTTTTCAATCCCCACATAAGAATTTGTTTCATACCAGAGAGGAATTTATGTCATCTTTGGCCTGCTGTGTGATGCTGTTGTCTTGCTTCTGCTTCTTGGCGCTACTGCTCTCTTCCTCCATAGCTTTTAGTTTATTCTTTATTGCTGCTATTTTAGCACTCCTACTCATTTGTCCTAAACTGCAACCAGCAATTGAAACCTTGTTCTTATCCCTGGTTGATCTCAGAGAATTTCCTGGCATGTCCACCAAATTCTTCTCACTAGAAAGCCGAACAACCAGGGGACGTCCCCCAACTAATCTCCCATTCATCTTTTCCTTGGCCAATTTAGCTTCCTGCATGCTCACTTCAATGATGAAAATCAGATATAGTTTAAGCCACTAGAGAATACTATATAATATCCAATTTACCTCTTTAGTACTATATTGGACAAAAGCAAAACCACGTGGTTCTCCTCGTTTTCGACCACAAGAATGCCACAGAAAGTCCTCAGCCACGATCTTCCCAAATGGAGAGAACATCTTTATGAGTGAAGCTCTGACAAAGATGAGCATATTTAAGCAAGCTAAGAAAAACATGCCTACAATTCCATCAACAACAATTACGAATAAATTGCGAAGGCAATTCCTGAAGTTTTTTCTTACTCAGATATTCTCAAATCAAGGTTACCAACATAAACCCTGCTTTCACACTTATCATCAACAACATTTCTGGATTCCTGCACTCAACACCAAATAAAAGAATGGTTTTTAAAGCTCCCTGCTTGACCTAACTATATAATGTAATCACTAAACCCCAACAAACTTCATAGCTGCAGTAACACTCATTTATTTTAGAGATAAAGACGACAGAAGACTCAGCAACCTAAAGGTTGCTGGTCATTCTCGTATGCAAGCATTCAAGTGGCCCAATACAGTGAGCAACCTTTAGTTGCTAAGTACTACATGTCAGAATCATAATCGTAGGTAGGCTGAAGTCTCTTTTTTAACCCCTGAACCATGGCCCAAAACCACTTTTAACCTCTAACCTTTGAAAAACGCTCTTAAGGCCCCTCTCCTTCATAAAAAGTGAAACTTTTGGCATCTCTGTTAATTTGACCATCAATCAAATCTACATGCCGATTAAATGCCTATGGTGCCATTTCTATGCCGTAAAAACTGATAATTTGGAATTCTTTTGGTCTAAAAAAAAGATGATGTAGCACATCCACATCATCTAAAATTTAAGAAAAATATAAAATTAGAATTTAGTAACCTTAAATTTTAAACATAACTAAAAAGTTTATGATCAAGTCAAAAAAGATTTTTTTTTTTTGTTCAAGTAAAATATATAATTTCAAAAATTCGGTGAACCTATAGATAAATTCTAATGGAGGTACCAAAAGTGCCACTTGTTGCAAGTAGTGGTTAAGGGCGCTTTTAAAGCTTTGAGGCCAAAAGTGATTTTTGAATATGGTTCACAGGCCGAACAGAGATGTAAGTCTTATACATAAAAACACAATAAACTCTGCTTCTGCAATGGCCAAAAACACGTGTAAAAACATGTGAGAGGTGTGTAAAACAATCAACTGCAAACCTCCCATCAGTTATTTAGACATCACTTAAATGACTGAAGATATTCATAAAAATTTGGAGACAACCACAAACAAAGTTGTTTTGGCTGCAAGAGGGAGGTAAGTTAAGCACATCAACAATAGGGAAATCATTTAGATGTCAAAACAGAATGTGCACAAGTATTAAGTATCTACTTAATTACCATGATACAACAGAACCTGATGACTGCTGAAGCACGTTCAAAGCACGTCCAGACCACAAATATAGAAATTCTAGAGATCAAAGCATCTAAGCCAGCAGGCACCTGCACAAAAAAAAAAAAAAAAAAAAAAAAGTATGAAAAAATTATAGATTGTTTTTCGACTGCATTGAAAATGCTTACAGCAAGGTCATATTCTGTGTCAAAGTTTATATCATATTCAATTCTAGAGATAATGATACTAGCAGTCCAATTTTAGTTAATTTTGGAATTATCCCTCTAAGCAGACTAAAGCCTATAAATACATAGAAGGAGAAGTATTGCGTGGGAAGATTTAAGTCTAATAGGAGTGGTACAATCTCTTAGAATATAAAAAAGATAAGATAGATCAAACTGACATTTTGACATTTTCACTGGTTAAAGAATGAATAGAGGCCTGAACACTAGATGAATTTTCCAGGCATTCAGAACTTATACACAGCATCCAATGAGTTAGCTACTTCAGCTATAGATTTCCACTCCTCATCTGCCTTCCAGGCAATTTTTTTTTTTTTTTCTGCGGGGTTCAGAACTCACACCACATCCTGAATCAGCTACTTCATCTATGGATGTTCTAATTTCTTAAACTTTAAGTAGTAGAGACATGAGGGCTAGGTATATATTTGAAAAAAAAAATGCATACTCCAATCCTAGCTCACTCATGTTCATCATCCAAAACCTCTGCTGCACAAACACAAGAGAAGCTTTCATAAGTAAAATTTTGATGACTCTGTTGTATCATTATGTTTGTGTCATGTCGTGATATGTCTCCCTGCTTCATAGTTTTTTGCTAAAATCAATAAATAAGGAAAAAGTCATACAATTTGAATCGACGCTAGGGATTCCTTTAGCTGAAACCAAGAAAGGAACATATTTTCAAAATTTTCTAATTCCCAGCTTAAGAAATAAGCATTTGCTACCAACAGAATGGTGAATTGTTTTCAATGTCAACTTTAAGGAGACCGGATTCGTTCAAATGGTTAACCATGAAATCCATCCATATGCAAACTCATGTAGATTGATTCGCATACATAACAAAGAAAGGTACTCGCAACTTCTAATTGTGATTAATAGAAATATGAATTACTGGAAATGGTTATAAGCATACCATCGAAAAGCTAATGTAAAGCGAAAAGAGCAAGAAACCCTAACATGAATCAGCACTTGAGATAGGGATTTCCCCGGGGAGGGGGGGAGGGAAAGAAAGAGAGAGAGAGAGAGAGAGAGAGACCTGATGGCAATACTGTCAGGAATACGAGAGATGAGAGAGATCCTGCGGTGTTTAAACTTGAAGGTCTCGGGAGATCGAGAAACAATTGAACCGCGACTCCATGAGTGAATGCCGACTCCTGCTGCAGAGTTCAGCTTGCAGATCTACATTACTTTTAGGGCCCCCAATCAGCTTGAGTTTTCGGTCGACGGAAAAGTCCACTAAATAGAATTGGGCCAGATCCGGCCCACGTCATGTGAAATATTATAGCTTCCTATCACCTAGGGGCCGGCCCGGCTAGGCCTTGAAATAAGAGGGCTTGGGGTTGATTTAATAATCTAATATAGCAAAAACCGGCTAGGCTCGTCCCTATTTCTTATCTCTTTTTTGTGGATGACTTGATTTTATTTGCTAAAGTGGAACACTTGAATCTAAGCAACATTCACAGTTGCCTAAGGGAACTCTCTAAATAAAGTGGCTTGCAAGTCAACCCCAGCAAATCTAAGTTGTAGATCTCGTCCAAAGCCCCTAAGCACCTCAAAGACTCCCCAGCTGCCTATTGCAAATTCTAGTTTACTGAGGATCTAGGAAGCTACCTTGGAGTTCCTACCATTCACGGCAAACTCAGTAAAAACTTCTATAACCAAGTGATTGAAAAAGTTCAAAATAAACTTAGCGGTTGGAAAGCCAAACTTCTCAGCGCTGCAGCAGTGCAGGGAGGCTATCTCTAATCCATTCGGTCACTGTGGCTATCCCTGTCTATAATATGCAGTCAACTTGGCTTTCAGAGCATACCAGCAAGAAGTTGGACAAGCTCAACAGGGACTTCCTTTGGGGGAGCAATGAAGAGAAGAGGAAAGTCTACCTGGTAAGATGGTATATGGTTTGTAAAAGTAAAAGAGAGGGTGGATTGGGGATAAGTGTATGAGAGAAAATAATATAGCTTTAATAGCAAAATTGGGTTGGAGAATGCTGAAAGATGAAGATATTTTGTGGAGTAAATTGCTTCAGCACAAAAATCTCAAAGGTATGAACCTGCTGGAGTATAAGAAAAAAGGAAACACCTCAGCTGTGTGTCATGGCATTTGTAATAGCAGGGAGTGCCTCAAGTAGAGGTTGAGTTGGAGAATTGGAGATGGCAAGTCTTTAGCTTTTGGCACGACAAGTGGGTAGGTGAAGAAGAATTGATTAACAAGGCCATAATCCCTCGAGCCCTCTGCAGTGCCAGTACCAAAGTCAACCATTTTTGGAATGAGGAAGATCAATGGAAGCATGAGAAGCTGCTAGTTATCCTCCCCACAAAGAAAGTGGAAGAAATTAAAGCGATGATTATCCCTAGGACCAGAAGCATCAGAGACACCATTTTTGGAAGGAGAAAAAAGATGGAGACTTCTTAGTAGCGTCAGCCTATTGGATCCAGAAAAGGCTGCCTTTGAATCATCTTACAGATAGAAATGATTGGGGATGGGTATGGAAGAGGAAATGCCCTGAAAGAGTTAAGATTTTCATTTAGACGATAGCTTGGGAGAAAATCTTAACTAAAGTTGAGCTTAACAGGAAAGGCATCACCCAGAAAGAGCGTATTCCATATGCAAAGTGAAAGATGAAACAACAATGCATGCCCTTAGGGACTGCATACATACTAAAGGCATATGGCTTAAATTGGTTCAGGGCATAGCCAAGGTAAAGAGCTTCAGGGAGGACTACATCTTCGGTTGGTTAAGGAGGGCTCTGAACAAAAATACAACTTAGAGCTGGACAATGAGGATAGAACTTTCCTGATTACCATGTGGAGTATTTGGAAGAGTAGGTGTTGTTTGATTCACCAAAGGAAGAAGGAGTCGTCCATCTCTGTTATCAATAGAATTTTGAGCATGGTGAAGGGAGCAGGCAGTTATGATTGTGAAACCATCAAAAGGAAGGAAACGTTGTATATCAGTTGGAGAAAACCCCCTGAAGACGTAGTTAAACTCAATGTGAATGGAGCTATGATGCAAGATACAAGGAAGGTGGCTGTAGATGGTGTGTTCAGAAATAGCAGGGGAGAATGGTTGCTGGGTTTCTGGCTTAACGTGAGCACTGCTCAAGGAGACTTAGTTGAGTTTTGGGGCTTGAAAGATGGTCTGTTGATAGCCAGAAGAGAGCAGTTGGGGCTTCTACTGGTGGATAGTGACTCCATATTAGTGGTCAACGCTATTAACAAGGGTGTTTAGGAGAATCATCTATGGAAGAGCATGATCCTTGACTGCAGAGACACCATGAATGCCCCGGGAGTAGTAACGATAAGCCATATTTTCAAAGAAGCCAACCAAAGCACGGACAAGCTTGCGAAGCTGGGTCTCAGTGCTGATCCTGGTGTTCACATTAGTATTACTCCTCCACTAAAGTAATGAAGTGTCTACAGTGTGATACTGCGGGTACCTCTTGGGCCAGGAAGAAACCTCTATCTTCCCAGGCCCGATGATCCCCATTAGGTGTGTTGTTTGCGTTGCTTCTTTCTCATTTCACCCAAAAAAAAAAAGAAGAAAAATTGCTGGGCTCATCCCTAGTTCCTAAGCCCAACAAAGCTGGGCTAGACTGGGCCAGACCAGACCAGCCCCTATGAACAGAATCCAAGGACTTTTAAGTAAATATATATATAAATAGTCAAAACCCTATTTTTTTCTAACCATATACGTTATAATGCTCAAGCATTGGCTCCCTCTCTCAACTTTTATCGGTTATGCGAGCTTCACTTCTCCTTGAAGCTAGACTTTTTGGCATGTACTTGGATACCATGAGCCAAGGATGCCAACGAACTTATAATGTAAAAGCAATTATGTAGAATGGTGCTTTTGTATATATTGAGATTCGTTTAAACAATTATACTGTAAATGAAGTAAATAAATGAAAACAATCACATCATTGACATTCGATTGTAACCAACAAAAATTTATTAATTAGAAAGAGTACGTACAACTTATTAGTGAGATCTGGGATAACTACTCCAAAGAGCAAGTATTGGTCTGTTAAATGTAACGTGCTCTTATACCTCATTAATAAGTTATAAATATTTTCTCTAGTTAATAATAGTATTGTTATTTATAATGGAATGTCATTCATATGATTGCTTTCATTTATTTGTTTTGCTTACAATACAATTATTTTAAATGAATCTCAATATATAAAAATGCACTGCACTACATGACTAGTTCGGCATTGTTAGTTGGTTGGTTGACGTCCTTGGGTGATGGTATCCAAATAGATGTTATAGTGTTTAACTTAAGAGAGAATTAAGGTAGTGACATTATGGTCGGAAGCAATCTCTCTCTCTTTTACCAATTCTGCACCTCCTCCTTGACTTCCCAAATTTGAAGAGCTTAACACCACTGATATGCTCCTCTGTCAACTAATTATCTTTTTGGGTTGTCGGTTCTCTCCCTCCCTCCCTCCCTCCCTCCCTCCCTCCCTCCCTATTCATCAGTTGTATTTTCCAGCTTGTGAGGTCTATCGGGCCTTACCGAATGATATTCAGGGAATATCATCTTTTCGACGTTAGTTCCCTGCTCCTATGTAACCATATATATAATTGATTTTCCTCCTTTGGATATCCTTAAATTCGGGACATGTTTCAGTTGAATTTGTTTGAATATTGGTTTAACAATTATAGTCATAACTTTCTTTGCCTATAATATCATGTGTAAACTGTACCTAGGCCTAAAATTGAGGAAATGTCATTTTCTTTTTGCTTTTTTTGGATTTAATGTTATTCAGTAACAAGATTTTTTATTTTTCCTTGTGGGTAATATCGAAATTTGCTACATTTTTCAATTGGTATGAGTAATTTGGCAACGTTTTTGGAGTGAGTTTGCTAGTTATTGTAATTTATGTTGGTCTGGTTTTTAGTTTCATTTACATATATATATGTATGTATGTATGTATGTGTATGTGTATGTAATTATTTTGTTATGATTTTGTGCATAAATTATCCCTGTGGCTTAAAAGTGGGCAATTGTCCTTTTCTTGTTATGGTTGGGTCAAGTTTAATTGGATAGAAAATCCATTGATGCAATGTTTACTAGTGGTGATGATGATGTTAAGGATGATTATGAGCAGGTAGATAATACGATTGCAAATTTGATGATTAGCCTGCTTTTGTTTTTTGATGACATTAGATTGTTCTTCAATTGATCTGGTGTTCTGAATTAGAGAGAGATAGAGACAAGTGGTTTGGGTTTTTTGTTTCTTTTCCAGACCTTCTCCTCTTATTCCTCTTTCGTTGTATTTATTTAAAGATAGTGTGTGTATTAACAAAAAATGGAGGATTATCAATGAGTTCAACCTTTTTGATTATTTATGAATGGCATACTCCCCTTGATAGAGCTCTCATACTTTTATTGTGTCAGTCACAAAGGTTTACCTTTTTTTCTTCGGGCCATCTCCTCCTTCTTTGCTGGATTTCTTTTTTCATCCTAGTCATACAAGTGAATATATTTCATCATTGATAGATAAGAATGGAAGGACTAAAAGAGTTAGCCTTGGCCCTTTCGCAAATATAGAGCCTATATAGTAAAAAGAGCTGGCTCGGCCTTTATTTCCTAAATCTAGTAAGCCAGGGCCAAATGAGTTTGTATTAATGTGTAGCAGCCCAAGCTGAGAAAAGTTAGCTCGAAACCTTATAACTGTTAAATTCAAATTTGCAAGAAAAATGGAGTACGAAGAAAATAGAGGTATGGGGAGATGGCGATTGAGACGAGATGAATTTTAGTTACTGGGTATAGGTGGATTCAAAGGATTAGGCTTGGAAAAAAAGTTAAGATCGATTATTGAGTTAGGAAGAAATATATACATATATATATATAGAGAGAGAGAGAGAGAGCAAATAATAGAAGCAAACAGGGAGGAAGAGAACTCGACTACCAATTTCTTGCATTAATTCTTGATTTGGTCAATTAATAGAATTTAATAACTTTAACTTTCTAAACTAACCATTGGTACTCAAGAGCTAGTTGTTGGTTGCTACAACAATTCCCCTCTTTAAAAACCATCTTGTCCTCAAGGATTAAATATCAAAAATTGTGCACAAATGAAATCCAAATCCTCCTGTGTTAATTCTTCTGAGCTGAGGTTGACCCATATGTTCAGTATCTGAGTCACTCACTTGTTGTTTCTCCAAATGACTTGCCTTTTAAGTACTATTTCTGGTTCCATGAGAGCTTGCTTGTTGGTACCAATTTAGGGTAGAGTAGGCATTGTGTATTGATTAGGGCATAATTTCTTCTTCAATAGGGACACATGAAATATTGGATAAATTTTTTAATCCGGAGGCAATTGCAATTTATAAGCTAGCTTCCAATTCTTGCCACTACTAAAAGAGTCCATAGAGCTTTGAGGACAACTTAAGTTGTGTTCAGAGCTCAACAAATTGTTGTCTATAGAATTGTAGCTTCAAATAAATCATATCATCATTCTAAAACTCTTTTTCTAATCTGTTATGATCTTCATATAGCTTCATTCTATTCTAGGTCTTGGATAAATGGTCTTGCAAGATCTTAATCATATCTTGTTTACTTCTTATAAATTCCCCAGCAACTGGAGTGATTGTATCAGCATAGGGGCCTAAAGAAATGTGCTGAGACTGATACCTATATGAGGCCTTAAAACGAGATATCTGAATGCCAATATGATAGTTAGTGTTATATTACCATTTGGTCAGACTTAACCATTGTAATTGAAATGCAAGTCTATTTGATATTATATACCTTAGATAACACTCAAGACATTGATTTAGTATCTCATTTTGTTTATCAAATTAGGGGTAGTATGCACTACTAAGCTTCAACTTGGTTCTAATAAACCTTGTCCCTATCTAAGATGATGGAATCAAGAAGACCATGTAATTTGAAGACATTATCTAAAAATAATTGGATTACTTTAGCAGTAGAGAAAGGATGTTGCAAAACTATAAAATGGTCAAATGTAGTATGTTTATCAATGACTACTAAGATAGTGTTATAGTCTTAAGAGTCAGGTAACCCTTCGATGAAATAAATATTTGTGATCATGTGTGAGTTGGAATTGGTAATAGTTGTGATAGTCCTAGATAATGAGTGTTTTCATGTTTATTCTTTTGGTAGATATCACATTTTTGTACTAATTTATTGATTGTTTTCTTCATTAGAGGTATGTAGAATGCTACTTTAACCTTCTGTAATGTTCCTTGCTGCCTAGAATAACCTCTAGTCGCTAAGTTGTGCATTTGTTGCACCATCTGTTCTTTAAGTTGAGGTCACTTCCTACCAGAATCTTCTTTTCATATTTTAGAACTTCATCTTGGTACTGAAACTCTGGTTTGCAATTTGGTTGAAGGGTGATTTTAGCTATTAGATTTTGGCAATTTTCATCATCTTCATAGTCTGTAGTACATCTAGAATCTATCTAAGTTGGACTAAAGATACTGCTAAGATGGTAGGCTTTGAGCATTCTTCTTCTTGAAGCTCTCTTCTTGAAAGGATATCAGCTACCTTGTTTTCGAGTTCCTTTCTATTTTGGATCTTATAATCTAATCCTGATAGCTTTGCCAACCATTTATGCTATAAGGAGTCAGTAAGCTTTTACTCTAGTAAATACTTTAAACTTTGGTGACCGGTCTTAGTATGAAGTGGGAGCCTAATAGATGGTGTTTCCATTTTATGATTGTCATCACCATTGCAAGTAGCTCCTTCTCATAAATGGATAACCCTTTGCTTCTAAGTCCCAAAGCCTTGCTTAAGTATGCTATAAGCTATCTTTCGAGTATCAGTACTGCTCCCAAATCTTGAGAAAAAGCATCAATCTCTACGACAAAAGGTTTGAAAATTTCAAACACATCATTATTAGAGCTGTATTCATAGCCAATTTAAGTTGGTTAAAAGCTTTCTCAACCTCCGCTCTATTGAAAACTTTCCTTCTTTAAGAATTCATTTAGGCATCTAGTTATAATCCCATAATTATTCACAAATCTCTTATAGTACCCAGTCAATTATAGGAATTCTCTCAAAGCCTTAACAAAAGTTGGGATTAGACTAGAAGTTATGCATTCTATCAAGTCCGTCCTAACCTCTTCTCCTATAACTATATGCCCTAAGTACTCAACCTAATTTGTACCAATGTGCATTTGAATAGTTTAGCATAGATTTGGTGTTGTTTGAGTGTCATTAGGTCTGTCCTAAGGTCTTAAGCATGATGTCAATGCCTGGCCTATAAATATGAATGTCATCAAATAAGACTAAAACAAATTTTCTTAAGTATAGTTGAAAGATGAGATTCATTAGAGTTTGGAAAGTAACAAGGGTATTAGTTAGTTCAAACGACATTACTAGGAATTTAAAATGTCCATGATATGTTTGGAAAGATTTTTTTCCACATCAGAAGGTCTATCCTTAATCGGATGATATCCTACTCTTAAGTCTATCTCGAAGAAAAATTTAGAGCCATAGATCTCATCCAATAGTTTATCTATGTTAGATATTTGGTATCTTTTTTTAAAGGTTAAGTGATTCAACTGTCTGTATTCTACACAAAATCACCATGTATCATCTTTTTTCTTAATCAACAAAACTGAGGAGGCAAATGGACTTGTACCAGCTCTAATAATGTCATTGTTAAACATCTCTTGCACTTGCCTTTCGATCTTTAATATATGAGAGTGTAGATATCTGTAATGCTTGAGTTTGAATTGTTAGGAATCTGATTTTAAAGGAATTGATTGATCATGTGGTCTTTCTGATGGAAGGGTAATTGGTGTTGAGAAGACTTCTTTGAATCGAGACAATATTAGAAAAATTGCCTTTGGTGTTTTAGGGTTGTGGGATTCATTGTTACGGCAAGTGTCATATAGTTTTGTAATTGTTGTTGCTTAAATATCTGGATCCTTACCCCAAACCAGCTTTATGAGAGGATGTACCACCCTTCCTTCCAAAATTACCTCATCTTCTTCATTGAAGAGTTTGACTTGTAGCATTCTGAAATTGAATGTGATTGAACTATAATTATACATCCAATTCACTCTTAATATCATGTCCTAACTGTTTAAAATGATTACTCTTAGGTCAAAAGAGAAAGTAGTGATCCACTTTACGTTATTAACTTTAGTGGAACTAGTGATTTTACTTTAGTCTGCTATTTCTACTTGGAGTATGTCTGTTGGTTCAATTAGAAGTGTCGGCTAAGTGGCCACCCTTTGGTGCAAGAAGTTATTGGAGTTTCCTGTTCCACATAGAATCCCTTATAAGGCTGTTGTTTGTCTATTCAAGGAACTTGAAAGTGTACATAAGATGACTTAAACTCCCCCTTCAGATTCTGTCTATGATCTGTTTTCTTCTTCAGCTCCTTCATTGTTGGACTCGGCCTCTTCTTTTTCTTCTGCTACTAAAATGAAGTTAAGATGCTTGAATATACATTTATGCCTTGGAATGACTTTCTCACCACATTTGAAACACAAATTTTATGTCTTATGAACTACACTTCTTGTGGTGATAGTTTTGACTAGTGATTTCTAGAAGCAACTCCTTCTTGTCCTACTTTGTTTGAGCTAATTATCTATTGTGAGGAAGAACTGAATGCTCCTGAATTCTTGTTTCCACCTGGGTTTCCCTAGAATTCCATTGCTTATATATTCCAGACCTTCTTCTCTTGGCGATCTCCAAATATTGCTCTTGTAAGATTGCAATCTCAAAAGCTCGGAAGAGAGTTGTAAGCTTCAATAGTTTTAGCATAGGTTTGATGTTCTTTCTCAACCTGTTTATGAAACTGGAAATGAAATAAGATTCAGTTAATTTAGAATTCTTTTGAGCTATTATCGACCATAACTCTTCAAATATTACATCATATTCAATGAAAGTACCATATTCTTGTAGTTTATTAAATTCTTTAACTTCGTCTTGAAAGCCCCTAGTTTTAAATCTTTGACATAGTAATTTTGGAAATTCTTCCTAACTGATTTCTTGTTTGACCAATTTCAGGTCTTGGAATCATATTTCTGCTTTCCCTTCTAGATACATTTCAATGGTGTCAACCCATGAATGATTTGGGATTTGATACATATGGAAAAATTTATTACATTTTTACATTTTCTCAGCCACGTTCTAAGATTTTCCTCAACAAATAATGAAAGTTCAATTCTTGATGGATTTGGCAAGAACTACAAATTGATGGAATCTTTCCTCAGTAGTCGAAACCCAGTCTCGATTCATTTCCTCCCTTCCAATCAAGTGGGAAGAATAAGGGATTTAGATGTTCTATCCATTTCTAGTTCCTCAGCCTTATCTTTGTTTAATATGTTTAGGTTAGCAAAATCTAGCATCTATACTAGACATAAAAGCTTTTACACTTTTGTTTTGTTTATTTGTTTTCTAATATATACCTTCTAACTTCTTGTTGACTTGTAGCTGATGGTCTTTAGATTCATTTGCCAAGTCTTGCAATTTGGCTTCTTATCTTCTGAGTTAATCCTCATTGACTTTTTGTCGAGTACCAACGGCCATTTGATCCTTGGTGAAGGGAACAATTGTTTTGATACCAATTTGAAATAGTTCAAGCTTTGAAAAATCAACTTGAAGTCTTATAGCTATTAAATTCAAATTCACAAGAAAAAACAGAGTATAAAGACAGCATAGGAGTGGGGGATGGTGATTGAAATAAGATAAATTCTAGTTATTGGGTATGTGTGGATTCAGATGATAAGGGTTGGAGAAAGTGTTTAGATTGATTATTGAGTGAGAACGAGAGAGAGAGAGAGAGTGGGTTAGAGAGAGAGAGCGCAAAGAATAGAAGCAGTGAGGCATGAAGAGAACTCAATTACCAATTTCTTGCATTGATTCTTAATTATACATCTTTTATACATTTCTTCCATCGATTCTAACCATTCTTACTCATGTAATAGCCTGTAGTTGGTTGATTGATCGATTAACAGAATTCAACAACTTCAACTTCAACTTCCTAAACTAATCATTAATATTCAAAAGTTAGTTGCTAATTGTTACATAATGGTTATAAAATTAATAACTCTTTTGAAATAATAGGTCAATAAAGTTTATGTTTTTAAATTATAAATACCGTCATAAATTTTGATTAAATTATACATTTACTATTGTAGTAAAAGAATTAAAAAAAAAAAAGATTTAATAACTTGAATGATTTTCATACCTTTTGCTCATGTTTGTGGCTTGCCTTATAGTGCCGTGCAAATGGAAGGAGACAAGCACATTAGAAACAACCCATTTGTGAGTTGACTTTGACTCCACCTTGAATAACTTGAACTTCCATTTCTTTTATTAATGTTAGTAACCTTCTTTGGTGCTTGCAAATGGAACCAGATAAACACCTCATAAACTAATTCCAAGTTTTAGTTAACTCTGGCCTGGTTCCCCCATTCTTCTTGTCCAATGAAATAGCTGACGAAAAGGATCCAACCCTGTTATCCCCTTACGAGTAAGCTGGTCCTCGGCTTGGACCTTTATAATTGTGGTGGGATTGTAATCCAACAAATGTTAAATATTCTTGGGCAACCTCTTAAAAGAGTTAGTATGAATGCCTTCATTCCACTGTTTTGCTTTTCTCTTAGCCCTTCAAAGGTACAATTGAGATATTGGCACCGCTATCATAGTCGGTGAATCACACATCAATCAAAATACCAAAGGGCACATCGAATAAATTATATGAAAGCCATAAACAACAATGGATTCGAATTGTGAAAAATTATTGGTTTATTACAAAATAATTGAAAAGCCGTTCCTATCAAAAGTCTAGTGGTTTAAATTCCAAAAATTAAATCAAATATTGAAAATCAATCTGAATATCGAGTCAAATTCAAATGTTATTTCAAAGAGTGAATCAAAATTCAAAGGTTAATATTGAATCAAAGACTCTTCCAAAAAATAAATCAAAATATCAAAATGCTAATAAAAGGTGATATATAAATATAAGATAAAGGGTGATAATCAAAATTTCAAAACTACTGAACCTTTTAAATGGATTGATTCATCAATATCAATCTATATGCAAGAATATTCACAAAGATCAACAAAGAGGTGCCACTTAATAATCACTCTATGGAGAATTCACCATTTTTTCAAAAATTGAGAAAATTGCATATTTCTTAGTTGATTCAGATTATTTTATTTGGTCATCGATTTCCAAAATAAATGTATATATTTTAATAATAATTCTTAAGTGAAAGAGTATAACTTACAATTAAACGTTCAGTTTCTCAATTTTTTAAAAATTTATTTAGTACTAAATTAGAGTGTATTTGTCCTCGATTTGGGCATAAATTTATAAAATTCTTAAACAAAAATAAACTCATTAAAATGATTTTAAGTAATTTAAAGTATAATTATTTAATAATTTTGAAAATTAAGGTAAAAATAATAAACTTTAAATACTTTTTATTATCCTAAATTCATTTTTCTCCTATTTTTGAAAAAAAAAATAGGATTATTATAAATATAATAAAAATTAGTTAAAAATGAACTTATTAAATTAGACTAAACACTTTGTAACATTACTAACGAAGTTTAAATAAGCTTTTCCAATAAATAGACTAAGTTTTAAAAATTAAAGTCCCTTAGAGTGGATTAGGAATTCAAATTATGGTTTCCTGCGCTAATCAAAATCTAAACTTTGAGTTCAATTTTAAAAATTGTAAAAATATCACCCTGAGTAAAGGTATCAAGTTGCCTCGCCTATCCTCAAATGTAAGATTAAAGTAATTTTCAAACTATTTTTTGATTGTAACACTAGTGAAAAATCAATGAGTAACGTTATCTTGTTATATACTTATTAAATATGGGTCGATACGATTATGTTGATATAATAATAAATAAATAAATTTAGTAATTATAAAAATAAAAAATAAAGATATTTTTATAATTATAAATTTAATTTTTTCAAAAAATAGAACAGAATAAAAACAAAACAAAAAAAGTAAAGTGAAAGCAACAAAGGACAAGATGTTATTATTTGAAAGGAATCCGATGGATAAGATTACAAAAATAAATTTGATTTGATCCGATTTAATATCAGTTTTAAACTTGGTTTGATCCGATTCAATGAGTTTCAAATTTGTATATTGATTAATAAGCAAAAAAAAAATCTAAAAAATCTTCCTATTTGCATAAATTTTTCTTATTAAATTCAGTATTTTAAGTAACTATATTAATTTTTGATCAATCTAGTTTAGTTTAATCGAATAATCTGAAAGAGTATTTAAATTACAAGTATAATGCCTATAACACATTACACTTTTTTGGGTTGAATGATATGTTATTTTATTATTTAATCAAAAATTTTGAATTTGAAAACTAAAAATGATGAAAAAGAATTTGAGAGAATTAACTCTTAAATAGATCTCATAATAGTCAAATCTGATTAATATAATAAAATTCAAATATCAATGATAAAAATAAAAAAAAAATAAATAATAAATAAATAATGCCCACAATAGAAATGGGTCCATGTCGGCAACCTTCAAGGTTTTAAAAATGGGAAGGTGAATAATGTCGTCCTATGTGGCGTATTTTCCTTATATGATTTAACCAGAACACGAGTGATAATTAATTAGAAAAAGTCAAACTATAACATGTTGATGTTGCTTCCCCCGAGTAGATGATGCTGCCATGCCACGCGGGTTTTGCAACACGGACACGGTTACAGAGTGTGAATTTGAATTTTTCCTTTTCGTCTCTGCTGGCAACACATATACATACACAACTCCTCTTTTTTTTTTTTTTTTTCTTTTACAAAGAGTCGTAATTAAATAGAATTGATTGAAAACGATAAGGTAAAAATAAAAAACCTCTACTGCTGAACGAGGGACACACGTACAGAGTTCTAAGGTTCAAATGTATCCATTTGATTTAATGGGTCACATGAATGTGACATCCATTTGTTTACGCGTTTGAAGTAATTTGCACTTGCAATCATGAAAACGAATGTCTGCCGCCCATTTTCACACGGATAAAAATTTCCATTCTGAACCAGAACCTCGAAACAAAACTTTATAGAATTGAAACTCATTTAAATGATGTAAATAAAGTTCGATAATGTCCCAATCTATCGAATTTTATTATTTTAATTATTAATTGATGCAGAACCATCGCGTGTTGAGAGTTTGATCGGCCCAAACCCTGATGATCTGCCGAGGAATCCACATTGAGAAAAAAAAACCCAAATAAGGTCTACATAAAGTAACCTATTTTTATTAATAACCAGATATTGAATAATAAAAAAATCCCAATAAAATTTATATACCCTAAATACTCCAACATAAAATAATAACAACAATCAAAATAATAAATAATAATAGTAATATTTTTTTTTAGTATCATGCCTAGGCTACCAACCCAGTATTAGGAGATTCGTTCCTACTAATCTGGGTCGACCGCTTGCAAGGTTCAATTGAGGGGCAGGTCTTTCAGCGCTGATTTTTCCGTTTCCATGAGGGATTGAACTCCCAACCATAGTTAAGGGATATCAGTCCCCGAATCAACTAGTTAAAGGGCAATTCGATCCTCCCATTTGGAGGGTACGACTCCCTAACTTGTCCCTTAAGTTGATACATTTAATATTTGAAGTTTTTTTTTTCTTATATATCAATCGATATCTGAAATTATATTTCGATTAATTTTATTTAAATATTATCAAATTCAATTTTAAAAAAATTCTCTTAATATAATTTTTTTAATTTTTAAATTTTAAATATAAAATTTAATTGAAAAAATATAATACATTTATCTACAGGATAGGTTGTCCGTGGTAACATTTATCGTTAGTGATTACCCCTCGTGCATTATTACTTTATTTTATGGAATAATGTTTGTTCAACGTATAGAAGTAACACGGGTGCGACAACAGAAGTGGGATGCGAACGTAAAGCCATTATTAAGGACAGTGGTGCAATGCAACCTTTTCAACGAGATGATGAAATATACTGCATTATATTTGCAGAATTCTAATACTAAATTTAAATAATCAAATGAAATTAGTCGTTTTCGGTTGCAATCCGAAAGTTGCACACAAGTGGCAGTCGGTGTCTCGCAAAATGAGAATAGGAATTATGTTGACATTTTAGGACCCCCATCAATTGGGATCCACCAATTAGACGATGAAGAATCACAGCTAACACGGTAAACATATACTCTGCAATTCCCACCTTGTTTTCTCTTGTTCCAAGTGAAATTCACTACTGGTAAATGGGAAATTTTATAATGGTAGAAATATGTATAGTAATATCCAGAGAAATTAATAAAGATTGATAAACTTTTTATTTCATAGGAAAAAGAATTAAAGTAAAATTGTAATATTATTTCCATGAATTTCATGTATATATTGTTCCAATAAAAAAGGACCTGAATATTAATTGCTTGGTGTAGTATAATTTTCATTAATTATCTCGTAACATGCGAATTCTCCATGAAAATACTTCCAAATTCCCTTTCCAGCGAAGCCAAAAAGGGCTGAAACGGGAAACGTTACATCATTAAAACATGCAGCTCCTACAGGTGATCTTCTTCTATTTGTCAAAGACAAACCCCACAGCTGTAAATTCACGAGCATGCGCCTTTTCTGCTTTCTTTTCAACTATCTCATCCATTTACTCATTTGGGCTGTCTTCAATTAAGTTAAGAGCCCTTTTATAGCACCCCTCCCTCTCTCCTCTTCAAATCCCTCCATTTCCATCGATGGACACCCAAATGCTTCACACACTCTCTTTCCTCAGTCTTCTTTCTCTCCTGTTTACACCAGCTGTTGCTTTTGCTCCCACAGACAACTATCTAATTAACTGTGGTTCCGATTCGAATGCCTCAGACTTCAGCAGGGTCTTCGTAGGTGACTCAACTTCAACATTTCTCTCGGAAGGCAAATCAATTGCTCTCAAAAACCAAAACACATCTCCAAATTTGTCTTCTCTTTACAGGAATGCAAGAGTTTTCACTAGCGAATTGAGCTACAGGTTTCACATCAACAAGAATGGGACCCACTTGGTACGTCTTCACTTCTCACCATTTGTCTCTCAAAGTTACAATCTTAGTACTGCGATTTTCAACGTTTCTGCAAATGGGTTTCCCATCTTGAGCCATTTTAGTGTGAAGCATGATGATTTGAGCGAGTTCATTATGATGGTTGATAGTGAGAGCCTTGAAATTTTGTTCAATCCTGTGAGTGAATTTGGGTTTGTTAGTGCAATTGAAGTCTTCTCAGCTCCAGATGATTTGATTGTTGATATTGATACTAAATTTGTGGGTCCATCTGAAATTAAGGAGTACAAGAACATTTCATCACATGTCTTAGAGACTCTTCATAGGATCAATGTTGGAGGTTCTAAGATAAGCCCTTTTAATGATACTCTGTGGAGGACTTGGATTCCCGATGATGATTTTCTGGTACTAAAATCGGCTGCGACGCGCGCAGTCAGCCCACACACACCGAATTACCAGAAAGGAGGAGCAAGTAGAGAGGTTGCTCCTGATAATGTGTATATGACAGCCCAACAAATGAATAAGAACAATTTGACAGTGTCTGCAAAGTTCAACATAACTTGGGAGTTTCCTGTGGGTTCACATGGTGTACTGCATTTGGTCAGGCTACATTTTTGTGACATTGTTAGCATTTCACTTAATCAGCTTTTCTTCAATGTGTTCATAAATGGCTTCTCTGCTTATAGAGATCTCGATTTGTCAGAACTTACATTCCATGTGCTCGCTTCGCCTTATTACATTGATTTTGTTGTAAAATCAGACAAGTCGGGTTATATGCAGATAAGCATTGGTCCTTCTGAGCTAAGCTCCCCGTTGAGAGCCAATGCTATACTAAATGGAGTAGAGATCATGAAAATGGTAAATGTTGTGGAATTAGAAACTGGGTCTAAGAGGGGGTATTTGTGGATTATTTTGGTCTCTGTTCTTGGGGGTATTGCAGTTATATGTTTGGCAGTGCTTGCAGTAGTCATTGCTTTGGAATGCAGGAAGAAGAAAGAAAAGGAGAAACCAAAACCTGTTGAAAGCATGGGGTGGGTACCTTTACCTATAAATGGAGGTAGTTCATATAGCAGATTTTCTGAAGTGACTGCAAATGTTTCTCCAGGACCCAAGCTATTTTTTGCCTTGAAAATCCCTTTTTCTGATATCCAGTATGCAACCAATAACTTCGACAAGAGTCTCATTATAGGTTCAGGAGGATTTGGTATAGTTTACAAAGGGACTCTAAGAGACAATACCAAGGTTGCTGTGAAGAGAGGCGTGCCAGGATCTAGGCAGGGCCTTCCAGAATTCCAAACTGAATTAACTGTTTTGTCAAAAATTCGTCATCACCATCTTGTTTCGCTCATTGGATATTGCGAGGAACAATCGGAAAGGATTCTGGTTTATGAATACATGGAGAAAGGGCCATTGAAGAGGCATTTATATGGTTCACAACTTCCCGCTTTGTCATGGAAGCAAAGGCTTGATATCTGCATTGGTGCAGCTAGAGGGCTTCACTATCTTCATACAGGATCTGCACAAGGGATCATCCACCGTGACATCAAATCAACCAATATTTTGTTGGATGAAAATTATGTGGCCAAGGTTGCTGATTTTGGTCTTTCAAGATCTGGTCCATGCCTCAACGAGACCCATGTAAGCACAGGTGTAAAAGGTAGCTTCGGATATCTTGATCCAGAATATTTCCGGAGGCAGCAGCTTACTGATAAATCAGATGTTTATTCATTTGGGGTTGTGCTTCTCGAAGTCCTCTGTGCTAGGCCTGCTGTTGACCCTTTGCTTGTTAGGGAGCAAGTAAATTTGGCTGAATGGGCAATGCAGTGGCACAAGAAGGGCATGCTTAAGCAAATTATTGATCCAAAACTCAGCGGTCAGATAAAACCAAGGTCTTTGAAGAAGTTTGTTGAAACTGCAGAAAAATGCTTGGCCGAGTATGGAATTGATAGGCCCACTATGGGTGATGTCTTGTGGAATTTGGAGCATGCACTTCAGCTCCAAGAACCTGGAACTCGAACAGCCTCACATGAAGATAGCAGTCTTAATGAACTGTAGTTCACATCTTTTGAAGTTGTTGCCAAATTTCCCTTAGTCAATTTGGAACAAGTGAAGGTCATCGAAGTTTAGTTTATCGACAAGCAAGGTCTTTTCCCAGTTGATGACAAATGAAGGTATATAACTTTTAAGCCTTATGCTTACTGCCAGTGATACAACTTGCAAATTACGGATATTTCAAAAGGTCAGCTTCCTGAATCTCACTCAAGGTCTCTTAGAGACATACAATGAAGATATCCTCCAAGTTTTAGATTCTCTTGCTATTCTTTGTCCTGCTTTTGGTCTGGCCCTTGTAAACATAAATCATAATAATTATAGACAATATAAAGGGGGATCTTAGATGATTATAGGCAATTTTTTGTCTTTCCTGATGCTGCGGATTGTCCTTTAGCGTTCTGCAACTATGCAACAATTATTCATGTAGCGATGGCTAAAAAGTTCTGTTCAGTATAAACTCATATAGAATTCTCCCATCCTAGTTTGATCAGAAAATAAAAAATCTAATGCACCTCTGAATGTCCAAAATTAAATATTTATAAAAGTTTGTTGTGTTACATCCCCTTATGGTGCTAATTTGAAAATATGGCTGCTGTTTATATATATTGAACCAAAGCACCATTTTTTTGGGCATGCTTGTGGAGCTATATTATTGATATAAATGTTCATACATTTCATCTATCAATCACAGATAATTTACATTTAAATTAAAGCCACCAACTTTATATTTGAGTCCATGAACAAGATATAGAATTTCTATTTCAGGCCTTTCCATGACCTGAGGAGAACCGGTGACAGAAATTTAAAGAAATTTTTTGAATAATGTTAGATGAATCAAATAGATCAAATATGTATCTGTTCATTCTACTAACGAATTCATCAGCAGATTTTAACCAATTTAAACAACATCTGTTTTAGAAATTAATCAAATATACTGATACAGGTTTTACTCGAAATCTTTTGCAGGTGTGAAGCAATTACAATCTTCAATTACTTTCAGAAGATCATCAATTGCGAGAGGATCATACTGGGTTCTGATAAATTTCAGATATAGGGCTCTTTATTGGCATGCATTTGTTCAAATTTTGTATCCAGGGAAAGAGTTGAAACCGGGAAATGAGAAACATATTATAGTGGTTCACCATGTAGCTACATTTGATATTTTTCCTTTCAGATTTGCATAAAACAGTATCATAAACTGTATATAAATCAGCTATTTTGACTCATGCTGATCAAGTTTTCTTTACTGTACTCCTAATTCAATAATCAGAAAACTATCAAGGTGGTTTGTCAGGAATCATGAGCTAAAATCTCTGCTATCAAGATTCATGATATTCATTGATTCCGGTGGAAAGATGTCTGGTATAATCACAAAAGAAGGTTACTGATGTGAACACATTGCACTAAGCTAGTAGGAAGAGGAAGCCCATTCTTCTCAACTCTCAAACTACTTTCCCATCATTGAAGATGTTCAGCCAGACCACCAAAAATAAAAAGTAAAAATACAGTGAAAGTCTGAAGGTGACTTAGCAAGGTCAAATGCAGCAGATGGGGGCTAATGAACTTTATGATTCTAGCATATTAAGAACCTTAATAAATATGCTTTCAACTTCGACTGTTATCCTGTTTTGTTTAAGTAATATACTTTCAACACAAAGTGAAATTTTTAGACACCATTCTAGTCTTCTACTTCCTCTCTCCATTTAGAATTATGGTGCATTTTTAGAGAGTGATGGCTATGTTTTTAAGTGATGTTATTTATCATCATTAAGTCTTACGGCTTGGATAAGTTATATAGTAGATTTGAATGGTTTGTTGACAAAAAATAATTGGATTGAATGTTTCACATTGCAGTTTCCTATTGATTTTGACTAACATGTAGATCGAATGCATTCTTATCCTTTTAAAAAGGTGAAACTATTTACTACAATAAAGAAGCGATATTGTGACGTTAATTTTGTGGTGCCAAAATTGCATCGCAAAATTGACACCAAGTAAAGAATTAGCAATAAGAAAAAAGTCAAAAGTGTTGTAATCGTCGATGCTAGTTCTTTGCAATAGTTGTGGATGCAATTTCCATAATATATGAAGTACCGGTGATTCCTGATTTAGAATTAAAACTCAGCTTATTATTATTTTTTAATAAATATCTCAGCTGGTGTATTTCTCTTATTTTTATTTAACGAGTAATTCTAAAATTTAGAATTAAAATTTAATTTGTTATTATTTTTTAATAAATATCTCCTTCTAATCTCAACATTTTGTGATTTTGCACCTAAATTTTGAGACATCAGGAATTATCATAATACATATTTCATTTTGATCTAAAAAATTTGTGATTTTTACACCTAAATTTTGGGACATTAGGAATTATGGTGCATTTTTAGATGGTGGTAGCTATCTTTTTAAGTGATGTTGTTTATTATGATCATATATCAAATATTAAATCTTACGACTTCGAGATACTCTTTCTGAGGCTTGAGGTTCTGGTTACGACAACTGAGCTAAGGGAGGCTATGTTCTCATTGGGGTATACATAAGGCTCTAGGTCCAGATGAATATAGTGCAGAGTTCTTTCAAACTAGTTGGGACACTATTTGACATAAAGCTACGAGGGTAGTTATGGATTTCTTTACTCACGGGTACCTTTTAAAAAAGATGAATGATATTATTATTTCACTTATCCTGAAAAACGATAACTCGACCTTGTTGACAAATTTTAGATTGATTTCTTGCTTTAATACGGTATATAAGTGCATCTTCATGGTTATTGTAGCGAAAGTGAGTTAAGTTTTGTCAAGTATCATCGATAGAGAGCACTCTGCCTTTGTGAGGAGTAGAAGGATTAGGGATAACATCTTGTTGGCTCATGAGCTTTTTCATAGATATTATCTAAATTGTATCTCCTTTAAATGTACAATAAATGTGGATATCATGAAAGTGTATGAATCGGGGGAATGAGATTTTCTTAAATTGGTTCTAGAGTGTATTCGTTTTCTCATCTAACTAGTCGATAGGATCATAGTGTGTGTGTTGACAACAAGTTTCATGATACAATTTACGGGGAGTTGAGGATTTCTTTCAGACCTTGGGAAACCTTCGGTAGGGGGATTCCTTATCATCTTTGCTCTTCATGCTGATTATGGAGGTTTTTTTGAGCCCAATGCACAAGTACACCGAGGGGCCGATGTTTGAGTATCATTAAAGATGCCAGGGGTTGGTCTTTCTTACTTATACTTTGTGGATGATTTGATGATATTCTCTCGGGGTAGTTTATCTTTTGTGTAGTATATTTTCGATATTTTGCCTTAGTTTGGATATCTGTTTGGGTTACGGATGAACCCTAAAAAAAGTAAGATCTTCTTTGGAGCAGTTGAGTAGAGGATGCGGGAGGATATATTGAGGATTTCAGGGTTCTGTCAAGACCACCTTCCAGTCCGATACTTATAAGTTCTACTTTTGTCGATCGACTCTCGATAGCGAAGTGTGCCTAGTGTGTTCAGAGGCTAATAGCCTGAATTTAGCATTAGATGAGTTGTGACTTACCCTATACAGGGTGGCTATAGTTGGTTAGTATTGTACTCTTTTTTATTTAGACATACTAGTCTTTTATGTTTCCCCTTTCAAAGGCAGTATGCAAGAAACTTAAGTAGGTCATATTAATATTTTATGGTCTGATCCATCTCTAGACCGCTATAAAGTTAAGATAGTTTGGTCCCTTATTTGTCGCATAAGAAATGAGGGGGTTAGGTTGAAGAGAGTAATGGATTGAAATATGACAGCCCAACTCAAACATATTTGACATCTCCTTTTACCCCGAAGATAATGCATAGATCAGATGGGTGGGGATTTATCTTCTGCGAGATCGTAACTTCTAGTATGTTCGGATCCCAAATGGGTGCTCGTGGATATTAAGAAAACTCCTATCCCTTTGACACTTGGTTCAAGATCTTGTAGCTTGGAGGATGGGTGATGGTAATCACACTTTCTTCTGGTATGACATATGGTCACCTATAGGGCCTTTGATAGAGGTCCTCGAAAGGCAAGCTATGGTGAGGTCAGGTTTTCCTAATGATTGCACCATGCATTATGTCTTTGCCAGTACCCATTAATTAGAGTATGTTTAGGGACAACAGATTTCGAGATCGATGCGAGCCATATTCGATAGTATCTGAGAGTCTATCTCGAAGTTTGATCTTCTATGCACCACTAGTCATGATAGGATTTTATGGACAATCACGCATAGTGGGGAGTTTTCTATTATTTCAGCGTGAAGGCACATCAGATGTTCGTATGACCATGTCATGTGGACCGATCTGGTATGGTTCCCAGGTGTGATCCTCGGTTTGTATTCATTTCATAGCTTGTCTTCATGGAGCAGCCACAGACAAGTGACCACTTGTTCAGTCTTAGACTTATACTACCTCGACTTGTCATCTATATTCCGGTCAGAGGGAGACTCTTAATCATATATTCTTTCACAGGTATGACGTTTGACGATGGCTCAACATGTTCCTGCAAACTTTCCTATCTCTTGATCTAGCATTTGAGAGATTTTGCTTTCCCCAGCGAGGTGACCTCTTCGGCATAACAAGATTTTCAAATGTATCCTCAGTGTTTAAATTTACTATATATGAATGGAGAGAAACAAAAGAAAGATAGACAAGTGTCAATTACCTCTGCAAGTCATTATGGGTTTTGTTAGTATAGTCTTACCTTAAGTTAAAACTAGAATTTAGATATTTGTTTGGGCCTTTCACAATAGTCTCTTTATTCTTTAGATATCTCAGAGTATATTTTGATACCTATGTATTTTTTCATTTTTTGATATATAGATTCTTTTATATATATATAAATCTTACAACCTAGATAAGGTATATAGTAGATTGGCTCAATTTGTTATTGTTTCGTAACATATATGTCTTTCCGATCTCAAAATTTTGTGACTTTTGTGCCTAAATTTTGAGATATTAGGAATTATGGACCATTTTTAGAGGGTGATAGCTATCTTTTTAAGTGATGTTATTTGTCATGATCATACATTAGATATTAACTCTTATGGCTTGAATAAGGTATATAGTAGATTTGAAAGGTTTGCTGGCCAAAAATAATTAGATTGAATGTCTTATATTGTAGTTTTTTATTGATTTTTGTTAAGAAAATTATTGTCAAATTCTAATATTTTGATAAAAATAAAATACTACATATATTACTAATTAATTTACTAAATGTGCAGATTTTTTTAAAAATATTAAGTTGAGATTTTATAGAAATTTTCGTGAAAACAGCAACCATATAGAAAATGTTGGCACAGTACCTATGCTTCTCTGGGTAGAAGAAGTCGAAAATTAGAATTTTAAGACAAATATGAGCTATTGTGATTTTGATTCATTTTCAAGATCCAATTCAGTAAATTAAGTATAGTTTAGTAGCTGTACTTAATTCTCAAACTTGTCTAACTGAGTTATTTAAATTCAAACTAATTAGAATATTCAAATTTAACTACTTACCGGAAGTAAAATGAAAATTCAAAATTTGAAGTATTTCTCCGGAAGATAATAACTAGTTTTCAGGGATTTTCCTTAAGTATAACTTCTCCATCTGTTAAATATTTTGAAATTTGGATCTTTCACATATTAAGGGGATTGTTGCTCTTAGAATTTGAAAAATAACAGTAGTAAAAATTAGAGATTTCTAAGGAGAAAAATAAATTGAAAAATCGGATCTCAATCATTTTTTTTCTACTACAAATTGATTCTGAAGCCTGCTTTAGATCTTAAATCTTCATTGTGGTAACTAGTTTGGGCAGAACTCGAAGAGGCATTAAAAGTTTATCATACAAAAATTATACAGATATATTTACAGATGCTATTTGATATTCAGATTAAAAGTTATTTAATCTAAAACTACCATTTAGAACCAGCCTACCTGTCAGAAAATTTTTTATAAGATTCTGTTCAGTCTTGATTTCTTAAGTCTGTAACCTGTTCTTTTGAGCATGTAAAGTCTAAAAAGTTAGAAAGAGTGTGAAAAACACTATTTTGGGTCGATAATCTAGTTGTGAAAGAGTTTGGATTGGATTATTGTTAGATTAAGCCATCTTCAAGAAATGAAGATGTAGATTATCAACATAAGAGAATTGTACTCATCTTTATAACTCTCTTCGTATAGTAGAAATTGGTTATCGTCAGATCCTGACTTACTGAGTTAGAAGAGTGGACAAAGACACAAACCCGAACTACTATAAATCAGGTTTGTTTTTTTTCTCCATTACTTTTATTTTTTCTACACATTTATCTGTTTTTTTTTTGCTTTAGAAATATTTAGATTAATCAAAAACTAATATAAAAAATTTGAAAACAATCAATTCAACCCCTTCATGATTACTATAGAAACCATTAATTTCAACTAGAAACCATTAATTTCAACTAATATGTAGATCGGATGCATTCTTATCCTTTTAAAAAGGCGAAACTATTTACTACAATAAAGAAGCAATTTTGCAACTTTAATTCAAGGATACCAAAATTGCATCACAAATTTGTGACACATTTTGCAATATCAAGTGAAAAATTAGCAACAAGAAAAAAGTCATGTATTAGTCAATGTTAATTCCATATAGTAGTTATAAATGCAATTTTCATGATATATGAAACACTAGTGGTCTAGTGTAGAATAGTACCCTATCACAGTATTGCTCCAAGTTTGATTTTTGACCGGTGCATTCCTTTTTTTATTTAAAACTGACTCTAAAATTTAGAATTAAAACTCAGTTATCATTTTGTAATATATATTTTTTTCTAATCTCAAAGTTTTGTGACTTTTGCACCTAAATTTTGAGACATTAGGAATTATGATGCATTTTTACAGCTTGGATAAGGTATATACTAGATTTGAATGGTTTGTTGGCCAAAAATAATCAAATTGAATGTCTCATATTACAGTTTCCTATTGATTTCAACTAACATGTAGATCGGATGCATTCTTATCCTTTTAAAAATGTGAAACCATTTACTACAATATAGAAGCGATATTGCGAAATTAATTTCGTGATGCCAAAATTGCATTGCAAAATTATGACACATTTTGCGACCCCAAGCGAGAAATTAGCAACAAGAAAAAGGTCACATCGTAAGAGGTGTTGTAATAGTCAATGCTAATTCTGTGCAGGATGTATATTACGGCATGAAAAATTATGACAACAGGGGCATCACAATGGTCGATGCTATTTTCATGCAAATTGGCACTGAACTTTAGTGACGATGATGGTGTCCCAAACCCTATTGATGTTTCGTTGTGGGCGTAGCAAACAATTTTGCAACCGAAAGATTGCATCGCAAAATACAATGCAAGAGATGTAAATAATTTGGATCGCTGAATTTCATTGCAAAAAGCATTGCAAATATTTTACAATGTCGTTTTCTCATGTCACAAAAGTTTTTCAAAAACTATTGTGACATACCTTGTAATTGTTGCAATATCCCATTTTCCCATATTAAAATCACAGGGTACCATTTGCAATACCACTTGTCGTTGCAAAAATATTGCGACGCATCTATGGTCACCGCAATCTGCAATTTGCAATGCACAACTCGAATCCCTCAAATTAATACTGATTCCCCCAATACAACAAACTGTAGCAATAGTGGTTACCAAGTCGAATCCTAAGGGAACTATATTAACTTAACTCCTTAGTAAATGCCAAAATAAAATAGGGGGGTTTACAAAATAAATTCCTAAATCAAAATTAAATAACTAAAATTAAAAAACAAATCAAATATGCAAAAATACTAAAATTTAAAGAAGAAATTCAATTCACCAAATTCCGATCCAAGGGTTCATATATTCGATTGTCTTATTGATCATTGGTTGAAAATATTATTCTTGCAATTCAAGCATTTAACTTTAAATCTATTAGGATAGCCATAATAAATCTTGTGTTTTCCTAAAATAATTAACCAAACCCAGTATCCAATCAAAATTTATCATTAATCAACTGGGCACGATAGCGTTCCATATCAAATAATGACAGCATTAAGTTCTGTGAAAATAGTTAAACCAAAATACAAATAACCAGCATAGCCGTACAATTATTCGATTTTGTTTCATCGATTCCTTAGATTAAAATGAATATCGGCAAACGACCCATAAACATATATAACCTATTTGCTACTCGTACCATTCATTCATAACAATTACGGATCACTGAAATCCTGGATGCAGTAGAAAAATTGATATTGAATTAAATTGTCAGATTAACCAATACCAATCCTTCATAAAAATAAACCAAAAATCGATGAATACTTGAATTAAAATACAAGAAATTAAATAAAATATATAAACTCACAATGAAGAACAATCGATTAAAATTTCCCTTGAATCAGAATAAAGAAACTAGCCACTTATGGTGGTAAGTGTCAACAAAAAAATTAAAGAAAACTAAATATTTCTAAGAAAGAAATAAAAACCTAATGGAGAATGACTTCTCTCTCTTCCAGAAATTTGCAGCCGCCTCCCTTGGAGTAATTTTTGTTTCTCTGCAGCAGCCCTCCCTTTTCTTGTGTAGAAAGTATTATGTTGTGTCTTTGAGTGCAACCCCTTTTGTATTTAAATAAGCAAGATAGCCGGCCCCTTTTTTGTGAAAATAGGAAACTTTCCTTTCTTCTAGTCTTCTAATTTAATTAGGACTCTTCCTCTTCATAGAAAATAGGAAAGAAGACATTTTCTCCTAAAGAATAATGCAACTTTCATTCTTTCTAGTTTTCTAATTTAATTAGGACTCTTCCTATTGAGAAAATTAGAAACTCTACTAGAATGCTGAAATTAAAATTCAAACTCCTCTTCTTCAAAGTCCAATAAGATGTCTTGACCCAATTAGTTTCAAAATTGCTTTATTAAGCCCAATTTGCTCCAAATCTTCAATTTCAATCTCCTAAAAATAAAATTCAATAAAACCAACCATTAGTCCATTAAACAATTCAAATTCAAACCATGATAACAATAATAAATTCAATAAATTGCATGTTATCAAATTCCCCCACACCAAACCAATACTTGTCCTCAAGCATTCATTAGGTTAATGTCACACACGTATTCTCTTCTTCACTCCTTCCCCTCCTTCAATTCATCTTTAAATAATTTCAAAACAGCACACATCGAAAAAATTCAAGCAAAAATAACAATCCAGAGAGCAAATGATCATAGTTTTAAAACTTTAAAAGAAAATATAAGCATCCCATCAAACTCAATAATCTCATCAAAATTCAATGCATCAAGATTCAATACTCTCACAAGGATTTCACTTTATACACTCAAAGTGTTTAAGGGAAATTTATCAATAACTCTCAAAATCAAAACATAGTATGTTATTACCATAAACTTGCTTATTTATCAAATCTCCACCATTACTTATATGAATTCAAAACAAAAATCCGGGGGTCTTTGTACGGGTTGTAACGTGGCTTGGGAAAAGGAAGGATAAAAAGATAAATGTATCGTGTAATAAATATATCAAAGAAGTATGTCAAGAGCATATCCCCTATATCCCATATCATGAAATACAATCAAGCCAAAAGAAAGATATCCCAATCAAGATCATAATGATCTCTCAATCAAACTTTTCACATTTTCGCTTCAAATTTCCCAATTTCAACTTTTGAGAATTTCTTCTTTTTCTTTTTCTTTTCCTTCTCTTTTTTTCCTTTTTTTTTATGAATAAGGAAACTAAATGAGAATCAATGAAAAATGCCGCGCATATGCAATCCACCCCAAGTATATAATCAACTTCCCGAAAATAAATCTCACAATAGAAATATCTCATTCCATTTGCAAATAACCACTAAATATATGCTCAAATCACATGCTTCTTTAATATAAGGACCAAATAAAAGGTGAAACGTAAAAAGAAGACTATGTGTTAATTAATGAGATTAAAGCAAAGAAAAGGGATATAAGCTCAAAGGGTTTCACTAAGAGAAAAATTATGCACAGGAAGGTTTATTTTCGAGAGCTAAAATAGGTAAACCTAAATGCCCCCATCATATTAATGCATGAACTCATTGATGTGGTCTCAAAAAGTATAGCAAAGCAAGTTCTAGAATAAACACACTAAGATTGATGCACACTCATGAAGAAAGATTAGAGCAAATTTGATGACATGCTCTTAAGACTCAAATTCTCACAAAAATTGTGCAATGTTGTATCAAATCTATCACATTTTCAAATGACTCAATCATCAAGATCAATGGGACACTTTAAAACAATTTTATCCAAAAATAACTAATCACACTTGTCTCTTTCATGCATTTCAAACTCAAATCAACAATGTATACTAACTTAAAATCATTATCCGACAAAATCCAGAGAGTACGAAGTTCCAAAGAAAAATAGAAAAAATGACATTGGCATGAAAATCCTCCCCCACACCTAAATACTACATTGTCCTCAATGTATGCAAAAGATGAGAATTTAAGACACAATGCTAAAGAAATTCACAGTTAGCACAATTGAAAACTAATCTCAAAAAAATGAAAGATGTTAGGCAAGAAAAAAGGACAATGAAAAGGAAGAAGAAAAACGAGAGTACTCCCCTAAGGTGATGGCGGGCACTGTGGAGAATGCGAGGTCTCCTCTATGAGTCTTTCGGTTTGGGCAGTCGCAACTAGCACATTTTTCCAAAAAATTTATTAGGTTGTGGAAACCGCGTGATCACGCCCTAATGTCAAGACTGCTTCTGTCCGAAAGCTGACTGTCACTCTATTTGTGTCTTGGCCTAAGAAAATTGCTGAACACATGCAAAAAATTAATAGAAGGGATAAATAACACTAAGAAAACATTTAAAATTGAAAAAAATGAAATAACTAAAAATTAAATCAAACTCTAAAAAAAAAATTTTGGGTTGCCTCCCAACAAGCGCAAGTGTTTAACGTCGTTATGCTCGACGGTCTTCATGTTTGATTCAGCCAGAAGAATAATTTGGAGGCATCAATGCAATGCCCAACATTATAGAAATCTCCATCTCATCGTGAAATATCTTCAACCTATGCCCATTCATTTTGAAACTGTTGTTTGTGTCAAGACTTTTGATTTCCATTGCACCATGAGAAAATACATTTGTGATAATAAATGGACCAATCCATCGAGAACGCAACTTACCTGGCATGAGTTTGAGTCGAGAATTATATAGAAGCACTTTTTGCCTAATCTCAAATTGTTTCCTTAAGATCACGGTTGGAAACTTCGGCTTGTCCATTCGTCTGAGGGTGGTATGTCGTAGCAATCCGGTGATGTACACCATATTTTTTCATCAATGTTTCGATTGCGCGATTACAAAAATGGCTCCCTTGATCACTTATGATGGCTCTAGGGATCCCAAACCTGCTAAAAATGTTAGTCTTGATAAAAACTACAACAGATTTAGAATCGTTAGTCCTAGTGGCCTTTGCTTCCACCCATTTTGATACATAATCAACAGCCAAAAGAATGTAAGCATATCCACAAGACGAAGGAAATGGACCCATAAAATCAATACCTCATATATCAAATATTTCACAAACAAGAATGGGAGTTTGGGGCATCTCATTTCTATGGGACAAAGATCATGTTCTCTGACATCTATCACAGCTTTTACAAAATAAGTAAGCATCTTTAAACAAGGTTTCCCAATATAACCCACTATCTAAAATTTTTCTTACGGTTTTCCGTGGTCCAAAATGTCCCCCACAAGTATAACTATGACAAAATGCTAAAATGGATCTATGTTCATTCTCTGGGACACATCTCCTAATTATTTGGTCAGAACAAAATTTCCACAAATATGGCTCATCCCACACATAATATTTTGTCTCATATCGAATTTTATCCTTCCTTGACTTACTAAGATCATTAGGCAAAATGTATGTAACCAAATAATTCACAATATCTGCATACCAAGAAATAGTACCTTTCAAGTGAAATAACTGCTCATCGGGAAAATTTTCAGAAATAGGTAATGGATCTTCTTCATTCACTAACCTGCTTAGATGATCAGCTACCAAATTCTCAGCTCCACTTCGATCCTTGATGTTCAAATCAAATTCTTGCAACAGGAGAATCCACCGTATCAACCTGGGTTTCGACTCCTTTTTCGCCAATAGATATTTCAAAGCTGCATAATCAGAATACACAATTACTTTAGAACCAAGTAAATAGGATCTGAATTTATCTAAAGCAAAAACAATGGTCAAGAGCTCTTTTTCGGTGGTGGTGTAGTTGCATTGAGCAGCGTTCAATGTCCTTGAAGCGTAGTAAATGACGTGACTCTTCTTATCAATCCGCTGGCCAAGAACTGCTCCCACAGCAAAATTGCTTGTATCGCACATGATCTCAAAAGGTAAATTCCAATCAGGTGGTTGAATGATTGGTGCAGTAATTAACAGGTTTTTGAGCTTGTCGAAGGCTTCCATGCATTTTTCTCCGAACTCGAAAGGTACATCTTTCTGAAGCAACTTGGATAATGGCAAGGCAATTTTTGAGAAGTCTTAAATAAACCTGCGATAAAAACCTGCATGTCCAAGAAAATCACGTATTTCTCTAACATTTGTAGGGTAAGGTAAACTCTTGATCAAATCAACTTTCGCCTTATCTACCTCAATACCCCTATGAGAAATCACATGCCTTAACACGATGCCTTCTTTCACCATGAAATGATATTTTTCATAGTTCAAAACCAAGTTCGTTTCCATGGATCTTTTCAAAATTTTGATCAAATGCCCTAGACAACTATCAAACGAGTCACCATAAACAGTGAAATCATCCATAAATACCTCAATACAATTTTCAATATATTCAAAAAAAAATACTCAGCATGCATCTTTGGAATGTACCTGGGGCATTACATAGACCGAAAGACATCCTTCTATAAGCAAATGTTCCAAATGGACATGTGAATGTAGTCTTTTCTTAATCTTCCTGTGCAATCACGATTTGATAATAGCCTGAAAAACCATCAAGAAAACAAAAGAATGATTTTCTGGCTAATCTCTCTAACATTTGATCAATAAAGGGTAGAGGGAAGTGGTCCTTTCGAATAGCTAAATTGAGTTTTCTAAAATCAATGACCATTCGCCAACCATTTTGTACTCGCATAGGTACCAACTCATTGTCTTGATTTCTTACCACCGTGATTCCTGTTTTCTTTGGTACCACATGAATTGGGCTAACCCACTTGCTGTCGAAAATTGGATAAATTATGCCTTCGTCCAAAAGTTTGAGAATCTCCTTCATCATCACTTCTTTCATGATTAGATTCATCTTTCTTTGCGATTTCCTCATTGGCTTAGTGTCATCTTCTAGAAGGATTCGATGCATGCAAATCGAGGGACTAATACCCTTTATATCGGCTAAAGTCCAACCAATTGCTATCTTGTGCTCTTTTAAAACTTGGAGTAGCCGATTTTCTTGTTTTTCCGTCAACTCTCTTGCTATGATAACGGGTAAGGTCTCCTCATCACCTAAGTATACATATTTGAGATGATCCGGCAAAGTCTTCAATTCCAATGTTGGAGCCTGCAAAACGGAAGGTAACATTTTCTTGTAAGAAACAGAAAATGTGGTGCTCGAATTTAAAGACCTTGATTGTTGTTCCAATATTGATTCTGAAATTTCACAAATTTCGGTCATCTCTTCTTTGGTGTTCAATTGCTTATCCAATTCAAAACTTGTGTCATTTTCTTTTTCAAAGATTTCCTGCACAATTGAATCAATGACATTAGCGGAACAAATCGAATGACACTCATTTGGGTATCTCATGGCCTCAAAAATATTGAATTTAATAATCTCGCCGTCAAATTCGACGGAGAGTGTACCATCATCCACGTCTATTTTTGTTTTTGCCGTTTTCATGAACGGTCTCCCCAATAGTAGGGTGCTGAATTTGTAACGGTGTCATCATCCATTTTTAAGATATAAAAATTTGCTGAAAAAATTAACTCATTAACCCGCACAAAAACATTTTCAACAATCCCTTCTGGATACGCGACAGAACGGTCAGCCAATTGAATAATCACTTTAGTTTCCTTTAGGGGACCTAGATTTAGAGCAATATAAATAGAATATGGCATGACATTGATTGATGCTCCTAAATCTAGCATAACACGTTCAAATTTCCTTAAACCGATAACACAAGGTAAAGTGAACATACCTGAATCTGAACACTTCTCGGGTAAGGATCTCTTTATGACAGCAGACACGTTCTCCCCCACCCTTATTTTCTCATTACCTCTTATTGTCCTCTTGTTTGTGCACAGTTCCTTCAAAAACTTTGCATATTTGGGAATTTGCTTGATGGCAACCAACAAAGGTATGTTTATTTCTACCTTCTTGAAAGTTTCCCAAACCTCCTTTTCGTAGTCTTTCTTTTTGGATCTTTCAAACCTGCTAGGAAAAGGTGGTGCAACTGTGTTAGAACTCGTAGATAAAAGAGAATTAGAATTTATCTTGTTTGGATTTTCATTGGCAACTTCGACTTCTTCCTCTTCATCTTTCTTCTCATTTCTCTTTTTGGGTGATAATGGTTTTGATTGTACTTCGTTCCCACTCCTCAATACCATTGCACTAGCATTTTCCTTAGAGTTTATTACCGTTTGTGAAGGTAATTTCCCTGTATTTTGACGCTCCAAATTGCTAACTGAAGTGGCTAGCTGAGTGATTTGATTTCCCAAGTTTTGAATGCTAGCTCTCGTTTCCTGTTGAAATTGTTGAGTGTTAGTCGCGAGAGCTTTTACAATATCTTTTAGGGACATACCTGAATTAGACGATTGTGTTGGTGTATGTGATGGCCTATTGAATTGCTGAGGAGGATATCTTGTCTGTCCTCCTTGATTTCCGTAACTCTGATTTGGATGATCTCGCCAACCGGGATTATAATGAGTTGAGTAGGGATCGTACTTCCTTTGAGGTTGGTCAGGAAATCCTCCTACGGCATTTGCTTGATGAGTAGAATCTTCTTGCAGAGATGGATACATATCCGTAGGATATCCAGGTATTGAGCATATACCACAGACTTTGGTTGCATGTATTTGTCATACAGCCATCTGACGAACCAAAGCAGTCAATTCAGAAATTTGATTTTCAAGGTGAGAATGACTTACCTCATTGACACGTTTCATAACTCCATCTATTCTCAACCCAAATTGTTGAGAATTTTCTGCCATATTTGTGATCAATTGTCTGGCTTCTTCAGGTGTTTTATTTACCAAGGCTCCTCCGCTGGCCGCATCTACCATACTTCTATCCATGGGTAGAAGTCCTTCATAAAAATATTGAATCAAGAGTTGTTCCGGTATTTGATGATGTGGACAGCTAGCACAGAGTTGTTTGAACCTCTCAAAGTATTCATATAATGTTTCTCCGCTAATCTGTCTGATCCCACATATCTCCTTTCGAATGTTGGCAGCTCTAGATGCAGGGAAAAATTTTTCTAAAAATAATCTCTGCATCCCATTCCATGTATTTATTGAACCCGGAGGTAGGTAGTACAACCAATCATTTGCCTTATCTTTCAGGGAAAAGGGAAAGGCTCTCAACTTAATCTGTTCCTCAGTCACTCCTTGGGGTTTCATACTCGAACAAACAACATGAAATTCTTTCAAATGTTTATGTGGATCCTCACCTGGGAGACCACAAAAAGTAGGCAGTAAGTGAATCAAACCAGATTTAAGTTCGAATGCTACCTCAAGAGTTGGGTATTCGATGCACAAGGGTTGTTGATTTAGATTGGGTGCAGCCAATTCCTTCAAGGTTCTCTCACGGTCGACCATCTTTTCTTTTTTTTCTTCAAAAATAGACCTGTCATAATTTGTCAAATCAATATCAAAAATTGGTTTTCGGCGTAACTTACCTTTCCTCTGTCTAGCCTCCTTTCTCAATCGGCGAGCAGTTTCTCAATTTCAGGAATATATTCCAATTCACTTCTTTGAGAAGAACGGGTCATAAAAGGTTAGCAAAACAAATAATAAAGATAACATAACTAAGAAATTAAAATAGTTCCCCGGTAACGGCGCCAAAATTTGGTCGGGTTGTCGAATCCCTCAAATTAATACTGATTCCCCCAATGCAACAAATTGTAGCAATAGTGGTTACCAGATCGAATTCCAAGGAAATTATGTTAACTTAACTCCTTAGTAAATGTCAAAATAAAATAGGGGGATTTACAAAATAAATTCCTAAATCAAAATTAAATAACTAAAATTAAAAGACAAATCAAATATGCAAAAATACTAAAATTTAAAGAAGAAATTCAATTTACCAAACTCCGATCCAAGGGTTCATATATTCGATTGTCTTATTGATCATTGGTTGAAAATATTATTCTTGCAATTCAATTATTTAATCTTAAATCTATTAGGATATCCATAATAAATCTTGTGTTTTCCTAAAATAATTGACCAAACCCAGTATCCAATCAAAATTTATCATTAATCGATTGGACACGATAGCGTTCCATATCAAATAATGACAGTATTAAGTTCTGTGAAAACAGTTAAACCAAAATACAAATAACCAGCATAGCCGTACAATTATTCGATTTTGTTTCATCGATTTCCTAGATTAAAATGAATATCGGCAAACGATCCATAAACATATATAACCTATTTGCTACTCGTACCATTCATTCATGATAATTACGAATCACTGAAATCCTGGATGCAGTAGAAAAATTGATATTGAATTAAATTGTCAGATTAACCAATACCAATCTTTCATAAAAATAAACCAAAAATCGATGAATACTTGAATTAAAATGCAAGAAATTAAATAAAATATATAAGCTCACAATGAAGAACATTCGATTAAAATTCCCCTTGAATCAGAATAAAGAAACTAGCCACTCATGGTGGTAAGTGTCAACAAAAAATTAAAGAAAACTAAATGTTTCTAAGAAAGAAATAAAAACCTAATGGAGAATGACTTCTCTCTCTTCCAGAAATTTGCAGCCGCCTCCCTTGAAGTAATTTTTGTTTCTCTGCAGCAGCCCTCCCTTTTCTTGTGTAGAGAGTATTATGTTGTGTCTTTGAGTGCAGCCCCTTTTGTATTTAAATAAATAAGGTAGCCGGCCCATTTTTTGTGAAAATAGGAAACTTTCTTTCTTTCTAGTCTTCCAATTTGATTAGAACTCTTCTTCTTCATAGAAAATAGGAAAGAAGACATTTTCTCCTAAAGAATAATGCAACTTTCCTTCCTTCTAGTTTTCTAATTTAATTAGGACTCTTCCTATTGAGAAAATTAGAAACTCTACTAGAATGCTGAAATTAAAATTCAAACTCCTCTTCTTCAAAATCCAATAAGATGTTTTGACCAAATTAGTTCCAAAATTGCCTTATTAAACTCAATTTGTTCCAAATCTTCAATTTCAATCTCCTAAAAATAAAATTCAATAAAACCAACCATTAGTCCATTAAACAATTCAAATTCAAACCATGTTAATAATAATAAATTCAATAAATTGCATGTTATCAACGACTAATATACAATTTGCAATGTCACTTGTCGTAGCAAAAAACATTTCAATCTGTATATTTTTCTCCTATAAATAACCGTGCTTTCTCTCTTAAATCCCATGCTCTCTAGTGGTCCTTCACCGTCGTTTCATGCCCCTAACTCTTTCCATTAATCATTCACTTGTCACAACATTATTTGGATACATTTCTCCCTCCATCGGTTATTCCTCCTTATGGTAAGGCCTCATAAACATTGTATTAATATGGATACTATTTTTTTTTTCTTTTCTCTCTATAAATAATAATTTTATGTATATATTTCATAATAATTTAATATATTTGATATATTTCTATAAACTGAAATTTTTTTTAAAAGTTTTTACAATTGATTAATGAAAATAATATTAAAAAGTTCAATATTTTTAACAAAATAATATTTTCTGTACAATTAATAGAACTAATTATTGTATATATGAATAAATTATTATATATATATATATATATATATATATATATATTTGCAATGTAATTTTTGATGCACACGATGTTGCAAATGTCACTTGTCATAGCATCCCAACACAAAATACGCGAGAACCTTTGTGATGACGTGTCTAATATCGCAAAACACTCCAACACAATTTGCGACAAGACTTGCATCCCAAAAATAGGGACACTAGTTGGTCTCGCCAATTTTTGCAGTGCGATTTGCTGCCACCTAGTTTGCGTAATGAAAAATTTGTGGCACCATCTGTCCAAACAGTAGTGATGGATCCTTTTGTGATGCCTTTTTTTTTCATCACAAACAGTGCCACAAATACATTTTGCGACGCAATTTTCTGAGTTTCAGGTTGCTATCTCGTGTCACATTGACGTGCTTTTATGGTAGTGATTGGCACTTGAATTGGTGGTCCATTGTACTCTTTTTTTTTTGTTTTTTTAGTTGGTGTACAGTTGAATATTTAAAATTTTATTTTGCTTAATTTTGATGTTATCAGATTTCAATCGAGAGAAAACCTTTTTTAACATAATTTTTATCACTATTAAAACTTAAATATCAATTTTTAATATAAGATATTAATATACTTCTCGGTAAATCAACGTGTACCCGCTGCATGAGTTTACACGCGCTCCATAGTTCATTATGAGCTTGCCACCTCCTGCACTTTGACCGTAAAACTTGACCCCACATACAAATATTTTGAATAATATTTCACCTTAATATTTGGTACCCGTGATAAATAAAATATCATCCCTTCTTAAAAGCTTTGTTTGCATTGCGATAATTCTAAAAAATTACACATCTATTTTCTTTTTAAGTCCAAACATATAGACAGCCAAAGTAGTACACGAAATAAAAACAAACAAGGGCACGAATACTCAATATCACAAATGACTTGTTCTCCAAACCAATTTGCAAATCCATCATAATAGGTGTGATCCATCTCGGTTTGAGATAATATTTTGAAAGTTTTTAAAGTTTGAAAATGTCTGTTATGAAAAATTAATAATCGATAAATATTTGACACATAAATCAATAGTTAATAATCATGACATGAGGTTACTCATAATACGATTCTATTTTTGAATAGTTAAGTGAAACGTATGTATGAATCTATGGTGTCTCTTCATCAAGTATATAATGCTGAATGGATTTTATACTTGATCAGTTGAGATAGTTGAAAATACAGATCGGACGAAGTCAATCATACACTTAACATTCCTTCCTAATTTTCATATGACATATTAGGTTCAAAGCAAGACGCAAATATTGCCACATTTTGATATACTTTTGGCACTCATAATTGATACTTCAGTCTGTGTTTCATTCATTAATTTTTTCAAGCCAACCGCGAAATACTCAATCTTTAAAGAAACAATGACCTTGTGCTGACCAGTGCATGGCAAATAATATGACTGAAAATCGAACCTACGCGATGGGGTCGGCTGGTCGGTCTCAGTCGGGTCATCCATTCTTGTACACCCCAAAAAGCAATCTTTGTTTGATCCCGAGTAATTGGACCAAGCCCTTGTTTTTACCAAATTTATTTCATCGTTTTAACTCTGGACTAATATGAACTGATCCAATAAAGTAAATACTTAGATAATACAATTTTATTAGTATATTATATTTATGTTAAAAGATTGCTTGTCCTTCAACGAATGAGAATGTATCGATTAAAGCACTTTGCCCATTTTATCTAGCGTTGGTCTTCTTGCATTGTCTGACCTCCGGGGTTCTTTCTCAATATTCTAAGTTAATATAAAAATTAAAGAGAGAACTTTTATCATTTTTTTTCTTATTTGAGTTGGAACTTTGAAGAAATTGGATTGACCCATGAACATGACGCTAGCTTGTGTCTCATGTCTACGTTGATCTCACTGGAAAGAAATGGCGAGACATGAAATAAAAACCGACCTCTATAAGCTCCAGTGATTTGGCTATATGGGCTATAGCTCTTTCTCTGTCGCTCAACTTGCAAACACAGCTGGATTAGTGGCTTTACTGCCAAAATAATTACTATCCATAGTCCGGACACTAAAAGGGAATTGATTTTAATACCATGCCTCTCTAAATGTTTCCTACAAAAAAATAGGTGTTTTTTATAATGTAAACGTGTCAACTAACAAGCAATTAAGGTTGACAGAGCTTTCCTATAAAGGATATATCAAGTGTAAGATGATACGATAAGCCGTTCTTTTTTTTATATATACATAAAAATTCAAATTTGAAATCTTTACGAAAAAAAAAGAAATAATATTAGTTGAGATATACGTTATCAACGATGTGGGAAATTGTCCCTCGCGTCAAAGGGACCAATCTTTTTGCTTTTAACTTGTAGGGTCTTATAATTTTGTTCTTCTTGAATAACACTTCACCGTTCGCATGCTTGATTCATCTCACTTTGGGACTGTCTTGACTGTGATGAACTCAAACAGGATTTTTGTCCCTTCTGTTTTGTTCTTGCATCACTTGAGATATAGGCTCCATGGCAGGTGCCAGGGATGTTGTCCATGGCTTGTGTGTGAAGTATGAGTAGTATATGCATCTGTTGAACTTGAGTCCGAAGATTTTATTCACAGCAAACATCAGATGTAGAGACATGAGTTCCTAAACTCAAACTACTAGAAAGTACACATCATGTCTAGCGCTCAACAAGAAAAATAGTCTGAACTTTAATTATTAGGTTTCTTTAATCAAAAGTCAAAGTCAAATGCATCATTTGTGTGAAAATTATTATTATATAAGTAAACAAAAGGGTTGGCAATATTAATGCATTTTAACCTCCTTCTCCGTATAAGTAAAAATCGGATTTTATTTATAAAATTTTATATTTATTATTACATTTATTATTTTAATTAAAATTAAAATTATATCATAAAATAAAAAAAAAGTTGTTATTGGATCCAATAGAGGAAAAATCAAGATACATTAAATATCAATTTATGGCATTTCAGTTCTTCTTGGTGAATTTTTTACAGTTGAACTAAATTTATAATTTTTTTATTATCTTTATAAGTGTTGATATTATATAATTTATTATTATAAAATTATTACTCTGCATTGAAAGATGAAATATAAAATAATAATCATTAGGTTTTGGATCAATATTGCTATAAATATGAATATATAGGAGACGGTTGAAAATCTCCAAATTCGCGTCTCATATTGACCGGTCCTAGAGCAAAATCGTCTTTTCGCAAAAATTGGTGGTTGGGTGTCCGTGGGTTCATTCATAACGGTGTGCACGAACGAGCATGTGGGCCCAACCTAACCTTGCCAACCGGCAGTGGCACGGATCAACTCCCAAAACCTGCCGGGACGCCGAAATTTCTACGAGGGGCGCTTTTTTCGTGTCGGAAATCGAATTGAAATTAAAAATTTTGTCGATGAATTTTGCAATTCTATATCTTCTCTTTATTTTTAAATTTTATTTCTAAACTTTAATTTTATTTTATTAATTCATACAAATTATACAAATTTTAATGCAATTTTTTATTTTTATTTATTTATAAAAATTCATTTATATCTACTACAAGAATTTTGGTCTTACACGGTGAAATCATTTAATTGTATATTTTTTACGAAGGACAATTTATGAAAAAAATAGACAAAGTATTACCCATTAATAAATTAATATTTTTCAATATAAGAAATTTTTTAAAATAATAGGGAGTGGGTTGTGGTAAGTTAAATTTTTTGAAATAGAAACGTTGTGCATGTAGAGACTAAGGCAATCTTTTTGTTACTTTACATAGAAATGTTTATTGTGGAAATAATGTTTTTTTATAAAATAAAAAATCTGAAAATATGGTCTATACTATAATAAGTTAAAGATCAAAGATTCAATTATAAAGTTTTTTTCTTAAATCATCTCTCGAAATTGTAGGTATATTTGGAAATTTCAAATGTTCTCGCAGGCCTTCGTCTTCTTGAGAAAAAATAATAATAAAAAAAAGGTAAGACTATTGATGTACTTACCGTCTGAAAGCATTTGAATCTGGACGGGACGACGAATAAAAGCATTCACCCAAACTGAATCTCAGGGTTTGTACAGATCCAGACGCGAGAGAGAGAGAGAGATTTTGACGGTGACAATGATGATGATGTTGATGATATGAAGGTCTTGTAATGATATTGAGATTTGCTTCATTTTTTGAAATTCGGTTTGATTTAAATCTGTAGAGAGAGAGAGAGAGAGAGAGAGAGAGAGAGAGAGAGAGAATTAGGGTTAGGGTTTAGAAAGAAGATGACGGAGGTGATCCTTCACATATACGATGTGACGAATAGTGGGAATGAAAAGACGAACAGCACCATTGTCCAGATCAACAAGGTCTTCAAAGACGGAATTGGTTTAGGCGGTATTTTCCATAGCGCTGTTCAGGTTATTACTCCTCTCTCTCTCCCTGTACTTTCTTTTATTCTTGTCGATCCGTAGTCCAATCCTTCGATTATTTGATGCCTGATCTTGTACCAGATCTGGGGTTTGGTTTTTCCATTTCTTGCGTTTATAAACACCTAGAACTGGTTTTACGAATTGTTGGCCGTTTTGTCGTATTCAAGTACTCAATAATCAAAGGGCATTGGGTTTTTGCTAGTTTTGTGGTGATCTTTATACTGTCTTCTCTTACTAGGGTTAGGAGAAGAAAGCCTTCGTCGGCAGAATTGAGGGTTTGATAATAATGATGAATGAGTCTCATTCTGTTGAACTTCTTTTACTTGCAATTATGACCTCAAATACAGCCATGCATCCTTGCATGGCTCGGCTAGACTGATAAAAGCTGCTTGAACGCCGTTAATTTAGTTAGCGAACCAAGTTCGAGCCTAAAGTGCTTAAGCACCTTAAAGCTCGGAAGTGCATAATAAACAGGGTTCTTGGAGTGGACTTGGTGATACATTATTTAAGAACATTCCATGGGTAGATAATGATAATTGTTGAAGTCAGATATTGAATGGCTTAGCAATAAAGTTTTCGAAACATGTCTTGGTAGATGATGAAACAAAAGGTTGCAAAACCTAAGTTGTGTTAGGTAACATGCGAACTATCATTGATGAAGCATGGACGTAGACATGGTAAATCACTAAGCTGTAACAATTGTACTCTATAATAAGTTACTAGTTGTGCACCTAGGAGTGTGCACTAAAAGTGTTGATGCAACATAGTGAGCCACCAAGTTCAAGCTTTGAGTTCAGCTCATGCCATTGCTTGGTTTGACTTGCCTCCTTTGCTGCCCTACTTCCTCATTTAGTTGGGTTATTATGCCTAGTTTTCTTAGTATATGTGAGTAGCAATGGACAATGAATTATGATTTGTGCTTAGCTAAAGAGTTCATTTTTATCTGAATTTTCTCCAGCCCTTGCAAACTAGACAAGAGAAACTGGTGCCAGAACTAGTTTTTGGTTGTGTATTAGCTTAGAAAATTTCATTTTTCTAGGTAGCTTCTTGGGGATGTCATTCTGTGTATAATGCTTTCATTTGATGTACACATTTCTAGTCGGTTGTCCATTCAATAAATAACAGAGATTGCAGTTACTGCAAGACAATTAGAGTCATTAAATCAACTCAAGATTCAAGATGCAGAGCTTGGCTCTGTTATGTATAGTTAGGTTGGTTTGTTGAAAATGTTGATTTTGTTGTATGGTATGTGTTTTCTACTTTGGAAGTTATGAAAATCTTAATTGGCCATAGGATGCTGTCAACATCCATGTTTACAACCAGTATGTAGGAATCATCTGTCTCCTTTAGCTAGTTGGAGCCAACATTGTGTACAATTTGTTTTTGGCTTATGGATGGCATGTCGCAACTTGTTTCATGTATTAAGTTGTCAACTTACAGATTTTACTTGTGAAGAATAGATTGTAGGGATCTTTTTCACATTGCTTATGGCTTTTCTGTATTGATTTAATCGATCCTTTTTATGTCTTTGTACATTTTTAGCTTCACATGTTATGGTTTTCCAGCTAGTTCATTGTTTGTCCTTGTCCTAGGTTTCAAATAATGTCTTAATTGCCACTCTTTCTAGTACCCATTCTTACACTGTTCACAGGGCATAATAATGACATGAAGGCCATCTTTGTAATTCTATGTTTTTTTCTAACAGGTTTATGGAGATGATGAATGGTCATTTGGGTTCTGTGAACAAGGAACTGGTGTTTTCAATTGCCCTTCTGGAAAAAATCCGATGTATACTTATCGTGAACACATTGTCCTTGGAAAAACAAATTGTTCAATTTTCAAAGTAAATCAAATCTTGAGGGAACTGAGTAGAGAGTGGCCTGGATACACTTATGATTTGTTATCTAAAAACTGCAATCACTTCTGTGATGAGTTCTGTGAGAGGCTAGGTGTGCCAAAACTTCCAGGTAAGATGAGTCTCTCTCTCTCTCTCTCTCTCTGTGTGTGAGACACACACATACATGCATACACACTCACACCCACATGTATGCAGACATGCCCCCCCAAGGGTTTCCTGATTCTTAAATAAGATGCCAACTGCATACCATACTTCATTTACCTTTTCTGATTGCCCCATCCTCTAGTTGAGCTGCATCCATACCAAAGAGACCTAACAGTACAAATGAAGAGGGGTTGGTTGATAGAAAAGTGTACAATGACATTGGCTTATATACCCTAATAATTGACCACCTAGGCCTATTCACGGGGGAGCTTCTTTTTATGTGTCCTTTGTGCTGTTTTTCTGTGCTAGCCATGGAGAGGAGGAAGATATACATGTTCAATGGCTAACTGCAGCTCATATCTTGGGTTTTGCCTCACACTATATGATGATTTTTTCGGGGCTGTTAGTTCTGAAAAGTGTAGTGATGTAATCATCAAATTTGTGTCTAGTAAAGGATCTGCATTATAACCTATATCTTCACTCTTTATTTCGTCAAGACTCGAGCATGCACAATTTCTCCTTGATGCAGGGCACATTAAACATCTTTCTTTCATTTGTGATGTGCTGACCTTGTGCTCTTTTTTCCTTCTCATTTTGTGTTGAAAATGACTATATTTTCATTTCTTTAGTAATGGTGTTGCAGAATGATTGCTGCCTCATAAAAGGGTTCAATTTTACTTAAGAAAACATCTTTATTAATGACAACTACATTACAATAAATAACACACTTTTGGATGTACTTGATCTTCTAAAGGCACTTCAACTAGTTGTTGCAAATTACATCCTTGATGTGAAATGGTTGATTATCTTCTTCTTCTTCTTCCCTATTTTTTTTTTTCCTTTTGGTTCTTAGTTATCTCTTTCTATCTCTGCGTTCATCTTGCAATCCTTCTGTTTCTGAATTGACTCGACATTCCTTAGATCTTCTTTAATTGATACTCACATGTAATTTTTGCTTTTTTTGGGGGGGGGGAGTGGTCTCCCTATTTACATGGATTAATTCCTTTACTTGTTGACAAAAAGTATAGGAAACAAAATCATTGCAAAAGAAGCAAACAATGTGTTTGAACTTTTTTCCCCTCTTTTTTAATTATTAAAATGTGGCCATTAATGGAAAACATGCTCATTTGTTTTCTTGGAGGAGGATATGATGGCTATATTGAGCTATAATAGAACACCACATGGCATGAGCTCATATAATGTGACACAAAAAATAAAATAGAAATAATGTGTCCATAATAGCATAAAAAAGTCTATTGTGAATTGCTATTGTTGTTGTTGTCGTAGTCGTTGTCGTCGTTGTCGTTGTCTTCACAAACCGGTGTCGGGCTTATTTGACTAATTTGGTTCGAGTATTGTAGGGTCAGTTTAGGGGCCGGCTCTCTTGGCGCTTGGTTTTTCATTTCGAAAACTCGAACTTGAGACCTTAGTTATGGAAATCTAGTGGTCTGCCACTAGACCTACAGGATATTGATAGTATATTGCAAATTATGATATACCTGTCTTGGGATCTCATGCATGACAATTTATGTTTTGCTACTATCCCATGGTAAACTTTCTTAAGCATATTATCATGTTTTGGGTTTTCCTTATTTTGTAGGACTCAAGCCTTATGAGGCGTTCAACTACATTTCCGTGCATGTGGTGGGTCTATGGGTTGAACCATTGCCCTTGCTACCAATTTTCTTCATGCACCAATGAGTGTTTAAAGTGTTTAAGAAGATTTAAGAGACATTTAACTAAGGTAAAAAATTAAAATTTGATCTTAAGGGTATGAGGAAAAGGTTACTAATTGTTTGTTTACATTTCATTGCAACAACAACAATTCGAGTTTTAATTCCAACAATTTGGGATCGACCATTTGAGAGATAAGCATGGGGATTTAAAATAAAAATAAAAATAAAAGTAAAAATATAAATATAACTAATAAATAAATAAATAATAATAATAATAATAAAAAGAATAGATAAAATAAATAAATAAAAAAATAAATATGATAGCTTAATTTGTGTGGATTGTTCTACGTCACTCATTCGTATTCAAAATCATTTTCTCGTCTAAACCCTTAACTATAATATTTTTACGGATAAATTGTATCCAAATTTTCAACGGTTTACTTTTATGTTTTTCTAAATCTCCTATATTCAAGTTTTTGACTTTTCTAACCGGTGCATTTTCGGGTCTTCTTTGTACATGCCCAAATCATTTCAAATGACACTCTCACATTTTATCCATAATTGAATTAATTTTCAATTTTTTTATGAATCTCTTCATTTCTAATTTTATTTCTTCTAATTTTACCATACATCCACATAAATATTCTCATTTATGCTATCGTCATTTTTTGTTCTTATTGTTTAATAGTTTAACACTCAGTATCATATAATAGTGCAGATTTTATTACGATTCTATAGAACTTCCCTTTCAAATGCAGTAGCATCGTGCGTTCATAAAGAACTCCGGATATCTTTATCCATTTTATCCAACCCGCTTGAATCTTATGCTTTATATCTTTATCTATATTGTCATCATTTTGAATGATAAAACCAAAATATCTAAATCGTTCACCTTTTGGTATATTTTATCTAACTTAATCGTTTCTTCATTATTCTGATCAATGTTGCTAAACTTACATATCATATACTTAGTTTTTGATCTATTTAATCTAAACTTTCTGGATTCCAGCGTGTTCCTCCGGATTCCAGCGTGTCCATCCATAACTCTAATTTAGCATCAATGCCCTCTCTAGTTTTATCAACCAATATTATATCATCTGCAAAAAGTATACACAATAGTATTTCATCTTGAATACTTTTTGTGATTTCGTCTATTATTGTTGCAAAAAGGATGAGACTTAATGTTAAACCTTGATGAAGCCCAATGTTAATGAGAAAACTATCGCTCATACCCCGGTAAGTTTTTACATTGGTTACAGTTTCATCATACATATCTCTAATGAGATTAATGTATTTCAAGAAAATTCCTTTCTTCATCAATACCCACCACAATACATCTCTAGAAATCTTATCATATGCTTTTTCTATATCAATGAATACCATATGTAGGTCTCTATTATGTGCTCTATATGTCTTCATCAAATGTCTTAACAAGTATATTGCTTCTGTGGTGGATTTTCCGAACATAAATCCAAATTGATTTTGAGATACATTTATCTCAAATCTTAATCTATATTTTATCACTATCTCCCATAATTTTATTGTATGGCTCATAAGTTTAATTTCTTGATAGTTTGAGCAATCTTGTATATCTCATTTATTCTTATATAGTTGTACAATTATACTCTCCCTTCATATTTATGGCATTCTCTTAGATTGTCAAATTTTGTTGAAAATATCCATTAGTATTAATATACTAAATTCACCCAAACATTTTCACACTTCTATGGGAATACCATCTGGTCCTATGACTTTATTATTTTTCATTCTTTTTAAAGCCTCTTTAACTTCATGGGGACGAATCTTACGTTTAAAGTCTCTATTAATCTCTTCTACAGGTATATCGATATTTTCTATATTTGTTGTACTCTTAACATTAAAGAGATGTTTTAAATAGTCTCTCCAACGTTTTCTTATGTTCTCATTCTTGACAAGTATATTATTGGTTTCGCTCTTAATACATCTAATACCATTTAGATCTCTTCCCTTTTTCTCCCTTAATTTTGTAATTTTGTAGATTTCTCTTTCTCTGTCTTTAGTCTCTAGTCTTTTGTATATTTTATTATACACCTTACTTTTTAATTTTTGAATAATCTTTTTCACATCTTTTTTTGCATTTTTATATTTTTCATATGCATCGCTATACTATTACCTTTAAGATTCCTATAACACTCTCGTTAGCTGTTTCTATTTCTTCATTCCTCCACCATGATTCTTTGCCTATGGGGCCCGACTCTTAGATATACCAGGAACCTTCTTACCTATATTCTTAATATTAGTAGACATCTCTTTCCACATTATTTCTGAATCACTATTAGTGGATCAATTTGCTACTTGAATTAATTTATCTCTAAATGTGGTCGCATTTTCTCCGTCCGGTATCATTTTTTTTATATTGTGTGGTATCATTTTTTCCGTCTTTTTAACAAACAGTAGAATCTTTCTTCTATGTTATTGCTTCACACTTCTCACAATTGGTATCTGGAATTTGTATTGCTGGAGTTTCTAGGTCATTACGTTTCAGCTTTTATTTATTTATTTATTTATTTATTTGGTTTTTGTTCTACAGAGGTTGTAGGAATACCAACCTTTTTTTATTTTTTGGGTTTCCAGTGTAACTGTTAACTCCGACCATAACCATTTGAAATATGTCACAATCAGTTATCCGTAACATGTTCTTTGATGATCGTATTTAGTTTCTTGCATTTCCCTCCATCGTCCTGCCCTTTTGGCTTCTCTATCTATTTGTTGGCATCAGTAATCATGTGTAAAATATGTTCCGATTTATGTCAGAAGAGTTTGATTTTATGCTTGACTCTGGAAATACAATATATACTTAATTATATGTACAACATTGGATTATTATATATACTTAATTTTGTGCACGACGTTAGATTACTTATGTAATTTGTAGAAGTTAGCCACTTTGTTGGACCATCTCAGTTTCTGAACCTGAAGGTCTGACTCATTTCCCTCCCAAATGTCCAGTATTAAACACTTATGTGGTTTCAAAGTATTTTTTTTTTCCTGTTGTTTGTGTCTTCTAAAATTTTTCTCTTTGAGATTACCAAGAATATTACATGTTCATTTGAAGCAAGCATGCGAGGAAATGTATAGCTTGATGGTAAAGTTGCTTACATCTTTCTTGAGGTTTTAGGTTCAAATTCCAGAAACAGCCTCTTCTTAATAAAATGAAGATAATGTTGTCTACATATTGCCTGTGCTTGTCCACCCTCAACCAGTGTGTTAGTGGAATGCTTTAAGCACAAAGTGAGTTTCTTTCATTTTTTTTTTCTCTCTAGGGAAGCGTAGGCCTGATTAAGATCTAGTTGTCCTAACTAAATGATGTGCTGCAGTGCCTTGGTTCCTGGCCTGCTTTACCACTGGAAGCTTGTTTCTGAATTTTTATATGTTAGGATTCCTGTTTTAGCTCTTAATGTGGCCAAATGGGCAAACATTTGTTGAGCCAATGATGTCCTAAACATTCTTAAGTCTCTCTCTCTCTCACTGTCTGGTTTTTTTTTTTTTTGTGTACATTTACAGGTTGGGTTAATCGGTTTGCTAATGCTGGTGATGCTGCTGTTGAAATAGCAGGGAACACTGCACAACGAGTAAGCTGCTAATCCTGGTTTTTGCATTTTGCTCTCTCCCTCTCTCCCTCTCTCCCTCTCCCTCCCTTCCTCCCTCCCTCCCTCCCTCCCTCCCTCCCTCTCTCTCTCTCTCTCTGGGAAGATAATTTTTGTATGTGTATATGTGCATGTAGGCATGAGCACAGGTGGGTTTATGTAAGAAAATTAACCCAACTCGACTTGAGTGTGTGGCCTGGTTTACGGACCACACCTACTATTTTTGTTATCCCAAACCACGCGGTTCGGGTTGTTCAAGTGTGGCTGCTTGAGGGGTTGATCATAAAGTCATAACTAATATAAACATTATTATTAAATATTTCATCAATGCTGATTCTATAAAAATTTATCATCAAGACACTAAATGATAAAAGTAAATAGAGATAATGAAAGTATGAAGTGTAAAATTAATTCCACAAAGCACACATCGCTGATGATAGCATAGCATTTAAGTTCATATTGCAACAAAAACTTGCAAGTACTTGTTTTGAATTAAATCAAAGATAAAGAAAACAACTTGAAAACAAAAAATCCATGCTAAAACATATAATATATTATGTATACTTACAATTTACAAATTAAGAAAAATAGAACAAATAATACATACATGCTTATATACGTGATGGGTGGGTTGAGTTGAGGCCGCAATCCAACCAAATACCTGCAGGTTCAAAATTTTAATTGCCGTGAGTTATACAATAGTGTAAACAGACGAGTTGGGGCAGTTGCAGCATGTGTATGTGCATACTCTTGTTTTGTGTAAGGGCAAAATCCTCACCAACCACAACCGGGCACAGGGCCTTGATGGCCGAAAATGCCTTTATAAGAGAGGCCAAACAGTGGGAGTCAAAAATCTAACTTAGTAGATGGGATGCGATTTTATTTTTTGGATTTTTTTCTCTCTGAGGTTTTATTGCAAATTAAAGGCATATCATAATAATGAAAAGTCAGATGCGCATAGGGTGATTCCTGGTTGACCATGACCACTCAAAAACACTGTGATTGAAATAGTGGAGATGCGGCATATCCCATTATAAGCATCTGGTCATCCCAGATTGTTCTAAATCTTAATAATATGCTGTGATGAATAACAGCATTGCAATGGTAGTGGAGTCTGAGCATCCGCAACTGCTGTTTTGCGTCCATCTTGGTTTTTTTGACCGAGTACGGTGAAAATTAAACATCTGTTCAATACCATATACTTATAAATTATCTCATAACTTTGATTGAGACCCTTTTGTTTTAATTTCTATTTTTAAAAAAGTGTATGTATGTATATTTTTATTTTATTTTCATATTGCAGTTTAGGCAAGCAAAGACAGAGATTGTTTCAGCCAGCAAAGTAGCATACAGGTTTCTTATGGGTGTTGCCAATAATGCCGTTGCTCCAGAATCTCCAACTAACTCAAACGGAGGCTCGCCTAGACTCCAAGGTACTTGGTTCAAGAACCTTATTTCGAATGGTAACACCCCCTCTAGTAGCTCGGTAATAGGAAACAAGGATGAAGATTCGAGACAACTTAAACATCAAGCTGAAGAAGCGGCACCTGTCCAACAGAATTTGCTGCAGGATGATGGAATACTTACTCAGCAATCACATTGCAATTCCAGATCACCGGCACAGCAAAATTCTCGGCAAGATTTAGGTCCTCCATAGTATATTCATAAATGACCTTGTTGAAATCATGTGAAGTGATTGGCCAAACTATTCATTGTGTATCATTGTAAACTACTGATTCGAACCTAAATTTGCCTCGTTATCATCTTAAGGACAGATACTCGGAAAATTGGCTCCCGTTCACCAATACGTTTCTTTATTATCAGTGTGATGCAAGTTGATGTCATCTTCCACCTTGTATTTTATTTTGGGTTTCCTACCACCCATTGAGGAACTTCTTGTTGTGTCTTAGGATATGGGTTTCCACTGAAGGTTGAAGAATGAATGCTTTAGTTCTTGAAGGCTAGTTGGGCTGTCCAAACCAGGAAATTGAACTATGATTTGCTCGCATGATGGGGAGAGAAGTATCTGTAGTTCCAACAATTGAAGTCAGAAAGTTTCTTGTTCTGCAGGTAGCATTATTGCTCGATTAAGGACTACAGATCCTGAACCTGGGGTAGTGTTGCTTTCAGTTGCCCTTAATAATATTGAAGAGAGTGCTTTAAATCAATATCAAAACATCCCCGAGAGGTCAATCTAATGGTCACAATTTTCTTTTTCAATTTGATAATTTCAAATTTGAATCTCTATATAATAAAAAAAAAATTCAATATCAAAGATGTTGTTTACTCGTTTGGCATTCCGGACACCGGCAAATGGTTAGGCTCTGTTCAGTAATTTGATAATTGAACTCTGAAAAGTAAAATAATTTAGTCCCTCCTTCACTAACCGCGCCGCGTTGGTTGTTAGATGCTAAGCTGGAATTACATTGCATCTGAGTGGAATGACAATAACTAATTTGGCATTACATTTTGAGCAAGTTGTTGACATGGAAACTAACATGTCAGCATAGTTGTCACTCATACATGACATATATATGAATTATTGACACGACACTTATCACGTCGTGTCACTTCATTATTTCGTTTACTTCTTTAGTCATGTCAGTAAAGTTGGTCAATAAAAAGATGACATTGTAAAAGTTGACGTGGCCATGTCAGCCCAGGTTAAGAGTATTTAAAAAAAACAAACAAACAAACTAAACTCTCTCCTCTTTCCTTCTCTCTCTCTCTCCCTCCCTCTCCTCTCTTGCGTTGTGGTTGCCACCAGACTGCTAGTAGTCTAGTGGCACTTCGCCTGCTAGCGGTGGAGGTAGATCATTCCCTTCTGCTGGGGTGGCCTCTTTCCACCTCCGGTTGGCAAGGCAGAGAGAGACACTCAACCATGTGCAACACTTGCACTGAGCCTGTCTTCCAATGGGGAGAGAGGCGGCAACAACTGTGGCGGTGGACCCTTATGCTGTCGAACAGCATTCTTGTCTTCACTTGCTATTCAACATCTCCAATTTCAGAATTCTTGCTCCAGTTCATGATCAAGTCATCATCTCTGTCCAATTTTAATCGCAGTTGTTCAATCCTAATCGCCATCTATTTGAGTTCATTCGGTGTTCGACATCTCTGCACCGTCCAATTCCTTGATCATCATTTTCAAAATCACCATCTCCACATTGATTCATCTTTTGTAGACTTTAATTTTAGTTTTTCCTCCATCCAACTGGGTTGCTTCGATTTTTTCATCAGTTCACCTTCGAGTTCACCATTCAACCGCCTTCAAGTCTTCGGTTATCACTCCTTTGCCGTTAAAGCTTCAATCACCTATGGAATTCTCATTAAATCCAGCATCACCACCTTTCCTCTCTGCTTTTCTTCAATATTTGCTTTCAGCATCATCATCATTAAAACAATCAAGTCTTATGTTATTTGAATTTGACTTCTTCGTACAATTCTTCGACTTCCATGCCCGGAGTCACCTTCAATCGCAATTCACCAGATCCATAGTTAGCTTTCGATTGCCGTCACCTTCGATTTCGATTCGCTGTTGTATCTTCTTGACGGTGGTGGCGACCATGACTGTGGCCCACTCACTCCGCCCACCAGATCTGGAGAGAGGCCACTTGGTGGCAAGGAATGACCCGCATCTGCCAGGAGGCCAAGGGCCACTGGAATGCGTTGCAATCCGAACGACAACCGAGTCGCAGGCGGCACAAGAAAGAGAGGGTTTTTTTTTTTTTTTTGGTTAATCTTAACCTAGGCTAATGTGGATATATCACGCCAAACTTTTATAATGATACGACATGTCACATCATCTTTTTATTGACGTCACATATGCCACGTTGACAATTTATGATGTGATCAATTTACCTATGCTGAATGAATGACGGTCGAGTGTTTTGGCGTGTTAAGTCGACTTTTGGCCGGTTCTTATACCAACATTTAATTAACAAAGTGAAGCCTTGTCTCATTCTTTGTTGAACTTGTCATTTCTATTCAACATTTAATTAACAAAGTGATGCCACCGGTGACAAAGAGACTAAATTATTGAACTTCAAATAGACTCAATTATGAATTTTGCACAAAATTTAGGGATTGAATAAATAATTTTCTCAAAAGCAAAGCATTGTAACAGTACTACATTCTAAGCAAAGTTGAAAGCCATGTTGAACTTACCGTTGTTTAGTTCGTACCGAACCAGATGATCCCCGCCGGCTTTTCCCAAGAAGCATAGATTTGATGCAAGGCAAGATCGGTTCACTACAAAACCTAAACCTAAACCTAAACCTAAACCTACAGGGAAAAGGATATCAAGAGATAATGAAGAGAAGATCCACCATCTGTTGATGGGAGAATGCTCAAGGGCACCAAACACTCCGGTGACTTAATCATCATAGACTTTTACCGAAACTGAAACAGCACATATCCAGAGAAGTCCTGTTGAGCATGGAGTCTTTCTCTCAACTTCTACCTCAAGGAAACCTATCGCAGGTAGTTAGCACCAAGTGTAGATTTACTCCTAGGCTTAGCTGTTGATATAGCATTGCAATTGTGCCACTTACCCAAGTAACAGCAGATTTATACATCAATGCATATAAATAAAGCAGTTCAAAAAGAAAGACTAAATTTGATACCAGGGCCTGTCAAGCTCTAATACAAAAGAACATTGGTAGATCAAGGAAATTCAAATGCAACATATTGTCATTAATGTCTCATCTAGATCCAGCTCACCAAAAGATAACACTAATGGAAAGGGACGCCAACCAGTCTGGAAGGAGATAATAAACTTCATCAAGAAACAAACAAGGTATAACTAAAAGGTCCCATCACAACATGGTCCTGCTCCTGCATCCTTTACAACTTAAGTAAACAGGCAAGCACAACCATAGGCAATATATACAAACCATTATTAAGAATTATGACCAAGACTCCCTCACCAGAACTAGACCATGATATTAAAGCTGTTGTCACCCTTGTAACACGCCATCGAACACTATTGCATCCACATGTGCATCTTCTGCAATTCGAAGAGATGAAACTGCCTGCGCTGCAATAAGACCAGCTGAGAAGTCTGCAGTTTCCCAACTTCCATCTGCAAAGTATGATGGTCTATGGGGGTCTCTTCCAGAAGGCATAGATGACAGTGACCACTCATCATCTCCCAACCCCTTCCATTTGCACCCAGATCCATAAGCATTAGAAATCCAGCCAATCCCTTCAAAAGTACACTTTGTGAAGTCTTGATCAGGAAGGCTTGCCCATCTACCACCCACACATAGGTTAATATTACTAGTACAGTCCCATGGTTTCAACCTCTTATCGCTCTTCAGCATAGCCATACACGAATCATCTGAGTCTTCACCAAGTAGGACGTGCAGAGCAACTTTCTCAGCTATTGCAGCACCCTCCTCATCAAGCCTCTGCTGCTCTTCTTTCTTCTTTTGTTTCTTCTTCTCCAGTTCAGAAATTATAGCAGCAGAAGTTGCAAGGGCTTTCTCCAAACGCCTTTTTTTCTTTTCAGCTTGTTTGATTCGATCTAGCTCGTCCTTCACCTGCTTCTTCTTTGCTTTTCTAACAGCAGGTGCAGGAGGCACTTTCCCATATGCCATGTTATCCATAATTACTATAAAACTCTCTAACTAAACAGTTCCTATTCGCTCAATATCCTTTTGTAGAACTTATCTAAGCTGTATACATGTTTCTATAACTGTTTTAACCTTTTTTTTTTATTATTATTTAACACTAACTTAAATCTAATCAATTTCAAACTTGGAAGCGAATGCACTGTTGAGGACCCAATACCTACACCCACTCAGGTCTGAAGGAGTACCTCATTTTACGAACAACACAATCCCAAACTGAAACAACAGGAGAGAGAAGAAGAGAAAATTGATAACCACTCACAGATCCATCCCGAGGCACCATCCTTCCCAATTTTCCACAACCCTTGCATTTGCTCATTTTGTTGGTGTCAAGAGCAATATTACACGAAATAACCACTCCAGGGGCATATATTTTTAGTCCACACAGCTCACATGGTCTTTCCTACTGCAGTGAAAGCACAATCATGGAACATTAATTTGCTGAAAGGTGCAACATTGAAAGTCCACAAAAAAAGGGCAAAGGAGCAACACAAGCACAAGCAAATAAAACTAAAAATAAATAAATAAATAAATAAGTGACAACTCAACAACAGGAGGGGGCAGAGAGAGAGAGAGAGAGAGAGAGAGAGAGAGAGAGAGAGATGACATAACGTCTACCAATTAGTCCAAGTAAAGTTCTTCCCATTCTAACAAAGGTTTGCAGAATTCTAACCAATGAAACTCCAACAAAATCCACAAATCAGAAGCAAATGGCAGGATACAACTCCCAAGTTAACACCCAAATTCCAGTGCCAAAAAGTAGTTTTAGGACATACATCATTAAATACATCGATCCTTGGATGTAATTATAAAGAATTGCATTACAAAAATTTCTAATCAAATTAGTCTTCACTTGACAATGGATCCACAATAGAGCGTTCAATCCACACAGACATAGATCTACACCACTACTTCATAAGCATCAACAACAATATCAGATCCTCCCAATTAATTCCTAGGATTTCCAAAATGTTCTAAAATAAATCCACATTATCACAATTGGGTTAATAAAAATGCACAATCCCCAGATCTCAAAAAGGAACAAGATATAACAGAGAAAACCCAATTCATAATCGGAAAATCACACAAACCCCACAAGAGGATTAACAAAATATCAAACCTAGAAATTGCAGAGAAAGTAAAATTCCGAGCCCTAATTCCAACTAAGGATCCCCAATTTATACATCAGCAAGTGAGAAAACAACTCATCCTCAGTTCCTCTAGAAAACATTAGGTTCCTCAAATAGATCTAGTCAATCAACAGGCTCTATCAGAAACCCTAATCTAATCAAATCATTACGGAAACACTAGATTTGAATACGGATCCAAAAACATACACATAGATATACATCATAATCTCATCCAATCATTAGGAAAACATTAGATCATAAAATTCGAAGAAACCACGAATCCAATCAGAAGTATGAGATCAATAAATCACACCTGAAAGAAGCGGAGGATACACACACACACTCTCTCTCTCTCGTAGATTCACCAAGGGAAGAGAGACCAAAAATTGGGTTTTATTTCTGGATCTGCACATAACCTAATCTAGAGAGAGGGGGAAGAGAGAGAGAGAGAGAGAGAGAGAGAGAGAGTAGAGAAGTGAAACACAACAAAGATATACAACTTGAGAGAGAAAGAAACTGATCACATGAAATTGCTAGGGGCAGATGTCGTGACGGAGGAAAATAAGCGAGAGAGAGAGAGAGAGAGATGTTAATCATGTAAAGACGAATGGATTGATGACACGTGGAGAAGAATAGGGTTACATAGCTGGAAAGTAAATAAATCTAGAAACTCTTGATTTTCTCCTTTCTCAGTTTGGGACAAAATGCAAAATGCAAAATTGAAAAGGGAAAACTGCAAATAAGCTTTCCTCAAGTTTCATTTATTACAAATTAAGTATCAAAATGGTGAAAGTGTTTCAAATTCAGCCCACTTTTTAATGTGCATATCACTTTTAACTAGAACAGTCAAAATGGGCCTTGCGCATGGAGCCAGTGCTCTTGTCAATGGATATGGAATGGGACAATTTTGGATATTTAAGCCTATATTTGTAAAAAAGATTTTTAACCCATCACATGTAAGTGTGGGTCAATACGATACAAATCTTGAAATCGGAACAAATATTGTTTCTCATTCTTTGTTTTCTAATCCTTTATTTTGCTTATCTCTCTCTCTCATCTCTCTAAAACTATAATCTAACCAGAGTCAGTGAGATTTGACTCTAATAAGCGATCTCTTTTCTCGATCTCTTCTCTAGAGATTGATCTCAAATGTTGTTCCAAATGTTTGGGTTAAAATATAATTTTTGAAAGTTTAGGGAAGCACAATGTTACTTGTGAAAATTTAGAGGGTCGATCTCTAATTTTGGGATTACTTCTTCATTTGAGATATATTATAAATGACATTATATATTTTGGAAACTTACAATGTACGTCCAAGTTAGAAAAAAAAGTAGAGATTTGCTCAAGAATCGAAAATTTCACAAATTTTGAAAAATAACAGATCCTCTAAACATTGAGCATTGCCACCCTTTCTTATTTTAGTAAGTGTTAAGCAGCATCTCCTGCTTGTCTTCATAAATATCAAGCAACATCTTTTTGTTTTCCTCTTGCTTTTCGAAATTTCTGAAGTATAAAGTTCCACCTTTTGACTTTGTAAGTATTTAAGAGGTACCAATTTGTATGTTTCTTATTTTTGTTAGTATTTAACGATAGCATTTTGTTTGCTCAATCATGCCACTACAAACTTTGACATGTGTTAGCATTTTATTTAATTGGGTATGATCTTTATTATGTGAATTTGGAAAATTCTGCATATTTATTCATATAATTTTATTCTGACTTTGATATTAAGATTTGATGATAAATGAGCTATTTTGTTTTCGAACTTTCTGGCAAATTAGGCTACGATCACGTGCATGTGTGGGGGGGGGGGGGATTGTGAGGTGCATTTGGGGATCATGAGGATACATTATAGTGGACCTAGAGTTGAAAGAAAAAGAAATATTCAATCAGGGAAAGTTTTCTTCCTACTTTTGTTATTAGACTTTTTGTATGAACCAAAGAAGTTTGACAATGTGACAATTAGGGTTTTCTTTAATGGTATGTTAAATAATGGCCCGTTTTATGAGGCCTATGTGTTTAGCACAATAAAATTTTAAAGTTTCTTGTCAACTTTTGCAACGTTCCTGCAATTTTTGAGTTTTCGCACATCGGATTATCATACAGCAAATGTGATAAAATTTTAAATGGGTGAAAAAGAAGCTCAGAACTAGAAATTTTTAAATGAAATAGAAGGAAGTTTCACAAGACTATGAATGGGGCAGTCACAAGTCTTGCAATAAGCATGTCTTACAATACTAAATTTTGCAAAGATTCATCTCCTCCAAAAGTTCAAATTTATGGATTAACACGTTTTGTCGTAACATATTAAACTAACACCACTTCATGCAAAACAAAAGGAGTAACGCCACCGCGATGTGCTCAAAGAGCTTTGTCCCCCCCCCCCCCCCCACAAAAAAAAAATCTCCCAAGATCCTCACACCCAAGGTATATTATGGGGAGGAGTAAACATGTTAGTTGTGAAGATATGAAAAAGGCAGTATCTTGGAGCGAGACGTGACATAGCATTTTCGAGTCACAATAGCAACTGCTTGACATCAGATTACGGCAGGGTGACCAGCAGTACATCTCCTTGGATCTGAGTATGGAGTATTGCCGAAGCTTTGGCCTGTGACAGGGCTAGTATTTCTTCATGCCCTCTGCCACTTCTGAAGAAGTGGCCTCACTATGCAAGCTCGCACAATTCCACGGGCAGTTTCTGGCGATAAGACTGGCAACCCCGAAACCGGACCGTGATGACACATTAAAGCTGAAATATTCAACATCACAAAACAGGTTCCGAAAATCCAACACATATAGCAATTGTCTACTTGCAGACCCTGAAACTAATGAAACTATGCCCTCTTTTAGACCCTTGAAAGGGACCTTACAAACAAAATCGAGCTGGATAATTTCTTGGGAGAGCGATATTCTTTCTCCATAGTTTCAAACAAACATTCAATACTTGCTTCCCGAAGTATTATTGCATTCCTCAAAATATGCATGATAAGTTCCTGTTCTAGTTCCAAGTTCTCAAATTGGTTAAAACTAAATGTTTTAAGGCACAAATGAAGACGCCTGGGCACAATTCGTTCCATTTTCCAGCAAGGCACATGTTTTCGATAATGATAATTAGGGTGCTGAATTCAAGAAAAATAGAATTTCAGATCCCACAATTTCAAAATCAGTTAACCACACCAACATTTATTTCTTTGCATACCTTAGCAAGGATCAGATTCTGTAGCTTTGGAGGACATTCGAGCAATTGTGGTAGCATGTGCCAAAAACAATAGAGAATGCCCAGCTCCAACTCAATCAGATTGTGGAATGTAGGCAGATCATTGATCACCACAGAATAGAGAGACTGCATCCAAACATTCATTAACTTCAGAATATAACTTGTTCACATGATCAACAGGGAATCAGTTGACATACAAGTCTCGTATATTTGTGCATTTTAGCTTAAATTGGTATATTGGAACTTGACATGGAGGCCCCATGCATGACAACACCTTGACATCTTGATGCTTGCGGAGGTGGGTTTATCTAGCTATATAATTTAAGGGAAGAGAGAGTTTTGGTGTTTCTAAGTATTTAAGCCTAAACTTTGAGGTCAAATTGTGTTTTGTCTTCTTCCATTACACTTACAGTTATACAAAGCTTTTTACTTGGTATTGGAAGTTACAGTAAAAGATAAAAAATCACTAACAATCTACATTTCAGTTTTTTTTGAACCCATCTTCTCTCCATCTCCACATTACAAATGGACTCTTCAATTTATTTAGTTTACAAAATAAAGTGTTTTTGCTCAGTTGCAAACAAGAAAGGATGAAGTTCACGGGTTATTAGAAAGGTTATGTAGGACCCACAGACTAAGTATTAATGTGTTCACAATGAGTAATGAGAAGGGTTACACAGGAGTCAATATGGTAAGAAGGAGCATTGGACTCAAGGCACTACTTATCTTGCACTAGATCATTTGAACCAATGTTTCTTGAATTCTACTCGTTCTTCACATTTAGCAATTGACACCAACGCCTCAAAACTTTGGGAATCTTAATGGCACGAGTGGCACAATGAAAAGAAATATAAAATAAAATAGATACTTTAAGTCTAGTTTTATGCTTAGTTGCCGTTTTTTATCCACAAGATGGATAGTGTCATGCTGAGGGTAATCCTTTAACAATTATGGGTTGTATAACATGTAAAATAACTTTCTAAACACCATCCACCCACCCCACCCCCTTCCCTTGCGTTCACGTGCACGTGTGGGGTACCCAAAAACAAAAGAAGATTGAAAAAAAAAACCCTACAAACATCTTTACATCTAATACATGATGTATCCTTGCAGATTGAACAAAGGGTATTTGTCACGCTCCGAACCAGAATCGTGAACAGCCGCCCGTTATCCTGAATGCCGGTTGTATTTTTATAGAAAATCGGACAGAACCTCCCCATATTTCAAAGATTTTCCAAGTACAATTTACCCTGTATAAAACACAATCATCCTGTATTAAAATCAAATGGTCATCCCGGCCTCTCTAAAATCGACCAATCTCACAGCCGTCATCCAGATAACGCAAGACTATAAAAATTTCCAATAACCTAACCACAGACTTCTACTGCCATGACTCCGTCAAAGGCATGGACAGCCGCCAGTCGCCCCTCCTGTGATTTAGAGGAGGCACCGAGAGATCCTAGAGGACACTTCTAAGACTTGACACAACCCCCTAATACTTACATAATGAACTAGAAATGCCTCAATGCAATGTTATGCAATGACATGTCCATATTTATACAATCATCCCAGAATTATACAATGGTCGTCTATCGATCTCATAATACATATATATCACCAATATAATTACTAACTCATGAAATTTCAACGGAAATATACAATAACTCCTCAGATCCAGATCAAATCTCCCAATGATACTGAGCGTTCTAAAAGCAACGCTTCTTACCAAATACTATTTCTGAAACAAGAAGGGAAATGAGGGGTGAGTACTCGGGGAAGAATACTTAGTGAGTGAGTGGGTCAATGCAATCGTCAAATATGGAGTGTGAAACTGGAGTGTCAACACAAGTATACAAATCATATTTCAAATCATCATACTTTTCATTTCAACAATATGTTATTTGCACGCATTATCAAATCAAGTATGCATTAAAAGCAATGTCATTAAAATCATAGAGTTGCCAGCCGAAAATATCCTGACAGAGGTCTACCGCGACCCATGACAGGCGCACCGGGGGTGTTATATGCAAGTTTATTTAAAGTGCTCTCTACCCCGGCGTTGGTGACGAACCTCGTCCAGGTGCTAAACTTGGAGAGGATATAAAAATCCAAATCCAAATCCTCCTCCTTTCGGGTTCAACCTGGCTAGTACCGTGTCGATAATCAAATCACGACAACTCGTGGGATATCCCAGGTCTAGGCATATCCAGACGCCACCAAAGCGTCTCTCACGGTATCCTTTGTAGCTACGGAACAATACAATCCAAAGCCCTCAAGGCTAAAATCAATATCGCATAAAAAATGTACCGAAATCAGGTTTACAAACCAAATGCAACATCTAGTATAAAATGGCACATTATACATTTCAACCATATGAATGCATAATTTCATAATTCAACACAGTTTTTGGACACTCCATCGGTTCACAAAAATCAATTTTAAAAATAGTCAAAACATTTCAAGCATACGACAAATCATACTCATTCAACAAAATGTTATAAAACAGAGTTTACATATTAAACAAAAGTATTAAAATAAATCTCACTCACCATTTTGGGGAGGATAGCGCACTCCCCAATAAAACCACAATATGTAGAGCAATGCTCCACTCAATCGAATCACCAAAATAGTCAACCTAATCAAATACCACGGTTCGATATCAAATAAGTGCCTAGTTATGAATTTTCAATTTTTCTTTCCAACCAAAACTAGCTAATTTGACAAAATTTATTCAAGAGTTAGAGATTTCCTTTCTCTCACCTAGTGTTCCTCGGATCTCGAATCTAACTTTCGTTTGCCCGTTGGTTTGGTCTAAAATCTGAATGTTTCTAAATTTGAAACAATTGTGAACAATTTAAGTCCAATTACTAAAGAGATTCGAAACCCAAATGCGAAAATCGAAACTTAGAGTCATTTACCTTCGTAGAGGCTCACACACTGTCACGGGCCGTCACGGCCTCGTGGGCCGCGGGCTAGCGGGCTGGCGGGCTGATGGGCTGGCGGGCCTAGTGGGCAGCGGGCCTGAAGGGTCTGGTGGGCCGCTGGCCGGACTGGGTCGCGTGTTGGACTGGGCCGCAGTGGCTAGGGCTCACGCTTGCGAGCTGGATCGAGTGCTCGCGCAGTGGGTCACGTGCTGGAGCGCTCGCGCTCGTGCTGGGGCGCGCTCAAGCAATGGACCGCGCGCTGGCTCGTGCTGGGGCTTGCTGGAGGCGCCCAGGGGCTCGTGCAGAGGCGCGCAAGGGTGCGCTGGTGCTCGTGCAGGAGCGTGTAGAGACGCGCTGGGGGTCACGCGCTGCTCGCGCTGGACTCGCGTACTGCTTGTGCTGGGCTCGCGCCGGCTCGCATGGGCTCGTGCTGGCTTGCACGGGCTCGCGCTGGCTCACGCGCTGTCGCGCGAAGGAGAGCGTAGTGGCGCTCGTGCAGGGAGGAGCTGCAGCGGCTCGCTCACGGGAGGGAGGAGCTGCAGCGGCTGTGGGTGGCGCGCGGCGAAGGGATCGGGTGGTGGCTGCGATCGCGCTCGGCAGAGGAGGAAGGCGCTGCGGCTAGCGCGCTCGCGTGAGGAGGAAGGAGCAGCGGCGGCTGGGTGCGGTGGTGAGCGGCGGTGCTGGCAGCGGCGGCAGCGGGAGAGGAAGAGACGGAGTGAGAGAGAGAGAGAGAGGGAAGAGAGAGAGGGAGAGAGAGAGAGAGAGGGGGAAAAAGAAGAAAATTAGGGCTTTAAGCCCTAATTTAAAATTTCTTTTTTTTTTTTTTTTTTTTTTTTTTTTTTTCTATTACAGTATTGCTTACATGGTCATCCAAATGAATAGAATTCCTTGACTGTGTTGCTTCGAGTCTTGCTCTGTCACGCCCCGACTCTAACACTATAGAACGAAAAAAAAAAAAATCTGGATTAGGGCTAAAAAGCCTTGATCTCTCTTTTTTCCCCATATCTCTCTCTCTCTCTCTCTCTCTCTCTCTCCCTCTCTCCCTCTTTCTCTCTTTCTCTTCTCCTCCGCCATGGCCTCTCCCTTCAGCCACCTCACCCAACCGCAACGCGAACTCCCTACCACGAGCGCTGCCCTCCCGCGAGCACACCATTGCGCAGATCCTTCCTCCCATGAGCGTTGCCGCCTCGAGCCATCGTGAGCCTTGCGCGCGATCTCCCACGAGTCAGTGCGCAAGCCAGTGCGCGATCCAGCGCGAGCCAGTCGCAGCCCAGCGCTCGACCCAGTGAGAGCCAGCGCACGACTCAGCACGTGACCTAACGCGCAAGCCTGCGGGAGCCTGCGCGAGCCAACGCGCGACACCTGTGCGAGTCAGCGCGACCCCAGCACGAGGGCCAGTACGCTCCAACGCGACCTTCTGTGCGAGCGTGAGCCCTAGCTCATGAATGGGCCAGCCCACCAGCCGTGAGCCCACCAGTGGCCCAAGGCCCAGTCCAGCTACGGCCCACTGCAATCCGCGGCCTATTGCGGCCCGTGCACCCATTGTTGACCCAGGAGTCCACTGCGGCCAGCAAGCCGGGCTGAGAGCCCACAAGCCCACCAACAGGCCAACCCGCTAGCCCGCTAGCCCGCCAGCTGTGAGCCCGTGATGGCCCGTAAGCCCGCGACCGCTGTTTCCTTCGAGAGCTCACCTGCATTTTCTGTACTACAGGTAACGACTATAATTGGTTGAAATTCTAGGGTTTTGTGTTAGAAATTTAGTTGTTGTTAATATATTTGAAATTTGAAAATATTACAGGGTTTATACCAACCCGACAGGCGAACGACAGCTAGGTCTGAAACCTAAGGAACTCTAGGTGAAAGAAATGCACCCACTTCGAAATTTGAATAAATTTTGTTGATAAAATTCCTTATTAGGGTTTTAATTGATATCAAATTTGACGATTTGATTAGGTTTTTCTTTGGTGACTCGTTGAAAAATAGGGAGTGACCACCCTCTCTAGATATGTGAGTGGGATTCTAATCTCTTGCATAAAATAGTAAAACGTGTTTTTTACCGTATTTTTGATAAAACATGCTTTTGATATGCATTGATCTGACGTATGATATTGAATTTCAAAACCGTTTTGTAATTATTGGAGTGTCTTGAAATATGTTTACGATGACTATGTATCCATGGTTTGAAATGAAAATAAAACTTGTGCCATTACTTGAAAATTGATAAATTTCCTTTTTTATCGTTGCATTAATATACTATTTTGAAATGATTTGATAAAACGTATTGACACGTAGAATTGAAATGTTTTGATGAACTATGTGGGTCGGATGCCTACTATTTATGCGATGATATGATTTACTTGTGGGACGTTGTACCCTTGTGATACTATGGGATGTTGTGCCCTTGTGATACTATGATGAATCCGTAGCTACGAAGGGCGTTTGTAGAGACATGGGTTGCCCGGATACACTTCTGCAGGGGGTATCCGCAAACGTCATTTATTCTAAAGGGTATAAACGCGGCCGGTTGAACCCACGTAGGGGAAGGACGTGTGTGACGCCACCGTCTAGCACCGGGCGGGGTTCTATATACGTTGATGAGTTAGCCCCAGTGAACTCATGGCCAACGTCAGGATAGAGGGCGTTTTAAAGTCTATGCATAATAAAGCTCTCGATGCGCCTGTCAGTGGTCACGGTTGACCTTTGCTAGGATCATTTTTGGCTTGCTCTGATATTACTTGATTTTAAATGGATGCATATATGTTTGTTATCGTGCGATTGACTAAATGATTTCAAATTGCTAAACACATCATGTTTTGCTGCGAAGTATAAATTTTTGTTTCAAATGATATTATTTGACACTTCAATGATTCACCCACACTATTTATGCTTGATATTATCCCCCTCACTCACTGAGTATCTTCCCATGATACTTACCCCTCTCTTTTCCCTCCTCAGACAAGTTTATTGTGATAGAGCGACGTTACAGGCTCTAGAGCGGATTTGGTGTTCTCGACGGTGAGATTTACTTTAAATAGAAATATGAAATCTTAATTTAGTTTCGACCCTGCGAGATCTTGACATTGAGATCCGTAGTTGGCCATATACTTATTCTGGGATAACTGTATAATTTAACTCTCATATTTTATTTGCATTGAGGGGATTGTACATATTTAAATGTTACTTGGAAAAATTATTGTATATAAGATAAAAGTTATATCCGTTCGGTGTGGCGGCTGTTCATGTTCTAGTTGGGCATGACAGTAGAGGTCTATGGCTAGAAATGTTAGAAATTTTATAGCCTTGCGTTGTCATAGATATTTGGAGTGGAAATTGTTAATTTTGGAGAGGCCGAGATGACCATTTGTTTACAGTACAGATTGATTTTGATAATACAGTTTTAATTGTATACGGAAAACCTTCGATTTATGGGGAGATTTTGCCCGATTTTCTGTAAAAATACAGCCAGCATCCAGCGGCAACGGGCAACTGTTCACGATCCCGGTTTGGGGCATGACAGTCCTATTGGTATCAGAGCCTTGGTTTAAAGCTATGTTGTATAAAATGATTTGAAAACATTCCCAAGTAACTTGGTTTTAAAAGTTCTCAATGCATTAGAGAGTTTCATACAGTCATTTAAAGTCCCATAGTTGGCCATAGGCATATAAATTCTTTTAGATTATGGAGTTGGATACATAACGCTTCTAACCCATTATTTCGCATTCAAATGTTTTGAATTATAGTTCATTTTTTTAGGGGGTTAGTTACGGAGCAACTAACTCTAACTCTTGATTTCTATCTAATAACAATGTATTTTTTTTCATAAAATTATGCCACCTAGACATGGTAGGAGGGGTGCTAGATTCGCTTCACTTGAGGGTCTTACAGTGCCTGATACACCTAGGGCACCTGAGGCGCCACGAGTACCAGAAGTTGCTTCCTCTACTTGAGCACGCTCACCAACGCTACCCTCAATACCTCCACCGGCTGTTTCAGTCGAGATTCCTCTACCACTACTCGATGCCTTAAGGTAGTGGCAGGAGTGGTACGGTAGATATGGGGCGCAGATGCCACCACCTCCACTACAGACTCCGGCGACCGCACCTACGACCGTACCTGCTCCTTCGGCACCGATTTCTCCTTCGGTGGCCGGCCTTTCCGTTTCTACTCCGACCGATGAGACGTCGGCTACTTTGAGGCGCATCCACGAGCTCACTCAGTTGGTGAAAGAGTCTCGACAGCTCGGATGCATAGACTTTTCAGGATCCAGTATGCAGTAGCAGCGAAATACTGGATCAACAGGATTCGTAGGATCCTTACGGATTTGGGGTTGTTAGAGGAGCTCGGATTTAGAGTTGTTGAGAGACTCCTCAACAGAGATGCCCTCTCATGGTGGGAGGCTATCCGTGACAGTGTTACACAGACCCTGCGGTGTGAGGACTTTCTACGAGAGTTCGACCACAGGTACTTTACCCCGTTCTAGCAGAACCGGATGAGGACGGAGTTCCTACATTTGCGTCAGGGGACGAGGTCAGGAGTACGAGGCTGAGCTTAGACGACTAGCGGCCTTTGTCCCCGATATGGCTACACTGGCTCAGATGAGGTTCAAGTTTGAAGATGACCTCCAATTGAGCATCAGGAAGTATATGACGGTGACTCTTTCTTTTACACTATCAGAGGTGATTGATTCAGCGTATCGGGTGGAAGAGATTGTCCGAGTAGAGACTAGACAGAGGGAGAGTCACCAAAAGAGAAAGACTGGGTTACAGGGTGGACAGTCGTCGAAGAGGGGTAGAGGTTCTGGATATCCCGGAGGTTCTTTTAGCTTCAGACCAGCAATACCGGGACAGTGACCTCGACCATAGGGTTTTGGGACACCAGCCCCTAGTGTTTCTACGCAGTTTACTACACAGAGACTGCCATTTGCCGTAGATACAACAGCCACCATGCCTTTGGGGCATGTAGAGTACCAGTTACTTGCTTCCGGTGTGGGAAGCAAGATCACGTTAGAAGTGTCTGCCCCGATTTAGGTCGAGGAGGATCTACTTTGCAGAGTCGTACTGGTACATCTGGCACAGGCCAGCAGGGGGTACCTGCGCACTCAGCTTTTACCGCTCCCCATACTGTAGCCGGGAGTAATATAGTGCCAGGATCGTCGCGACAGCAGCCTAGGGCCCAGGCTCGTGTGTTTGCGATGACACAGGAGGACGCACAGGCAAACCCTGATATTATTATGAGTAATCCTCCCACAAACCGCTCAGTGTAGTACTTTTGTTGTACTTTCTGTATGACTTTTTTTGTATATTTTGATGTTGATGAATAGTTTTGACTAGTTAAAGCTTTCGAAACTTAACTAGTTTGATAAATATATATATATTCGTTCACTTTTTCTTTGTATTTTAAATTCTGTTGATTTTTTTTACTTTTAGGTACCATGCGAATATTTGGTATCGATGCCCGTATTCTTATAGATATCGGGTCAAATTTTTCCTATGTGAGCGACACGTTCACTCGCCATTCTGATAGACCTCTCTCGCCACTTGATGAGAAGATTATGGTAGTCACTCCTCTTGACAAACATATCATTCGAGATACAGTCTATAGGGGCTGTAAGTTCGGTATTGGAGAGGCGATATTAGAAACAGATCTGATTCCGCTCCCTATCACGTATTTCGATGCCATCTTAGGGATGGATTGACTAAGTTTATACCGGGTTTCCGTGGATTGTTTCATGAAGGAGGTTGAATTTATGAGGTTCGAGCAGCCACCGTTAGTATTCCGGGAAGAGAGACGAGTGTTGCCCGCAGTATTATCTCTGTTATGAAGGTCAGACACTTGGTACGCCATAGTTGTGCGGCTTATCTAGCTTATGTTGTCGACACCACCATTGAGGGACCAAGGCTTGAAGATGTCCCTATGGTGCATGAATTTTTAGATGTGTTCCCCAAGGAGCTTCCTAGATTACCACCAGTTCGGGAGTTCGATTTCGAGATTGATCTATTACCAGGGACCAATTCTATTTCTATTCCGCAGTACAGAATGGCGCCTGCTGGATTGAGAGAGTTTAAAACTCAGTTACAGGAACTTCTTGACAAGGGGTTTATTCGCCCGAGCACCTCACCTTAGGGCGCTTCGGTGCTGTTTGTAAAGAAAAATGATGGTACATTTCGGCTTTGTGTGAACTACAAGCAATTGAATAAAGCCACAATCAAAAACAGATATCCCCTGCCACGTATAAATGATTTGTTTGATCAGCTGCAGGGAGCCAAGGTTTTATCTAAGATTGATCTCCGTTCGGGTTATCATCAGTTGAGAATTTAGGCCGAAAATGTGCCCAAGACAGCTTTTCGCACCCAATACGGCCATTATGAGTTTCTAGTCATGCCATTTGGGTTGACTAATGCCCCAGCTGCTTTCATGGATTTGATGAATCGAGTTTTTCACGAATACATGGATCGGTTCGTCATCGTATTCATCGATGACATCTTGATATATTCACAGAGTGATGAAGATCATGTTGAGCATCTTCGGGTGGTATTGCAGATAATCCGTGAAAAGCAGCTATATGCCAAATTCTCGAAATGTGAGTTTTGGCTGAGACAAATTGGATTCTTGGGGCATATTGTTTCCGCGGAGGGTATTTATGTTGATCCGTGGAAGGTTGAGGCTATAGTGAAATGGGAGCAGCCACAAACAGTTACTGAGATTTGTAGTTTTCTCAGTTTGGCCGGTATTATCGCAGATTTGTAGAGGGATTCTCCCAGATAGCTGCTCCGTTGTCGCGATTGACCCAGAAGGGGGTCAAGTTTGTTTAGGATGATCATTGTGAGGTGAGTTTCCAGGAGCTTAAACAACGGTTGACATCCGCTCCTATTTTAGGCCTTCCCACTAGTAGTCAGAAGTATACAGTGTACAGTGATACTAGCCGACAGGGATTGGGTTGTGTTCTAATGCAAGATGGTCAGGTTATTGTATATGCCTCGCGACAGCTGAAGAAACACGAGATTAATTACCCGACACATGATTTGGAGTTGGCAGCCATAGTCTTCGCATTGAAGATATGACGGCATTATCTTTATGGGGTGACCTGCAGGGTATTTACAGATCATAGGAGTTTGAAATATCTATTTACCCAAAAGGAGCTGAATTTGAGACAGAGGAGATGGTTAGAACTCCTCAAAGATTATGACCTCATTATTGACTATCATCTGGGTAAGGCGAATGTTGTAGCAGATGCCTTGAGTCGGAAGTCAACATTATCCTCACAGTCGATAGAGAAAACCTACTTTTCTTGTTTAGTGAGACTCCGAGCTTTAGGAGTCAGTTTGACTAACGATGATCAGGGAGGCTTACTAGCCAGATTTGAGGTTAGGCTGACTTTGTTCAACCATATCAGAGAGCTCTAGAGTACAAATAAAGAGATTCAGGCTTTTACGGATAGAGTCCGCAGAGCTGAGGGCGGAGACTTCAGAGTCCGTGATGATGGACTCATGGTATTCAAAGACAGAGTGTGTATCCCGGCAGATAGTGATCTTCGACGTGCTATCCTTGAGGAAGCACATTCTTCTGCATATGCTATGCATCCCGGGCATACGAAGATGTACCAAACCATCAGGGATAGCTATTGGTGGTCAGGCATGAAGAGAGATATAGCAGAGTTTATGGCACGATGCTTGGTGTGCCAGCAAGTGAAGGCCGAATATTAGCGTCCAGCAAGCACACTGCAGCCTCTTCCCATTCCTAAGTGGAAATGGGAGCATATTACTATGGATTTCATGATGGGGTTACTGCGAACTTCTACATGGCATGATACGATTTGGGTGATTGTCGATCAACTCACCAAATCTGCACATTTTATCCCTATCCGTGGTGACTATTCTTTAGAGGCATTGACACGTCTCTACATTGATACCATAGTTCGACTTCACGGGGTGCCCATGTCGATTGTTTCAGATAAGGACCCCAGGTTCACATCTAGGTTTTGGCCCAAGTTACAAGAGGCATTGGGTACTAGATTAAATTTCAGTACGGCATATCATCCTCAGACGGACGGCCAGTCTGAGAGGACCATTTAGACTCTTGAGGACATGTTGAGAGCATGTGTAATGGATTTCCGGGGTAGTTGGGATCGGTACCTTCTACTGGTCGAATTCGCATATAATAACAGTTATCAGACCAGTATAGGGATGCCCCCGTATGAGGCACTGTATGGTAGGAAGTGCCGCACCCCAATATGCTGGGATGAGGTCGGAGAGCGACGTCTCAGTAGTGTTGAGTTGATTGAGCAAACAAAGGATAAAATTAAGGTTATCCATGAGCGAATGAAAGCCGCCAAGGACAGACAGAAGACGTATGCTGATCGTAGATGGTGACCTCTTGAGTTTGTTACGGAAGATATGGTTTTCTTGAGAATATCTCTTTCGAAGGAAGTTATACGGTTTAGGCAGCGGGGCAAGTTGAGCCCCAGATATATTGGACCCCTCCGTATCTTTGAAAGGGTCGGAAGTATGGCATATAGATTGGAACTGCCAGATGAACTCTCCTATATTCACGACGTATTCCATATCTCAGTACTCAGGAAATACTTGACCGATCCTTCTCATGTACTTGAGCCTCCACCTCTTGAATTACGAGAGGACCTGAGTCTTTCAATTCAGCCCGTGGCTATTCTAGATCGACAGGTCAAAAAGCCGCGGAGTAAAGAAATTTCATTGGTTAAAGTTTTGTGGAGGAGTGATCAGGTCGAGGAGGAGACCTGGGAGCCCGAGGAGACTATGAGGAGACAGTACCACAATTTATTTGCAACTTAGTCCTCTTTTAATTTCGAGAACGAAACTTGATTTTAGGGGGTTAGAAAATGTAATACCAGAGAACGAAAAAAAAAATCTAGATTAGGGCTAAAAAGCCCTAATCTCTCTTTTTTCCCCATTTTTCTCTCTCTCTCTCTCTCTCTCTCTCCCTTTCGCCCTCTTTCTCTCTTTCTCTTCTCATCCGCCGCTGCCTTCTCCTCCGCCGCGGCCTCTCCCTTCCGCCACCTCACCCAGCCGCAGCGCGACCTCCCTGCCGCGAGCCCGTGACGGGCTGTTCCCTTCGAGAGATCACCTGCATTTTCTGTACTGCAGGTAACGACTATAATTAGTTGAAGTTCTAGGTTTGGTGTTAGAAATTTAGTTATTGCTAATATATTTGAAATTTAGAAATATTACAGGTTTTAGACCAACCCAACGGGCGAATGACAGTTAGGTCTGAAACCCGAGGAACCCTAGGTGAGAGAAATGCACCAACTTCGAAATTTGAATAAATTTTGTTGATAAAATTCCTTATTAGGGTTTTAATTGATATAAAATTTGACGATTTGATTAGGTATGTCTTTTGGTGACTCATTGAAAAATAGGGAGTGACCACCCTCCCTAGATATGTGAGTGTGATTCCAATCTCTTGCATAAAATAGTAAAACGTGTTTTCTGCCATATTTTCGATAAAACATGCTTTTGATATGCATTGATCTGACGTATGATATTAAATTTCAAAACCGTTTTGTTATTATTGTAGTGTCTTGAAATATGTTTACGATGACTATGCATCCAGGGTTTGAAATGAAAACAAAACTTGTGCCATAACTTGAAAATTGATAAATTTCCTTTTCTATCGTTGCAGTAATATGCTATTTTGAAATGATTTGTTGAAACGTATTAGCACGCAGAATTGAAATGTTTTGATGAATTATGTGGGTCGGATGCCCACTAGTTATGCGATGATATGATTTTACTTGTGGGACATTGTGCTCTGGGACGTTGTGCCCTTGTGATACTATGGGGCGTTGTACCCTTGTGATACTATGATGATTCTGTAGCTACGAAGGGCATTTGTGAAGGCACTGGTTGCCCGGATACGCTTCTGCATGAGGTATCCGCAAACGTCATTTATTCTAAAGGCTATAGGCACGGTCGGTTGAATCCACATAATTAGCCCCAGCGAGCTCATGGCTAACGTCGGGATAGAGAGCGTTTTAAAGTCTATGCATACTAAAAGCCCCGATGCGTCTGTCTGTGGTCACGGTTGACCTTTGCCAGAATCATTTTTGGCTCGCTCTGATATTACTTGATTTTAAATGGATGCATACATGTTTGTTATCGTGTGATTGACTAAATGATTTCAAATTGCTAAACACATCATGTTTTGCTACGAAATATAAATTTTTGTTTCAAATGATATTAGTTGACACTCCAATGGTTCACCCACACTATTTATGCTTGATATTATCCTCCTCACTCACTGAGTATTTTCCCATGATACTCACCCCTCTCTTTTCCCTCCTCAGACAGATTTATTGTAATAGAGCGACATTACAGGCTCTAGAGCGGATTTGGTGTTCCCGACGGTGAGATTTACTTTAAATAAAAATATGAAATCTTAATTTAGTTTCGACCATGCGAGATCTTAACATTGAGGTCCGTAGTTAGCCGTGTACTTATTCTGGGATGACTGTATAATTTAACTCTCATATTTTATTTGCATTGAGGCGATTGTATATATTTAAATGTTACTTAGAAAAATTATTGTATATAAGATAAAAGTTAGATCCGCTCGGTGTGGCGGCTGTTCATACTCTAGTTGGACATAACAGTAAAGGTCTGTGGTTAGAAACACTAGAAATTTTATAGCCTTGCGTTGTCCTGGATATTTGAAGTAGAAATTGTTAATTTTGGAGAGACCGGGATGGCCATTTGTCTACAGTACAGGTTGATTTTGATAATACAGATTTAATTGTACATGGGAAATCTTTGATTTATGGGGAGGTTCTGTACGATTTTCTGTAAAAATTTAGTCGGCATCCAGGGGCAACGAGCGGCTGTTTACAATTCCGGTTTGGGGTGTGACACCGACTCTCCTGTCGAGCAGGTAACAACCGCCGCGTTATCTCGGCATACGGGCATGACCTCTCCATATACCAGGATAGCACAAGGCATTCCAGTTTTTCCATAAATCTTCCAAAATAATAAGTTCATCAAAAATAGAAACATTTATAACAATTTACATGCAAAGGACCCATCTGGTCCATCCCTGTACACACGAGCATATATCGGCACACAATCGGGGAAGGGGTTCATGTACATGCATGCATGCAGTGTGGCCATCTCAGCCAATCCAGAGTTCTCAAGCATTTCATAGAGTTTACCAAATAAGCTATAAATACAGAAATCTAAGATAAATATTCCAAATGTCCCATTTCAAAAACAAATATCTTTCAAACATGATTTTACACAAAATAATGAAGTCTCAAATCATAGCCGTTGAATTTTACCAATACTTGCCCGAAACTCAAACCAGTATCAATAAAATTCACATGATATGAGATGTACAGAACTTCCTTTCCATGGACTAACGATCTACAACTTCCCAAAAAGAATTACATAATCTATACCTACCCAAAATCAACAAAATAAGCCTCCAATCTGTAATAGTGGACGTCGTCTCCCTACGTGTCCTCTAAAAAAGGATTTAAGAGGGGTGAGTATTTTAAATACCCAGTGAATGAAGTGCAATAGTATGCAACATATAAATGAGGTGAGCAAATGGACGTGTCAAACAATCATATTTAAATACATTTGTAGAAACCGAGAGCATTTACATGAAACAATTTCATTTCCAAACAATCACGGCTCATATAAGTAATTTCAAACAATTTGCATTCCTTTTTCACAAATTTTGGGATATGCCGAAAACTTTATTCTGCCAATAGCCGTTGGTAGATTCCACCAAGAGATTTTTCACAATTTTCTCAAAATCTCATCCCTTGGTGTTGGCCCAGAACTCCGTGGGGTGCATTCACGTTATCACGGCAGTCTGAGGAGGCTCTCCAACTCACCTACCACCAAGCTAAATTAAACAACCTTAGCCATGCCGCCCCGATGGCCCGGTCCGTGGCAAGACTTAGACTGTAGTCATTTTTCAGCACCTAGTTATCAAATATCCATTTAATAAATCAGATCATACTCAAATTTCAAGATAAAGCAAGCATCTCACAAATTTTCATGGTTTCCAATCATGGTACAGTGTAAATGATTCAATGATCATACTTGAGTCATGGAATTGTCAAATCAAATTTCAGGGCACACCAATTTCACAAAACATTTCAAATAACATTTCAAATTCAATTTAAAATCAATTTACAAATCATACTTTAGAACAATTTATTCATTTACATGAAGTATAGCCATCCACTCACCTACAGGGAGAGTATTCACTCCCTATTTCCTCATTTCAGTCTAATAGAGTCTTACTCCGATCCTCAATTGATTTTACTAAATCCAAAATTATGATTATATCATCAATCTTCAATTATTTTTAGGGTTTATCAATTTTTTCAATTTTTTTTTACAAACCCTAATATTTTCAGAAAATATATATATACTCGTATTCTCAACTTAAATTCAACAAAAATAGTTCGAATATTGAAGGGATTGAAATTCCCTTACCTAGGGTTTTTCGTAGTTCACAACCCTCGTCTGAATGCCTTCTCAGTTCAATCTGAGACCTGTAGTGCATTCCAAACCGACGCAAAACTTAGTAATTAGGCTTAAATTACTAAGAGAGGCAAAACCCTAAATCTATAGTCAGAGCCGAGCCGAGCCGAGCCAACCTTTACTTGCACAGAGAAGAAATCACAGGACATCATAGCCTAGGGTTTTTGACAGTGCTGCTATTGCTTGCTTGAAGCTTTTACGATGGTCGCAGAAGGCTCTCAACAGAGAGCAGCATGCGGTTGAGTGGATAGGGAGGAAGGCGAGTGGGCCGTCGTGCGGTGGTGACTGTCGGAGGAAGGTGTCAGCCGCGGGAGGTAGAGAGAAACAACAGAGAGGAAGAGAGAGACAATAAGTGGCAGAGAGTGAGAGAGAATTCGAGAGAGAGAGAGAAACAGAGAGTGGGAGTTGAGGGAGACGGGAGAGAACGAGAGAAACAGAGAGGGAGAGGTTGAAGGTGAGAAAAATTTGGAGAAATAGGTTTTCTCGGGAATAAGAGAGAGAGGGGGAGAGAGAGAGAGAGAGAGTGAGAGATGAGTGTTTTGTTTGTTTGTTTTTTTTTTTTACTTTTCTTCCCTCGGTATTACAACACTTAACCCCCTAAAAGAAATTTCGTTCTCGAAATTTAAATTAAAATTCATACCTTAAAAAGGTGGGGGTGCTGTTTTCGTATCAACTCTTCAGTCTCCCAAGTCTTCTCTTCCACTTGATTACTTCTCCATAGTACCTTAACCATGGGGATTTGTTTGCGTCTCAATTGCTTGACATGCCGATCAACGATTTGCACTGGTTGCACTTTGAAGTTTAGATCTGGATTCAATTCTATCGGATAAGACTCAATTACATGAGAAGGATCCTACAAATATTTCTTTAGCATTGACACGTGAAATATATCATGAATTTTCTCCAAATTCGGAGGTAATTCCAATCGGTAGGCTACATTTCCAACCTTCTCAAGGATCTTGAATGGCCCAATGTACCTCGGATTCAATTTGCCTCGTTTCCTGAACCGAATTACACCCTTCCAAGGTAAAATCTTGAGGAAAACCATATCTCCAACCTCGAATTCCAAGGGTCTTCTTCTTTTATCGGCATAACTTTTCTGCCTATCTTGAGCCGCTTTCATTCTTGCTCGGATCACCTTCACCTTTTCTGTCATTGCTTCTATTAGCTCGACACTTTCAATTTTTCGCTCTCCAACTTCGTCCCAACAAAGTGGAGTTCGACATTTCCTTCCATAGAGAGCTTCATAGGGAGGCATCCCGATATTAGTTCGATAGCTGCTGTTGTAAGCAAATTCAACTAACGGTAGGTGCCTATCCCAACTCCCTTAGAAGTCCATCACACATGCTCTCAACATGTCTTCCAATGTTTGGATTGTACGTTCAGATTGTCCATCCATCTGCAGATGAAATGCCGTGTTGAATTTTAATTTGGTTCCCAAAGCCTCTTGTAACTTAGGATAGAATCTGGATATGAATCAGGGATTACGATCTGATACGATCGATATCGGAACCCCGTAAAGTCGGACAATCCTATCAAGATAAACTTGGCTAATTTCTTCAAAAAATAGGTATTCTGAATCTGCATGAAATGAGCCGACTTGATGAGACGATTTACAATCACCCATATGGCATCGTGACAGCTCGATGTACGTGGCAATCCCACCACGAAATCCATAGTGATGTGCTCCCATTTCCATTCTGGTATAGGCAATGGCTGAAGTGTTCCGGCTGGCTTCTGATGTTCGGCCTTGACCTGTTGACACACTAAACACCTTATTACAAATTTGGCTATTTCCCGTTTTAATCCCGAGCACCAATATGTTTCTTTGATGGTTCGGTATATTTTAGTGCTCCCGGGATGTATAGCATAAGCAGAAGAGTATGCTTCCTCAAGAATGGTTTTCCGAAACTTATCATTTTTGGGAACACATATCCGTTTCCCATGTGTCACCATGCTATCCTCCCGAATATAGAAATCACTAGTTTTACCCTTACGAACCTTCTCTACTATCTGCTTTAGCTCCTCATCAGTTGCCTGGAGCTCTTTAATACGGTCCACCAAGGTAGGTCGAACTTCAAACTTGGCCAATGATGCACCATTATCATCACAAGCAAATTTGGCTCCAAGAGCACGAAGTCCAACAAGGTATGAAAGATAAGAACCCGCGTAAGAATGAGAAGATGATGACTTACGGCTCAGAGTATCCGCAACTACATTTGCCTTACCCGGATGATAGTCAATCACCAAATCATAGTCTTTAATCAGTTCTAACCATCTCCTTTGCCTCAAGTTGAGCTCTTTTTGGGTAAGCAAATACTTAAAACTCTTATGATCGGTGAAAATTTTGCATGTGGCTCCGTATAAGTAATGCCGCCAAATTTTCAATGCAAATACAATGGTAGCAAATTCTAGATCATGGGTAAGTTAATTCAGTTCGTGCTTCTTTAATTATCGAGAAGCGTAGGTGATAACTCTGTCACCTTGTATTAGAACACATCCTAGCCCTTGTTTACTGGTATCACTGTAAACTGTAAAATCACCGGTAGTAGGTTGAGCAAGTATAGGAGCCGACGTGAGTCTCCTTTTAAGTTCTTGAAAACTTTGCTCACATTTATCATTCCATTCAAATTTAATCCCCTTTCGTGTCAAGCCAGACAGTGAAGCTGCAATTCTAGAAAAACTCTCCACAAATCTTCGATAGTACCCAGCCAAACCGAGAAAACTACGCACCTCGGTGACGTTTTTAGGTTGTTCCCATTTCAGAATTGCCTCAACTTTCTTTGGATCAACAAATACTCATTCTCCGAATACCACATGTCTTAAAAGCCAATTTCCTTCAGCCAGAATTCACACTATGAGAACTTAGCAAACAATTGCTTATCTCAAAGAGTCTGCAACACAATCCAAAGATGATTTGAATGCTCTTCATCATTCTTGGAATACACCAAGATATAGTCAATGAAGATAATGACGAACTTGTCAAGATAAGAATGAAATACTCGGTTCATGAGATCCATGAAAGCTGCCGGAGCATTCGTTAGACCGAAAGGCATCACCAAGAATTCATAGTGCCCGTACCGCGTCCTAAACGCAGTTTTGGGGACATCATCTTCCTTTATCCGCAATTGATGATAGCCGGACCTCAAATCAATTTTTGAAAAGACACTTGCCCCTTGGAGTTGATCAAACAAATCATCATTCCTCAGTAAGGGGTATTTATTCTTGATGGTCACTTTGTTTAGTTGCCGGTAATCAATACACAATCGAAACGTACCGTCTTTCTTCTTTACGAATAAAACCGGAGCACCCCAAGGTGAGGTACTCGGTCGAATAAATCACTTGTCCAACAATTCTTGTAGTTGGACTTTTAACTCCTTAAGTTCCGCGGGTGCCATCCTATACGGAGAAATGGAAATAGATGCGGTGCCGGGAATCAAGTCAATAGCAAAGTTGAACTCCCGAACTGGAGGTAAACCTGGTAGCTCGTCCGGGAAAACATCCACAAATTCATTCACTACTGGGACATTCATCAATTCCAGACTTTGCATAGTCGTATCAATTATATGAGCAAGATAAGCTTTACAACCCTTGTGCACCAGTTTCTGCGCTTCCAATGCCGAGATTACACAACTCGGTAAAACCCACCGTTCACCAACAAATACAAGTGGAGGATATCCTGGTCTACGGAACTCTACCTCCTTCATGAAGCAATTTATTGATACTCTATGAGGGTGTAGCTAGTGCATGCCCAATATAGCATCGAAATCTCTCGTTTCTAACGGAATCAAGTCCGCTTCAAGAATTTCCCTTTCTACCTCTATTTCGCAGGCTTTAAACACTGTACTTCTGTACAACCGTTCCCCTAATGGAGTGACAACTAATAACTCCTATTCGAGTGGAGTCAATGGTCTATTCGAGTGCTAGGCAAACTCGGTGCTTACAAAAGAGTTATTAGACCCAGTATCAATTAAAACATGAGTATCAACTTCAAAAATTTTCATCATACCTATAAATTCAAAAAGTAAGGATCAATTTCTAAATCAACCAAATACAATTAGAATTTAAAATCCTCAATATCGTCAAATCATCATCAATTATCCAAATCACCTCTATTGACCTTAATATCATACCACATCACTAATATTTCACATATTCATAGTCAAGTAATCAAAATTTTATCATATTCGCATTCAAATTTCTAAATCACCAAATTCAAGTTCTAGAAAATTTACCTGTGACTATATCAGGGTTGTTCTGGGCATCCTCGTTAGTCATTGCAAATATCATTGCTTGAGCTCTTGCCTGTGGGCGCTGGTTTGGAGCAACTACTGTGTTGTTCCCAGTCCCCGTCCATGGTGTGCCAGCTAGAGGTGGAGTAGAAGTGTTTGCTTGGCTACCCACAGATCTACTAGTGTGACCTCTACTTGACTGGCCTCCTCATCTCAATTCCGGATAGACATTGCGGAAATGACCTTCCCTTCCACAGTGGTAGCACCTCTTGGGTTCTTGGCAAACCCCAAAATGAAACTTGTCACAGTTTTTGCACTTTTCCTTCCTATTTCCCATTGATTGACTTCCCGAAACAGTGCCGAAAGTAGGAGTTTTAAATGGGGACACGCGTTGGTCTTGAAGAGAGCCAATCGGTCCTAAAACAGATCCACCACCGAAGGAGCCCATACTTCTACTCTTCTTGGAGCTTTGGCCCGGTATGAAACCACTAGGCCTTTTCTTCTTTCCATACTCTCAGACTTTTCCCCTTTCAGTCACCATTTTCTCGGCCCTTAAGGCCATATCCAAAACATCTTGGAATGTGTGCCCTTTGGTGATTGACATCCTCTCCCTTAAGCTCAGATTTAGTCCAGATTCAAATTTCGCACATAGGGACTCCTCGGAGTTCACAAACTCCGGAACATAAAAAGCAAGTTCCCTCAATTCTGATTCATAATCAAACACTGTTTTATTTCCCTGAACAAGTTTGAAGAACTCCTCTCTCTTCTGGTCCCTATAGAACGGAGTGTAATATTTTTCTTCAAAAGCTCTCAGAAAATCTGTCCAAGAGAGAGGTGTGGTTGCCCTGGACTTCTCGTTTTCCTACCAGGTTCTAGCCCCCTTATCCAACAATTTCACCGCTACCCACAAGCTCATTTCATCATTCAATCTCATGTTTGCAACAGTCTCCCGAACTCGGCCAATCCAATCCTTGGCCACTGAGGCATCACAAGTGCCAGAAAAAGTCTTACATCCGAGCTATCTTGCCTCTTTGAGTAGCTTTGACAACTCAACTGTAGGACGTTCAGTCTGTGAAACAACTGGTGGAGCAGATGCTGTGGGAATTCTAGGCGCCACAGTCGATGTAGAAGGAGGAACCGGTAGAGGAATAGGAGATTGGGGCGGAGTTTGATACTGTGCCCCAAAAGAACTCCACTACTCCATCACTTGCTGAAGGGTGGCAATAGGAGGTGGAGGAACCCTGGTCGAAGGAGCCGGGTGTGTGCTTGTGGCAGTTGGAAGAGAAGTTGGAGTATATGAGGACGACTCATCCTCGCGCTTCGAATGAGGGATCTCACTAACATTTCTCGTCCTTTGTCTAGGTGGCATGATTCCTATAAAAAGAGACATTATACTTAGCCTACTAAATTAGGCATGTGGTTAGGTATTTAACCCCCTAAAATAAATATTGAACCTAGTCCATAAGGATCTATGGAAAATTCTGTACATTTCTTAAAAATAAATCATTAAAAGATTAAAATTTTCAAAACAACATACATTTCAAAATCCTTAGAAAACCTTTGGGACATTTGGGAATAGTTCAAAACTTCAAACATTTAAAATTGTGAACCTAGTTCTGATACCAATAGAATTGTCACGCCCCGACTCTCCCGTCGAGCACATAACAACCGCCGCGTTATCTCGGCATACGGGCATGAGCTCCCCATATACCGGGATAGCGCAAGGCATTCCAGTTTTTCCATAAATCTTCCAAAATAATAAGTTCATCAAAATAGAAAAATTTATAACAACTTGCATGCAAAGGACCCATCCGGTCCATCCCTGTACACGAGCATACATCGGCACACAATCGGGGAAGGGGTTCCTATACATGCATGCATGCAGTGTGGCTATCCCAGTCAATCTAGAGTTCTCAAGCATTTCATAGAGTTTACCAAATAAGCTATAAATACAGAAATCCAAGATAAATATTCCAAATGTCCCATTTTAAAAACAAATACCTTTCAAACATGATTTTACACAAAATAATGAAGTTCCAAATTATAACCGTTGGATTTTACCGATACTTGCCCGAAACCAAACCAGAATCAATAAAATCCACACGGTATGAGATGTACAGAACTTTCTTTCCATGGACTAACGATTTATAACTTCCCAAAAAGAATTACATAATCCATACCTACCCAAAATCAACAAAATAAGCCTCCAATCCGCATTAGTGGACGTCGTCTCCCTACGCGTCCTCTGAAAAAGGATTTCAGAGGGGGTGAGTATTTTAAATACCCAGTAAATGGAGTGCAATGGTATGTAACATATAAATAAGGTGTGCAAATGGATGTGCTAAACAATCACATTTAAATACATTTGTAGAAATCGAGAACATTTACATGAAACAATTTTGTTTCCAAACAACCATGGCTCGTATAAGTAATTTCAAACAATTTGCATTCCTTTTTCACAAATTTTGGGATATGCCAAAAACTTGATTCTACCAATGGCCGTTGGTAGATTCCACCAAGAGATTTTTCACAGTTTTCTCAAAATCCCATCCCTTGGTGTTGGGCCGGAACTCCGTGGGGTGCATCCACGTTATCACGGCAGCCGGAGGAGGCTCTCCAACTCACCTACCACTAAGCTAAATTAAACAGCCTTAGCCACGCCGCCCCGATGGCCCGGTCCGTGGCAAGACTTAAACTATAGTCATTTTTCAACACCTAGTTATCAAATATCCATTTAATAAGTCAGATCATGCTCAAATTTCTAGATAAAACAAGCATCTCACAAATTTTCATGGTATCCAAGCATGGTACGGTGTAAATGATTCAATAATCATACTCGAGTCATGGAATTGTCAAATCAAATTTCAGGGCACACCAATTTCACAAAACATTTCAAATAACATTTCAAATTCAATTTAAAATCAATTTACAAATCATGTTTTAGAACAATTTATTCATTTACATAAAGTATAGCCATCCACTCACCTACAGGGAGGGTATTCACTCCCTATTTCCTCATTTCAGTTTAATAGAGTCTCACTCCGATTCTCAATTGATTTTCCTAAATCCAAAATTACGATTATATCATCAATCTCCAATTATTTTTAGGGTTTATCAATTTTTTCAATTTTTTTTTACAAACCCTAATATTTTCAGAATATATATATATTCGTATTCTCAACCTAAATTCAACAAAAATAGTTCGAATATTGAAGGGATTGAAATTCCCTCATCTAGGGTTTTTCGCAGTTCACAACCCTCGTCCGAATGTCTTCTCAGTTCAATCTGAGACCTGTAGTGCATTCCAAACCGATGCAAAACATAGTAATTAGGCTTAAATTACCAAGAGAGGCAAAACCCTAAAGCTATAGTCAGAGCCGAGCCGAGCCGAACCGAGCCTTACCTGCACAGAGAAGAAATCGTAGGACATCACAGCCTAGGGTTTTTGACAGTGCTACTACTGCCAGCTTGGAGCTTCTACGGTGGTCGCAGAAGGCTCTCAACAGAGAGCAGCGTGCAGTTGAGTGGATAGGGGAGGAAGGCAGCGTGGGCCATCGTGCGGTGGTGACTGTCGGAGGAAGGTATCAGCTGCGGGAGGTAGAGAAAGAAACAACAGAGAGGAAGAGAGAGACAATGAATGGCAGAGAGTGAGAGAGAATTCGAGAGAGAAACAAAGAGTGGGAGTTGAGGGAGACGGGAGAGAACGAGAGAAACAGAGAGGGAGAGGTTAAAGGTGAGAAAAATTTGGGGAAATGGGTTTTCTCGGGAATAAGAGAGAGTGAGAGTGAGAGAGAGAGAGAGAGAGAGAGAGAGATATGAGTGTTTTGTTTGTTTGTTTTTTTTTTTTTTTGACTTTTCTTCCCTTGGTATTACATGTTCCCATTCCTGTTAACAAGCAAAGAAAGAAATAGAGAGAGGAAAAAAATCTAGGTGGTATTTTGTAGCAAAACATATATCATACTGTTCACTCTAACAACTTGACATCTTCTTTTTGTTGCGTGTGCACGCACATAATGTGGACCATTGGGAAAAAACTATTAAAGTTTTTGGCTCCAAATTGTTGGACTCAACTCCAAACTATTTTCGTCAAAAGGATTTGGCTTGTGTTACACTGCTCTGGTGAGGAGGTTCAGAGTTCTTAAACCATTATCCTCAATAATGGCTAATAATGGTTTTGGTTAAATGAATGATACATTGAAATGACTAATTACTTTTGAAGCAAAAACTAGTATTATGGATAGCATTATTAAAACCTTTATTGATGACAAAGGTTTCATATTAAAACGTTTGCTCAATCCTTACTCCGAGCACCACTGGTCAGATTAATCATTTATTCGTTAGTGTTCCTAAAATTCAGACTTTGGTGCTCAATTAGCAAATGTATTTGGGGATATGTCCATAACAAATTTAGATGAGTTTTATATATATAAAAAAAAAGACCAAGGAAGCAAGAGCAACTTACAATGCCAGATAATGTAAAGAATTTGGCATTATAGAGTGATTGAAGGAGCTGCATTCTATACTCTTTGTAGGCCCCCAGATGTTCTTCATGGTAGATATAAAGGCCTCCGCACTTAAAGGCTTATCGTGGACAAATTTTGCCATTGAAATCCACGATCGATTAATAGCTTGATTGCCTTCATCGTTCTCAATTTCCACTGCTTCCTTCTCTTCCTCTCAAATTCTCACTTCGACAAATTTTCACCCTCCAACCGTTCTCTCTTCTACCGTTGTCTCCTCCTACTAAAGACTACCCAACACCACAACCTTGAGGCCAAAGTTGAAACCCAGACTCCAGTGAGGACAAATCTTGCGGATAGCAAATGCTGCGTCTGAGGGGCATTTTGATAATTTTGGGATAATCAGAAACTCCCACTGTCCGATTTATCATCCCATTAACTACACTATTATGTCTCTCTAATCAACCCAAATGAGTGCCCTACGTGAATGAATCTCTTCATCTTCCATAGAAAAAAAAGGCTAGGGTTTGTGCACACACTTCTAGAGAGAGGGGCAAAAAGAAAAATTTCGAGAAAGGAATTTTTCCCTACGTCATTGGAGTTCATCGGGCTTAAGGATTGAGGCGTCGTGGCACTGCGATGGTGATTCGATCTCATAATCACCATCCCAACCGAACAATCTGTTTGAGAGGTTTTGCAACTTGATTGAATTTTTGGAAACCCGATTGAGATATTTTTTTGAAAATTTTGATCTATTCATTTTGCTTCCGCATACTCATATTGTGTTAATTAAATCTAATATTGGTATCAGAGCATTGTTAGATTTAATAAAAAATTATTTTCATAATTTTTTGACATAAAATAAGTAGGAAAAAAAATTTTAGGGTTCGGATCACGGAAGACTTTCGTGAATCCGAGAATTTCATATGAATACCCATAACCCAAGGATTATAAAAATGATTTTTGCTGAATTTTTTGAACATGTATAGGCCTTGAAAAGTTCGGTCGAAATTCATAACCTACGAACTTCAAAAACCTTAGATCTATCAAGTTAGAGGGCAAATCGATACATGAAAATGGTTTATGCATGTTTCTCATGCCTGGATCTACATTTTGATTCATTTTATTGTGAGTTTCGTTTGCCAGAAATTGAGTTTCAAAAATGGTTGTGAATGGCCAAAACTTTGGATTCTTGATTTGCCGAGATAAAGACTTAAGTCCGACTAAAATCGATTCAAGAATAATTGGATGATGGCTAGTAGCAATTTTTTGGTGAAAACCGCAAGAAAAATAAGCCGAAAATGAGTTTTCCGGAAGTCAGGTCGAAAAACCCAATTGTAGAAGCCGTCGGGCGAAGAAAAACAGGCCTAGACCCGTTGACGCATGCAGTGCACTCGCGAGGAAGCGCGTCAAGCCTGTGGGAGAAGGCATATGAGATGTACGCACTAGGGATGGAGCGTAAACAGGCGCGTGAACAGTGTCGGGTGATCCGGGTCGGAGCGGACCCGGGTCCGGGCCCTAACTCGGACATGACCCGGGTATGCATGAAGGCATATGACAAATGCACCGTGCGTCTGGCCCATACAGCAGACAGTTGCCGACGTGTGGAGGTGCTTGGCGACGTGTGGAGGCGCTTGGCAACGCTTGGAGGCGCTCTGTTGATGCGTGAGGACCCCGGCAGCGCGTTAAGTCATCTGAAATCGGATTTTTCCAATTTTCTAAGGGTTTTACCTCTATATTTGTGATTTTTATAGGTTTTTGTATGTCGAATCCAACTCTAAATGATAAGATGCGATTCCGGATTGTGGTATATGGTATCCGTTGACTTATACACTCGTTTTGGGGTCTATACTCGAATTATTTTGAATTTGTTGATTCATAGGGTACACAAAATGTATAAGTATCACTAAGTCATTGAACTCTCTCTTACTACATTGAGAACTATCATATAAGAGTTTTGCAAGGAAAATAAACTGAATGATATGATCTGTGAGATTTCACACCAGTAGATTCAGTTTATTCTTGAAGAGCAAAATCTGTTTGAGATTCTGAGCCACGAGATGGTGGGTCTCAGGGAGGGTACCGCACCTTAGAATAGACGGGATAAGGAGGTCTATCGTGTGTAGAAGAAAATGATAGTCAAGTTAGGGCAATTTTCATCAGCAGCATGTACGATGACATGATCCCGTTCTATGAGAAATATTTTACGGATATACCGGTTAGTCTGGCCCTAAAAGAACATTGTGATGTTCTTTTCAATTTCTAATGTGAGGATGCTGAAGAAAAAGGTTGATCATACACTGATATAACATTTGATACAAATATCGATTATGATCGTCGAGTTAAAAATATACGAACAAACATATTTTGGATAAGATTCAGGTATTGAGTATGATCCAGTCTTTTATCTGATTCATGGGAAACCATGAAAATCTATCTCACGAATGACGAGAGTATTCATACTTTCGCTGATATGAGTAGATATTGTGAGCTTGAGGAGGAGCGCCTAGAGGCGAGTAGACCACACTCGGATCATGCTTATCAGCGGAGTCGAGTAAAGACTCCCGTAGCACCAAGTGAGTAACATAAGCATGCGAAGGAGACTCGAGACCCAGGCAATAAGATATGATATGAGAAAACTGATAACAAGATAAAAAAGCGCAGGAAGAAGGAAATTGATAAAACTAACGCAAAGTGTTACGTCTGAGATAAATTTGGTCATTTCCCTCGTGAGTATGTCAAGCTGAAAAAATGTCCTTTTTCTTTACATGATTTGAGATTTGGCTCATTTAATGTAATACTCGCTGATTTCTCTCATTTGTGGATTATAAACTTAGGAGTTAACAACCACGTAACTCGAGACAGGAGCGCGTAAATAAAGTTCCGCAGAATAAATTCTCAAGTTTGGAGGATTTACGTAAAGGATAGAACATTTGTGGTCATCAGAGGGATTGTCATTTGCTATGACATTTTTTATGCTCTGAGTATTCGTCGGAACTTGATTTCAGTATTTTGTTTAAAATTGACTAGGATATGCAAGAAAATCATCTGTTTTAATAAATACGATAATTTTTTGATATGTTCTGATTTTATCCATGATAGATTGTATGTACTGGGTGCTGCTTCTTCTATTGATTTTTTTATCATTATTCTATTGCCTTTACATTTGATTACGTAGTTGATGATGTAAATGAATGGAATAGTAAACTTGGACACATAGGGCAAAAGAGAATGAATCGGTTAGTAGCGACTGGTTTGATGGACCCGCTAAGCAGATTCGAATTGCTCTTATGTGAGTTTTGCCTAGCCGACAAAACTACAAGAAAACCATTTGGTAACGCAATGAGAGATGTGACTTTATTGCAGTGGTCTACTCTGATATTTGTGGCTTTGAGTCCAAGAAGTTGAAATGGAGCCGTGTATATTATTACGTTCATAGATGAATATACGCGTTTCGATTACGTTTATCTGATCTCCACAAGTCTAAGGTATTGGAATGTTTCATGAGATTTATTAACGAGATTAAAAATTAGTTAAATTTGAGAGTCAAGACTCTCAAAACCGATTGGGGGCATGAGTATTTGTCAAAACTATACAGAGAGCCCTGTTTCAAAAAAAGTATTATGAAATTACTGACTATTCCAGCTATTTTTTAGTAGAACAAAGTAATCGAGATAAGGAATAAGATTTTATTGAAAATGGTAAGATTTATAATGGTACAGATCAATATATCCATCTCCCATTGGAGAGATATTTTATTGATTGCTACCTACGTCCTCAATCGTATCCTATTAAAGTCCGCAGTTAGTACCCCATATTAGTTTTAGATATGGAGTCAACCTAACTTTAGTCACTTGAGATTATGGGGTTGTACTGCATATAATCACATTTTCTCACATCCACACGGTGAGTTAAGCCCGTGAGAAAAGTAATATATCTTTATAAGATATTGAGAACGTTCTAGGGGTATGTGTTCTTAAGTGAACATACGGATGACATTGTTATTGAGATCGAATCTCGTGATATCATATTCATTGATAATGATTTCCCTAAGAGTGATTTCACCTCATATGAGATAGATGAGCCTAGTGGATTGGGTGAGCCCAGCGGCAGGATACAAGAATCTATTACGGATTTTGATCCCAGTGAAAGTGATCCATCAAGAGATGAAGAGTTTTTTCTCTTCTCGTAGGAGTATCATGAATGCATACTTAAATATTGTTTCCCGATTGAGAGTAAAGCCCTCATTATGACTCTTGAGGATGACGAGAAATATAAAACGGTCCAAAAAGCTCTCGAGAGTTCTGCGAAAAACCATTTGTTGAAGGTCATAGATGAAGAGAATGAGTCAATAAGAATCAATAGAGTTTGGGATCTAGTTGATTTGTCTAAGGACAAAACGGACGATTGGAAACAAATAGGTTTTCAAGGTCAAGAGAAAGGTTGATGGATTGGTGGAGAGGTATAAAACCCATCTAGTAACCAATGATTACACTCAGACTAAGGGCGTGGACTACCGGGGAGTTGCAGTCCTTATCTCAGTCCGTTTATTTTTAGCGATTATCACGAATATAGATTCAGAGTTACACTAGATGGACGTAAAAACTGCTTTATGTAATGGAAATTTAGATGAGGAGATTTACATAGAACAATCTTCTGAGTTCGTTCTAGTAGGTTATGTGAATAAGGTCTGTCGACTTTGAAAGTCGATATACGGCTTAAAGCAGTCATCCAGGTGATAGTACTTGAAATTTCACAAGAAAGTGATTTCTTATGGATTTGTAATGATCGAGGAGGATCGTTATATCTATCTGATATGTTTTAATGACTCTTTTATTATTATATTCTGATACGTGAGTGACATTCCGTTAGCTGGGAATAACAGAGAGTATTTAATGACCATTAAAATAAAAGTTATGGGTAAGACTTAGTTTATTCTCGGAGTTTGGATGCAGAGGTATTGCTTGAGAATAATATTGATTCTTTAACAAGAGTTATTCGTCAGGAAGATTTTTGTCATATATGTTGTAATATGTTGTGATAAAATATATGTCAGGTAAGCGTGAACAACTCTCTCACACAAGTGACCACTTCCAACTCTGAATGAGCGGAGATAAGACGTTTTCTAGTTATAAGAGGTCTTGAGAGTGGTTTTGCTAGAATATAAATTCTCCTAATATATGTTCAAAATGAGATCATCTACGATATGACCGATATGGAAATACACACATCCATGTTATCTGTAAATAACCAGATTTGAGATCTCAGATATCACCTGTGACTACTGATATTGTCTCTGAGATTTTTGGATAAATTTTTATGTGTAGACTCAGTTCTATATCTACACAGTGTTAGAGAAATCTGACATATAATCTTTTAAAAGATGGTAGAATAACACTGTAACACGTGTTTCATATCACGTGTGATAAGACGATTATGGAATAGTAGGAACTATTATTTGATATGATAGAGTGATCGTGATCTCCTTTCTCACTATGTGAGACTCGAGATCCATTGGGTAGAATTTCTTGTACCCTATTACTTTTGACTGTTGTTAGAAGTTTTGGTTTAGTATTGTTATTTAGTCTATTTACTTATAACTCAGAAAATAAATTGAGATTTAAGAGGCAGGTTTAAGAAAATAGCTAAATTGAAATCGATAGATTCGAGTTTGGGAAAAAAAAAACCAATCGATATTATATTATTGTATTGTATTCACAAGTCGACCTGTTATATTAGGATTCAAATATAATAGTAAATATACAATCGATCAAATGATTGGAGATCGCTTTTGATAAGAAAAGTGACTCGATAGATATAACTGTGTTGAATTTAGGGTACAATGAATTTTTTTATACTAACGATGACTTCTCAATTATTCTAATAAGTGGATCAAAAAGTCTTTACTTACAGATATACTTGTCGGTCACATGACGTCCAATCATGTATAAAAGTTTAGTAGGGTGATGTAGAAGATCGCATGAACTGTGATCGCATGACGGATATAAAATACTCCGGTGAGCAAATCGGAGATATTGGAAAATGCTCACGAGAGATATTTTGATAATTTTGAGATAATTAGGTAACTCTCATTATCCAATTTACCATTCCATTAACCTTACATTAACCACACTATTATGTCTCTCTAATCAACCCAAATGAGTGCCCCACGTGAATGAATCTCTTCATCTTCCATAGAAAAAAAAGGGCTAGGGTTTGTGCACACATTTCTAGAGAGGGGCAAAAAGAAAAATTTCGAGAAGCGAATTTTTTTTTACGTCATTGGAGTTCATCGAGTTTAAGGATTGAGATATCGTGGTATTACGATAGTGGTTTAATTTCGTGATCACCATCCCGATCGAGCAATCCGTTTTAGAGATTTCGCGAGTCAATTAGAATTTTATAGACCCCGTTGAGGTATTTTTTCAAAAATTCTGATCTATTTTATTTCGTTTCCGTATGTGCATATTGTGACAATTAAATCTAACAAGTTAAAAATATGAGAGACTTAAGATGTTTAGCTTAAAGATGTATTTGATGAACAACATAGACAACTAGCAAAATAGAGCTCCGAATACTTCGGGCAGTAGTCGAGAACAAGCCTCTAAAGAAAGGAGAACAATAACTAAAAAATATGAGATACTTGCAACTCACAAGATTAATGCCTAGAATGCTTAACTTCTCTGCTTTCTCGAGTTTCTAAAGAAAACAAAGAGCAAGTCTAGGAGAGGATGTCAAGCTGTTGTTAGCAAAAAGTGTTGAGACGGTATTAAGAGCTTATCATATCGCTACCATGTTCATAATTGGAGAGAAAGAGATGAAAAATAGAATACTGGGATTCTGTTCTTGCCCCCATCATAAATAAATATTTACAAATTATACCATAGTATACATGTTAATCAACGACCTTAATTTTGGTAGAAATACAAGATTTGCAGCAAACATAGTAAAACTTGATTGTATACATGAATATGAACAAAAGTCTTGAGAAGCTATACCAAATTTATGTCTTCATTCTCTTGAATACAAATTATTACTTCTTTCTCTGTCCATTTTCTTTCTTTAATAATTAGTATATATGTATATGTATGGGTGTGTGAATATAAAAATTTACAATATTTTTATGTACGATTTATTATCGTTATCCCTAGTGTAACAATAGAATTATTTTTTTGATAATTTTAAGATCATAGATTTAAAATGTGAAAATAACCTCTTTATAAAGAATATAAGAGAGAATATATATATATACACTAAATCGAAAAATAATTTATCCATCGAGTGAGCTCTTTTATCCCCCCTCCCACTTTGGGTAAGACTGATCTTATAGGTCCTTGCAGCCCCCTACCCAACTATAGCTGATTAATCATTGGGATTGTTCCTTGGATGACCTCATCAGGATCAATATTTTTGTGGTCTAACCAGAACCCTCATCGGAAAGGCACTTATTGAGCCCCACCTTAGGCTAACCAACTTGGGTTAAATTTTTCGACAATTTTACTCTGCAAACAATTGTCCATTGTCTGCAAGACTGCTAGGCCTGTACGGACTTTGTATGAGGGAATTTCTCATGTCAAAAACTATTTTTTATTATCAGATTTCAAGATATGTTATAGTTTTCAGCTGATCAACCGGTGCTCAACCGTTCACAGAGTGTTTTCCAATTTAATGCAGAAATAAAGAAATAAGGAGAAGATGTATATATATATATATATGTAACCTTTTTTTGTAATTTTTTATAAATAGACTATTTTCATGTCTCAAACCTATAATTTCGAGATTATCAAACAAATAATTCAATCGTTACACCAAAATTCACTCTCTCAGCTTATTAACCTGGTTCTCATTATATAAATTTAATAATAGTTGATCGTGTTATATGCAAATAGGCACTTGAATTTTTCAAAATAACAATTCTTTGGTTACTTTTAAAACTTGAACAAATTAAAATTGGAAAACAAACCTTCTTTTGGTTGGCTTTGCTGCCAGAATTGCTTCACTGTGTGCCAAATCTGAAGAGCTTGTTCCGTTGAAAAGCTGAGTTGAAATGTGAAGTTTAGATCACTTTAAAACTCACTGATTTGCAGGAGGTGAAATTTGCATTTTATTGTCTGCAGAAGAGTGCATGTGGTTGCACAGATCATGAATCAAACTAGAGAAAGCCAAAAGGTTCAGTGATTTGGAAATGATACAACCACTAGAAGGATGACTTGGAAATGATAAAGTACACTTGGGCAAATGGAGCAGCTCTGAAGAAGGTGGAAATTCTCCATGGAGTTGTTCAGTGATTTTCATCAACGCGTGAGGCACGATAACTTACTTTCTGTTTAGAAACCTTTTCCAAAAGGTTCAACTGACGCCCATACAGTTTGTGTTGCCAGCGTTTGGCCAGCAAGTCCCTGCAATAGAACATAATTGATTGACTTTTGTGCTAGAGCAACTTGGAGATTCTTTCAAGCTTGATTTTATAAGCCTGGCATTTGGGTCTTTAAGAAGTTTCTCAGTAGCAAGGCATGCTTGTAGGCAAAGGCACTTGAGATTGATCTTAACAAATTCAGTAAGCATCAGCTAGTCATGCAGAGTAACTGTTACACTTTGCAACAGTGCATTTCATGCTATGACAATGCACTCTTCAGCTCTTTTGCTAATATTGATGGACACCATTAGAATTTGACATAGCCAGAGGCCCACAGATTGTGCAATTTTTTGTCTTCAGTCCCCTGGTATAAAACAGGACAATTACGCCTCCTTGCAAAACATGTAGCATACAGGAGTGAGATTTTGTAGCTTTAGAATTGGAAGAGAGAGAGCCTATGACAGAAATTCAATGAGAAAAAGAAAAGCAACAAATCCATAAGAAATAAGCTATTGTTTCGGCTGATAGACCTTGGTTATTTTGAGGCACTCTTTATATTAGAAAACAGAACTACTATGAACTCAGCTATCATTTCTCTCTCCAACAGGGTCATGTAAAAAGTGCAAGCAAAATAGCTATAAATTGAGAAGGGATACATCTTTAATATTTTCTATCATCCTGCCGTTAAGAATCATATAATTGCTTCCTATATGTCATTGTCGAAGATAATGAACCCCTTTCTACTCAACCAGCAGGAAGTACCTGCCGCTGACACTAGGATGATACACCAACTATTACATAGCATTTTCTTTCTCTTCCTCTTTCTCTTCTTCTTCTTCTTCTTTTTTTTTTGGGGGGGGGGGGGGGGCGGGGAGACTGTAAAGAAGCTATTGCTCGTAGCCTCTTCTAAGGAAAGTTGACTGCAGCCCGCCTGGCAAACATATTGGGAATAAAGAAACATAAAATATGGTGACATATAGGTTCATTCATTAAAAAAGCAACATAAAAAATGAGATCAAACACAATTCTGGTTAAGAATCACAGAATTCAGCATAATATTGAAACCGAGTCAACTTTATGGAAAAATTCATTACAGTAGAGTCATAATAGATAGATATCCAGTAAATGAAGTGCAGTTCCTTTCAAATTCTAGTTTTTCTTTAATAAGTTTTCCCTTCTCTTATCCTTCACAATTCAACATCTTCCCAGTATAAAATGATGCATCTGACTATTATGTTTTGTAGCTCAAAAGTCCAAAGAAACAAATGCCATTCAAATTACATAAATGAGGATTAATAAAACCCTCTCACATACAAATCAACAGTAGCCTAAATGCAATAGATGAGAAGCATCCAGAGTAAAGCATTTTCTTTCACATTACAGTTCTGAAGTAAGTCAATACTGTCTGTTGACAATTACCAATTGATCAAAACATTATGCGCATAATGAGTATCAAAACAATATCATACCTACATAAGAGTCAGAGGATCATTGGCCATGCTTTTAGTTCTATGTTTGCACCTGCACCAAGTATATCCAATTCTCAAGCTTGTAAAAGGTCACTTATTGCAAAAGGAGAACCACTGTTGTCTCACCACTCTTCTAGTTTCAAGATATCTTTGAAAATCTCCATTTCTATTAATTCCACTAGAGGTATCTCTGCCCTTTTGTCCTGACTGGCTAGAATGAATTTGACTCTTCTCAGAACATACATTTTGGCACTCTGTAATTGCTTATTAGATAACCAAGCCAGGATCATTGTCTCTGCCTTGGGTTCAGGGGATTAAGGTTTCTCTTTCATTTCAGTGAAGTACTTGTATGCTTCATCAAACTTTTGGTTTAAAAAGAGCCCATGAATCCGCACAATATATGAGCTGCGATCAGGGCTAAGCCCGTTCTCATTCATCTAATGCCAAAGCCTAGATACACAGTCAAGCTGCTTCCAGTGACCAAACTTTCTGATTAGCATGATGTAGGTCTCATGCTTTGGATGGCAGTTCAGCTTTTTCATCTCTTCGAATAGCACAAATATATCTTCAATGGATCTAAGACTCCGAAAGAAAGGATGATAAGTCCTAACAGTTGGTGGCAAGCCCCGCTGCAACATCTCAAGAACCATCTCTTCAGCTTTAGCAATCTCACAGGCCTTGTATAGTGGTTTGATGAGTGAATTGAACGTTACAGTATTCGGAATAATACACTTCTCTTCCCTTTTTCTCTTAAGATTTAGGGCCTCTTTCACATGGCCTCTTTTTGCAAGAGAAAATATGATAGCATTATAAGCTTTCCTATCAGGATCAATCCCCATTTCCTTCATCTGATTAAAAATCTTAAGCACCTGCTTAACACTCCTGCCTCTCGAATGACAAGATATCAAACTGGCATACGACACAACATCCAATTTATGCTCCTCCTATTCATCTCTTTCCAAAACCTAGCTTCACGCACACCACCAATCACGTTACACCGTCCATTAAGAACAATATTAAAGCTCTTAGTATCAAAAGGAAACCGATGTTTATTGGCAAAAAGCAAGCTCTCAGCATCACCTACATGTTTATATCAACAAAGGGCACAAAGAAGTTCCTGAAATTCCTTAACACCAACCTCAATACCAAATCGCTTATGCGAATTGAACACATTAATAGCCTTCGCAACATCATGCACGGCACAATATTTCCTAATCATAATATTAAAGGGTTTGAAAACTCACAAGAGAAGAACCTGCTCTACTTCCTCCGCGCCTTATCTCGTCGATCAAACCCCATGAATCCGCAAACCTTATCATTTTCCCAAGAGTGGAAATCATTAGGTGATATGCACGCAGTGAACGTGCATAATTCTCTCTCGTGCCGGCCCACTGGGAAAAGGAAAATGCTACTTCACATTCATTCCGCAGGTTGGAAAGAACCTCCTCTACTAGCTCCGGTGAAACGTCAATGCCAGAGTTATCTAGATTGCTGCTAATTAATGTTGGTCATCATAAGTTAGCTTCTTTAGTATATCTAGAATGATAGTGATTTCCTGGGAAATATATGACTTGTCTGCAACACCCAGTTGCTCAATTTCATTGTCCTCATTTTCACTGTCGTAATCGAAAATACGATCATACTTTTCGGAAGTTTGGTCATAATCGTTGCTCTCTAATTGGGCAACTGGGGTTGACTTTGATTTCGGTTCAGAATTTGAATGACGGCAAGTTGAAGAAGAAGGAGAAGATACTAGAAAAGGGGTGGTTACAATTGATGGAGAAAAATCATTGATCGGATTTAGATTGCAAATGGTTGTCTGGATTTGTGTTGAATTAGGATGCTTTTGTAGCAGAGCCAATGTATTGAGCAGAAGAGATCGTCTTCTCAAACCCCACATACCTTCAGAGGATGAACTTTGAATTGAATCATAGATGATCAAGAAGCGGGAAAAGAGAAGACCTACGAAGGGAAATGAATGAAATTTGGATCACAAAACTAAACTAAATATGTCAAAATTTTAAAAACCGTTATAATTTGTCGAATTTTAAAAATTCAATATATTTTAAAAATTACATAAATAATATATATTGAGTTTTCAATACTCAACATAAATATATATGGTGAATTTGTTCAAAACCCATGCCCAAAACTCACACATACTCATAGGTTTGTTCAAAATCCATGCCCTATCTTCTTTTCCTATTTCATTCTCTTCTCTCCTCCTCACCATGATGGGACCCTAGCCCTAAGCCTATGCTAATGTAATCCGACCACCATATGTGCATTTTAGCGGACGCTGCAATCTCCGACAACTTTTGTCATGCACCCTGAACCTTCTGTACAACCTGTAATATAAGAAAGCTCTGAAAATATATTGTTCTTCTCGATTCTCTTTAGTTTTTCGAAATTGAAATATTTAATTTGATAATAAATGATATTTGTTGAATGATATATATTATATTCATTAAAATAGATTTATTGAGAAATTTAATTATAAAATTTAAAATTTAGGATTTGTTGAAAATTTAGTATTTAGAGTTTGTTGAATATTTAGTATAAATTTAGAGTTTAGCGTATGTTCACCTATTTATTAATCAGTAATTTTGTTGAATATTTAATTAATATAAATTAATATAAATATAATATATTTGTTGAATGTTTGTTAAATTGTTATAATTATAAATTTAGAATTTAGTTTTTATTGAATGTCATTTATTAATTTAGGGTTTAGAGTATATTCACAAATTAATTTAATTGGTAATTTTGTTAAATGTTTAATTAATAAAAATTTAGTATATTTGTTGAATATTTATTGAATTGTTATAAATTTATGTTTATGATTCAAATTACAAAAATTGGTTTATTTGCATAACTTTATGATAAGTTGAATTAAATGTTAATAAATTTATTTTTGATATTTAGAAAAAATGATGTATATGGTGAGATTATTATACTATAGTAATAGCTATCACGGGTGAGGATAGAATTGATTATAACCGTAATCTTTCGAAATTGATAAAGGTAAGGAAAAATATATGTTTTAATGAGTTGGTGTTTATGATGACACAATATGCAGGGGTTTTCCATCAGTGTCTCATCTTAAACATTCAACATGGGAATATACGGTATAAATTGGTACCAATCTATGATGGTGACAATATTTATAGTTTGATGAAATTTGTGGTGAGCATGAGAGTGGATTCCACTCATGAATTGTACAAATCTTACGATGGGGGGATGTACTCACAAGAAGATTATGATTATAGTGGTGGTAGTGGTGGTGGCAACAAGCTAATGATCAGATTCTCCTCAATCCCTTCACCCAGAGGAAGTGATTGGGGTAATTGTCACGCCCCGATCCTCGAATCGACCACGCGACAACTGTCGCGTCGTCTCGATACACAGGCAGAACCTCCCCGTATACCGGGACTCCGCAAGGCTATCAAATTTATAATAAATCATCGAAAGCATGAGACTCTTCAAAACATGAAATCATATAACAATACACATGCAAGGAGCCCATCCGGCTCATCCCTGAACATTCAAACACACACATTGGCACACATCGGGGAGTGGGATCCTGTACAAGCATGCATGCGATGTGGCCATCCTAGCCATTCAGAATTCTCACCTCAATAAAGCGTGTGACAAACAAGAAGTCCCAAAACATAGCCGTCGGATTTTACCAACACTTACCTGAGGAAGACAAGCCAGTATCGATAGAGTTCTAACGTTATGAGTTATACAGAATTTCACAAAATCAGAGAAAAGTATAGAAATTAAGATTTATAGTCCAAATGTCCCAGTACAGATATAAACGGTTTTACAAAAATAATCGAGTAATTAAGATAATAAAGAACAAACCAAAAATCAGCGGATTTTATCAATACTTGCCAACAACTCCGCCAGTATCAATGAAATCCGCACGGCAGGGGATGTACAGTCTTCCCTTTCCATGGTTTGAGATCTATAAATCTCCAAAAGTAACGCTGCATGTGCCAAATACCTATACAATCCGTAAAAATACTACACAAACTCCATCGAGTAGCCTCCCAACTAAGTCTCCTCTGAAAAAAGGGAAGAGAGGGGTGAGTATAGGGGTATACTCAGTGAGTGGAGTGCAATGGTGTGATTGTGTTCATAAATAAGGGGTAAATGTAAGGTAGTTAAAGCATATCTCATAAATAACAGTTCATATGCATAAAACATTTCAATAAATCACAATTTGCAAAATATGCATCCATGTCAATTATCATTTCAGAAAATCTTGGGGTTCCATCGAAAAACACTTCCGTCTTAGGGCGGCCAAACCCAGATGAAATCCCGCCAAGGGCTTTTCTATCCAAGTTCTCAAAACATACCCCTTACCTTGGCATTGGCTCGTACCTCACCGGGGTGCACCACATATAGTATGACTTCGGCAGAGGGAGGGACGTCTAACTCCCCTACACATCTAAACCCCAAACCACGCCACCCCGTCGGGTCGCTCCGTGGTGGGAATATGACTATAGTCATCTGCGGCACCCTTCATTTCTAAATCAATCCAGTTCACAATCAATGCGTCATAATTTTCTATCAAATAATCAACAATCTCATACCAAATCAATTCATAGAGCAATATCAAATAACATATAGCACAAAATCATTTTTAAACACAATGGATGCATTTATACTTTATAATTCATTCAGACAGCCTACAGTCACAAAACAATTCGCATAAATCATGTAAAATCTTTCGAAAATCATTTATAAAGCAATTTTAAAACAGGTTTCTCATTTATGAACACAATGAACCATCCACTCACCTCTAGAAAGAGTATTCACTCCCTACACCCTATCCATACTCAAGAAATCTCCTTTCAAACTCCAATGGATTGTCCTGAAGCAACCATAACAATTCTCAAGTCATTTCTCCTCCAAACTCAAGGGTTCACAAACTTTCCTAATTTTGTTTAACCCTCATTTCTAACATTTTCTTGTTCCTATCCTTATTTTACCAATTTATCGCCATTTACATCTTTACAAAATTCATCTTCACAACTCTCCTAGATTTTCTTAAATTAACATAGTCTTAGTTTCTTCTAATTTTTTCAATTCATGGACATACATTCAAATTCTACCATATTGCAATTATTTCACAATCCTAGAGTTATTTTCAGAAATTAGCCCTTACCTGCGCAGAGAAAGGAGTGCAGATTTAGACCTAGAGTTTTCGCATTTGCCTACCAAACCTTCGTGCGCTGTTCGATTTGATTCGAAACCTACAATGCTTCCGATTTGAAGCAAAATTTAGTATTTAGGTTCAATTATCAAAGGAAATTGAAACCCTAGAATATATTAATCGGAAATTCATACCACATGTATAGGGGATGAGTTAAAATCTCGGCTAGAGTTCTCGAGGGCTTACCGATGACTGCCGAGTTGGGGTCTCTTTTGGGGTTGCAGCAAGTGTCTCGGCAGAGGGCAGCACGAGAATAGGCGAGGGAGAGAAGCAGTGGGCTGTTTGCACATGAGGGAGAGGAGTCGTGGCTGGCGCGAGTTAAAGTGCTCGTGAGATGGAGCTGCTCGCAGGCAGGAGCCGCTGTGCTCGCGGGCTGTAGCAACGCGGGAGGGAAGCCGCGTACTGCGGGCTGTGCAGCGCCCGCAGGAGAGAGAGAGATCGGTGAGAGAGGGAGAGAGAGAGAGAGAGAGCTTGTGATGGAGGGAGGGAGAGATTTGTGAGAGGGTGAGAGACAGAGAACACGGGAGAGAATGAGGGGGAGAGAAGGTGAATTGGGAAAGTAACTTTCTCAAAATTCTTTTTTTTTTTTTTGACTTTATCGATTTTACAATTCTTAACCCCCTAAAAATAAATTTCGTGTTCGAAATTTCAAAATACAATTTATACATCAAAAAGTTGCGGGTGTTGTTTCCGCATTAATTCTTCGGTCTCCCAAGTCCGTTCCTCTACTTTATTATTTCTCCACAGCACCCTAACCATAGGAATCTGCTTACTCCTCAACTGTTTGATCTGTGGGTCAATGATTTTCATCGGTTGTACTTTGAAACTCAAGTCTTCTTTCAGTTTTATTAGAGGAACTTCCAATACGTGCGAGGGATCCGGCAAATACTTTTTCAGCACCGACACATGAAAAACATCATGGATTCTCTGCAATTCTGACAGCAAATCTAGTCGGTATGCCACCGCTCCAATTCTTTCAAGGATTTTAAAAGGTCCGATATAACGAGGGTTTAATTTTTCTCATTGCTGAAATCGAACTTTGCCCTTCCAAGAAGATATCTTTAAGAATACCATATCTCCCGCTGTGAATTCCAATGGCCTTCTTCTTTTGTCGGCAAAACTCTTTTGCTGATCTTGAGCTGCCTTCATTCTTTCCCGAATTAGTTTCACATTTTCCTTGGTAGTTTCAATCAATTCTATACTTTCAATTTTGTGTTCTCCAACTTCATCCCAACAAAGTAGAGTCTGACATTTCCTTCCGTAGAGAGCTTCATAGGGAGACATTCCAATACTAGCTTGGTAGCTATTGCTATAAGCAAATTCAATCAGCGAGAGATGCCTATCCCAACTCCCATGGAAATCCATAACGTACGCTCTCAACATATCTTCCAACATTTGGATTGTACATTCAGATTGTCCGTCTGTCTGCGGATGAAATGCAGTGCTGAATTTCAGTTTGGTACCCAAGGCCTCTTGTAATTTAGGCCAGAATTTGGATGTGAATTGGGGGTCTCGATCTGATACAATCGATATCGAAACCCCGTGGAGTCGGACAATCTCATCAAGATACACCCTTGCTAACTTCTTCCAAGGAATAAGTATTCTGAATTGGGAGAAAATGCACCGATTTTGTGAGTCTGTCTACTATTACCCAAATGGCATCGTGACGACTCGGAGTATGTAGCAATCCTACCACAAAATCCATAGTAATATGTTTCCATTTCCATTCAGGTATAGGCAATGGTTGAAGCATTCCGATTGGCTTTTGATGCTCAGCTTTGGTTTGTTGACACACTAGACATCTTGCTACAAATTTGGCTATTTCCCGTTTCAAGCCTGACCACCAATAAGTTTCTTTGATGGTTCGGTACCTTTTAGTACTTCCGGGATGCATAGCATAAACTGAAAAGTGTGCTTCTTCCAGAATAGCCTTCCAAAACTCATTATTTTTGGGAACACAAATCCGTTCCATACATGACTATATCATCCTCCCGAACATAGAAATCACTAGTTCCACCCTTGCGAACCTTTTCCACTATTTGCTTTAACTCTTCATCAGTGGTTTAGAATTCTTTAATACTGTCTACCAAGGTTGGTCGAACTTCAAATTTCGCTAATAATGCACCACTGTCATCACAAGCAATTTTGACTCCAAGAGCACGAAATCCCACCAGGCATGAGAGGTAAGCGTCTCCCTGAATCTGAGAAGAAGATGAGGACTTGCGGCTTAAGGCATCAGCAACTACATTTGCCTTGTCCGGGTGATAATCAATCACCAAATCGTAGTCTTTGATTAACTCTAACCATCTCCTTTGCCTCAAATTAAGCTCATTCTGGATGAGCAGGTATTTGAGGCTCTTGTGGTCGGTGAAGATTCTACAAGTGACTCCATATAAATAATGGCACCAAATCTTTAATGCAAATACAATCACAGCTAATTCTAAATCATGTGTAGGATAATTCAGTTTATGTTTCTTTAACTGTCGAGAAACGTAGGCAATAGTTCCGCCGCCTTGCATCAAGATGCATCCTAACCCCTGTTTACTGGCATCGCTGTAGACAACATAATCATCACCGAGGGCAGGAAGGGCAAGTATGGGAGCCGTTGTGAGTCTCTTCTTGAGTTCTTGAAAACTCTGCTCATATTTATCCGTCCATTCAAACTTGATTCCTTTCCACCTCAAACCAAACAACGGAGATGCAATTTTGGAAAAACCCTCTACGAATCTTCAATAGTAACCCGCCAATCCGAGGAATCTTCTCACCTCAATGACGTTTTTGGGTTGTTCCCATTTCAGAATTGGCTTAACTTTCTTTGGATCAACAAATATCCCTTCTCCGGATACTACATGTCCCAAGAACCCAATTTCCTTCAACCAAAATTCACATTTTGAGAACTTGGCATACAAATGCTTGTCTCGGAGAGTCTGTAACACAATCCGAAGATGATTTGAATGCTCTTCGTCATTTTTGGAGTACACAAGGATGTCGTCAATGAAAACAATGACGAACTTGTCGAGATAGGAGTGACAAACTCGATTCATTAGGTCCATGAAAACTACTGGAGCATTCGTCAAGCCGAAAGGCATCACCAAGAATTCATAGTGTCCATACCTCGTCCTAAACGCAGTCTTGGGGATATCATTTTCCTTTATCCGCAACTGATGATAGTCGGACCTCAAATCTATCTTGGAGAATACACTGGCCCCTTCGAGTTGATCAAACAAGTCATCAATCCTCGGCAAGGGGTATTTGTTCTTGATGGTCACCTTATTTAATTGTCGATAATCAATACACAATCGAAGAGTACCATCTTTCTTCTTGACAAAGAGAACACCCCAAGGTGAAATGCTTGGTCGGATGAATCCCTTTCTCAACAACTCTTGGAGTTGGACTTTCAACTCTTTTAATTCTGCCGGTGTCATTCGATAAGGAGAAGTGGAGACCGGTGCCGTACCGAGAATAAGATCTATAGTGAAATCAAACTCCCGAATCGGTGGCAACCCTGGTAACTCTTCTGGAAAGACGTCCGGGAACTCATTTACCACAAGGATATCGCTTAGATCAGGGCTTGCTGCCGTAGTGTCAATGATATGAGCCAAATACGCTTCGCAGCCCTTATGCACTAATCTTCGTGTCTCAAGAGCTGAAATCACACAGGTCGGCAATACTCGCCGTTCACCAGCGAACACAAGTAGTGGATATCCTGTCCTACGGAATTCCACTTCTTTAGTGAAGCAATTTACTAAAACTCGGTGAAGACTTAGCCAATCCATGCCTAGGATGGCGTCAAAGTCCTTCATATCCAACGGAATCAAATCCGCTTCAAGGATTGTTTCACCAACTTTCACCTCACATGACTTATGTACAAAATTTCGAATCATATGCTCTCCTAAGGGAGTAATGACCAACAGTTCTTCATCAAAAGGAACTAAATCCCTATCAGAATGTCTTGTAAATTCCAAGCTTACAAATGAATTATTCAATCCAGTATCAATGAGTATATGAGCATCCACTCCAAAAATTTTCATCATACCTATAAATGTAAACCATAAACATAATCATATCATCATACTCTTTCATTCATAATCACAATTCATCAAATCATAGTTATAATCCATAGATATCATATTTTCAAATTTCAAACTTAAATTTAAATGAAAATTTACTTGTGACTACGTCGGGATTAATCTGAGCTTCTTCGTTCATCATAACAAAAACCCTAGCTTGAGCTCTCGGCTGAGGTCGCTGAGAGGGGGTAGCTACTGTATTGCTTCCTGTGCCCGTCCTAGGGATGGTACTAGTGGAAGGTGTTACCGAACTTGCTGGACCAGTTTTGGAGCCGCTAGAGGGACCTTTAATTTGTCGACTCCCTTGCCCTTCTTCTGTTAACTCAGGGCAAGAATAACGGAGGTATCCCTCCTTCCCGCAGTGATAACACCTCTTAGATCCTCTGCACGGACCCGTGTGATACCCTTTACAAGTATGGCAAGTCTGCATTCCACCTCCTCTGGGTCTTGCTCCCGATCCAACATTTTCAACGCCAGAAGCATTCGATCTATGAATTGGTTGGCTTTGAGGGAATCCAACCGATCCCGAAGCAAATCCACCACTTTGGAAGCCTGTAGTTCTGACCTTCTTAGAGCTCTGGCCCTGTGTGAACCTGCCGGACCTCTTCTTCCCACTGTGGTCCTTAACCTTTTCCCTTTCCAACACCATCTGTTCGGCCCTCAAGGCCAATAGCAACACGTTCCGATACGTGTGCTCATCTGTGACGGACATCTTCTCTCAAATGTTTAGATTCAGGCCATCTTCAAACTTAAAAAGTCTGTACTCCTCAGAGGTGATCAAATCAGGTGCAAAGGAAGATAAACTTCTAAACTTGGCTTCATATTCTGTCACAGACATATTTCCTTGACGAAGCCGAAGGAATTCTCTCCTCTTCAAGTCTCGATCAAAGTGGGTGTAGAACCTCTGGTCGAATTCCCTAAGGAAGTCGTGCCAAGTAGGAGATGAAACTGCATTTTCCTCTAATTCGTCCCACCATGTGCTGGCATCGTCATCCAACAGTCTTGTGGCTACTAGGAGCTTCACGCTGTCCTCTATCCCCATGTTCGTCAAAGCTTTCTTAACCTTTTTGATCCATTTCTTTGCTTCCGTAGAATCACCAGATGCCGAGAAGGTTTCACAACCAAGCTGTCTTGCTTCTTTAATCAGCTTGGGCAAATGAATTGGAGAGCGGCTGCTTAGAGTGGCAACCGGAGGAGTGGGGGCTAGTGGGGCACTGGGTGCAGCAGCTGGCACCGAAGGAGGAATAGGTGGTGGAACTGTAGTCAGTCGCGGAGCTCGGTACTATGCTCCAAAGGTACTCCACCACTCCATAACTTCCTGAAAAGCAGTGACAAGAGGAGGACCAGGCTCGGTAGAAGGAGCCGGGAGTGCGGACGTAGGTGGAGGAAGAGCATGCGAGGACGACTCATCCTCGTGCTCCTGTGGAGGAATTTCGCTCACATTCCTCATTTTCCTTCGCGGAGACATTGCAACCTATACAAAATAAGAAACTAGAATTAAGTCAAGAGTTAAGCGAAGACTAAGACTTAACCCCCTAAAAAAATATTCTTAATTCCCTAAGAAAACCATGAAAAGTTCTGTACAATTTTTGAAAACCCTTTAAAAGAGTTTAACCTTTTTTTCAAAAATTAAACATTTCAAAACCTTTAGAAACTTTCGGGACATTTGGAAACATTTCAAAACATTTCGAAACCATTATGCCTTTAAAATCGTGAACCTGGCTCTAATACCAATAAAGCTGTCACGCCCCGATCCTCAGATCGACCACGCGACAACCACCGCATCGTCTCGATACACGGGCAGAACCTCCCCATATATCGGGACTCCGCAAGGCTATCAAATTTACAATAAATCATCAAAAGCATGAGACTCTTCAAAACGTAAAATCATATAACAATACACATGCAAGGAGCCCGTCCAGTTCATCCCTGAACATTCAAACGCACATCGGGGAGTGGGATCCTGTACAAGCACGCATGCGATGTGGCCATCCTATCCATTCAGAATTCTCGCCTCAATAAAGCGTGTGACAAACAAGAAATCTCAAAACATAGCCGTCGGATTTTACCAACACTTACCTGAGAAAGACAAGCCAGTATCGGTAGAGTCCTAACGGTATGAGTTGTACAGAATTTCACAAAATCAGATAAAAGTATCGAAATTAAGATTTACAGTCCAAATGTCCCAGTACAGATATAAACGGTTTTACAAAAATAATCGAGTAATTAAGATAATAAATAACAAATCAAAAATCAACGGATTTTATCAATACTTGCAAACAATTCGGCCAGTATCAATGAAATCCGCACGGCAAGGGATGTACAGTCTTCCCTTTCCATGGTTTGATATCTATAAATCTCCAAAAGTAACCCTGCATGTGCCAAATACCTATACAATCTGCAAAAATACTGCACAAGCTCCGTCAAGTAGTCTCCCAACTAAGTCTCATCTGAAAAAAGGAAAGAGAGGGGTGAGTATAGGGGTATACTCAGTGAGTGGAGTGCAATGGTGTGATTGTGTTCATAAATAAGGGGTAAATGTAGGGCAGTCAAAGCATATCTCATAAATAACAGTTCATATGCATAAAACATTTCAATAAATCACAATTTACAAAATATGCATCCATGTCAATTATCATTTCAGAAAATCTTGGGGTTCCATCGAAAACACTTCCGTCTTAGGGCGGCCAAATCCAGACGAAATCCCGCCAAGGGCTTTTCTATCCAAGTTCTCAAAACAAACCCCCTACCTTGGCGTTGGCTCGTACCTCACCGGGGTGCACCAGATATAGTACGATTTCAGCAAAGGGAGGGATGTCTAACTCCCCTGCACATCCAAACCCCAAACCACGCCACCCCGTCGGGTCGCTCCGTGGTGGGAATATGACTATAGTCATTTGCGGCACCCTTCATTTCTAAATCAATCCAGTTCACAAGCAATGCGGCATAATTTTCCATCAAATAATCAACAATTTCATACCAAATCAATTCATAGAGCAATATCAAATAACATATGGCACATAATTATTTTTAAACACAATGGATGCATTTATACTTTATAATTCAGTTCAGACAGTCTACAGTTACAAAACAATTCACATAAATCACGTAAAATCTTTAGAACATCATTTATAAAGCAATTTTAAAACAGGTTTCTCATTCATGAACACAATGAACCATCCACTCACCTCTAAAAATAGTATTCACTCCCTGCACCCTATCCATACTCAAGAAATCTCCTTTCAAACTCCAATGGATTGTCCTGAAGCAACCATAACAATTCTCAAGTCATTTCTCCTCCAAACTCAAGGGTTCACAAATTTTCCTAATTTTGTTTAACCCTCATTTCTAACATTTTCTTGTTCCTATTCTCATTTTACCAATTTATCGCCATTTACATCTTTACAAATTTCATATTAACAACTCTCCTAGATTTTCTTAAATTAACATAGTCTTAGTTTTTTCTAATTTTTTCAATTCATGGATATACATTCCAATTCTGCCATATTGCAATTATTTCACAATTTTAGAATTATTTTCAGAAATTAGCCCTTACCTGCGCAGAGAAAGGAGTGCAGATTCAGACCTAGGGTTTTCACATTTGCCTACCAAACTTTCGTGCGCTGTTCGATTTAATTCGAGACCTGCAATGCTTCCGATTTGAAGCAAAATTTAGTATTTAGATTCAATCACCAAAAGAAATTGAAACCCTAGAATATATCAATCGGAAATTCATACCACATGTACAGGGGATGAATTGAAATCTCGGCTAGAGTTCTCGAGAGCTTACCGATGACTACCGAGTTTGGGTCTCTTCTGGGGTTGCAACAAGTGTCTCAGCAGAGGGCAGCACGCGAACAGGCGAGGGAGAGAAGCAGTGGGCTATTCGCGCGTGAGGGAGAGGAGTCGCGGCTGGCGCGCGTTGGAGCGCTCGCGAGATGGAGCTGCTCGCGGGCAGGAGCCGCTGTGCTCGCAGGCTGTAGCAGCGCGGGAGGGAAGCCGCGCGCTGCGGGCTGTGCAGCACCCGCAGGAGAGAGAGAGAGATCGGTGAGAGAGAAAGAGAGAGAGAGAGAGAGAGAGAGCTTGTGATGGAGGGAGGGAGAGATTTGTGAGAGGGTGAGAGACAGAGAACGCGGGAGAGAATGAGGGGGAGAGAAGGTGAATTGGGAAAGTAACTTTCCCAAAATTCTTTTTTTTTTTTTTTTGACTTTGTCGGTTTTACACTAATGCTGATGACCGGATAGACGACTCAATTCCCTTTATGACTACAGCACTCGGAGGTGATGGTTTTGTGAGTTTTGAGAAAGAAAGTAGATGGTCCACTGGTTTTGTAGTAGAAGATAAAGTTTGATATCGCTACCCTCCCTATATACGTGGTAACAATGTATAAGGAAGTATTTGATAGGTAGAGGATGGATCAGGTCGTGCGAATGTCATATACTGAGAACTTCCCTTAACTACTGTCATGAATGGTAGGATATTTGGTACGCTCGTGTACCACTTATCTATTTTAGCATAGTAGAATGACACTTTCCTGATAAAGTGATCCTTCAGTATGTAGAGATTCAGTTATTTCGATTTATTATTACATTGAAAATCAACTCCACGATACTAATATGAGAGGTCTATAGGAAATTGATTGGTAGATCGAGCATGCATGGTATGTAGACATTTAGACTCAACGACACAATCATTTAACTCCACTTGACACTTCGTTTGTACCCGCCGTCAATCTTGCCTACAACGCCTAGTACCACACCATCTTCTGCTGATTTAGAGGTCATCGAGAAGTATATTTGGTTTATGTGGTAAATGTACAACTTATTATTTTTTATTTATACCAATAATTTAAACTTGATAGTTTAACTAATATACTCATATTTTTTTCTAGTGGAATACTCTGTATCAGATTCGAGACTCTGAGAGCATTATGTCTATCGGATGGCAAATTCGACTATTGCGGTCTTAACTAATGACATGGCATATCTATTGAAACTTAGGCTGGTTAGATGTGGTGACGAGAGAAATGATGAAAATCGAGCATGTGAACGACAATGAAGAAGAGAATGTCATAGGAAACAACCATTGTCGCCTCGTCATGTATCACCACTACTATTTCAATATCCAATGACCTCGCAGGACGTTATAATGGGTATAGCGGGGGGATATATTTGCTGAAAAAAGAAAAAAAAAAGATTCTTACCGTAAAAGGATAAAAAAGCTTTTAATTCAATGTTCAAATTTCAAACCCACACCACTTGGGAGTCCGACCTGATCATATTGAGAGAGAGAGAGAGAGAGAGAGAGAGGAGTGTATGAGTAAATGTCTTCGGGGAGCAAGTCATGGATAAACGACAAGTAGAGACATAGAACGACAAAAAAAGACATAAAAGTCCAGTCTCTCAAGGATAAAATGTCTTCAAGGAACAAGTCTTCAACTTCAAATCCTCAATAGGCAACCTGTCCTCCGGGAAAGGACAGCCTTGATCATCACCCTTACTAGGCAACAACGCACAAGGCTTAGGAATGACATTGCCGGTAACCCCTTCAATATCAGTACAATTCCACTGCAATTTCTTAGGTTTCGGAGCCAACCCTATTGTCACATTAGATATGCAAATACCCGTAAAAGGATCGCGATCAATCCCAGCAAGTTGTCCTGCCATAGTCACATTCTCAGCAACCATGTCCATATAATTTATGTTCTTGATTTCGGGTAGTGCGTTCGGATCGTACTTGTCATCTGGGTGCTGGTTATAGGCACCAGACATCCAGTACACATACTTCATTGTCTTCATTACCATGCCTTTTACAAAGATGTCCTTGACATATGCGCCGCGTCCTGGGGCTGTTTTGATTCGGACACCTGATTCGGAGTTTATGGCAGTTATGTCCAGGGCTCTGACATCGCGAATTCCACCTGACATTTCACTGCCTAGAGCAATGACTGCGCTGTCGGGGGAAATGCAGGTTAGCCTTTTTATGATTAGGTGTTCTGTTGGGATTCCCACTGCTATTCCGTACTGGTCCCACCCGCTTTTTATGGCTATGCAATCGTCTCCCGATACTATGTAGACATCCTCAATTCTCATGTTTTTGCAAGAATCTGGAAAAACAATGGCATGGTTAGAAGAGAATATAAAACGAATGCAAGAACAAGGTGCTATGGTTGATTCTAATAATAAGATTGTATAGTATATGAGACTTAAGACATTTGTAAGGTGTAGTTTGGTTTTTGAGGAGCCCAGCTTTTGAGTTATTTTCACCATCTGGCGAAACACCTTAACTGATGTTCAGCTTGGTTAGGCGACACAAACAGGACCTTTGGACCCTTTAATAATAAAAGCTTAATCCATGTAGTTCAAGTTCATTTCCACTTATGCAAGTCTGATTTGAATTTGAAATAGAACTACAGATTTTGTGAATTTCAAAATAAAACTAATTATTTATTTCTAAAAATGTAATTCAATAGTTCAGGTGACATCACTTATAAGTAGGATATTTCTTATTTGAATTGTGTTTTCTTCACGATTGATATACAGAATAAATATCAAATAAAATCTACTAATATGAAATATTTTTCTAATATATACTTTATCATTACGAACAACAAAATTTCTATTATTTTTACAGAAACTATTGTATTTCTACTAGTCCTTTTGGGATGTAAAATATATCTCCCCAAATCGCCATAATGTTCGAGACAAATGTACATATTATGTGCTCATTTCAACGTATTTCAAATTCTATACTTACAATTTAACTATATATGTCTATTTCATTTCATTCATTGTCAAGTTACAGCTTCTCTAGTCCTTCAGTAATCAGCTCTTGTCCCAAGTCTATGTCAATGCCTTCCATCTTCGGAATTGCAACAATAACATTTCTTTTCAAACAATGCATGCAGAACTATAAAGGGGAAAAGGGAAATGGAGAACATGAACAAATCAAAAAAGGGGGATGACTTTATACCATTGAGTTTCGCAAGCAGTGATGCAATGCACACGTAAAATGTAGAAAAGTAACCAGAGATGTCCAAAACGTGAAAGCAAAACAAACCTGGGTCTACTCCATCTGTGTTAGGTGAATCAATTGGTGCAAGAATTGTCAGCCCTTTAACCAGGATGTTACTGCATCATGCATTAATTTGATCACAATCAATAAGGAGAAAAGGAGCGATTAAACAAAAAAATTGTATATAAACCGCTATATCGTGGACTAGTACAAAAAAAAGTTTAAAATAAAAAATTCACCAAAAGATTTTGTTTGTCATACATACCTGCTATAAATAGGATGCACGAACCAGGAAGGAGAATCGATGAGAGTAAGATCAGAAATCTGAATTTGATCAGAGTACAAAATCTCAATCAGGTATGGCCTAGTCACATTTAGCTCTCCCTTTCTGAACCTTTTCCACCAGTTGGGCCCTTGTCCATCGATTGTTCCATTGTCACCTGATCAACATAGTAAACATTAGAAAGAAACATCCTAGATAACATGGTTAGCATATGAGCAGACCCTTAATTAATTATGGGATTAGATAAATGACGAATTACCAGTGATTACAACATCGGTCAAGTTTGTTCCATATATGAGAGCGCTTCGCCTTCCACCTGGGGCATCTCTTCCTCTGCCATAAGAAGGCAGTATTTCCACCAGAGGCCATTCATTCTCATCCTGCACCCAAAAATGATGATTATTGATTTAGTATTTTTTCTATTTTAAAATTATTGATATAATGATATTTTAATTCTTTCTATAAAAATATTTAACTTTTATTTATAAAATATTTTCCTACTAAAAAATTAATTTAGTTAACAACTTTACAAATAAAATAAAAATAAATCGACACGAATCGAGACTTTCTAAATGGGGTATTATTTAAACTATAATATAGGAAATTTTGTTTGATGTACTAAAGTTAGGTTTAGGGAAGACTCATGTAAAGGATGTAATATATGACTGATATAGAAGGTCAAAGAACAGTTTTTATTTGGCATGGAGTCTCGTAAAGTTGATAGCCGACCTCTGTCGATTGATTGGATCGTTCTTTTCTTTGCTAATGTTATTTTCTCTGGACCACCCGTCACTCTCGGATGTCATCACTCATAAGAGATAAAAGTTTGACATCTCACAAACAAAACTACGCTAAGGGGCTTTCTAGGTAACATTGTGAGACTCTGGGATTTGAGTTAGGTAAACAAGTAAATAAACAATAAACAAAAAGAGTTCTCCCCCTTTTATTTCACATATTTGTAAATTACATGAAGAGTATTCTCAACGATGCAAAGGACAGGGTATTCTCAAGGATGTAAGGGCATATCACGTCCTTAAAAATATTGGCTGAAAATTTTGATGTGAGGAGGAAGAGAAGTATATAAGGCAAACAGAAGATCCATTCCTACTGTTCGGATTATTAAAAGAGAATAAAAAAATGAATTTATTTTATATAAAAAAGTAAGGCCTAATACCTGAAATAAATAAATAAAATATAAATATGATTTTGCTCCATAATGAAAAAATGCCAAATTATACTACATTCGGCAACTTTAGTTAATTTTGATCGTGGACTCTTCAAATAATAATTAAAAGAGTAACGCCCTAAAACTTATGAATAGCATTCAGACAACAATAAATTAACATAAATCAATAATTAAAGTAATCCCTGACGAAGGCAAAAGAAGATATAATCGCTAATGAAGGCAAAAGAAGCACAAAAGCTCCATACCTGTGATCCAAGAATAACAGCTTCCTTATGGAGAAAGAGAGTAAAATGGCTAGTCAAGTTGAAGCTTCCGGTGAGCCATTTTCCTGCAGGTACAATCAGCTGCGCACCGCCGTCCGAGGCAAACTTGCTGAGGTGTTCAATGGCTGAATTAAAGGCTTTTGTGTTTGATGTTTTTCCATCACCAACTGCACCAAAATCTGTCAATAATGCAGTGTGTTTCCTGCAGTTAATCGCTTGATAATCCGACACTGCTAGGAAATTTGATGTCCTACATTGGACTGGACTTTTGCTTAGTACTCCCAAAATGACGATCAGATAGAACGTGCCCCAAACCTGTTTCCAAGGTAACATAGAAAAGGAAAAGATACGCACCCCATTAGAGAAAAATTAATTTTAGCATAGAAAATAACGAGTTGTAAAGAGGCAGCAAATGAAAATTTGTGTTTAACCTAATGGGTTTGAGGTTTGATCAAAATCTAATTTCGAAGTCCCCTTTTCAAAGGAAGATTTGAACAAAAAACCATAGTGGATCGAGTTAGTTTTGATGAGAACAACATAAACAAAAAACTAACCCAAAAATTACCCCAATTATTAGAGGAAAATGATTAATTAAAAAAAAAAAGAACTATGAGGAAAGTGCAAAGAAGAGAGAGAGAGAGAGAGAGTGATGGTACCATGTTCCCAGCAACCATTGTGATAGAAAGAATAGGGAGAGAAGGGGGGAGAAGAGAATTTATAGAAAGAGAAAATGGGGTTGAATTCAAAACGACCACAACCACCCCGGAATATCTGTAACGAGTGATGAAAATAAAGAAGTAAACAATTATGGTTTCTATATCTTTTCGAAGATAAGGAACAAAAGCATAACCAAGCGTCAGATTAAGTAAATTACGTGCAAGGAACCAGTGGCAACAAATTTGTTCATTTGCCTTTTTGGCTCTTAAAGATTCATATCTCCTTTATGGTATATGCTTATGTTTTAGTATAAATTTCTCTATATTTGCCCATAGTTTTGAATGATTTGCATGGCTATTAATTCATACATATAACAATTATTTTACTATCTTATCCCACAAAATATTACATCTATTGAATGGTGATCCATTTCGTTTGGCTAATGTGGCTTATACTTTATCATGTCCATCTAAAACGTAAAGCCAGAGATTTCAAATATGTTAAAAAAATCCCAAAATTGAATATATATATATATATTTTTTAAAAAATTCTATTGACTTTAAAAATATATTTTGGGCATTGCATTGAATTTGAATAGTGAAAACGCTTTCCAAATTTCAAGATACATTCACAACAAATGACACATGCATACTACGTACAGACATACATATGTGTGTGTATACATATCTTATATTAGTTAATGCATTTTTCTCTTTTTTTTTTCTTATTTTATTGCTTAAAATGCGTATCAGATCTAAATAGTGAAAAGAGTGATGACTTTTTTGTTAACTTTGTCTAAGATTGGTTCATGTAAAAACATTGGTCCCATCTTTCTCTAAACAAAATTTAAAATTCAAGTTTAAAAGATTACCCTAAAGAGCTTTTGATAGGCACAAGGTTTGCCTGTACACATGATTTGTATACACATACCTTTCTCGGCCTTTTGGCTAATATCAAGTGATTTGTATACACGATTGCATATACCCAAAATAGTAATGGTTGACGTTCTTGTCGTTATTTATTTTTTGAAAAAAAAAAAGTTAAACTCAATTCCAAGTAATTAAAAATTGTAAAGTAATTGTAAAAGTATATTAGAATATATTTTAATTATTTAACTTGTTTAATAATTGCTTTCACAATAAAAGTCCTAATTGAGAAATTCTTTCCTCAAGGCTAACTTTGTTTAACTTTAGGTTACACTTTTTACCATGTCGTTAAAAATTTTGCACTTCACCCCCATCACAGTAACGGTGTTAATCTTTATCAATTAATTATTTTAAAATTCTAAGATTGCCCTTTGAAATAAGAATCGTTTATGTTTTCTTTTTTTAATTTTTTTTTATTATCTTCTTTTTCCTTTTTGACAACCTAGCAATTATAGCCAAATATCGTCTAATCTATTAAAAGAATTTCTTCATATAGGGGCGGAGTCAAAAAAATTCTTCTTGAGGGGTCATAAAACAATAATTAATAAAAAATTATAAAATAAAAATACATTAAAATTTTGCATAATTCTAATTAAAAATACAAAAAATATTAAATAAAGTAAATAATTTATAAAAATTATACTTTACGATTTTTTATTGATTAAAATTCATTTATAATAGATTATAAACTAAAAGCACGGGTAATTTTTTCAATATAAATAACTAAACTATTTGTAAGATAATCATTTTTTATCTTGCTTTGCAGCCTTTTCTTCAAAATGTTCATTGCTGAGAAAAATCCTATATTTTTATTAAATTAGAATTAAATATTTATTGAAAAGAGTATCACTATATATAGATTTCAAATTTTAACTATAATGATGAACAGTATTCTTTGACTATTAGGTTTATCAAAAATAGAAAATATTGCATTTACTTAATATGACTGATAGAATATTTGACATATCTAAATTATATAAACAAAATATTAATAGTCTAATATTGTACAGAAAGAATATTAATCATATTTAAAATATAGTAATTCTATTATGAAAAGAATATTAAGTAAGTTATGAGACAATTAAATATTATATAGTAAGTAAAGATTTTGATGAGAACATGTAAAGATAGTAAGAATGTAATATATAGTAGGTAAAAATTTTGATAAAAATGTCTGTTGCTATGTCAACATGAATAAAAAAAATATATAGAAGTATGTTGATGTAGACTTTTAAAGGACATCTCAAGATATTTGTTTGCTCTTACCGGCTATAGTTGCGTTATTATAGCAGCCAACCTTTTTTTTTCTCCTTTGTGGGAAACAATTTATGGATATACACAAAGAATAGAGACCAATAAAAGTTGAACACACCAAGAGTTCGAAGATACTATCAACCATCAGAAATAACATTTTCCAACTTTAAAGTTCTAAGTAAATATATATATATAAGCATATGACTTACCCTTCATTTCCTAATGATATTGACGTAGTAGTAATGTATGGTCGAGAGCGACTGGTTTATTCCAATTTTGGAGTTCTGCTGGAGCAATAAAAGGAGTCCATTTCCTCATATTTTGGGGTGATAGGTGATAGTAATGTTTTTTATGTTAATTTTCAAGGAATAATGTAAACAAAAGTTTAGGACTCAAGATAAAGCTACAATAGAGCTTATTGCAAAATCCCCCTAGCCTCAATTGGCGTCAATGTTATGCTGAAATCCTAGTTGTTGCAATGGATGTTATTTTCATTTATGAATTTCATAGTAAGAGAAATAGATACCCTATCAAGACAGAATTTGTAACTTGCAGATGATGATACCGGTACTTTTAGATTCATTTGAGGCTTCTCACGTGAAGACACCAATCCCATTATATATTAGTCCTCGTGAAATGCATAAACCACCTCTTTCTTCTCTTTGGATTGCGCCAACTAAATTAACTTCTCTCCCAGGGTGTTAATAAGAAAAAATCAAAACTTATCTTAAACAAAGTGTTTAATAAAACTAGTTAATATTAACCTATTCGTGTACTAAAGTCAACTAATAATACCATATTTCTAATTTAATTTTTAAGAAAAGAAAAAGAAAGAAAGATGTCATAACATGTGATGGAGGTGAGTTTTGCTTTATAGACAATTGCCCCATTGATCCGTGTAGGGAACCGTTGCTGATGAGTTTTCTAGGCCTTCAAGAGTGAAAGGATGTGCGAATACCACCGGAGGATACTCCAACAAAGAAGATTTGACACTCAAGTCAAAAGAACGGTGATGAAAGAATGAGAAATATACTGAATAGAGCTGTAGAGTGGTACTATATTGCCTCTGTTTGATAAGTGTAAAGTTTTGCAAACGTACCTGACTGATTGCCTATGCGGAATATATATAGCATGTATGCATAGCAAGTCTCATATGTGTTTAAATGTGTAAATACCCTAATTTTTTTGTAAAGAGATTATTGAGAATTTTTTGAGATTACAAGAACTGTAATAAAAAATGTTTAAGGGATTTAGAATCCGGTTAGTTAACGAAAATTCAAATTGTCACCGAAATTCCCTATCTTACCAGGAGTGATTATCAAAATCCGCTTCCTTATTGAGAAAAGTTTCCATGAGATGGAAGTTCATATCAAATTAAAAAAATGTTTGATTTGTCATATATTTCTATTCTTATTAAATGATCACATGATGGAATTATCGCGTAATGAAAATTAATTCTATATTGATGAATAGTATCCCATGAGCAGGGACGATTGGGAGGTCGGAGTATAAAATCAAAAGAGTCAAAGGACATAAGTGAGAGCGCTCGACCGAAAAGGCCCTCGACTGAGAGGCCAAGGGCATGTTCGGTTGTTCATGGCCCTCATGGCCAAGGACTAGTGGACTTGGTAGTTCCCTGACTTTGTAGTAATGGCCGTTAAACCATATCCCATTAATGTGTTTTCAAGATCAAAATCAATTGGAATCGAAAGATCAAAAATGGAGGGAGTTAGGTCTATGCAATTAACATTTCATTCTTCTCTTGCTCTTTATTCCACTTGGCCAATTTCATTTTTCTTGGCCTTTGAACAACAAAGTTTGTCCATGAGACATGCAGCTGCATGGTGAATATAGAACGAACTATTTTTTGCCTTTTACTAAAATTTGTCCGCATGACTTAAATTAAGTCCATTAAATTATTGGGGATCCAAACCACTTTGGGCAAGTCCATGTTATTTTTTTTTTTCAAGGTTTATGGCTTTCTTTGTCCACCCATTAATTCTCCTGAATTGAATTTTTCTAGTCTGGAAGAATATTTTAGGAAAAAAAAAGTTTTCTCAATTTGTGCATATTTTACTTTCTAAAATGAAAACTCTAGTACTCCTTTAATTTAGAGAATACACCATATATGAATTTAATAAGGCCTCCCATATTAACTTAAGAAAATTTCAATAAAATTGAAAACTTGTTATGAAATATTATAAATGTCCATTCACTTCCTAAAAAACTCTTCATTTTTCATGAATTCGTTCATTTCTTAAAAAACTCTTCATTTTCCGTGAATTCATTAATTTTCCAATAAACTCTTCATTTTCCATGAATTCGTTCACTTTTTAAAAAATTCTTCATTTTTCCTTAATTCTCATTTCTCAAAATGATATTGATAACTTTTAAAAAGTTCAAAAATGACTTTTAAGAAATTCAAGAATATTCATAAATTGAATTCATATATCATTCATTAGTTTGAAACTTATATATATAGGTGTATGAAGTGAAGAAAAAATAGCAACGAATTAGAAGGAATTATTCATACTCTTTCAATATCTTTCTTCTTCTCTTTCTCTATTAGAATTATCTCTATTTTATAATACATTATTAGTATGAAATTTTGACCAATTAAGATGAAATATTATTCAATAGAAGACAAAAGAAAGAAACACTCTCCGATAAATATGATATATTGTTGTATTTATCATTTTATAACTTAATATGGAGGTATTTTATAAACTTTTAACATAATTTCTCTATTTATATATGTTTGATTGTTTATTATGTAAATATTGTATCATGTAAAACATTAATCTTATCAAATCTCATAAAACTTGATTTTGTGATGCTTGATATTTCTAAAAAAAAAAGTATTTATTATCGGTACTTGATGGTGCAATCCATCAAATGCAAACGGATTTAAAGAAACAATTAAAGAAAATAATCAGGAAACTTTGCAAAACTGTCAAGGTAATGATATTTCTCTATCATGACTTCCATGAAGATTTGTAAACTGAATATCTAACTATGAAGGATTCATTTGAACTTTAGAAAAATTTGAACGAAAGATTTAACAAGCAAAAGGCAGTAAGTCTTCCAAAAACTCTTTATAATTGGATTTATTTAATATTCTAAGATTTCAAATTAGTAAGTGAATATAATTCAACCATATTTAAAATCAGATCTCACTTGAAATTAAGTGAGGAGAAAATTACCGATTCTGATATATTAGAGAAAATATTCTTTATTTTTCATGCCTCATATTAGCACTGCAATTGAGTTGGGGCCGGCCTAGGCTCAACTCATTTTCAAGGGCCAAACTCGACCTATTTTAGGGTTGGACTAATCTTAGACTTATTATTTAGATCCATTTTAATTACGAACTAAATTTGAACACCAATGGACTTAGCCCAACCGACTATAGATTCGTCCCATTTAAAATCAAATTTCTTTTGTACTTTTAAAAATATTGTCTTGATGGTGATTTTGATAAATTTAATGTATTACTTTTAATATAATTTTTTAATTTTTCCTGATATTGTTATTATTAATTTTTATTATAATGTGTAATTCTTAATCTGGCATAGTGGTATTTGTTTTATATTTTATTTTGGATGATTAATATATTTTTATTTTGTATTTATTATACTATAAAATGGATTAAAGATATAAAAATTGAAATTTATGATTTGGGATTGAATTTGATCCGAAACTGGTCCAAAACCCTTTAATGTTTTAGGTCGAACTCGAGTCTCGATTATTCAAACTCTCTCGAGTTTGGCTTGGACTTGGATATATAAAATTTTAAATGGAACGAGCCCAAACTTTATAAAAGTTCAACTTAGAAGGCTCAATTACCAGCCCTACCTTGAATATGTTTCTATAGCAATATCAAGGAAAAAAAATTTAAAATATTATGAAATAATTTCTCGTTTACTTGTGACCGAACAAAATAATGAGCTACTAATGAAAAATCACGAATCTTGTTCAATAGGTTTTAGTTCATTCCCTGAAGTGAATGCGACAATTCATGATAATTCTGAACATGGATGAGGATATGGAAATGACCATGGTCATGGATGTGATCATAGTCGTAGCCTTGTGGCCATTGTTGTAGTTGGAATGTTTATTGGAATGATCATGGTAGTCATACAAATTTATCAAACCACCAAAAGTGTAAAAAAAATAAATAAATAATGATGAAAAATAAGACAAAAAGGTGGATCTATTCAGAATCCGATAATATGTGTTATCGATGTAGGGTAATTGGACATTGATCACATAATAGTCATACACTAAAACATCTAATTGACCTTTATCAAATCTCTTTCAAAGAAAAAGGTAAATATGTGGAGACAAATTTTTTGTATGAAAATAATGTCCCTGAAAATATTTTTGAGAGTATTGAGAATTTGTCTTATTTGGATATCGGTGATTTTCTTGATTACATTGACATTAGTGATAGAAAAAATTAATTGATACAATGACTTTTTATTTCTTTTATCAACTATAATTGTTATTGATATTGCACTAATACTTCTAAATTTTATTATTTATTTATTTATTTTTCTATCTATGAAGAATTTATGGATACTATTACATTGTCAGTTGGATTCAATATCAAAAATGATGATCTATATTTTACGCACAATGCAACTACACATATTATTCTCAAAAGCAAAAAGTATTTTTCCCACCTTAATATGAAAAAGGAAAATGTAACTATATATAATAGTATAAACTTGATTGAAAGTTTCAAAAGTGCAAATGTTTTACTACCAAGAGCAATAAATTTAATTATCAATAATGTATTATTCTCTTTTAAGTTCCACAAAAATTTATTAAGTTTCAAACATTTTCATTTTAATGGGTATCATATAAGATAATGAATCTGAGAAATACATTATAAGAAAACTGACTTTCAGTGACGGAAAATTATCGACAAAAAAAAATCCATCGTAAATAACGACAGATTAACGTAAGACAGAATATCAAGAGATTAGCGATGGATTAGTTACGAAAATTAGCGATAAAAAAATTTTCGTTACTAATACGTCGCTGTAGTTATTTAGAATAAAAAAAATTAAAAACTATTAGCGACGAAATTTTTAACAATGAAAAATATCCATCTTTAATCTATTGATGAAGTGGTGAAGGGTAATATATATATATATATATATCAGACAGAAATTTTATCGATGAAAATTTTAGCGACGGATTACCGACAGAAATTTTAGCAACCGATTATCGATGGATTTTTTTTCTATTTTTAATTTTTTTTAGTTTTTTTTAATTTTTAAATTTTTAAATTTTTAAATTTTTTCTTCTCTTTTATTATTTTATAATTCTTTTTATTTTTCTTTTATTTATTTTATTTTTCTTTTATTTTATTATTTTATTATTCAATTTAATGGATAAATTAAAAAAATAATTTGCTATTCTATCTTAATGAAAAAAAATTACCCCAAGGAAAAGGAAAAAAAAAAGAAAAAAGCTATGAGAGTGAGATAAAAAAATTAAGAGAGTAAGATAAATTTTTTTTAAAAAAAAAAAATTGAGAGTGAGATTAATATTTTTTAAAAAAAGTAAGAGTTAAATAATAAAAAAAAAAAAAAAATATCACAAAATAGATTGTAGTACAGTGGTTGAACAACTCATCTTTCATCTTGGAGATGCGAGTTCAATTTCGGGAGAAGACATTTTTCACAAAAAAAAATGCAGGGCACATGGGCTCGGGCAAGTTCACAAGAGAGGGGGTGCGTATGGGCGGGCGCGCGTGAGGGCGCGTACGGGCGGGTTTCGTAGGAGCGGGCACGCGTGACGGTGCTGGTGGGCATGCGTGCGGGCACATGCACTCTCATGAGGGCTCATAAAAATCAACGACGGAAAAATTCCGTCACTACTACTTTTACATATTATATTCTATCAACGACGGATTAGCGATGGATGTATTTCGTTGATAAAAATTAGCGAGGTGATTTTCAACGATAGATTTAGCAACGGAAATTTTTCATCACTGATACTTTTTAACAACAAAATCTTTACTTTTAACTATAGATATTTTCATTACTGAAAGTAAATTTTCTAGTAGTGATTTCTTACTAATATCGAATTTGAATATAAACAAATACTGGAGAGGCTGTTAATTTTTTCTTCTAATTTTTATTATTCAAATATTTTACCGGTTGAAGTAAACACAATGGTATATCATAAATTTACTATCCAAAAGCATTCCTTTTATCGCATTATCAATTGCATGATCCTGAATCTGTAATGATACAATAAATTATTAAAAAAAAATTCTTATGGTTTTTATTATATACATATTTGACTAGTTGAAGTAAACGTAATAGTAAATCTTAAGTTTACCATTCCAAATGCATTACTTTTATGGCATTATCTATTAGATGATCCTGAATTTGTAATGATGGGATAAATTATTGAAAAAAATTTTAAACATCCATTGAAAAATAAAAAATTATTCAACCTAATGAATTTTTATGTATTGTATGTTTTCAAGGAAAATTGATAATAAAGTCATTACCAAAGAAAATTAGGATTAAGTCCCCTCCATTTTAGAACACGCTACAAGGTGATATATATGGATCAATTCATTCACCATGTACACTATTTACATATTTTACAGTTTTAATTAACATATCTACAAGATGGTCACATGTGTACTCATTATCAATTTGAAATTTAAGGTTTTTAAGGTTGCTCTATCAAATAATTCATTTATGAGCAGAATTTCCTAGTTATGCTATCAAAACAATTCATGTTGATAATATTGGGAAATTTACATCTTGAACATTTAATGATTATTGCATATATATTTGTATAAAGATTAAATATCATGTTGCTCATATTTATACCCAAAATAGACTAACAGAGTCATTTATTATATATTTTCAGTTGATTGCAAGACCATTACTCATGAAAATCAAGCTCCTAATGTGATGACCCACTATGCAAATGCCATACTCTTAGTAAAAGGTGATAAGCATACAAATGTAGAAACAAGTAATAAGATTAAAATGCAACATCCGAATTCATATGTGATAATACGAGAGGAAAATTTATAATAAAAATAAATAAATTAATGTTCTTTCAAAACAAATATTAGCAAAGTCTCTCCATATTTAGTGATTGCTTAACCACCTAGGGTTAGCATAGAAAGTTGATAAAATAAATAAAATACTCTTATTATCAAATAAACTAACAACAATGGCACTACTGACCACCCAACATAATACATCATAACATATAAATTTAGTATAAATAAAACTATACATAAGACTCTCCTAAGTCAACAACTATACATCTAGAATGTAACATAACTTATGTCATCCAAAAGAATATAAATATTACATGTCTTAACCAAAACAAATGGAGACTCAAAGGTTTCTACCTTCTAATTTTTTCTTTACTTCCAGATCATCTAAAAATAAGGATAGCGGAGTTAGCATAAACTGAGTAAGTATATGAGAGACCAATAGCATGCATAACAGACATAACATGTATGAAAAGATCAACATTATCATATAAAATGAGTGAAATATAATATTTGAATATATGACAACTTAACATAGAGAAAAATACAAAAAATATGCATTATCCATTGCATTCTTAAGAAAATATATGCAGTTGTCACATCTAAAGTGATACACCTGCAAGTTTCACAAAACTTTTAGAACTATATATACTAACTATGCTCCTTAAATTTCACCCACAAGTTTTGAAAATTTTTGGAATTATATGCACTAACTATACTTCTCAAGTTTTACTCACAAATTTCACAAAACTTTTCAAACTAATACACCAACCATACTCCTTAAATTTCGTCCATAAACTTTACAAATCTTTTGGAACTATATACACCAACCATTCTCCTCAAACTCATCTATATGTTTCACAAAACTTTTGAAACTATATATACCGATCATACTTCTCAATTTTCGCCCTTAGATTTCACAAATCTTTCGAAGGTAATTTTTTTTAATCTCATTTTTCCTTTATGTTATTTGTGATTTTCAAAATGTTATAACTACTAAGACCACAACTTATTACAAAGATTTACACAAAAATTACAATCAACTATTATAATTATGCATACCATATAGTTTAGCAACTCATTGTACACCAAATAACTATTTCAATAAATTTCCAATACAAACAAATTTTTAGTAAAAGTGTCATAATACAAACTATAGTTCTCAGATTGAGGTAATTCCAACTATCACTTAATTTTCATGTTTATAACTAAACTCTATTCAGTCACACAAGAACACCTAAATCAATCAAAGTTACAACCTGACATTCACAACACAATAGAAGCAGTCTTAACAAAATTAGCATAACTTTTTATACACATATCGAATTGAGATAATAAAAAACCCATTTAAAAACAATATATAAAACTACAATTTTTATATTTAGAGTTTAACTTAATTTAGACTAAAAGACAGTTAAAATTTGAAACAAAATTTAGAGCTAAAACAGGATAGAAACAAGCAAATTTCTATAGAAAATGTGTCATTTTGAAAAATTACTAAAAATTCAATTCTCAATAAAATTTTTTGAGTCATATGTTTAAAGTTATAAAAATCTACTTTCATTTGAAAAAAAAAAATCCTTATTTGATTTACAGTTGTGCAAAAAAAGGTTATAAACTAAATACTAAAATATGATTAAACCGTCCAAAACGTAGAATTCATAATTTTTCATTATTTTATGTTCAAAAATGAGATTTCTTTTTTTTATATTTCATTCCATCCTTATTCTAATATTATAACTTCTTAAGAAACCTATTATATATAATCATTAGGTATCAGTTAAATATACACATGCATGCATGGTACTTGCCTTTTTGATATTCAAATTCCACTTCCCTCGTACACATTCAACTTCCTTACTTCCTTTGGATTCTAAGTTTGTTCTATAGATTTTCTGCACCTTTTTTGTGTTTCCCAAAGGTAACGGATAGTATGTATACGGATGGAAGTTGTTTATTTCAAGGTTAAATGACGATTTTATTGGAGATAAGGTTAGCTTTATGAGAGAGAAAAAGGAAAAACAAGATAAGTTTGGAGGAGACCGATGAAGATGGAAGAAACTCTCTCGCTCTTCTCTTTCTCTTTCAAAGTGGGGTGTGGGGCCTCCAACTTAAGCAAGCTCAAGTGATGTACAAGAAAAGAGAAGTGATGTGTCATGTGTCTTGTGATGGTGTGACATGTATTTTTTGTGGATTTTATATCAAACCTTAATTTGGTTCTCTTTTAATATATTCCGATTGTTTGCATTTGTCATTGTATCCTATTAGTCTATACTAGTTTTAATATACTCATAAAACCATAAACATAAAAGGCAAAGCATGCATCGCATATAAAAAAATTAACAAATTTAAGATAGTGCAATACAAAAAATTTAAATATACTCAACAAAATAAAAATATAAATGCAAATGTATGGTTTAATGATTTCTCAAGATGGAATCTTACACCTAGTATATGTTTGGGGATATGAAGTTTTACACGTAGTAATACTTATTCGTATCTGTGATGTTTGCAATTACTTTTTGCTATCTTATTAATTTGATAACACGTCAAAAGTGTCTTATATAGTTAATAGATGTGGTCATTGCATATTTATATGAGACATTTGATAGTGAGACATACATGAAAGTCCTAAAAAGACTAAAAATACCTAAAACATATAATTTAAATTCTCAAAAGTTATTTTCTATTAGATTGAAAAAAAATTTATATGAATTAAAACAATCTGGGCGTATGTGATATAATCGCTTCAATGAGTATTTATTGAAAAAAAGGTCATGTAAATAACATTATTTGTCCATGTGTATTTATAAGGAAATTTGAACATTGATTTGCGATAATTGTTATATATGTTGATAATTTGAATATCACTTAAAGACCTGAAAAGCTTCTAGACATAATAAACAAATTAAAGAATGAGTTTGAAATGAAAATTTTCAAAAAAAAAAAAACAATACAAATCAAAACAATATTATGTCTTGACCTACCGTTTGAGTATTTAAAAGACATGATTGATAAATCTTATCCATTAACCAGATGGTAGTTTGTTTACCTAATATGCAAAAGGATACTTTCCGTCCTCAAGAAGATGACAAAGAAATTCTTAGTCTTGAATATCATATCTCAGTGTAATTAGTGTCTTGATATATCTTACTAATAATTTTGCATTTGCTATAAATTTATTAATAAAATATTGTTTCATTCTAATGAAAATATATTGAAATAGAATTAAACACATCGTATGATATCTCCAAGGAACGATTGAAATGAATTTATTTTACTCAAATGAATCAAATACACAATTGATTGGATATGAAGATAATGAATCAAATACACAATTGATTAGATATGAAGATATATGATATTTATCTAATCCACATAAAATTCAATCTTAAACAAGTTATGTATTTAGATATAATGGCATAACTGTATCTTGACTATCTATGAAGCAAACTATTATTGCTACTTCTTCAAATCATGATGAGATATTAGCAATTCATGAAACAAGCCGTAAATGTATGTGGCTCAAATTAATGACTCATCATGTTTAGGAATCATGTGGTTTGCCTACCAACCACAAAACTGTAAGAATATTATACAAAGATAATGCAGCATGTATAGCTCAATTAAAAGATAAATACGTCAAAGTGACAATTCTGCAGATTTATTCCATTACAATATTGGAGAAAATAGTTCATAAGATTGGAATATAGTGGTTTAAGATATTAAACAAAGTTCTTATCAAGAGGAGTATAATGTCGAAAACTTTATGTATAAGAAAAAATATACTTTATTTCCTTCATTAAAGTTTTTGTCCTGCTAGATTTTTTCCTAGTAACATTTTAACGAGCCATATTCCTTATACAATAGACATTCAATGTGAGTTTTATGAAATATTTTGTAACACCAAAAAAAATAAAAATAGCAGCAGAGTGCTGCGTTTTGAGACAAAACGCAGCACCCCCGCCCAATTTGGGATTAGGGCTTTTAGCCCCAATCCTTCTCTCTCTCTCTTCATCTCTCTCTCCCCGACTCTTCATCTCCCCTTCTCCCTACCTCTTCACCTTCCGCGGCGCCATCTCCTTCTCCACCGCATCCCTCCGCCGTGATCTATCGCCACCACCACCATCACCATCTTCTTCTTCTTCTTCTCTCCTTCTCTATCCTTCCCTCTCAGATTCTCTCTCTCACTGTTCACTCTCTCTCTATCTATCGCGATCTCCTTCCCTCTCGATCGCCCTCCACTGCGAATCAGCCATCCTCCGCCGCGAAGATCGCCGCGTGCCACCCATAGCCGTTGCAGCTCCTCCCTCCCGCGAGTGAGCCGCTGCAGCTCCTCCCTCCCGCGAGCGAGCCGCTGCGGCTCCTCCCTGTACGAGCGCCACTGCACTCTCCTTCACGCGACTGCACGCTCTCCCGAGCACGAGCGCGCACTGCGCGGTCCCTTAGCGCGAGCCTGAGCGCGCCCCAGCCTGTGCGCCTCTGCATGAGCCTTGTGCGCCTCTGCACGAGCCTTGCACACCTCTGCACGAGCCCCAGCGCGGCCCTACGCGCCCCAACGCCCCCTCCGGCGTGACCCTCTGCGCGAGCCTAGCGCACCCCAGCATGCCCCAGTACGAGCACAGCGCGCTCCAGCGCGCGATCCACTGCTCGAGCGCACCCCAACACGAGCGCGACCCACTGCGTGAGCGCTCGATCCAGCTTGCGAGCGCGCAATCCAGCTCGCGAGCGCGAGCCCTAGCCACTGCGGCCCAGTCCTACCCGCAGCCCACTACCGACCCGCAGGCCCTCCAGGCCCGCCAGACCCATCAGGCCCACCAGGCCCGCCAGCCCATCAGCCTGCCAACCCGCGACCCACAAGCCCGCGATGGCCCGTAACAATCCGTAAGCCTCTGCAAAGGTAAATGACCCAAAGTTTGATTTTCGCACTAGGGTTTCGAATTTCTTTAGTAATTGGACTTAAATTGTTCACAATTGTTTCAAATTTGGAAACATTCAGGTTTTAGACCAAACCGACGGGCGAACGAAAACTAGATCTGAGATCTGAGGAACCCTAGGTGAGAGAAAGGAAATCTCTTTAACTCTTGAATAAATTTTATCAAATTAGGTAGTTTTGGTTGGAAAGAAAATTGAAAATCCATTACTAGATCCTTATTTGATATCGAATTGTGATGATTAATTAGGAAAATCTCATTGGAGACTTGAGCGGTCAGATTTGAATTGGTTTTGAAAATAGGGAGTGATCACCCTCCTGTATATAGTGAGTGAGATTTATTTCAATACTTTTGTTTAATATGTAAATACTGTTTTATAACATTTTGATAATGAGCATGATTTGTCGTATGTTTGAAATGTTTTGACTGGTTTTAAAATTGATTTTGGTGAATCGATGGAGTGTCCAAAAACTGTGTTGAATTGTGAAATTATGCATCCATATAGTTGAAATGTATAATGCGCCATTTTATGTTATATGTTGCATTGGTTTATGAACCTGATTTCAGCACATTTTGATATGATATTGATTTTGGTCTTGAGGGCTTTGATATGTATTGTTCCATAGCTACGAAGGACATCGTGAGAAACGTTTTGGTGGCATCCGGATATGCTTAAGCCTGGGGTATCCCACGAGTTGTCGTGATTTGATTATCGACACGGTACTAGCCAGGTTAAACCCGAAAGGGGGAGGATTTGGATATCCTCTCCAAGTCTAGCACCTGGACGAGATCCGTCACCAATGCTGGGGTAGAGAGTACTTTAAATAAACTTGCATATAACACCCCCGGTACGCCTGTCATAGGTCACGATAAACCTCTGCCAGGACATTTTCGGCTGGCAGCTTTATGATTTTAATGACAGTGTTTTGAATGCATATTTGACTTGATAATGCGTGCAAATGGCATATTGTTGAAATGAAAAGCATGATGATTTGAAATATGATTTGTATATTTGTGTTTTGACACTCCAGTTTCACACTCCATATTTGACGATTGCATTGACCCACTCACTCACTGAGTATTCTTCCCCGAATACTCACCCTTCATTTCTCTTCTTGTTTCAAATATAGTATTTGGCAAGGAGCGTTGCTTTTAGGACGCTCAGTATCATTGGGAGATTTGATCTGGATCTAAGGAGTTATTGTATATTTCCACTGTAACTTCATGAGGTAGCAATTGTATTGGCGATGTATATGTAATATGAGGTCGATAGACGACCATTGTATAATTCTGGGATGACTGTATAAATATGGACATATCATTGGATAACATTGCATTGAGGCATTTCTGGTTCATTGTGTAAGTACTTGGGAATGTGTTACGTCTTAGAAGTGTACTCTAGGATCACTCGGTGCCTCCTCTAAATTACAGGAGGGGCGACTAGCTGCTGTCCATGCCTTTGATGAGGGTATGGTAGTAGAGGTCTGTAACTAGATTGTTGGAAATTTTTATAGTCTTGCGTTATCTAGATGTTGGCAGTGAGATTGGTTGATTTTGGAGAGGCCAGGATGGCCATTTGATTATATTACAGGATGGTTATGATTTATACATGATAAATTGTCCTTGGGAAACCTCCGAAATATGGGGAGGTTTTGTCCGATTTTCTGTAAAAATACAGCTGACATTCAAGATAACGGGCAGCTGTTCGCGATCCCAGTTTAGGGCATAACAGTTGGATTGGTATCAGAGAGATTTGGTTGAAAGCTATGTAGGAAGAGAGTCTTGAAAACATTTCTGTGTGTGTTTGTATTTAAAGTCCTCAATGTATGAGAGTTTCATATAGTCATGAAGTCTCAGTACATGGTCATAGGTATATGAGTTCATCTATGTTATGGGAGTTGGATACATAACGCATCTAACCCATTATTTTCGCATCCAAATGTCTTGAATTATAGTTCAATTCTTTTAGGGGTTAGCTACGGAGTAATTAACCCTAATTTATGAATTTCTATCTAATAAAAGTATATTCTTTTGTAAAATTATGCCATCTAGATGTGGTAGGAGAGGTGCTAAATTCGCATCACTTGAGGGTCTGTTAATGCCAGATGCACCTCAGGCACCCAAGACCCCACGAGTACTAGAGGAATTAGACGAGCCGGAGGATCGTACTTCGACTCGCGTGCCACCACCGGCACCTACTCAGCCAGCTACTCAGGCTGAGACTCCCGTACCCACACTCGACGCCTTTCAGTAGGTGTACGAGTGGTAGGCTTCGTATGGGGTCCAAATTCCGTCCCCACCACCTCCTACAGCGGCGTCTGCGCCTACAGCAGCGCCAGTTCCTTCGGCGCCAGTTCCACCGCCGATAGCCGGTCCTTCTACTTTGTTCGAGCCGAGTGAGACTACATCGGCTATTCTTAGACGGGTACATGAGTTGACTCAGTTGGTTTAGGAGGCCCGTTAGCTGGGGTGCACAAATTTTGTAGGGCTTGGTGATGCTGCGGCAGCCAAGCATTGGATCAACCGCATCCGTAGGATTCTAATCGATCTGGGAATTGGAGAGAAGCTCTACCTGAAAGTGGCAGAGCGATTATTAGAGGGAGAGGCCCTCTCATGGTGGGAGGCCCTCACTGATGAGGCGACAGTGCCACTGCGGTAGGACGACTTCCTTCGGGAGTTTGACTGTAGATTTTTCCCACTTTACCAACAGGACCGGATGAGGTCAGAGTTGGGACAGCTTACACAGGGGTCCAAATCTGTCTTGGAGTACGAAGCAGATATGCAGAGACTTGCTGCATTCATACCAGATCTAGCTATACCTCAGTATTTGCGCTTCAAATTTGAGGACGGTCTTAATCTCAGCATAAAGAAGTATATGACTGTTACCTCACAGTTTACACTGGCCGAGGTTATAGACTCTGCTCACCGCGCAGAGGCTTTGGTCCGTACAGAGGCTAGGCAGAAAGAGAATAGAGAGCAGAAAAGAAAGAAAAAGAAGTCTCATTTTGCGTATAACTCCAAGAGGGGTAGGGGATCTAGTTCGCACGGAGGCAGATTAGGATTTGGATTTCGTGAGCTAGGATAGGGATAGTACTCCCACGAGTTTAGACAGCCTACTCCAACTCATCCTTCACAGTATACTGCTCAGCGGCATCCTTATTGCCGTAGGTGCAATAGGTCCCATCCGATAGGAGCTTGTTCAGTAACAATCACTTGCTTCCACTGTAGGAAGCCGAGGCAGATTAGGAGTTCTTGTCCTGAGTTAGGACTTGGAAGACAGAGTTCACTGAGCCGCACTAGTACTCCTCGTATGGGATAGCAGGGGCAGCCTGCTCGGCCAGTAGTTTTTACTCCCAGGGTGACCACCGGGAGTAATACAATGTAGACCCAGGCACGACAACAGCCTAGGGCTCAGGCCCGGGTTTATGCCATGACGTAGGAGGATGCCCAGGCGAACCCCGACATCATCATGGGTACTCCTCCTTCTGATCCTGTAGAATAGGATCTCTATTCGTATTTCCACTTCTTTTGAGGATGTCAGCATTGTATCAGTCGTATAGGTATTTTATATTGTGTTCCCTTTTGTCGACATGATACTACTCTGACATCTTTGTACACTGAAGTTGTAAAAGCCTCAGAGGCTCAACTATTTTGACATATATATATACATATCAAGTTTGAAATTTTTCTAAGTTTATATGCATTTTGTTCAATGATAGGTACTCTACCTATCTTCGGAATAGATGCTCGTATTCTTATTGACAATGGGTCTAACTATTCGTATGTGAGCGATCAATTCTTCCGACATTCTGACAGGCCGCTCTCACCTTTGGATGAGGAGCTATTGGTCATCACTCCTCTGGGTGAGCAGATTGTACACGGTACAATGTATAGAGAATGTGAGATCAAAGTTAGGAATACAGTGCTGATAGCAGATCTAATCCCCCTCGCCATGACTGATTTTGATGTCATCCTGGGGATGGATTGGCTACATATGTATCGGGTTTCAGTTGACTGCTTCAAGAAGCAGGTGGAGTTTCGAAAACCCGATTAGCCAGTGTTGATTTTTGAGGACGAGAGACGGGTTTTACCCCGCTGTGTCATTTCAGTTTTGGAGGCCAGACGCATGATTCACCATAGATGCGTGGCTTACCTGGCTCATATCATTGACATCACTGCTCAGGGACCGAGACTGAAGGATGTCTCAGTGGTACAGGACTTTCCTGATATTTTTCCCGAGGAGTTACCCGGATTACCACCGGTTCGGGAGTTTGACTTTGAAATCGATTTAGCTCCGAGGACTACCCCTATCTCTATGCCGCCATACAGGATGGCGCTGGCTGAGCTGAGAGAGCTCAAGGTCTAGCTGCAGGAGTTGTTGGATAAGGGGTTTATCCGTCCTAGCACGTCCCCTTGAAGCACTCCAGTGCTTTTTGTAAAAAAAAAGGATGGCTCACTGAGATTGTGTGTAGATTACAGGCAATTTAATCGGGTGACTATAAAGAACAGATATCCACTGCCTCGCATAGATGATTTATTTGATCAATTGCAAGGTGTTCAAGTTTTCTCGAAGATTGATCTTCGATCGGGATATCATCAGTTGCGGATTAGGAGTCAAGATGTGCCTAAAACGGCTTTCCGCACCCGATACGGATATTATGAGTTTTTGGTCATGCTGTTTGGGCTGACTAATGCCCCTGCTGCATTTATGGACCTAATGAACCAACTTTTTCACGATTATTTTGACCGGTTCGCTATTGTTTTTATTGATGATATCTTAGTTTACTCGCGGAGTGATGATGAGCATGCTCAGCACCTTAGGGTGATTCTGCAGACTCTTCGTGAGAGACAGCTTTATGTCAAATTCACCAAGTGTGAATTTTGACTGCGGCAGATTGGTTTTCTTGGCCACATAGTTTTTGCGGATGGTATTTTTGTTAATCCGCAGAAAGTCGATGCCATTACGAGATGGGAGCAGCCGCAGACAGTGACTGAGATCAGGAGTTTTCTTGGTCTAGCCGGGGTATTACCGTAGATTTGTTGAGAGGTTTTCCCGAATAGCTACTCCATTGTGTAGATTGATGCGAAAATGTATCAAGTTTGTGTGGAATGACCATTGTGAGGTGAGCTTTCAGGAACTCAAACAGCGGTTGACGTCCGCTCCGATTCTAGCCCTTCCCATGAGTAGTCGAGAGTATGTGGTGTACAGTGACGCCAGCAGGCAAGGATTGGACTGTATATTGATGCAGGATGGTAGAGTTATCGCATATAGTTCGCGACAACTAAAGAAGCATGAGGTGAACTATCCTACGCATGATTTGGAGTTGGCGGCCATAGTCTTTGCACTAAAGATATGGCGCAACTATTTGTATGGGTCACATGCAGGGTGTTTACAGATCATAAGAGTCTGAAGTATCTGTTCACTCAGAGGGAGCTGAATTTGAGGCAGCGTAGATGGTTAGAGTTGTTAAAGGATTATGACCTCATCATTGACTATCATCCGGGCAAGACTAATATAGTGGCTGATGCCTTGAGTCAGAAGTCATCTTCTTCTTCTCAGACTACCGAGAGTACTTATCTCTCATGTTTATTTGGACTCCGAGCTTTGGGAGTCAGGTTGGCTAGTGATGATTAGGGAGCTATACTAGCCTGATTTGAGATTCGGCCGAGTTTGTTCGACCGTATCAGGGAGTTTCAGCAGAGTGATGAAGAGCTCCGAGCTATTTATGAGAAAGCCAGCAGAGGTGATATTGATGACTTTAGAGTTCGCAAAGATAGACTATTGGTTTTTCGAGATCGGGTATGTGTACCAGCAAATAGTGATCTCTGCAGGGCTATTCTTGAGGAGGCCCATTCATCTACCTATGCTTTACATCCCAATAGTACTAAAATGTACCGTACCATCAGAGACAGTTATTGGTGGTTAGGTATGAAACGGAAAATTACAGAATTTATTACTCGTTGCCTTGTATGTCAGCAGATAAAGGCTGAGCACTAGCGTCCAGCCGGCATTTTGCAGCCCCTTCCTATTCCTGAGTGGAAGTGGGAGCATATCACGATGGATTTCGTAGTGGGGTTACCGCGGACTTCAGCACAACATGATGCTATTTGGGTGATAGTTGACCGACTTACTAAGTCTGTACACTTCATTCCGATTAGGAGTGATTACTCGCTTGAGGCGTTAGCACGCCTCTATATTAATATGATTGTGAGACTGTATGGGGTTCCAGTGTCGATAGTATCAGATCGAGACCCCAGAGTTACATCCCATTTTTGGCCCAGTCTGTAGGAGGCTTTGGGTACTATACTGAATTTCAGCACAGCGTATCACCCCCAAACAGATGGTTAGTTATAGAGGACCATTTAGACTTTAGAGGACATGGTTAGGGCATGTGTTATGGATTTCCGGGGGAGTTGGGATCAACATCTTCCGTTAATGGAGTTCGCCTATAATAATAGCTATCAGGCAAGCATTGACATGCCACCTTACGAGGCATTGTATAGGAGGAAGTGTCGTACCCCGTTGTGCTGGGATGAGGTTGGTGAGCGACGACTCACCAATGTTGAGCTGGTAGAGGAGACGAAGGACAAAGTGAGGATTATCCGAACGCGGATGAAGGCCGCTCAGGATAGACAGAAATTCTATGCAGATCGTAGGCGGCGATATCTAGAGTTTATTGTGGGAGACATGGTATTCTTAAGAATATCTCCCTTGAAGGGAGTCATTTGATTTAGGCAACGAGGGAAGTTGAGCTCCAGGTATATTGGGCCCTTCCGTATCCTTGAGAGGGTCGAAAGTATAGCATATAAATTGGAGCTACCAGCAGACCTATCGCGTATTCACGATGTATTTCATGTCTCAGTACTTAGGAAAGATCAGCCAGATCTCTCACACATTTTAGAGACTCCGCCGGTTGAGTTTCGAGAGGACTTGACCTTACCTGTTCAGCCCGTGGCTATTCTGGATCGACAGGTCAGAAAGCTGCGGAGCAAAGAGGTTCCTCTTATTAGAGTTTTGTGGAGAAGCGACTAGGTCAAGGAACAGACATGGGAGCCTGAGGAAACCATGAGGAGACAGCACCCCTAACTTTTCTCTGTATAGTTTCTTTTAGTCTCGAGGACGACACTTGTTTTTAGAGAATTAAAAAATGTAACACAAAAAAAAAAAAAACAGCAACGGAGTGCTGCGTTTTGAGACAAAACGCAGCACCCTCGCCCAATTTAGGATTAGGGCTTTTAGCCCCAATCCTTCTCTCTCTCTCTCTTCATCTCTCTCTCCCCGACTCTTCGTCTCCCCTTCTCCCCGCCTCTTCACCTTCCGCGACGCCATCTCCTTCTCCGCCGCATCCCTCCGCCGTGACCTACGGCCACCACCACCATCACCATCTTCTTCTTCTTCTTCTCTCCTTCTCTATCCTTCCCTCTCGGATTCTCTCTCTCACTGTTTACTCTCTCTCTATCTCTCGCGATCTCCTTCCATCTCGATCGCCCTCCACCGCGAGTCTGCCATCCTCCACCGCGAAGATCGCCGTGCGCCACCCACAGCCGCTGCAACTCCTCCCTCCCGCGGGCGAGCCGCTGCAGCTCCTCCCTGCACGAGCGCCACTGGCTCTCCTTCGCACGACTGCGCTCTCTCTCGAGTGTGCGCGCGCAATACGAGGCCCTTAGCGCTAGCCTGAGCATGCCCCAGCCTGCGCACCTCTGCGCGAGCCTTGCGCACCAGAGCGCCCCAGCGAGCCCCAGCACAGGCTCCCCTGAGCCAGTGCGCCCTCCAGCGCAACCCTCTGCGCGAGCCTAGCACACCCCAGCACGAGCACAACGCGCTCTAGCACGCGATCCACTACTCAAGCGCGCCCCATCACGAGCACGAGCACTCCAGCGCGCGACCCACTGCGCGAGCGCTCGATCAAGCTCGCGAGTGCGCGATCCAGCTCGCGAGTGCGCGATCTAGCTCTCAAGCGCGAGCCCGAGCCACTGAGGCCCAGTCCGGCCCGTGGCCCACTGCCGACCCGCAGGCCCTCCAGGCCCGCCAGATCCATCAGGCCCGCAGGCCCACCAGGCCGCCAACCCATCAGCCCGCCACCCGTGGCCCATGAGCCCACGAAGGCCCATGACAGTCTGTGAGCCTCTGCGAAGATAAATGACCCAAAGTTCGATTTTCACACTAGGGTTTCGAATTTTTTTAGTAATTGGACTTAAATTGTTCACAATTGTTTCAAATTTGGAAATATTCAGGTTTTAGACCAAACCGACGGGCGAACGAAAACTAGATCTGAGATCCGAGGAACCCTAGGTGAGAGAAAAGAAATATCTTTAACTCTTGAATAAATTTTATCAAATTAGGTAGTTTTGGTTGGAAAGAAAATTGATATGTATTGTTTCGTAGCTATGAAGGATACCGTGAGAGACGCTTTGTTGGCGTCCGGATATGCCTAGGCCTGGGGTATCCCACGAGTTGTCGTGATATGATTATCGATACGGTACTGGCCAGGTTGGGATTTGGATTTGGATTTAGATATCCTCTCCAAGTCCAGCACCTGGACGAGGTCCGTCGCCAATGCCGGGGTAGAGAGCACTTTAAATAAACTTGCATATAACACCCCTGGTGCGCCTGTCATAGGTCGCGGTAGACCTCTGTCAGGACATTTTTGGCTGGCAGCTCTATGATTTTAATGACAGTGTTTTGGATGCATATTTGACTTGATAATGCGTGCAAATGACATAAAAGCATGATGATTTGAAATATGATTTGTATACTTGTGTTTTGACATTCCAGTTTCACACTCCATATTTGACGATTGCATTGACCCACTCACTCACTGAGTATTCTTCCCCGAGTACTCACATCTCATTTCCCTTCTTGTTTTAGAGATAGTATTTGGCAAGGAGCGTTGCTTTTAGGACGCTCAATATCATTGGGAGATTTGATCTGGATTTAAGGAGTTATTGTATATTTCCGCTGCAATTTCGTGAGTTAGCAATTGTATTGGTGATATATATGTAATATGAGGTCGATAGACGACCATTGTATAATTCTGGAATGACTGTATAAATATGGACATATCATTGCATAACATTGTATTGAGGCATTTCTGGTTCATTGTGTAAGTACTTGGGAATGTGTCATGTCTTAGAAGTGTATTCTAGGATCGTTCGATATCTCCTCTAAATCACAGGAGGGGCGACTGGCGGCTGTCCATACCTTTGACGGGGGCATGGCAGTAGAGGTCTATGGATAGATTGTTAAAAATTTTTATAGTCTTGCGTTATCTGGGTGTTGGCTGTGAGATTGGTTGATTTTGGAGAGGCAGGGATGGTCATTTGATTATATTACAGGATGGTTGTGATTTATACAGGATAAATTGTGTTTGGAAAACCTCCGAAATATGGGGAGGTTTTACCCGATTTTCTGTAAAAATACAGCCGGCATTCAAGATAACGGGCGGCTGTTCACGATCCCGATTCGGGGCGTGACATATTTTGAATGTCTATTCACTTCTTAAGAAGCTCTCAATTTGCTGTGTATCCATTTATTTCCTATGAAAGTCTTCATAAATTCTTCATTTTCCATGATTTCATTCACTTACTAAGAAACTTTTTATTTTCCTTGACTTCTCATTTGATGACTATTAAGAATTTCACGAATGACTTTTGAAATGTTTAAAAATATTCATAAATTTGAGTTCATATATTATTCATTAGTTTAGAACATGTATGTATCAAGCAATAAAGAATTATTCCTATCCTTTCAACATTTCTCTATTAAACTTATCTATATTTTTTAATAAAACTTTTTTAGTTATAGGGTTTAACATTTTTCTGAATGGAATATATAAAATTTTCTTAGATTTGATAATATAATATTCATAGTTATTAAATTCGAATCGACTTGCCGGTCATACCGGGTCGGTTCATAAATTAGACTAGTTATGTAACCAACCCGTACAAACCCGATCAATTACGAATCAACTATCAACCCGTGTGAGCTGTGGACTGTAACACTGACTCTCGGTGTATTCTATAGTGAATTCCATTTCATATATATATGTGATGTTTCTACTACTACAAGTTCATGAATTTTCACCAAAAAAAATGATATTTGACGGTAAAATACAAATCGGATCAATTTTGACTCAAAGAGATTCAAAACCTTAATTTCATATTAAATAAATTAAATTAGGTATAATATAAGATTTTGGGCCTAGTATGTAATTATGAAAATTTTAGGGGTCAAATTAGAATTTTTATAAGTCAAAGGACTTGTTAGCAATTAACAAAACTTAAATGAAATGTGACACGTGTATTCTTGTATTGAACAAGTGTTATAGTGAGGAGGACAAGTGTTGGCCAAATGGAGATGAGAAAGGCAAGGTGGGGCAATGAGAACACATGTACAAAAAAAAAAGAACCAATCAAAACACATGCAATAGTCAAAATGATCCTATGGTTTAGATTAATTGGAGATTTGATCCTAGGGTGGTGACTTATTAACACAATAATAAAAGAAGGAGGCCTTAGAATGCTTGTTCATTCTTCCCAAATTCGTGAGAATAAGGAGAGAAGCAAGAGAGGAAGACAAAGAAAGTGAGGTAAGAAATTTTATCCTGTCTTACTTTAAATTTTATTTTTGTCCGTAATTCATCTCTGTTTTAAGGCATCTTAGAGCCAGAATTTGAAAATGTGATAGTTATATGAATTGTAGATCTAAGTCTTATCTTTCCAACGAGGTAAGAATCACCAAATTCTGATGCTTGTGCAAAAAGTTATGGCACTTTTCCTGAAACAAGGAAGTGTGCAAAATGAAAGTTATAGTGTTATCCCTTAGCTTTAAAATGAGATAAGAATCATCTGATTTGGATTGGTATAGCCAAAGTTATAGTCTGTTTTCCATGCCTGCGCAGATTAAAAATCTGCGGACTGTTTGTCTCCCTAAGAATTATTTGAGTTGAACGGAGGGGACACTTGATTTACGCTTTGTGGAAATATTGGGGAGTGCGTTATCCTCCCCTAACTGTGAGTGGGACTTGACATCTACTTTTAATTAATACCGTGTTTTAAAAAGCTTTCAAAAGCGTGATTTAAAATGGTATGATTGATCTATTCTCCTGAATTTATGAAAATGTTTTGTGATATATGGAGTGTCCCAACTTGTTTATATCGATATGCATCCATGATTTTGATACTTGATGATTGTGCCACACTTTGATATATCCACATGATTTTATACTTTCATTGCATATTGGCACATGCTTTTGACATGATAGGGCTTGATGATTTGGCTTGAGATATGTGATTTGGGCTGGATGCCCCTGTGGATACTGTGATGATGATGATATGCTTCCTATGGCATTCCGTAGCTACGAAGGACATTTGGTAGAGGTACCTGTTGTGTCCGGAAACACCTCTGCAGGGGGTATCCGCCAGATCGTCATACATATTGTACGGACAGTCGTCGGTTGAACCACTCCGGGGAGGACCTTGGTAGGTCTAGCACCGGCGGGTTTCCATACAAGCTTGATCCTTGATACGTGTACGATATATATATACAGGCTAGTTTGAGTAGTTTGTGGCCAACGTTGGGGTAGAGAGCCTTATTTTATTACTTGCACTGTGAAAACCCCCAACGTTGCCCATCCTTGGCCATGGTCGGCCCTTGCCGGGATATTTTCGGCTGGCTCTATACGATATAACGGACATACATACTGGATGCATATTTGATTTGATACGTATGCTGTGAATAATTTATTGAGATGTCATAATATTTTTTATGTCATAATATTTTTTTTGCATACTATGGATTTATTGGGACATAATTTTGGCACTCCTAATTCACCCAAAAAAATTAATTGTACTATGTCATTCCCCCCAACTTGCTGAGTACCAACCCCCCTCTCTATGGTACTCACCCCTCACATTTCCCTCCTACAGGGGTAGACTCAGACCGAGAGATTTGTGCGCATTGTTGTATTGGATATTTTTTGGAGACCACTGGGCCGGGGTATGACTACCCGCTCTTCCGCTATATATTAAGGTTATTGTTTCATCTTGAGGAAGTTAGGATGACCATTGTATTTGTTTAAATTGGGATGACTGTATTTATAATTCTTCTGGTCTGTATAAAGTTAAGTCTCACTCATTTTAATTTACATTGAGGCATACATGTATTATTTTTATCACTTGGGGATTTCTGTGATTTGGAAACTTGGATTATATGAATGTTGACAGCCTTACGGTGCTTCGATGTGCGGGACGTGGTGCCCGTGCATCTAGGTGTCGCGGCGGGCTCGTTGCGTGCCTGGCTCGGGAGTGGGTCGGGGCGTAACAGGCCTCGGTTGGTATCAGAGCTCTTGGTTAGAGCTGAGTTGAGAAACTGATTTCAAAAAATATATATATATCCCCAAGTAAATCTGATTTTGAAAGTCCTCAATGCATGTGAAAGTTACTGTACAGTCATTCCCCAATACATGGTCATAGGCAGATAAGTTCATCCATTTTTAAAGGGTTGGACACGGATCATATCTAACCTAGCATACCTCATCCATTGGTTCCGATGCCAAGTTGATTTCTTTTAGGGGGTTAGTTATTCCATAACTAACCCTAATTCTTATATATCTGCTTGATTAGTGCCTTTTTCCTCGCAGAAATATGATGACTAGGCGAGGTACCCACTTCTTACCAACTGAGCCCCCTAGTGTATCGGAGGACATGTCTTCCTCACACAGTTCTCCTTCAGTGCCTACACCACCGACCACCACGGCCGCAGATCTACCACCACCGCCACCGCTGGACGCCTATCGACAGGTGTTCGAGTGGTACGCTGCCCACGGCATTCAGATGCCACCACCACCACCACCACCGATGGCTGAGCCAACCCCTACGGCCGTGCCACGACCAGTCGTACCAGAGCCTCCACCTGTTGTTAGTCCATCTACAATTTCTAAAACCAGCGACAGTACTTCTTCAACGTTGAGACGGATTCACGAGCTCACCCAGCTCGTGAAGGAGGCGAGACAGCTAGGCTGTACCGAGTTCTCTGGGGTGGGTGATTCCACTGCTGCGAAGCACTGGATCAACCGCACCCGCCGAGTGTTGACAGACCTTGGCTTGAGTGAGGAGTTCAGACTCCGAGTGGCTGAGAGATTATTGGATGGAGATGCCCTCTCGTGGTGGGAGGCAGTTTGTGATGATGCAGCGGAGCCCAGGAGTTGGGAGGACTTTCTGCGAGAGTTCAACCGCAGATATTTTTTAGCATTCCAGCAGAACAGGAAGAGGACGGAGTTCCACCACCTGCGGCAGGGGACTCGGACTGTGACCGAGTATGAGGCCGAGTTAAGGAGACTGGCCGCTTTTGTTCCGGACCTAGCTATACCCAGTCAGTTGAGGCTCAAGTTTGAGGATGGCCTCAACTTAAACGTCCGGAGGTATATGACGGTGACCCCTAACTTCTCATTGCCAGAGATAGTAGACTCAGCACTCCGGGCTGAGGAGATCGTCCTTGCTGAGGGACGACAGAGAGAGAGGAGGGAGCAGAGGAGGAAAAGGCCCAAGTTTTCTGGGGGCTAGAGTTCGAAGAAAAGGAGAACCTCAGGGTTTCGCGGAGACCCTTCCCATAGGCAGGGATCACAGTCCCAGGGGTTTAGAGCACCAGCCCTGAGTGCCTCCACTCAGACTATAGCCCGACGATACCCTTTTTGTCGTCGATGCGGCAGACATCACCCCTACGGAGCTTGCGGGGTGACAGTGACTTGTTTCCAGTGTGGGAGACAGGGGCACATCAAGAGCCAGTGCCCTAATCTTGGAGCAGGGGGTCCAGCAATTTCTATTCAGTCTACTGCTCCACGAGGGGGACAGCAGGGAGCACCGGCACACCCTACCCCCATAGCCCCACGAGCAGTAGCTGGGAGTAGTATGGCACCAGGACCATCGCGGCAACCGCCGAGGGCTCAGGCCCGAGTATACGCAATGACGCAGGAGGATGCGCAGACGAACCCCGATGTCATTATTGGTACTCCCCTTTCTGACTCACACACTTAGAGATTTCCTCTGTACTATTATTTTGAGACTCATCATAAGCCAAAGCCTTAGAGGCTTGACTATATTGGCTGTACCTACTTTTGAGATACATATACTTTTGAGATATATATGATGAGTATCTATTACCACCTTTATTTAAAGTGAACTATTTACTTTCCCCACATTTAGGAACTATGAGGATTTATGGAGTCGACGCCCGTATCCTGATCGACACTGGGTCGAACTACTCATATGTGAGAACGTCCTTTGCCCACCTGATGGGTAAGACTTTGACGCCACTTCGAGAGGAGATGTTGGTTTTCACTCCTCTCGGTGAACAGTTCTTGAGAGATTCAGTCTATAGAGGGATAGAGATCATGATTGGAAACACTGTACTTGAGGCAGATTTGATCCCTTTGGACCTGACCGATATTGATGCCATCCTTGGCATGGATTGGCTGAGCAAACACAGAGCCTCCGTTGATTGTTTTACTAAGGAGGTTGAGTTTCGGAGATCAGAGGGGCTCACTTTGAGATTTTCTGGTGAGATGAGAGTATTGCCTCGCTGTGTTATTTCGGTGATGGATGCCAGGAGGTTAATACGTCAAGGTTGCACTGCGTACTTGGCCCATGTTGTGGATACTACCGTGAAGGGACCAAGGAATGAGGATGTCCCTGTAGTACAGGAGTTTACAGATGTTTTCCCTGAGGAGCTACCCGGCCTTCCACCGGCTCGGGAGTTTGACTTTGAGATCGACATAGTTCCGGGAGCCGCCCCTATATCTATTCCGCCATATAGAATGGCGCCAGCTGAACTGAGAGAGCTCAAGGTTCAGTTGCAGAAATTACTAGACAAGGGCTTTATCCGTCCGAGCACTTCGCCTTGGGGTGCTCCGGTGTTGTTTGTGAAGAAAAAGGATGGGACCCTACGACTGTGCATGGATTATCGGCAGTTGAATAAGGTGACCGTCAAGAACCGGTATCCTCTGCCACGATTGATGACCTATTTGACCAGCTTCAGGGTGCACGGGTCTTTTCAAAGATCGATTTGCGGTCTGGTTATCATCAGTTACGGATTCGGGCCGAGGACGTGCCCAAGACTGCATTCCGCACTCACTATGGTCACTTTGAGTTTTTAGTAATGCCGTTTGGATTGACTAATGCTCCAGCGGCTTTTATGGATTTGATGAACCGGGTTTTCCATAACTACTTAGATCGTTTCGTTATCGTCTTTATTGATGACATTTTGGTATACTCACGGAGTGATGAAGAGCATGTACAGCACCTGAGCGTGGTCTTACAGACTCTCCGTGAGCAGCAGTTATATGCCAAATTCACCAAGTGTGAATTTTGGCTAAGGGAGATTGGATTTCTATGCCACATTGTTTCTGCGGAGGGGATTTTTGTTGATCCGCAGAAAGTAGAGGCTATATTGAGGTGGGAGCAGCCGCAGACCATTACTGAGATCTGGAGTTTTCTTGGACTTGCTGGTTATTACAGACGATTCGTAGAGGGTTTCTCGAAGATTGCTGCTCCACTCTCCCGATTGACGAGGAAAGATGTCAAGTTCTGTTGGGATGACCGTTGTGAGGAGAGCTTTCAGGAGCTCAAACAACGACTAACGTCGGCACCTATCTTGGCTCTCCCTACCAGCGGCAGGGAGTATGTTGTGTATAGTGATGCCAGCCGGCAGGGGTTAGGTTGCGTATTGATGCAGGATGGACGGGTGATCGCCTATGCTTCGAGACAGTTGAAGAAGCATGAGGTGAACTACCCTACTCACGATTTAAAGCTGGCAACCATAGTCTTCGCACTGAGAATATGGCGACATTATTTATATGGAGTTACTTGTAGGGTCTTCACAGACCATAAGAGTTTGAAGTATTTATTTACTCAGAGAGAGCTAAACCTGAGACAGAGAAGATGGTTAGAGCTGCTGAAAGACTACGACTTGGTTATTGACCATCATCCAGGCAAGGCAAATGTAGTAGCAGATGCCTTGAGCCGGAAGTCATCTTCTTCTACTACTTCTCACGCAGCAGAGAGAGCTTACATCTCTTGCTTGGTAAGACTCCGAGCTTTGGGAGTCAGCTTCGCTAGCGATGAGCAGGGTACACTGTTAGCCAGATTTGAAGTGCGGCCTACACTACTTGACCGCATCAGAGAGCTTCAAGGTACAGATGTAGAGCTCCAGGCTATTCACGATCAGATTCGCCGAGGAGAGGGCGGAGATTTCCGAGTCCGTACTGATGGACTCGTGGTTCTCAGAGAGAGTGTGTATTCCAGCTGATGTTGAGCTTCGACGTGCTATTCTTGAGGAGGCACATTTTTCGGCTTATGCTATGCATCCCGGGAGTACAAAGATGTACCGCACCATCAGAGGCAGTTATTGGTGGTCGGGCATGAAGCGGAAGATAGCAGAGTTTGTAGCACGGTGCTTGGTGTGCCAGCAGGTGAAGGCTGAGCACCAGAAACCAGCAGGTATTTTACAGCCACTTCCCATTCCTGAGTGGAAGTGGGAACATATTACTATGGATTTCGTGATGGGGTTACCGAGGACTTTCACGCAGCATGATGCGATTTGGGTGATTGTCGATCAACTCACCAAATCTGCATACTTTATCCCCATCCGTGGTGACTACTCCTTGGAGGTACTGGCACGTCTCTATATGGACACCATAGTACGACTTCACGGGGTGCCTGTGTCGATTGTTTCAGACAGGGACCCCAGATTCACGTCTAGGTTCTGGCCCAGTTTGCAGGAGGCATTGGGTACTAGACTGAACTTTAGCACAGCCTATCATCCTCAGACAGATGGCCAGTCAGAGCGCACGATTCAAACACTTGAGGATATGCTTCGGGCTTGTGTTATTGATTTTCATGGTAGTTGGGATAGGCATTTACCACTTGTAGAGTTTGCATATAATAACAGCTACCAGGCGAGTATCGGGATGCCTCCATACGAGGCATTGTATGGGAGGCGATGCCGCACACCTTTATGTTGGGACGAGGTCGGTGAGAGGCACCTCAGTAGTGTGGAGCTTGTTGAGGAGACGAGGGAGAAGGTCAAGATCATCCGACAGAGGATAAGAGCCGCCCAAGATCGACAGAGGGCGTATGCAGACCGTAGGCGGCGACCACTGGAGTTTCAGGAGGGAGACATGGTATTCTTGAGGATCTCACCCTGGAAAGGGGTGACCGTTTCAGGCAGCGGGGCAAGCTGAACCCCAGGTATATTGGGTCCTTCCGTATTCTTGAGAGGATCGGAAGTGTGGCATACAGATTGGACCTGCCAGAGGAGTTGGCACGTATTCATGATGTGTTCCATGTCTCGGTGCTTAGGAGATATATGCCTGACCCTTCTGGATGCATATTTGATTTGATACGTATGCTGTGAATGATATATTGAGATGTCATAATATTTTTTTTGCATACTATGGATTTTTTGGGACATAATTTTGGCACTCCTAATTCACCCAAAAAAATTAATTGTAGCATGTCATTCACCCCGACTTGCTAAGTACCAACCCCCCTCTCTATGGTACTCACCCCTCACATTTCCCTCCTACAGGGGTAGACTCAGACCGAGAGATTTGTGCGATTGTTGTATTGGATATTCTTTGGAGACTACTGGGCCGGGGTATGACTACCCGCTCTTCCGCTATATATTGAGGTTATTGTTTCATCTTAAGAAAGTTAGGATGATCATTGTATTTGTTTAAATTGGGATGACTGTATTTATAATTCTTCTGATCTGTATAAGGTTAAGTCTCACTCATTTTAATTTACATTGAGGCATACATGTATTATTTTTATCACTTGGGGATTTCTGTGATTTGGAAACTTGGATTATATAAATGTTGACAGCCTTACGGTGCTTCGATGTGCGGGACGTGGTGCCCGTGCATCTGGGTGCCGCGGCGAGCTCGTTGCGTGCCTGGCTCAGGAGTAGGTCGGGGCATGACATGGACACTACCAGAAAACACGATATCAACGACTGACAATTACTGACGGACAAAAATCCATTGCTAATAACGACGAATTTGCGACGGATTACCGTCGAACAAAATATCATAAGATTTGCAACAGATTATTGACAGAAATTAGTGACAGAAATTTTTCCGTCGCTAATTTATCGGTAAAGCTTAAACCCAAAAAAAAAAAAACAAAAAAAAATTAAACTTATCAAAGACGGATTACTAACGAAATTTTTAGTGACGAAAAATTTTCGTCACTGATTTGTTGAAGAAAAAAAAATATATATATAAATTTACAGTTATCAGTGTCGGATTACCGACGAATTAGTGATAGAAATTTATCGATGGATTTGCGATGGAAATTTGCAGACCGAAATTTTTGCGACGGATTACCGATGGATATGCGACGGATTTTTTTAATTATTTTTAATTATTTTTAATTATTTTTTAATTATTTTTTAATTATTTTTTAATTATTTTTTAATTATTTTTTAATTTTTTAATTTTTTAACTTTTTAAATTTTTTTAAATTTTTTTTAATTTTTTAATTTTTTAATTTTTTTAATTTTGTTAATTTTTAAATTTTTAAATTTTTAAATTTTTAAATTTTATTCAATAATTCTTTTTATTTTTATTGTTATTTTATTTTGTGGAAAATAATATTATTTTCTTTATCAAATTTTTTATTATTTATTTTAAGCTAAAATAAATTTTATTTTATTATTTTATAATAAATTATAATTTTATATTATTTTTTTATTATAAAAAAATATGAGATAAAGTAAATAAATAAAAAAATATATTATTTGATAAATAAGTTAGATTAGTGGTTGGGTTGCTCACATATCTCTCCTTGTGCATGGGTTCGATACCGAGCAGAGGTAATTTTCACTCAAATAATAGGCGGGCTCTGGGGTAGGTGCTTGGAGCAACTGGTTTATTTTTTTTCAGAACTTTGGCCACAGCGACGGAACTGGATCCGTCACTGAATTTTTTTTTCTGTTTCAGGGACAGAAAAAAATCCATCGTTGATGTCTCATATTAAAGATAAAAGACTATTTCAATTCCACTTTAAATTTTTTCGTCATTGATGGTGTGTTTTCTAGTAGTGGAGTTTTGTTTTTAAAGATAAAAGACTATTTCAATTCCACTTTAAATTTTAAAATAATTTTAATTTAGAGATAAAATTGAAAATAGGGAAAAAATCTTCCCTTCTTGGCTTCTCTATCTCTAATGTCCGATCTCTACTCATGAAGTTATAAATATTTGTATAAAATTATAAACTATTAAGTAAATAATGTGTTGTTTTACGGGACTTGGTAATTTTGTTTCATATTTATTGTTTATATATATCTATATTTTTTTTTCTTATTTGCTACTTCGAGATAATGCAAATTTGAATTTATAAATTTTTAATTCTTAATTTATATTTAAAAAATATAATTTTATATTTTTGTATTTTAAAAAATAAAAAAAATCAACTAATGAATCAATAATTTAATAATTTAACCGATTAAATTATAAATTTTAAAATATATGGTCAATATCCCAGTCTTGTTTAATAACTAGCTAATATTGTCCCTTAGGGACAACTCAAGGGTAGAGCCTCTCATTTTCCATCATTTCTTCTCTGATTCGATACTATTTAATTGCATCTCCTCATAATATAAATAAAAAAAATAAAAAACCTAATATTGCTATAATTTGGGCCTTTTGGGCCTTGTAAGGCAGCTCGTCCAGAATTGGATGGTGGAAAAGTGGGCCAGCCAGCCCATATAAGCCGACCGTGGGTCCGGGATATACGTGTCCGGCAACTACGTCCAAAGGTAAAAAGCATCGTGGGAGAAGAAAGATGACGAAAGATAATAATGGCTCGACGTGGCGAGCTAAGAGAGCGAGTACATCAAGGGTCCAATAATGATATAATGGCTCGGCGTGGCGAGCTAAGAGAGCGAGTACATCAAGGGTCCAATAATGATTTGGAGTGGAACTCTTGCGCAATCCTACGACAGACCGTCAGCCTCTCGGTCCCCTCTGCATTTGTGCTTCTCTCACCGACACCTTAAGTTTTTTACCCCCTCATCCATGAAATCCCAATACTCTCTCTCTCTCTCTCTCTCTCTCTAATACAAAGTGTAGTTAAGACTCTGGTAGTTTAAAAAAAGAAAAAACCGTAAATAATTAAGTTAGAAAATTTTTTAACTTTCAAAATTCTTTAGATTTTGATATTATATAACCAATTATTTTTTTTATTATCGATATCTGGATTTTACTCAATTTATCTATTCAAGTACTATAAAAATTATTTTAAAAATTGACTCTCTTATATCTTTTTATATCATTATCAAGACTCAAAATCGAGATTTTTAATTAAGCAGATAGAATATTCGATCATTTAACCTAAAATAATTTAATATATGGTCAATTATTTGCACTTATACAATTATACTCGTAAATGGTGTTACTAAAACACAATGAACCTTTTACTTTTTCTTTTTCATCTTTTCTTTTCGTGTCTTTTTTACTGAAATTGTCTTTTTCTTTAAAAGATTCTCACAAATTTTTTCCCCTAAAATATTTTAATTTGAATAAAAGTTTTATTTTTTAAAAGTGAAAATTAGTTTTAAGCAAGAGTTCTAAATATCTAAGGAAAATTAATCTCTGAATTCTTAATGCATTTATCCTTTTTTTTTTCATTTTTTAATTTTGATTTAAACTTATTATATGTCTAAGGGTTTTGAGAATTTTCTTTCACATAGTGTTTTAAACAACACATGGGACCTTAAATTAGCAAGGTGAGTGAACACGATTAATTGATTTGACCAGTTCAATCAGCCTATTCATCGTAATGACCTAATAAATAATAAATAAATTCTTATGAATATAAAACAAAAATAATATCTTTCATAATTATAGTATAAAATATGGTACAAATTAAAGATAACGATAAAAATAAAAAATATATCATAAATAAAAGAAAAGAAACCCAAATGGTAAATCACAAAATTTTAAATTTTTATTTTTCAACTTATCTTTAAAATGTATCTTTGTTGTTATTTTGTTATGCTGTTGGAATCAATTTTGTAAAAAATAAAATGAAAAATTAAGAGATTAAAAACTAGAAAAAGAAAATTAAAAGGTCGTATAGAAAAGATTATAGTTATCTAAAATTATATATTATTACACACCACGCCATTTTTTTCTATTTATACCTTTTTTTATTTATATTTACTATTTTTTTCTTTTCTCAAAAGTCAATTTAATATTGACAATATTCATGGGACACAGAAATACAGGGAATTTAGTTTGCTTTAGTTAATTCAAAGTATGAGTTCATTAAATTTGCCAGAATATTCGACGAAGCAGGGAATAATGAAGATAAAAGTTGATGCTTCCTACTATTTCAATGGGTAAAGGTTTTTCTTTTTTAATATTAATCGATTTAAAATCAAATCATGATATTAATAATGTTGAGGGGTTCGTAGTTAGAACAGAGCAAATGTTTCGATTTTATGTTTCATAGCCCTAAAAAGAAAGAAAAGAAAAAAGGAAACAAAGTCAATGGATTTCTGATTTGCTGCCCCAAATTGCGCTCGTATATAGCTTAATATGATAAAGTAATTAGGGCAATAAAAGATGTAATGTTTATGTACGACCTTTTATAGATAAAGTAGCAACATCCCATTATGGAAACTCCACTTTTCTTTTTAAAGAATTAGAACCACACTTATATTATCTTTTACAAATTGATGACGATTTCAAATTTAAAAAATAGTAATATTTATTTGATTTGATTATCTTACCTAATAAAGAGATTGCATTCTCTCTGGTCTCTCCGCCTCTCCCATTTCCAAGTGTTGCGCCCCCACTCTTGTCCTCTCCACCAAGTTAAAAATTAAAAAAAAATAAAATAAAATTACATATTTTCTTTTAATTCTCGAAATCCTCAAAATGATAAATATATACCTCTTGGACTTTAATCCGAGCAAGCAGGACAATATCCGAAAATTTCATGTTTATAGTTTTTTTTTCTTTTTTTTTTTTTTTGGCTTTGCATTTTTTGTTAAACATGAGACAAAACCTTTGGGTCCCTTCCATTGCAATTAGGTCATATTTTAATGACCAATCATCGAGACGTAACTATGTTAAAATATCAAATTTTAAATAATAAATATTAACGTTTGTTTTTTTAATTTCTCACTATGCATACCAGCTATTATATGTGAGATTTGCCTAATGCGAAATTGGGACGTTTAAGGAGAGAGGGGCGCACAGAAGGAGACAAGGGTGGAGAGAGAATGTGTTGGGTTTATTTAGAAGGATATCAAAATTATTATTATTGTAATTACTCATTTTTTCTTATTATTAAATACATAAACTTTTACCGATGGCTTTTATTATTATATTTGTACAAATAATGAAAGTGAGGGCTATAATTATCATTATTTAAGTTCTTAAGAAGACGACCTAATGATCATAACTCTCTCCTTTAATTCTATGATCCAAAATTTAAATCTGTGTTAAAAAATAAAACTATTATTATTTAAATAAATAGTCTTAATTGACTTGATAGCAGTCAAAAATGTGAAATTTGGAGAGTTATTCATTTCTAATTTGTAATTGGGCTAAAATGTTAAACGTTTTGAATGATTTTAAGGTAAGTTGGTTTGAATGGTTAAAGCTCAATTGTCCAATCTGATTTTCAATATGTAATTAATACGGATTTCTTATTAACTCCTCTGGGCTTTATTACTGATGACTTGAAAAGCTCACAACTTATAGCAATCAAAAAAAGAATTGTTTGGAGGTTGCAAGCGTTGTTCCTTGATAGACCGACCCTGAGGATTAGGGCCTGCAAATATGGTCCTTTCTTGTTAAAAAATATATATATACATAATAATAATAATAATAATAATAATAATATACAAGTGGAAAATGGCAATTCGGTAGTTTAGTAGAAAACGAAGCCTTACCACTTAGAAACAAAGGGCAAAACGGCAATCCACGTGGAAAAGGCTTTCCATCTACCGATTTAGTGGGCTGTGACGTTAGATTTCTTAACTGAGTTTTCAAATTTGACTCACGGTTTAGGCATGAAAAAAACTACCTCACTAAAATGAACCACTACAAGTCATAAACTGAATTTATCAAAAAATAACTTCAAATACCAATCAATATAATACAAAAAATAAATAGAGCCAGCATTTCTATTCGGGTAAATTCAACTCCCAAGTGGCTATATGTATTTGTGAAAATTCCAAATAGCCACCGTCACTAAAACAAAGAGAACCAGAAGGAAAAAGATGTGGCCTCTATGCATTTAAAATTCTCCCCTCAAGGTCCACACCAGTCACCTTTCTTTCTCCCCCAGACCCAAAATCCCTTCTCTTCTCTTATCTTCTCTTCTCTCTCTCTCTCTCTCCAAGCCTTACAGTTCCATGGCTGCTTGGGCATCCTCCAGAACCATTCTGGTTGCAAAACCCACTTCTCTCACAAAACCCACTCCCCTTATTATCTACTCGCCTCTTCCCAATCGAATTTCAACCTTAAATTTTAGAAAAAAGCTGACTTTCTCTGTTTGCTTTGTTGTAAATGACCAAAAACAGAATACCTCAATTCAAAATCAAAGTGATCAGTCGTCTAACAGCATTTCGAATGAGCAGATCTCAGCCATACGAGTGGCAGAGAGACTAGCAAGGAAAAAATCAGAGAGGTTTACTTATCTTGTTGCTGCGGTTATGTCTAGCTTCGGTATTACTTCCATGGCTGTTATGGCTGTGTACTATAGGTTCTATTGGCAAATGGAGGTCTATTCTCTCTCTCTCTCTCTCTCGCTCGCTCGCTAGCTCGCTATATATATGTTCTTTTTCTTTTTTAGTTTGCTAAATTTGTATTGCTCTTTTCCTTTTGAAGGGAGGAGATATTCCGGTTTCAGAAATGTTTGGTACATTTGCGCTTTCTGTAGGCGCTGCGGTAAGCATCATTTAATTTGCACTTCATTTTTTTTTTTATGATTAAGATGATTTTGAGTAAAAGTCTATGTATAAAACAATAAACTGTGGCATATTACGATTTTTATAACTAAAAATATATACTTGTGTAAGTAATTAACTCGGTTTTTTGTATGAAACTGAATCATGTCAAAGTTAATCATTTTAATTATTAACTTATATATAATTATATAAATTAAATTGTTTTAGGTGGGGATGGAATTTTGGGCCAGATGGGCACACAGAGCACTCTGGCATGCTTCCCTGTGGCACATGCACGAGGTTTGCTTTCTTTCATTCTCCAATTTTTTTTTAACTAACTTGTTGCTTTTTGACTTTTGACCAACAGTTGTATTCTAATTATTTCGTTGATTTGATTTGATTTGGTTGTCTTAATTTAATAAACTTAGTACTAAATCTAGGGATTTGAATTTCATTTCATTTCAGTCTCATCATAGACCCAGAGAAGGTCCGTTTGAGCTTAACGATGTTTTTGCCATCATCAATGCCGTTCCTGCCATTGCTCTGCTCTCCTATGGTTTATTCCACAAAGGCCTTGTTCCCGGCCTCTGTTTTGGTGCTGTAAGTCTCTCTCTCTCTCTCTCTCTCTCTCTCTCTCTCTCTCTCTCTCTCTCTCTCTCTCTCTCTCTCTCTCTCTCTCTCTCACTAACAAATTGTTAATAAATTATCTGACGTGAACACATCATTGTACGAGTCAGCTTTAAGCTAAATTAGTTAGTCCTGTGACCCGAGATTTATAATTTACTTTTCATATATAAACATGAGCAAAGTAAGTTAGTGGTAAAATTAATAAATAAATTATAAATTAAATTTAGATGTAATTGGTTTGACGCTACAAGTCGTGTTTGAGGAAGAAGAGTTGAAATGAGCAGTTCTGGGGTTTGGCTGTATGGAGGTCTTTTCTTCCGGTAGGTTTAATTAAGTGTCTAATTATGACTTTGGGGATTGGACATTGCCAACAGGGTCTTGGAATAACTGTGTTTGGGATGGCCTACATGTTTGTCCACGATGGTCTCGTCCACAGGAGATTCCCTGTGGGACCCATTGCCAACGTCCCCTACTTTAGGAGAGTTGCCGCCGCTCATCAGGTAAATCTCCAGCAATCATCTTTTGCCAAAAGCTAGAAGTCTTTAATATATATATATTGTTATCGTATAATAATGGTTGCATTTAATATATGGGTTTTCATTTTTTCAATTGGATTTGTTTTATAACGGAATCTAACCGCCATGATCTTCATTGATTTTGTTGATGTCTGGTTGCAGCTGCATCACTCGGACAGGTTTAATGGTGTGCCATATGGGTTGTTCTTGGGACCTAAGGTTCGTTCCCATTTTCTTCCCACAATTAATTTCTTTCCTTTTCTTAATATGCTTTTACCACAAAAATTAAAGACGTTATTAAATTACTGTTTAATTAATTATATGGTATTGTGAGTAAATGTGGAGAGATTCTAAGAGGGCAGTTGGTTGAGTTGAGTAGTGAGAGCAAAAGGTATAATTGGTAAAAAAAAAAAATACTATTTCTTTAAAAATGCAAAATGTCAAATATTGTAAAAAAAAATTCAAAAAAGTAACATATTATGTAAAACGGAGAAAATATAAAAATTTGTTAAATGTCACGTGTTTTTTAGAAATTACATTCAGAATATATTTCATGATCAAAAGGCTAATGAGGGAAATTGCCTTTGTTGCAGGAGCTTGAAGAAGTGGGAGGGCTTGAAGAGTTGGAGAAGGAGATCAATAGAAGAAATAAGCTATACAACAACACTTCATGACTCTTGCTTGTCATTACAAGACTTGTCCTTTTGATGTCGATAAACCCAAAAAAAAAAAAAAAATCTCGGGAATGAAATGATTTTGATTTTGGAATTACATCTGTTATACGATGTTGGAACTTAAAAAGAAAAAAATGAAACAAAAGCAAAATAGGGAAAAACGGGTATGAATGGAATTTTCCAGTGTGGTCGGTGTAGACCTTTTCCAATTAATTCTGGGTCTGGTGGTGTATACATCGGACAACAACTATCCCACATTAATAAATTAAATAGAAAGAGAAACCTTAAACGGGGATGGATGGATGACTCTTTTTTGTATCTTCTTCTTGACAGCCGTGCCCTCGATCATGTCGAAGAGGTCAATTCTTGTTGCGTGGCACTAACGCATTCCACTCGCTTCCTCGGGGGTCCAACCATCCTACAACCTTTAACCACGTAGCAATCTTGTGGGTTGTAATTTTAGACGGTCGATTCGAGTCGAATCGTTCGTAACGACCCTTATATTTAAATTTAAATTCAAATCTTTTAGTCCGGTTCGTATTTGAATTCGATCTCAAATTCAACCAATAATAATAATAGACTTCAAATACAACCTAATTATATAATAACACTGTTAGAACTCGATAAGAAAACTAGAATTTTGTATGATATATTAATATATTTTATTTAATTTAATTCTTTATATTATAATCATATATAATTATTTATATAATATATATATATACGTTATCAAATTTTCGATAAATTTTCAAGTTTAAAATATTATTACTCAAATTTAATTTGACTCAATTTTATATTAAAATTGTTCGAATTCAATTTGAATTTGATTAAATTCGAGTCGAATCGAGCTGTTGACCGAGCATCTCGCAAGCAGCTCAAACTCGACTGCATAACAGTCTTATATAAGCTTCAACCTAAACAACTATTTTCTATTAAAGGTGAGTTCTCTAATCTTAAAATATTAAATTCAAGACATTAACATTTTCTAAAAAATATTTACTAATTGAATTAATAAATATTGTAAAATGAAAGACAAAGCAATGTCATTCTCTCTGTAGATTAAGATTTGAGTGGTGTTTGAAAAAGCTTAATTAAACTTATATATTAACTTATTTTTATCTCTATTTACATCACAACAACAACAAATATAATTTTAATACTAAATTTTGAGTTCAACCGTTTGAAACCAATATAGAAAAAAATTATAAAACTTAAAAAATAATAATATTATTAGTAATAATAATTATTGCGTATTAATTAAATTTGTTTGGATTCTTCTACATCACTAATTTTTATTTAAAATCATTTGTTCAATTAAATCTTGACACTTACATGTTTATGAATAATTTACATCCACGTTTTAAAGACTACCCCAATATTTCATTAAATTTTCTAACTGATGCATAAATTCCTAACCGTTGGGTTTTTGATTTTACTCTATGTATAGTATTTTTAAGTAAAATAAAAAATTTTAAAATACTTCAAATAGAATTAAAAAATTTTAATTATCATTATATTTGTATTTTTTTTTTTTTTTTTTTTTGCGTTGGCAAACACCAAACTTCCATTAAGTATCCCAACTTTCTTAAATGAATCATTGTTTACATGTATTAATAAAAACAATATTGTCCATCAAAGTATAATAATAAAAAAAAAAAGAGATATGGGTAATCAAAATTATTTGTTTTTCATTGGCAAAAAGCTTAAAGCCCTATTTCCCTAAATATTGTTACACTATTTAATATAAAATATTTAATTTAAATTACCTATCTATCAATTATTATTTACTAAAAGGGTCTGGCCTAACCTTGCCTTTAAAAATTTATTATCTATTTTTAATTTTTCAATAAAAATATCTTAGACTTTAAAATTACATAATGAGATATAACTTTCTTTTGTATAATTATTAAATAAAATAAAATTATCAGAAAAACTTACTTCCTTAAAATAAATTATGGGAAGAGCATGTTAGGGTAGCTGCGCTATTCTTAGTTTATCATTTCAATTATTACGGTCTTAATCTAAATTATAAAAAATTATTATTCATGTGTTTTTTAAATCAAAATTTAATTTTTAAATTTTTATAAATATATGTATTTTTTTAATTTTTATGATCTTAATATAAAAAATATCCAGGCATTAATGGCTAGGACGCGACATCCATAACAGGAAATGGGAATTATAGGAGTCAATCAGAAACCAAATATAATTTTGCGTAGTGGGTAATATAATTGGAGCAATCACGTGTAAAGGGCCAAGGCCGTACATGCTATCGTGCCATGTGTCTAGACCTGATTCCATCGTCGGAGCCCAAAATTTTCAATGTAATGTCTACCCACTCCTACCCCCTTTTTGTTTTTGTTCATTGCATGCACTTAGGGGAGCTACGTGTGGGTTCCATAGCAATTGACCCATTCCTTGTCTACAAGATCGGATCAATTAGAACGCGTGACCATAGTGGGAGATGCACTTTTCACCTCTATTATTTCTGAATTGTGACATCCCACTTGCTATAAATTGTTAGATAGAATAGTGTGAATATTATATTTATTTAATTAAAATCTTAAATTTAAATTTTAAAAATAAAAAAAATAGATATCAAAAAAATTAATTTTCAAATTAGGTTTCACAATATTCAAATTGAATTAATTGAATAACTCGAGTATCGGTCGATCAACACAAAAACAGTTATACACTGCTGAATTTTGTTTATAAATATAGTTATTTTATTTTATTTTTATTTATGACAGTTTTTGTATATATTATATGATTTTTTAGTAACAAAATAAAATAGGGTGAACTTTTTCAATCACAATAACATAAAATAATTAACCCTATATTAATGAATAGAATTATAAGCTTTTTTGTCACTATGAATTTTAAAGAGAAACCATGTGGGGTTGGGCGGTGGATTGGATAGAGTTCCAGTCAACATACACAGCATTTCATTCCTACCCTCCTTGAGAAGGACATATTTAAAAAGGATATGATCCAATTTTATCATGTTTTCCGATAAAAGGTAGAAAGTGTTGAGTGACAAGAAAAATGCTAAAATCATTAAAGTGACCGGTCATAATAAATCTGCAATATGAGCAAGATTTGGTCTTCTTCCTCTTTTTCCCTTTCTTTTTTTCTTAAAGGTTTACAGAAATCCTATTTTGAGGATGGCTTTCCCAATATAATATTTTTATTTTTAAGTTTTGAATTCGATATTTGATTAAATGATTTAATATTCTATCTTACTAAATCGATTTTTTATTGATTTTTCTCCCTTTATTATCAAACTTCGTATTTGATTCCCCACTACACTCTTTCTTTTCCCTTTTTCTCTTATTGCCTTTCAAAAATCAGTTTTGATACTGCTATCGTGATGGAAAATATCATAAAAAGCAGAATGAGAATATGATTTAATGACAAATTAATATTTTTCTTTAAGATTTAGAAATCTAAGTTATATAATAAGGGTAGCCCTTTCTTATATGATCATAAAATTTATTTTTTTGAAGAGACCTACTAAATATATTAACCATCAAATTATACTTATTTATGTATAACGAACTAATATTATTAAATCTGTTTATTATAAAAAATATATAAAAATATAAAAATAAAAAAATAAAACATATTGCATTATAAGTAATTATATTTTAACACATCAAAATCGAATAAGTTGTATGCTTCATAAAATACTCTGAACTACATGTTCATATTTAAAAAGAAATACACATGACTTTTAGGGGGTGGGGTGTTCCCAAATAAGGTTGCCAACTGTGCTTAATAGAGAGTGAAGTAGGGTGGTGTTTGAAAATTTTCAATTTGTACTTTATTTATTTTTAGTTTGTTTTATTCAATTTGTAATAATTTTAATTTAAGTAAAAAAAATTAATAAAAAATATAGATTTTATAAGTAAAAATCAAATTTTGCTATAAATTTAAGTTATTATTATATTTATACTTTTTTAATAAAAATTCACATGATTTTATTTGACCCCATCTCATTTTCTCGTGACCTCTCAGGTTATGGTCTAAACATGGCCATGTCCTCTCATCACCTGTTTGGCATGTGTTCGTACACACTTCTAATCGCAGAAATGACTTGATTTTGAGGCCACTAGACTGGCTTTTGTAATCTGTGTACTGATGTAAACGTTCTGTCCTCGTACTCTACTTGAGAGGCGCCTGAAAAGGAGAAAAAGGCCAAAAAAAAAGAAGAAGAAAAGAACCTAGTAAGTGCAGAGAAAACTAGAGAATGAGAATCAAAAATTAGGTTGGAAATTTGGAAGTTTATTTGAAGATGACATTGACAACCTCCAAGTTGAAGTTTCTCACTTGAAAAGCGGACACGAAATCAATACTTCTAGATGTTAAGACTTGTGGGAAATGTTATTTTGTTCCTCTCCTGAAAAATAATCGACTCTAATTTCTAGTATTTTTTTTTATTAGTTGAAATATATGCATATATATTTTTAAATGACTCAATTTTTTGAAACCCTCTGTCCTTTAACTAGCTTAGCATCTCTCTGATGCTTAGTGTTTCAGCCATTTATGGATCGAAGAAGCCATTAATCCCATTACATCCTGCCGCCAAAAAACGACCATGATGATCACGACCAGTCACTACCAACCCTCTTTCCATCCCAAGATGATACCGCACCGGTATTATTTTCAAATAGCCTGCTTTTGTTGGGTTCCACTTCACAGTCTAGCTATTCCCAATTTTAACTCTACCTGCATTTAACCTCCCACACATCTCATTTTCTGCCGGTGCTGTAAGAAACTTAAGCTCTGGTCCAATACCTCATTAATGGACCGGAAACAACCCTTCCACACTGCAAAGTTTCAATTATTCTGCAGCCCCCAGCAAATTTATTCAAGAATTTCACATTCGTGTGTAGAATCCCTTTCCACAGCAGTAATAAACCAATCATAAAATTTTGCAATATTACCATTCCAACAACTACTAGGAGATAGTGACCAATAATCCCTCGCAAAACTACAGCTCAACAGCATATGTAGAATGCTCTCCCTCTCTCTTTCACAAACTGGATAGAAAGAATTAACTTTCACATTCTTTTCCACGTTCTTTTTCACAGTTGTGAACTACTCCCCATACCATATGTTTCAATTTTTTGGAGGGACAGCCAAATACTGGAATTTTTTTTCCAGCTGTTTCCACCAGCGCGAACGAGCGTGTATGTACTTTGATCTCAAAGCAAGTCATAACCTATTTTAACCGAGTATAAACCCTTTCTATCTTTGTAGCAAAACACGTATCATAATTATCTTTTAAATTCAACATTATGCTGGAAATTAGAACCCTATCTCGCTCATTAAAGACCCTGTTTAACAAATCATTGGTCCAAAACAGCCATCAAATCTGCTATCACACCATTTTCAAGTTTAAGAACTACACTTGAAGTAATATGTGGATGAGAAGCATATAGTAACCATGGTTCCTTATAAATAGTAATCTGTTGGCCATTACCCACCCTCCGTCCACATCCTGAAAAGAGGACATGCTGTGCAGCCAATATGTTACGCCACCTGTTATTAGGATTGTTATCTATTTGAGCTTCCATGAAAGTATCCGTGGAACAAAAGCAAGCCTTCAACAAGCAGCCAAAAACAGATGGTGGCATTGTCCACCTCCACCAGTGCCATGTTGAATTCTCTAACACGTGTGAGACCGAAGCCACCGGCAAACTTTTTTCCACAAAGGCTATCTCAATGCTTTCGGTGTATTTCTTTTTGACTGCCTTTGTATGTTCCCCACTAATATGAATTCATCATCTTTTCGAACCTTTCATACATACCACAAAGTAATAGAAAAAGAGAATAGCATGATTAAGGATACTTATAATTACCATATAACTACCAATTTTTCACTTTGTGCACATTTGTCTATGTTAAATTAGTTAATAAGAGGGAACCCTTTTGCTCCATTTAAACAAACCCTCTGTCGAGGCTGTTGATGTAACATCCAAACACGACCATAGAGTTGATATTATTATTTCTTTTCTCTAATCTTTGTTAGCAAAGCCATTTCCCAAAGTTTTTATGGCTATTTTTGGGCTAGAAAAACGATAGTTTAGGCGATATGAGCTCTATCTTTTTAGTCTCCAATAAAAGAAATTCTGTGTTTTGTGCCTAAATGAACTACTGACACACACACACACACACATAATAATTGTCCCTAGCAACTAAACTCTCTTTTTTTTTTTTTTTTTTTTGTAAAATATTCATCACATACTTGCAGAATTCTGAAACGTATACTGGACCAAGAGTGATCAAGGTGATAGGGGGCCTGGGCCAAGGTACTTTTGTAGATAATCCCCAAGATTGTATAAGTGAATGATTGAGCACAGATATCAACAATTACATTGGGCTTATGGCCCATTACCAACCCAAAGGGTGATAGGATCACGTGCCTCTTTTTTTTGGTCCTTATGGTTAGGCCATCGTTCGGTATCTGAAATTTCATCATAACTAATCTAAACCGACCTGACTGTCGGGTCTCATTTGAGGGAGAGGTCTTTCAATATTATTTTTTCTATACCTAGGGAGAGTCGAATTCCCAATCTGATTAAAGAACGAAAGTATCCTTCCAACTTATGTCAATAAGTGTCGGTGGATCACGTGCCTTTTGCCCAATGCATCCTCAAGAGCAGGTTGCTTTTCACCCTCTTCTTGTCTTTCAAGCCTTGGATCAACCGGGCCCAAGTTCTAGGCGCGACGTAGCATGATGCCTTGATGCTACATCACAGCTAGAGAGTGAGTTGCGTTTGCTGTTAATAGAGGCAAAATAAAAGCCCAATTTTTACATGTAGGACTGAGCTTTTTAGAATAGCATGTTTAGAGTCTCATAGATAATGGATTGTAACTCAATTGACACCGTTTTTTTTCCCCATAAAAGTCTCAAGTTTGACTTTTCCCTATATACTAAAAAAAAGTCTACAAAAGGAACAGTTTGGTGATACAAACACTCTCCTCAATTTGGTGATCCCAAATTCAAATTCTTGTAAAAAAAAAAAAGGAAAAAGAATAGCACCTTTAGATATAATAACCAGTTATGACAATGGAGCAAGTTTGAGTTCCAAGGACGTAGGGAAGGGGTAGGGGGGCTTAACCTCTCCTCGTCACTACCATGCTAAGGCAAGTCGGCACAGAGTCTTGCCCTAAACCCTAATTCGGGCTATATATTATGTAAAATTTTCTAAGATTGTCTCAAATCCAAGGCTAAACTAATTTATGCACCTCTAATTATAAGGGTGAGTATTCGATTAAACTGTAGCCGAAATAATTAAAATTACAATAACTAATTTAATTTGATTATATAATTTTTATAATCATAATCTAACCAAATAGATTAAAAATCGATAATTTATTTGATCGAATTAGACAATTAATTCATTTTGGTTATCCAAATCAACTCTACTTTTTATCCATGTCTATATACATGTAATATATATTATTCATATCAATCTATGACTTTAAACTATAATTTTAAAATTCAAAATTTATTTTAATTTTAGTTTATGAGATCTTATTTTTCAAATTTCAAATAAATTAAATTTTGAAAATGAAAAAGGTGTGAAATAGGAGGAAAGGGAAAGGCACGTGTGAGAGTTTAAAATGGACTAAACATTAGAAATTTGGGAAAAAAAGGGTGGAAATTAAAAGTTTTTTGTTAATTTTACTATTTTCACTATATTAGTTTTAATTTTTAAGTTTTTTCTTTTTTAATTTTTAATTATAATATTATTATAATATTTATATAAATAAAAACTATCCAAAATATATACATAAAATATTTTTAATTAATTCGATTAATTCGATTTGATCGAAATAAAATTATTAAAACTGATAATCAGTAAAATAAATTAAATTAAAATTTTATTTTATTCAAAAACAAGTCGAATATTTAATAAATTATCTAAAATGTTAATAAACGGTTCAATAAAAATGATTTTTTTGATTTTAATCGAAGAGTGTTCCACCCTACCTAATTGCATCCAGCTCCTTGATGGGGCGCCTAAACCCACTTATCGGCATGCCTTGGGTGGGGCGGGTCTAATTGAAATAGGATAAAATTGTCATTTGATGTAATTTAAAACTATATATGGTGTCTTAATCTTTATGACTTGTATATTGTTAATATGGAAAATTATACTTGCAAAAAGTTCCAATTTGGAAATCTTTCTCCTTGTTTGGTTAATTTTGTTGTTTCTTCTTTTGGGTTTGCAAAATCCCATCTGCTTGGGTTGGTGTTGATTTTGTTATAGTTTGGGGACTCGACTGGCGCCACGCTCCGTCAGGGAACAGATTTTTCTTTTCTGGCTTTCCAAGCGTCAAAATCCGTACAAAAAGATACAACGTCGAGATCCGCTCATCAACCCCCCTTTCTCTGTCTGGTCTCTCATGCTCAAATTCCAAGCAGAAACCCTAGTTCATGAAGTCAAAAACATTGCTCAGGAAGAAGACGAACAAGAGATGCAATCACTCTCCTTCCCCTCTCGCTTCTATGGCTTCTCCCAAATTCTCCCCTTCTTTCAAGCTCAAACGGGTATATCTCCTCATCTCATTTCTTGTCTTGTCTGTCATACTCGTTTCTGGTATATCGAGGAACAAGCGCGAGAAGTCCTCATTTCACATTCCTTCGTCGAAAATTTGCTCGATTGAAGTCGTCAACCACTTTCCTCACGACCCTAGAGCCTTCACTCAGGTACATTTCTCAATCTCAACCCTGAACCAATATCTGAAAATTCATCATTTACCATATCAATTTGAGAAACCGCAATTCAAATGTCAATTCCGGATGATTCTGTGAATTTTTGACAACTTAGAAATAGTTGAACAATCACAGCGAACTTGTAGTTGGAGTGAAGTCATTACGTATTTAGATATTGGAGTCATCTAATATGAACAATTGTGTAGATGAGCCATTTGTATTTTGGGTTCCACTGGGCTTTGTTGGTGAAGTCTGTTAAGCTGATACCGCAGGCTTGAGTTTGGGTCTCAACTTTTGCAGGTTTTTGAGAGTTTATATTTATAGGTAGGGGGAGAGCCTACTTCAGATAAACTCGAGGGTGATGGTTGAGAATGTTTCAAGGAGGGTGTGCACTTTATTTCACCAAAATTTCTACTAAAATAAAGTTTCAGACACTCATACCTTAGCGATGTTGAGTGCAATTAACACTGGTATGGCCTAAGAGAAGTGAAGACTTTATGTAACACTGGGGAAAGCCCACCCCACAGTGTGGATTAAACACTATTGGACAAACAGAAAAATGGCCCTTTTGTGCCCCTTATGTCTCCTGTGGATAATTTTGAGGGAAGGGAAATCGGGCGGCAGATTTTTTGGACTTCTTTTGTATTCCCGTGTACTATGTATTTTGTGTCTTGTGGCAAAATTACTTGGTTTTTATATTCATGCAATCAATAATGTTTGTTACTTGGTTCCAGGGGCTTCTGTATGCGGGAAATGATACCCTATTTGAGTCAACTGGTCTTAATGGGAGGGTAAGCTGCATTTTGATTTGGAAGATTTCTGTTTCGTTTGGTGATTTATTTCTAGCATTGATATATGAAGTTCTATTGTTAATGTTCAAAAGTGGTTTGTCTTTTCTTTTTCTTTCTAGATGGTACTTCTAGCAAAAAACAGTTACAGATTTTGATTCCTTTTACTAACAATTTTGTATAGTTTTTTTTAAGGTCCACATAGCAGGTAAATTCCTGATTCTCCATTTAACTTAAACAAACTCCATGGCTGAACAGCTTTTTTAAAGTTGAGTGTGTCATAAAATGTGGTGAACAAATGAGGTGAAGTTATGATGAATGAGATTTGAATTCTTTTATGTTTGTTGTTATTTACTTCCTATTTTCTTTCATTTTTCTTTCCTTTCATTATTTTTATTGTTTATTTTTTAGTGTTATTTTCTTTATTTTTGTTTTCATACTTTAATTTTATTTTTTTAATATTTTATTTAATTTTATTTTTTATTTCTATTATTTATTTATTTATTTTTTCATCTTTTCTATATTGGTCGCTCAAACGATTGACTTCAAAATTTGGGATTAATGTTTAGTTTGTTGTTGTATTTTCTTTCATTGATCTATTCAATTTGTCTAGAGAGTGGTTGCTATAACCTAAGCCACCTTCAGATAATAGATGTAGCTTAAAAAAAAGCGTTGGGCAGCATAGTTTTTGAGGATATTTAGACTGTTTCCCTAATTATATAGATTTGTTTTGAGCACAATCATTCTTGTCTTCTCCCAACTAGTGAGTTTCAGTTTAAACAAATATATGAATTTCTTGCAGTTACTCATGCTGTGATATTTATGCAGCTTTTTCATTGTTAAGGGTTTAGCCAAAGTCATACTAACTTTGAAATTCTTTGGGTTCTCTTTTCTTTTCCCTATCGTTTCAGTCATCAGTTCGCAAAGTAGCACTGCAGACTGGAAAGGTACAATCCAGTTATCAAGGCTCTTCTTTGTGTGTTTAAGTTCATTAATTTTTTGGTTATATATGTTTTAAATGTACTATATTTCATTATATTTTGAATGAAAATTTGTGACTATTAAACTTGGGATGATTTATGACATATTTGAGAACAAATACACTAATAGTAATGGACTAACCTGCTGCTGAAGATTTTTTCCAGATAAAAATTTTAGTAGCAATCATTGTCTGCTCTAATCAGCACATATTGATCTTATTTGTTGTTAGTCTATTCATTTTGAGCTACATGGTTTGCTCATAATGATGGGATAGTTGATGATATGGTGAGGATCAAAGAAACAATGCTAGACGGAGCAAAGCAAATCTTTATAATTTTTTATTAACAAGCATTTGGTAGAGATAAATTGTCCGCGGGAAGAGCCACTTGAAATATAAGGCATGGGTGTAGAGACCATGGAGGGGAAAAAAAAAATTGATGCGGTCCCCTGTTACTGAAGGGGATGCTACTGTTGGTGTCTGAGGAGCAAATTTGATGGATAGTGAAGGGCATACATACTGGATATTATGTCTCCTAAATCACTCTTGAACTCTTTTTCATGTAGTTTTGTGTGTGTATCATGTGATGTGAGTTCTTTGCATTACTTAGAGCATTAATCCTATGCCCCTGGAAGTTAATATGCTACGCATCATGTGTGTGTTGATGAAAGCATTAATGCAGAGAAATTAATTTTATTGTTGAAGAATTTCTGGAAACAAATGTATTAGTTGCTCTTATGTGTATGTGTAGTACTGAAACTACTGAAAAAAATGCCACAAGTTGCAAATTTTCGGCTAGTTTGTTCTGAAATCTATGTTGTTTCATGTCTGCCAGGTAATGGCCATAGAGAAAATGGATTATTCTTATTTTGGGGAGGGCTTGACTCTTCTTGGTGACAGGTTTGTAAACTTTATAGGTATTAGTTGCTTGCTGCTTTTCTGTTCCCTCTTTGATTCACAAAATTGAGAAATGAAACTAATAACCATTATGGTCTGTGCAGTTTGTTTGAATTTTCAATTTAATTTACCTTAAGGTGAAACAAATCCCATGACCCTAATTTCTTTCATGTTTGAATAATAAATGAAGGTACTTTTGGTTAATTAAAATATGTTTGTCTGCTAGTTTATTAATTTTGTCATAAGAATATGCTTCACTAATCACGTGGGCCACACTTAGTCCAAGTTGATAATTCTGTTATATTTCCCCTTTTATCGTCACACAGTGACAATTAGGTCTTCAATGCGGTACATGCAGAAAACAGTAGCTGATTTTGAATATTACCTCGTCTGCTGCTTATTAGTGATTTTCTTCTCTTTTATCATGTAGATCTTGTCTTCCAATTAAGGGGGATTGGGAAAGATTGACAGCTCTGTTTGAGATAGATTCTTTTCTTATTTTTTTCCCTTGGCATTGTTGCGAGGTTGAGGCGAAGTTGTAAATTCTTCTGTAATAGAAGTTCAAATCTTAACCTCCCTCAGATGTGGCCTTCTTTATTTTATTTTACTTATTCTTTTTATGATGGCAGCTTCTTGAGTATGTTGCTGTCTTACGTAATTTGCAAAAAAGTGTTACCATGTTATCTCTGTGAAAATGGTCCTTATACAGTATGTCTTATTTATTGATCATGGTTGGAGTGAAAGCCTTTGCAAATAGGGTTTTGGTTATCAATACTTTGCATGCAGTGAGTGATACTATCTGAGATGATATTGTTTCGCATTAAAAAAAAAGAAAAAAAAGAATGGCTGTGCCAGATATATTGTTATTATTTTGGTTAAAGGGCGAGATAATGGGAGCTATAAAGGTGAGCAGGACCGCTTCCCCCTCCCCAACACATGGTCTCTTTTGAGGTTCTCTTTGAATTTCGTCCCAGGACTCATTAGGATTTGATATGTTTGTGTTGTGAAACTAGGATTATTTGTATGTCAAGTGGAGGTCCTTGATTCCTCTTGCCTTATAGGAAACTCGTATTTGTTGGGATTCAAGTGCAGTGGTTCAACCTATGGATGCTACATTGATGTTAGGGTGAGAGAGAGAGAGATTGGGGGAGGGGGATAAATCTTGGAACTATAATGATTGATTATTTATTTGTTTATTTTTGTGATAGCATGGATGCAATTAAAATTTTAGAACATCAAGGGGTCATGCTCTTTCGATCATGGAAAAATGGATTGTTGATCCGTCTAGGTTTAACACAAAACATTGAGATGTGTGTGTTTAGTTAGAGCTTGATGGAGCCTGCCTTATATCTTACCTTTTCTATTTCATCACACTCTGCATATTTCTCTCTTGTGTGTATAATATTGAACATTAGTAAACGTTTGATCATGTTTCTGATATTGCAATATTTTATATTCTCTTATAGGTTATTCCAAGTAACTTGGCTGAGGCAGACTGGTTTCATATATGACCGTAATAATTTAAGCAATGTTCGTGCTTCACCTTATCTTCCTTGTATTATCAAGTGATTTCTTCACAAACAGACAAGATTGTCAAAAACATATTGAACCTCAGGAATTTTTCAATATATTTCTTAAGTTTCATCTTCAAAAATCACTCTCATAGCTTCTGGATGGATGGTCTTAGAGCTTATGTATTGAATACCTGAAAGATAGATTTATCGTTGAAAAAAAAAAATGGTCATGTACAAATAAATTATCTTTTTTACATTGATTTAAGCAATCAAGTTGAGAATAATTTTTGTATGTTGCCTGTAGTTGTTTGGTGAAAAATGTTTATAGATATAGATGGTTTTTGTTTTCCATTGCCCCAGACTATTTCTGGGATGTATTACGAAAAATATAGCCTAATTCTGGTCATTAAGATTCATTTGTTTCTTGATCATGAGAACATGTTTCTTCTAAATGCATTGTTGCTTTCTTTATCCTAAACCAGTAGATGAAAATCTTGTGTCAATTGCAGATGACTGAACCAGAAAATTTAGAAGTGCTGTTCCTAAACAAACTTCTCTTGAATATTGCTCACTTTCACCACACTGACATGAATTCATTCTAAATAGACCATGGTAATAGCTCCTTCAAGAATGTGAGAGCTGAGGCCAGGGTTCGATTTGTGGTACTAACACACAGAAGATGCGTTTTTGAAAACGATAAAGTAGGACACTGAATACTATGATCTACTGGATGTATTTGTAGGACTGCTGCTTTTTATTTTCCATAACATCAGAGTGCTAAAATAATTTTTCTTGATACATGTCTGAATAATTTATATAATACTGGAGTGCACTTTATACTAGGCTGAGTTGCTCTGTAGATTTGACGACTGATCCCCAAAGCTTTGTGCAGGTGAAACAATTTAGTCATCAGATGCAAGATGGATGGGGACTAGCAACTGATGGGGAAGTTCTATTTGGAAGTGATGGAACTTCAACATTATATCAGATTCACCCACAAACATTCAAAGGTATTCAGATGTGACAAATGAGACCCTTAAACAATCCCCACCTCCAAACTGGATGCATGCTCGCAATCTCTTTTTCTCTCTCTCTCATTGGGTGCCTGTAAATTTGTGCACGCATTCTATGCACCTCTTTGCCTTTCTTTGCTGTTGATTGCATGCTAGTTATGTATTTTCTTAATCCAAGTTCTTGAGGATGCTGCCTCCATCTACCAATTTATTATAATGGCATTAATGTTGCTTCTATCTGTTAGCACTCACATCAACATGGTTTGGAATATTCTGTATTGAGAATAGTATTTCTTACATTCTTTTGAATTAGAGACGCTTGATTTGCATTTACTGTTGCATTACAGTTCTTAGAAAACAAACTGTTAGATACAAAGATCAGGAAGTGCACAACCTTAATGAACTGGAATTTGTAAATGGTGAAGTTTGGGCAAATATATGGCAGGTAGTCTCCACTATCCCTTTTCATTTGTGTCATATTTGTCGTTTTGAATTTTCCATCTGGAGATGATGCCTGCGCCGTTGTCATTTTACATTTTGGTTTTCTCACCTCCTCTCATTATACTAATTCTTCTTTTGACCTTTTTGAAAACCATCATGAAACATCATTGCTGTATTAAGGGCATTACACATGTAAGAGTATAGAAATGCCCTCGAAATGCACAAGTGTCTGCATGTGTTGTACTCGTTGCTTGGTTGAATCTTGGAATCCTTTTGCTTCCAGACTTATAATGATTGTTAACACCGTGCCCTAGCTCCCTTTTTTCCTTGTACTTGATCTGTTGCTATAAATGTCATGCTGAGTGTAGTCCATCCCAAAATTTGGGATTAAAGCTTAGTTTGTTGTAATATCACGCTGAGTGCCGTAGGCTATTTGATTACCTTCACTCTTTAAGTTTGGGGTATGCTCCTTAAATTTCAGAGTGTTTCTTGGTCCTTTAATTTCTTATTTTGAAGATATGTGGGAATCTTTTATTATTTGTATCTCCTGGGGCTTTGCATTATGCTTTTTATGAATAGAAGATGGGGGTGGGGGAACAGCTTGGTGGGCTAGCTTGGTTCTCTGGCTTGTTTAAGTTGGCATTTTGGGCTGATGCTCCTGCATTGGATGATGGCCCCTTTTTCACTTCTTCCTCTTTTTAGAAATGGAATTGTATTACCATGAACCTAGATCAGGGGTGTTATGACACCTGGGTTGAGCTCGGATATTACAATACCCAAGCTTAAGCTCGATGTACTTTAGGTGAGCTCAAGCTCGTCGAGCTCGTCGAGCTTGTATTTTTCGAGTCCGAGCTCAAGCTTGCTTGAAGTGTCGTCAGGTAGTGTCGTCCGGTAATGTCGTTGGATAGTGTAGGTAATATATTTAAAAAATATATTTAAAAACGTAATTTTATATATAAAAATTATTTTTAAAAAAATATAATTATATATAAAAATTATCTTTTTAAAAAATTAATATCTCTTGGGTAGTTCGTCGAGCCTTCAAGCTCAACACAGTTGGGTTCGAGCTCGAGCTTTGACCGGATAGTGTCACGGGTATCTGTGACACTACCCGTGTATCATAACAGCCTTAACCTAGATTGCAATGCAGGTTGAACTGTATTTGTTTTTTATTGCTTGGAAGATTTTAATAATTACCTAAGTACTGTGGCAGAGTGATTGCATTGCTAGAATCTCACATGGAAGTGGCAATGTGGTGGGATGGATTCTTCTCCTTAATTTGAGGTTCTGCCTGTTCTCCCTACACTCTATCCGTTCATGAAAATTTTAATTTGATCAACAAGTACACAGGTTACTTTCTTATGCCACTTAAAGTTAAATTGTATGGCCTTGTTTCCTTGCGCTGTCACAGGGAGGGTTTGCTGAGAGCTGGAGTAAGTGTAAGCACCAATGCCTTTTTAAGAAGATGCACCAACCTTTTTATGTTTGGGAGTTTATAAACAAATTGAAGAAATCTAAATATTCAATTAACCTGTCAACTTTACTGATTATGGGAGCTTTGTTATCCTTTCAGGGTATCGATGTTTTAAATGGCATAGCATGGGACAACGAAAAAAATCGTGTATTTGGTAAGCACATATATTTGGCATAGCATTTTCTTACAGTGAATGAGTGTTGTTCATGGACCTCGTTGCTCCCAATTCTCTATTTCAAGAAAGCTTTAAATTATTTCAAAAATATCTGTGGTACTTATTATAGTAACTGTGGCTGGCTAAAGGGATTATTATTTTGTTTAACAGTGACAGGAAAATTGTGGCCGGTGCTGTATGAAATTAAGCTGCAGCCTCTTACAAAGCCACTTGGCTGGGACATCGAGCAGATCTGCATGCGAGGACCAGTTAATTTTATAAAGTCGTAGAAAGGTTTTGGCCTGTATCAATTGCACTGTCATAGCGAGGTATAATATTCTCACCAATGTAATTGACGAAACTTCATCAACAGACAGAATGAGAGAGACAACTAAATTGTTAGCTAATTGCTGGAATAGAAATATTGAATTGCAGAAATCAAATTGTCAGCTAATCTCTCTCTCTCCCCCTCTCCCCTCCCCCGCCCCCCCCCCCCCCGCCACCCACCCCAATCTTGGGTTTCTGATCCTCCATCACGCAACTTCGTAGGCAATCCGGATCAAATTAACATTTCTCATCTCATGTTCTGTTAATAATTGGAGTTGTGGCTCCAATGGGAGCAATTCAAAATAAAATAGAGAGAAAAAGATGTGCGCACATGCAATCTAAACATGAAAAACACTTTGCGCGAAAGAGACATCAGTGACATACGAGTTTAAAGCGATCACTGGGAGCATGGATGATGGTTTTACTAATTCCAAAAAAATAAAGTCAGAGGTAGTATGATACCACCTGACCCAACAAATTCGATAGCTAAAGAAGATTTGATATATTCAAAGATTTCCTGTCCTGTTAACGTGGCAGAAAACAATTGGTGCATAAAAGGATACCAAAAATCTTAATTCCCACTAGATCCGTTAAGATGAATTTGAAATATTCAAAGATTTCCTTACCGTTTTGTGAAAATATCACACACAAGATCAGATCAACACCACTGAGAATTTCACTGCAAATTCACTCTGCTTGAAGCTTTAGAATTATCGACTCCTCTTCTCCATCTTCTATCCTAATCAAACACTTGCAATGTCATCCATCCGTGCATTTTTCTCCAAACCCACCTCAATTTTTGGTCTCAAATTATGGATTTTGATTCTCATTTGCATTGGCTTATTCCTTGCTCTGGTTCTTTTAATTCTCTCATTCATGGCAATTTATCAATGTCGTAAAAAACGCCATCGTTTCAACTATGGTTTATCCAAGGCAATTGGATCAACTGGGGCTCGGAGTACATATGATAGGACAAATTGGACTCATACTAGTGCCTTAAACTTGACCTCACTCTCTAGGTGTCCTTCGTGTTCATATCTTGGTTGGGGAAATTTGTATAGTTTGAGTGAGATCATGTCCGCTACAAATGGACTTGCTGAGGAGAATGTGATTGGAATTGGAGATTGTTATGGGATTATTTACTCTGGAGTTTTGTGGGATCACACCTACGTAGCAGTGAAGAATTTTCCTAAAGAATGGCCAGTACTTCATTCGTTTCTTATTTATCTATCTTCTTTGGAATTTTTGTAATTGAGAAATTTGACATGAGTAGTGATTTTTGCAGTGCTTATGTTGGGGAATTTATAGCAGAGGTACAGGCACTTGGGCGCATTAGACACAAAAATGTGGTCAAGTTGCTTGGCTATTGTATGGATCAAGACTATAGGTTTGCCTTTTTCCCATTACAAGTCTTCCTCCTTTTTCTTCTGGGAAAGGACTAGAAAGGAATACAAAAATTGTTATTCCCTTTTCTCCACCATCAGGGATTCATCTATAATGATATTTACTTTGAACTATAACTATTTTTTACTTGGAGTCCTAAACCCTTTCATAACATCCTCAATAAAGAGATTAAATTCTTAAGGTTTAATTTACTATTACTTGAATGTTGAAAACCTCTTATCACGTTTTTACAATTTCAACCCTATATTTTTTTTAATACTTCTATCAAATATGCCTAGTGAAACTGCTGTTTTATCTTGCTGGTTTTACCAATTAGGATGCTTGTGTACGAGTATGTAGAGAATGGCAATCTGCACAAGTGGCTCCATAAATGTGCAAGACCGATTAGCCCACTTACTTGGAACATTAGAATGAAGATTATTGAAGGATTAGCAAAAGGGTAACCAGATCTGAGTACCCCTTTTTTGTGAATTTTTATGCATGGCATTTGTTATTTTAAGAGGATTAAATTCAACTTTAGTGCAGGTTGGCATACCTTCATGAGGATACAACACCGAAGGTGATCCACAGAGACCTAAAATCTACAAGCGTATTGCTTGATCATCAATGGACTTCAAAAATCTCCGGTCTTAGAATGACTGGGTTTTTAGTGCCGGCTCGGTGTTCTTGGACTAATCAAGTCATGGAAATTTCTGGGTTAGTCCTTAATATACACCAAAGTTTACAGAACATAAATAATTGTATTCATATGCTAAGTATTGATTAAATTTTATTAATTTGTTATTTGCAGTTACATTGCTCCGGATGATTTTTTAACAGAGAAATGTGATGTTTATAGCTTTGGAATCTTAATAATGGAGATTATAACCGGAAGGACTCCCATAGATTATAGTCGACCCGAATCAGAGGTAGTTATTTTTCTCATTAGTCTATGAACATTATGACATGGTCCTTTTCTTTTTTGGTTCCTTTTCCTATATTCATACAATGCCTCTACCTTGCAGGTACATTTGATTGAGTGGTTAAAGACAATGGTTTCAAGCCAAAACTCTTGTTTGGTATTGGACCCAAAGCTGCCAGAGAAACCAACATCCAAGGAGCTTAAAAGGGTTCTTTTGATTGCTCTTCGTTGTGTCGATCCTTGTCCTGAAGACAGACCTACGATGGGAGATGTCATCCACATGCTTGAACCGCGAGACCGACTCCTTGATACATAATATTTCCTATATATTGTCTAATTCATGAGCTACATCATTCGATTTTCCTCCCAGAAATGAGAGTGTTCTGTTAGTGTGAAACACGATTTTTATCCATTATGATAATTTGTAATTTATAACTATACTAAATCTTTTTACGACATGTCTTAATCATTTTTTCTTGTTATATAAGAGTCATAGAAATACATGCGTCTATAAAAATTTAAATATTAGATTTCGAGAAATATATTTAAATTTTTTTTTTTAATAATTCGGGTGTCCCTACAAGAATTATGTCCTAATCATTTTCACATGCGTACTTCATTGTTTAGAAGTTAATTAATGGATCAAAAGTGGGATTGAAATATCCATACGTAACCCTTTTAATCAGCAATAACTTAAAATTGAGTATTGTTATGCAAATTAAATTTTTCACAACAAAACTTACTAATCTAAGTTGACGTATTTTTAGTTAAATATTTATTTTTAAACTATTTAAAATATATTGATGAGTTGATTAAAAATATGTCAAAACATATTAATAAAAATTTGTCACATATATTATCTCAAAAAATTATTTAATTTATGTAATATTAGTCTAAAAAATTATAATCGATAAATTTCACTCATAATACTTATTGAAATATTATTTTATTTATTCTAAAAGAAGAAAGTTCATATAAAATAAGAAATGCGTTTATGTTATTTTAAAAGAAAAAGAAAACAAATAGAAATACCATCTTAATTAATGGAATAAATTTCTGGCTCAAAAGTTAGGAGAAAAAAATTGGAAATTCGGTTATTGATTTATATGGGAGATAAAAGGAAAAATTGTTGAGCGGAGTGGAACAACATGCAATATATAGTGATGAGTGAAGTGATAAGTGAAATAATAAACAGTATTCAAAATTAAATATCATAATATATATTATTTTGTCGACAATGTGGTGCTCCTTAATAAAATTAAAGAGAATATTAACATTAAATTAAATTTTTGTATAGATATATTAAAATACAAAAAATTTAAATTAAATCAGTCAAAAATTAAATTTATAAAATGTATGGTTGGTAACAGTTATTAAAATGATAAAAAAAGATTAAATTAGGAGGACATGATATATCAAAAAGTGAATATTTTAGATATCTGAATCCATTATGCAAAGTGATAGAAATTGTAACACCAAAAAAAAAAAAAAAAAAAAAATCGGGATTAGGGCTAAAAAGCCCTGATCTCTCTTTTTCCCTCTCTCTCTCTCTCTCTCTCTCTCTCTCTCTCTCTCCCTCTCTCTCTCTTTCTCTTTCTCTTCTCCTCCGCCGCTGCCTTCTCCTCCGCCGTTGCCGCTGCCTTCCGTCACCCGCTGCCATGCCCTCTCGCGAGCAGCTCCTTCCTCCCACGATCGCCGCCGCTACAGTACCTCCCCGCGAGCAGTGCCTTCCTCCCGCGTTCGCCACCGCTGCAGCACCTCCTTCCTCACGCGAGCAGCGCTGAATCTTCTGCTCGAGCGCTCCACAGCGCGAGCGTGCGCCTGCTTGGGACCACGCCTGCGCACGACCGCGCACCTGCGCACGAGCCCAGCGCCCCACAGTGCGCGATCTCCAGCGAGCCCTGCATGCGACCCCGAGCGAGCCAGCGAGCGACCCAGCGCGAGCCAGCATGCGAACCCAGCACGAGCGCGAGCGCGCGAACCCAGCACGAGCGCGAGCGCGCTCCAGCGCACGATCCTGCTCGCGAGCATGAACCCTAGCTCGTGAGCGGGCCAGCCCACCAGCGGCCCAAGGCCCAGTCCAACCCTCGGCCCATTGCAACCCGCGGCCTATTACGGCCCGTGCACCCACTGTTGACCCGCGAGCCCACTGCGGCCCGCGAAACCCGCTGCTGTCAGCAAGCCGGGCTGAGAGCCCGCTAGCCCACCAGCCCGCTAGCCCACCGGCCCGCGAGCTCGTGACGGCCCGCGAGCCTGCGACCAGCTGTTCCCTTCGAGAGCTCACCTGCATCTTCTGTACTGCAGGTAACGACTAAAATTGGTTAAAATTCTATGGTTTGGAGTTAGAAATTTAGTTGTTGCTAATATATTTGAAATTTGGAAATATTATAGGTTTTAGACCAATCCGACGGGCGAACGACAGCTAAGTCTGAAACCTGAGGAACCCTAGGTAAGAGAAATGCACCCATTTCAAAGTTTCAATAAAATTTGGTAAAAAAATCCCTTATTAGGGTTTTAATTGATATAAAATTTGACGATTTGATTAGATTTGTTTTTGGACACTCGTTAAAAAATAGGGAGTGACCACCCTCCCTAAATATGTGAGTGGAACTCTAATCTCTTACATAAAATAGTAAAACATGTTTTCTACCGTATTTTCAATAAAACATGTTTTTTATATGCATTGATTTGACGTATGATATTGAATTTCAAATCCGTTTGTGATTATTGGAGTGTCTTGAATTATATTTACGATGATTACGAATCCATGGTTTGAAATGAAACAATAATTGTACCATTACTTGAAAATTTAAAATTTCATTTTCTACCGTTGCATTGATATACTATTTGAAATGATTCGATAAAATGTATTGGCACGCAGATTTGAAATATTTTGATGAACTATGTGGGTTGGATACCCACTAATTATGCGATGATATGATGTTACTTGTGGGACGTTGTGCCCTAGGACGTTGTGCCCTCGTGATACTATGATAATTCCGTAGCTACGAAGGGTATTTGTAGAGGCACAGGTTGCCCGGATACGCTTCTGCAGGAAGTATCCGCAAACGTCATTTATTCTAAGGGCTATAAGCGCGGCCGGTTGAACCCACGTAAGGGGAGGAGGATCGACTTTGCAGAGTCGTACTGGTATGTCTGGCACAGGCCAGCAAGGGGCACCTGCGCACTCATCTCTTACCGCTCTCCGGACTGCAGCCGGGAGTAATACAGTGCCAGGATCATCACGACAGTAGCCTAGGGCCCAGACTTGTATGTTTGTGATGACACAGGAGGACGAACAGGCAAATTCTGATGTTATTATGGGTAATCCTCCCGTAAATCCCTCAGTGTAGTACTTTTGTTGTACTTTTTGTATGATTTTTTTTGTATATTTTGATGTCGATGTATAGTTTTGACTAGTTAAAACTTTTGAAGCTTAACTAGTTTGATATATATATATATATTCGTTCACTTTTTCTTCGCATTTTAAATTCTATTGATTTTTTTCTTACTTTTAGGTACCATGCGAATATTTGGTATCGACGCTAGTATTCTCATAGATACCGGGTCGAATTTTTACTATGTGAGCGACACGTTCACTCGCCATTCTCATAGACCTCTCGCGCCACTTGATGAGAAGATTATGGTAGTCACTCCTCTTGACAAGCATATCATTCGAGATACAGTCTATAGAGACTGTGAGGTGGTTTTTAGGGAGGCGATATTAGAAACAGATCTAATTCCGCTCCCTATCACTGATTTCGATGCCATCCTAGGGATGGATTGATTGAGTTTACACCGGGTTTCCGTAAATTGTTTCACGAAAGAGTTTGAGTTTAGGAGGTCCGAGCAATCACCGTTAGTATTCCGGGGCGAGCGACGAGTATTGTCCCGCAACATTATATCTGTTATGAAGGCCAGACGCTTGGTACGCCGTGGTTGTATGGCTTATCTGGCTTATGTTGTCGACATCACCGTTGAGGGACCGAGACTTGAGATGTCCTTGTGGTGCAGGAATTTCCAGATGTGTTCCCCAAGGAGCTTCCCGGATTACCACCAGTTCGGGAGTTCGAATTCAAGATTGATCTAGTACCGGGGACCAATCCTATTTCTATTCCGCCATACAGAATGACGCCTGCTGAACTGAGAGAGGTTAAAACTCAATTACAAGAACTTCTGGACAAGGGATTTATTCGCCCGAACACCTCACATTGGGGCGTTCCGGTGCTGTTTATAAAGAAAAATGATAGTATATTTCGGCTTTGTGTGGATTACAGGTAATTGAACAAAGCCACCATCAAAAACAGATATCCCCTGCCATGTATCGATGACTTGTTTGATCAGCTGCAGGGAGCTAAGGTTTTCTCTAAGATTGATCTCCGTTTGGGTTATCATCAGTTGAGAATTCGGGCCGAAAATGTACCCAAGACAGATTTTCGCACCCGATACAGCCACTACGAGTTTTTAGTCATACCGTTTAGGCTTACTAATGCCCCAGCTACTTTTATGGATTTGATAAACAGAGTTTTTCACGATTACTTGGATCGTTTCGTCATCGTATTCATCGATGACATCTTGATATATTCACGGAGTGATGAAGATCATGTTGAGCACCTTCAGGTGGTATTGCAGATACTCCGTGAGAAGTAGTTATATGTAAAATTCTCGAAATATAAGTTTTGGCTAAGACAAATTGGATTCTTGGGGCACATTGTTTCCGCAGAGGGTATTTATGTTGATTCGCAGAAGGTTAAGGCTATAGTGAAGTGGGAGCAGCCATAAACAGTTACCGAGATTCGTAGTTTTCTCGGTTTGACCGGGTATTATCGCAGGTTTGTAGAGGGATTCTCCCGAATAACTGCTTCGTTGTCGAGATTGACCCAGAAGCGAGTCAAGTTTGAGGCAAGCTTCCAAGAGCTCAAACAACGGTTAACATCGGCCCCTATTTTAGCCCTTCCCACTAGTAGTCGGGAGTATACAATGTACAGTGATACTAGCCGACAGGGATTGGGTTGTGTTCTGATATAGGATGGTCGGGTTATTGCGTATGCCTCGCGACAGCTGAAGAAACACGAGATTAATTACCCGACACATGATTTTGAGTTGGCAGCCATAGTCTTTGCATTGAAGATATGGCGGCATTATCTTTATGGAGTGACCTGCAGGGTATTTACAGATCACAGGAGTTTGAAATATCTATTTACCCAAAAGGAGCTGAATTTAAGACAAAGGAGATGGTTCGAACTCCTCAAAGATTATGACCTCATTATTGACTATCATCCGGGCAAGGTGAATGTTGCAGCAGATGCCTTGAGTCGGAAGTCAGCATCATCCTCACAGTCGACAGAGAAAGCCTACCTTTCTTGTTTAGTGGGACTCCGAGTCTTAGAAGTCAGTTTGACTAACGATGATCAGGGAGGCTTACTAGCCAAATTTGATGTCAGGCTGACTTTGTTCGACCGTATCAGAGAGTTTCAGAGTACAGATAATGAGATTCAGGGTTTTGCGGATAAAGTCTGCAGAGCTGAGGGCGGAGATTTCAAAGTCCGTGATGATGGACTCATGGTATTCAGAGACAAAATGTGTGTCCCGGTCAATAGTGATCTTCGACGTGCTATCCTTGAGGAAGCACATTCTTCTGCATATGCTATGCATCCCGGGGGTACGAAAATGTATCGGACCATCAGGGGTAGCTATTGGTGGTCAGACATAAAGAGGGATATAGCAGAGTTTGTGGCACGATGCTTGGTGTGCCAGCAGGTGAAGGCCGAGTATCAACGTCCAGCGAGCACACTGCAGCCTCTTCCCATTCCTGAGTGGAAATGAGAGCATATTACTATGGATTTCGTGATGGGATTGCCACGAACTTTTACACGGCATGATGCGATTTGGGTAATTGTCGATCGACTCACCAAATCTGCACATTTTATCCTTATCCGCGGTGACTATTCTTTAGAGGCGTTGGCACGTCTCTACATTGATACCATAGTTCGACTTCACGGGGTGTCTGTGTCGATTGTTTCAGATAGGGACCCCAGGTTCACATCTAGGTTTTGGTCTAAGTTGTAGGAGGCATTGGGTACTAAATTGAATTTTAGTACGACATATCATCCTCAGACGGACGGCCAGTCTGAGAGGACCATTCAGATCCTTGAGGACATGCTGAGGGCATGTGTGATGGATTTCTGGGGTAGTTGGGACCGGCCACCTTCCACTGGTCGAGTTCGCATATAATAACAGTTATCAGACCAGTATAGGGATGCCCCCGTATGAGTCACTGTATGGCAGAAAGTGTCGCACCCCGATATGCTGGGATGAGGTCGGAGAGCGACTCTTAGCAGCATCGAGTTGATTGAGCAAACAAAAGACAAAATTAAGGTCATCCGTGAACGGATGAAAGCCGCCCAGGACAGACAGAAGGCATATGCCGATCGTAGGTGGCTACCTCTTGAGTTTGCTACGGGAGATATGGTTTTCTTGAGGATATCTCCTTGGAAGGGAGTTATAAGGTTTAGGCAGCGGGGCAAGTTGAACTCCAAATATATTGGACCCTTCCGTATCCTTGAGAGGGTTGAAAGTATGGCATATAGATTGGAACTTGCAGATGAACTATCTCGTATTCACGACGTATTCCATGTCTCAGTATTCATGAAATACTTGGCCGATCCTTCTCATGTACTTGAGCCTCTACCTCTTGAGTTACGAGAGAACCTTAGTCTTCCAGTTCAGCCCGAGGCTATTCTAGATCGACAGGTCAGAAAGCTGCGGAGTAAGGAAATTTCATTGGTCAAAGTTTTGTGGAGAAGTGATTAGGTCGAGGAGGAGACCTGGGAGCCCGAGAAGGCTATGAGCAGACAGTACCCCCATTTATTTGCAGTTTAGTTTTCTTTTAGTTTCGAAAACGAAACTTAATTTTAAGGGGTTAGAAAATGTAATACCAAAAAAAAAAAAATCGGGATTAGGGCTAAAAAGCCCTAATCTCTCTTTTTCCCTCTCTCTCTCTCTCCCTCTCTCTCTCTTTCTCTCTTTCTCTCTTTCTCTTCTCCTCCGCCGCTGCCTTCTCCTCCACCACGGCCTCTCCCTTCTGCCGCCCACCGCTGCCACGTCCTCCCGCGAGCAGCTTCTTCCTCCCGCGATCGCCTCCGCTGCTGCACCTTCCCACGAGCAGCGCCTTCCTCCCACGATCGCCACCGCTGTAGCGCCTCCTTCCTCGCGCGAGCAGCGCTGAATCTTCTGCTCGAGTGCTCCACCGCGCCGAGCGTGCGCCTGCTCGGGACCACGCCTGCGCACGACCGCGTGCCTGCGCACGAGCTGCAAGATCTCTGCTCGAGCCCAGCACGTGACCCCGTGCGAGCCAGCGCACGACCCAGCGCGCGATCCCAGCATGAGCGCGAGCGGGCTCCAGCACGTGATTCAGCTCGTGAGCGTGAGCCCTAGCTAGTGAGCGGGCCAGCCCACCAGCGTCCCAAGGCCCAGTCCAACACTCGGCCCACTGCAACCCGCGGCCTATTGCGGCCTATTGCGGCCCATGCACCAACTGTTGACCCGCGAGCCCACTACGGCCCGCGAAGCCCGCTGTTGCCAGCAAGCCGGGCTAAAAGCCCGTGAGCCCACCAGCGGGCCAGCTCGCCAGCCCGTGAGCTCGTGACGGCCCGTGAGCCCGCGACCAGCTGTTCTCTTCGAGAGCTCACCTGCATCTTCTGTACTGCAGGTAACGACTAAAATTGGTTGAAATTCTAGGGTTTGATGTTAGAAATTTAGTTGTTGCTAATATATTTGAAATTTGGAAATATTACAGGTTTTAGACCAATCCGACAGGCGAACGACAGTTAAGTCTGAAACCCGAGAAACGCTAGGTAAGAGAAATGCACCCATTTCAAAGTTTGAATAAAATTTGGTAAAAAAAATCTCTTATTAGGGTTTTAATTAATATGAAATTTGAGGATTTGATTAGATTTGTTTTTGGTGACTCGTTGAAAAATAAAGAGTGACCACTCTCCCTAAATATGTGAGTGTGACTTTAATCTCTTGCATAAAATAGTAAAACGTGTTTTCTGCCGTGTTTTCGGTAAAACATGCTTTTGATATGCATTGATCTGACGTATGATATTGAATTTCAAGTCCGTTTTGTGATTATTGGAGTGTTTTGAATTATATTTACGATGACTATACATCCATGGTTTGAAATGAAACAATAATTGTGCCATTACTTGAAAATTTAAAATTTCTTTTTCTACCGTTGTATTGATATGCTGTTTAAAATGATTCGATGAAACGTATTGACACGCAGATTTGAAATGTTTTGATGAACTATGTGGGTTGGATGCCCACTAGTTATGCGATGATATGAGGTTACTTGTGGGACGTTGTGCCCTGGGACGTTGTGCTCTCGTGATACTATGATGATTCCGTATCTGCAAAGGGCGTTTGTAGAGGCACAGATTGTCCGGATACACTTCTGCAGGAGGTATCCGCAAACGTCATTTATTCTAAGGGCTATAGGCGCGGCCGGTTGAACTCACGTAGGGGGAGGACGTGTGTGACGCCACCGTCTAGCGCCTGGGCGAGGTCCTATACACGTTGATGAATTAGCCCTAGCGAACTCATGGCCAACGTCGGGGTAGAGAGCGTTTTAAAGTCTATGCATAATAAAACCCCCGATGCGCCTGTTCTTGGTCACGGTTGACCTTTGCCAGAACCATTTTTGGCTCGCTCTGATATTATTTGATTTTAAATAGATTCATACATACTTGTTATCGTGTGATTGATTAAATGATTTCAAATTGCTAAACAAATCATGTTTTGCTTCGAAATGTAAATTTTTGTTTCGAATGTTATTTGACACTTCAATGGTTCATCCATACTATTTATGCTGGATGTTATCCCCCTCACTCACTGAGTATCTTCCCGTGATACTCACCCCTCCATTTTCTCTCCTCAGACAGATTTATTGTGATAGAGCGACGTCACAGACTCTAGAGCGGATTTGGTATTCATGACGGTGAGATTTACTTTAAATAGAAATATGAAATCTTAATTTAGTTTCGACTCTACGGGTCTTGACATAGAGGTCCGTAGTTGGCCATGCACTTATTTTGGGATGACTGTATAATTTAACTCTTATATTTTATTTGCATTGAGATAATTATACGTATTTGAATGTTACTTGGGAAAATTAGTGTATCTTACATAAAATTTAGGTCCGCTCGGTGTGGCAGCTGTTCATGCTCTAGTTGGGTATGACAGTAGAGGTCTGTGGCTAGGATTACTAGAAATTGTAAAGCCTTGCATTGTCCTGGATGTTTAGAGATAGAATTTGTTGCTTTTGGAGAGGCCGGGATGACCATTTGTTTAAATTACAGGTTGATTTTGCATATACAGGTTTAATTGTACATGGGAAACCTCTGATTTACGGGGAGGTTTTGTCCGATTTTCTGTAGAAATACAGCCGGTATTCAGGACAACAGGTGACTGCTCACGACCCCGGTTCGGGGCGTGACAAAATATATATGAATATGTGAATCATATAATTCAAATAGATCAGGTGAAATGAAAAAATGTATTTGAAGTTCTCTAATCGCATGATAGTATGGTAGTTGAAAAAAAGATTTTACAGAATCACAATAAAATCGACATTAATATATGAAATCAAATATTGAGACATTAAATAATAAGTAGGAATGGTAATTGGGTCGGAGCGGCCGGAGCTCGGCTCTTTTTAAAGGGCCGAGCTTGGCTCGCTTTAAGATCAATAGAGAGAGAGAGTGAGTATTAGTAATTGAAATAAATAACTTAAATAAATGTTTTATATTAATGGTCAATTAGTTTATTTGGATATGATATTAGATCTTTTAATAAAAATTTTGAATTTGACTCGTGATTTACGTATAGAAGAAAATATATTGGAAAGATAGCCTCCTAAATAGGTCATTACAAATCCGAATCGGATTAGTTAGGGATTGACTCGGGATAATATAATAAAAAATAAATAAATGTCTTGTAAAAAATTAAAAGTACATGTTGCCACGTCACACATTACCCTGCAAACTCTTCTTTTCGCACGTTACTCTGCATCCAACATCACACTTTCGCCATTTTGGTTGTCCTTTCTTCTTTTTATTATTATTATTTTTTTTTGCCTTTTGTTACAATTGGTTGGGGCGAGAAAATAGCTTCTTGCAATGACGACGATTTCGCTCTTCTCTTTGCAACTGCAGACGACAATCACCACCACCAGACCTTCACCCCTTACCAATTCTATCCGAAATCGAGCGTTCCGATCCACATCGAACACATCTTGCCGTCTGTGACCGGATCTCCATCGCAGACGGTGGAGACAAAGAGGAAGAAACCAGTCGTGATGACTACAACGACGCTGTTTTCAGTTTCACAATTTGGTTCTCCTTTCTAGCTATCCTACAATCTCACTTTTCATTTTCCTTTCCTACAATTACTACAGCATCTGTGATCGGAACAATTTCAGCTCATTCTTGGGATAACTTTTTTTTGTTTGCTTATCGGATACGGTAGAAATTCACCTCTCTCTCTCTCTCTCTCTCTCTCTCTCTCTTTCTATTATTTTAGTTAATTCGGGTTCGAGTTTGGCCCGAAATGGGCCCGAGGCCCGTTTAAATTTTTGGTCCGAACACGAGTTTAAATTATTTGAGCTTTCTTGAGACGAGCCCGGGTTTAAGCCCATGAAATTTTTAAACAGGCCGAGCCTGAGCCTTGCAAAGGTTGGCTCTAAATGCTCAAGAGCAAGAATATAAAATAGATATAACTAAAATGAAAATAATCATATATATATATATATATATACTATGAGGGTTCTGCCCGCACAAGGTGCGACCTTGGCTCAAATTTTTATTTTTTTTTTGTGTACGTTATAATTATTGAAAAAAATGATGAAAAGTGAAAAAAAAAGAAAAAGAAGAAACAAAAAAAAAGTAGAAAAAAAAGGAAATAGTAGGAAACGAGTAATAGGGGAATAAAAAAAGAGTGACAAAAAAGTTTTAAAAAAAAAAGAAAAAGAAGAAGAAACCCAAAAAATAAAAAAAAATAAAAAAATAGAATGGGTGAAGAGTGAAAAAAAAAAGCAAAAAAAAAAGAAAAAAAATGAAAGGTAAAGGATGAAAAAAAAAAGAAAGAAGAAACTAAAAAAAAAAAAAGAAACAGTAACAAACTGTTCCCATCCATGGTGTCAATTCCTCCCACCTCCCCCTCTCCACTTGTTTTTTTTTAAAAAAAAACCTTCAATGATATATAGTTGTACATACACACAGTTTTTTTATTGGAACATGTTTTAATAAATTAGACAATCAAAAAGGGTTCAAAAAAGGCAAGACTTAAAAAAACCAAATTGCATCGAGAGGTATCAAGAGGAGGAGACTTCCAAAGAGAGTTACGAAAACAGTGAAATCCAAAAAAAAGTGAAAAAAAAAAGAAGAGAAGAGAAGAGATAGATTAATAAGACAAAAGGAGTGAAGGAAAAAAAAAGAAGTAAAAAAGAAAAAAAAAAGAAGAAGAAGAAAAAGTAATAATAACAAACAGGTAACAGTGAAATAAAAAAAAATAGTGAAAAAAAAGAAGTAAAATAAAAAAAAAAAAAGAAGAATAAGAAGAGACCCAAAAAAAAGTAAAAAAAAAACGGAGGGTGAAGGGTGGAGAAAAAAAGAAGTAAGAAAAACAAGCAAAAAAAAGAAGAAACAAAAAAAAGAAATAAAAAAAGGAATAGTAATAAATCAGTAATAGTGGAACCCAAAAAAAGAGTGAAAAATATGGTGAAGGGTAAAAAAAAGTAAAAAAAAAAAGAAGTAAAAAAAAGGAAGAAGAAACCCGAAAAAAAAGAAAACAAAAAGGGAACAGTAACAAACTATTCTCAACCAAGATGACAATCCCTCACACCCCTCTCCACTTGTTTCTTTATATATAGTTAAGAAATATTAAAATTAAGATAAAATTAAAATTATAGAAAGAAATCCCAAAGAAAATAAAGAGGGAAAAAAAAAAGAAAAAACAGTTATCTACTATTCCCATCCGAGATACTACTTCCTCTCACTCCCCTCTCCCCGATTTGTTTCTTATCTTAGAAAAAGAAAGAAATAAATCTCAAAAAAAGAGAAAAATAAAAGAGAGGGAACAGTGTGCTACTGCTCTCATCCGACGTGACATGCCATCCCACACCCCCTCCCTACTGTTGCTTTCTATTATAGTAACATTATTATTATTATTATTATTATTATTATTATTATTATTATTGTTATTATTAATTAAGAAGATTAAAAAAAAATTAAGATAAGATATATAAATATATAGTGAATGGTGAAAAAAAAAGTAAAGAAAAAATAAAAAATAAAACAAAGAAGTAAAAAAAAAAAGGAATACTAGCAAAACGGTAACAGTAGAATAAAAAAAAAAGAAGCGTGAAGGGTGAAAAAAAAAAGAGAAAACCCAAAAAAAGGTTAAAAAAAGAGGGAATGAAGGGTGAAATGTGAAAAAAAGAAGTAAAAAAGTAAAAAATAAAATAAAAAGGAAAAAGAAACCCAAAAAAGGAATAAAAAAGAGAGAAAATAGTAGCCAACTGTTTCCATCCGAGGTGTCATTCCCTCCCACTCCCCTCTCCCCACGAATAAAGGGTGGGGAAAAAAAATAAAAAAAAAATAAGAAAAACTCAAAAAAAGGAATTAAAAAAAAGGAACAGTAACAAATCGATAACATGAAACCCAAAAAAAATGGAGTGAAAAAAAAAGGGTGATAGTTGATAAGAAGTAAAAAAAAAAAAAAAAAAAAAAAAAAAGAAACCTAAAAAAAGTTTTAAAAAAAAGGTGAATGTTGAAAAAAAAAAGAAGGAAAAAAAAGTAAATGGGCAAAAAAAAGAAGTAAAAAATAGGAACAATAGCAAATGGGTAACAATGGAACCCGAAAAAAAAAAGAGCAAAAAAAAGAAGGGTGAATGGTGAAAAAAAAAAAAGAAACCCAAAAAAGGTAAAAAAAAAAAAAAAAAAAGGGTGAAGAGTGAAAAAAAAAAAGTAAAAAAATAGAAAAAACTAAAAAAGAGTAAATTGGTGAAAAAAAAGAACAATAACAAATCGGTAACCGTGAAACATTAAAAAAAAGAAGTAAAAAAAAAAGAGAAATAAGAAACCCAAAAAATGTAAAAAAAAAAAAAAAAAAAAAAGGAAGGGGAAAGATGAAAAAAAAAAGTAAAAAAAAAAAGAAAAAGAAGCAAAAAAAAAAAAGATAAATGGATGGAAAAAAGTATTAAAAAAAAAGGATGAACAGTATCAAACTATTTACTATTGAGGTGACAAAGCTCACGCACGTTCTTTTTTATTATAGTTAGATATATAATAAAATTAGAAAAAATAAAATTAAAAATAAAAATATAGCCATCAATAAGATAAAAAAAAAAAAAAGATAGTTTAAAGTGATTTAGATATATATAATGAAAACTATTGTATCATTTAGGATAAAATTTAAAAATATGCCAAAAATCTTTTTTTAAATAGTATGAAAGTTCAAAATGAGAAACAAATTATGAATTCTTATATAATCTTATTTTATGTTATAGTTTCAATATTTTTATTTTGTTAAGTCATATCTTTCAAAACTGTTACAGTAAAAAAAAAAGATAGAATTTTTTTATTATTTAAATGACGTAAAATGATATTATTTAAATAAAAAAATCTCCCTTTTCTTAATTTCTAATCTTATTAAGGTCCCTTCAAATTTTTGAGGTTATAAATATAAAAAATTTAGTGATTATTAAAAATATGGGCGTAAACCATGTGCAAAGACTGAGTTACATGATTTAGTTGACGAAATGACCGGATAGGTTTGAGTGATATACTTTTATTATTATTATTATTACTATTATTATTATTATTATTATTATTATTATTATTATTATTATTATTATTATTATTATTATTATTAAATTTAAAATTTTTATGAATAGTTTATGTCTTGTACATAGGTATCATTGCGAACGCAAATTTGAGGTCAAGTGTTCACCTTACGTGTCGTTGGTGAAAAATAAAGAATTTTGAAAAAAACTCTAGAAATACATAGAATGGTCCGGAAAAGCCAAAAGAACGCGTCTCTTTCTTTCGCTGCGAGAACAACCCAGAATCTCCACCCCACCTCTCTCTCTCTCTCTCTATATAAATGAATGGAGCCAGAATCTTTTTGCTTCTAACGTCACCTTTGAAGCCAAAGCCCGTTTTGCAATTGTTGTCGCTTCCACGAACAACCCTCTATCTAGGAAAACTTGGTTCTCTGTTTTACTGAACAGGAATAGATTTTGAGAGATGGCTGAAGCAGAGACCTTCGCCTTCCAAGCTGAGATTAATCAGCTTCTCAGTCTCATCATCAACACTTTTTACAGCAACAAAGAGATATTCCTCCGAGAACTCATCAGTAATGCTTCTGATGTATGTTTTTCTCTAATTCCCACCTCTCTGTCTCTCTGTCTCTGCCTCTCTCTCTCTCTCTCTCTCCCTCCCTCCCTCCCCCTGTTACTAAACTTTTTGAAACTCTGTTTTGTTACAGGCTCTGGATAAAATTCGGTTTGAGAGCTTAACAGATAAAAGCAAATTAGATTCCCAACCTGAACTATTCATCAGAATTGTTCCTGACAAAGTTAACAGAACTCTCTCTATCATTGACAGTGGAAGTGGAATGACAAAAGCAGGTATTCCGACATTTCATATGCTGATGATCTTTCCTTTTCTTCTTCCTTTTTTTCCTTAATCCTTTCTCGTTTCCGTTTTAAGAATCATATATTTAGCAAAATTGGTTTTGAAAATTTTGAGTTGGTTATCTTTTTCCTTTGAAAATCTGATGTTTACCCAAATGGGGGTTTTTACAGAGTTAGTGAACAATTTGGGAACAATTGCACGGTCTGGAACAAAGGAGTTCATGGAGGCATTACAAGCAGGTGCTGACGTCAGCATGATTGGACAATTTGGAGTTGGGTTTTACTCGGCTTATCTAGTTGCAGAGAAGGTAGTGGTAACAACTAAGCACAATGATGATGAACGGTACATTTGGGAGTCTCAGGCTGGTGGGTCTTTTACTGTCACTAGGGATGTTAATGGTGAACCACTTGGTAGAGGTACCAAGATCACTCTGTTCCTCAAAGAAGATCAGGTACAGTTTTTACTTATATTTTTACCAAGAACATTCCTTTAATATTACAATTTATGTGGTTTTCAGTAAAATCTGATATCTTTTTGTTCCTTTTTTTTTTCTCTGTGGTCTTGAAAATGTCTTGAGTATTTTTGCTAGGTCGAATGGCATATTCTTTTTCCCCAACATTTACGGGTAGTTTTCCTTTGGGTATTTGCATTGTTACCCTTTTATGCTGTCAATGTCATGCAGTTGGAGTACTTGGAGGAGAGAAAAATCAAGGACCTTGTGAAGAAGCATTCCGAGTTTATAAGCTATCCCATCTATCTCTGGACTGAGAAAACAACTGAAAAAGAAGTGAGTGATGATGATGATGAGGAAACAAAAAAGGAAGAGGAAGGAAAGATTGAGGAAATTTATGAGGAGAAAGAGACCAAGTCCAAGAAGAAGAAAATTAAGGAAGTCACACATGAATGGCAGCTCATCAACAAACAAAAGCCTATTTGGTTGCGCAAACCGGAGGAGATAACAAAGGAGGAATATGCTTCATTCTATAAGAGCTTGACTAATGATTGGGAAGACCATCTCGCTGTTAAGCACTTCTCTGTTGAGGGACAGCTTGAATTCAAGGCAATTCTGTTTGTTCCGAGGAGGGCTCCTTTTGATCTCTTTGATACGAGGAAGAAAATGAATAACATCAAGCTTTATGTCAGGAGGGTGTTTATAATGGACAACTGTGAGGAACTCATTCCTGAGTATCTTGGGTTTGTGAAAGGCGTCGTCGATTCGGATGATTTGCCTCTAAACATTTCTCGTGAGATGTTGCAGCAGAACAAGATTCTCAAGGTCATTAGGAAGAACCTAGTTAAGAAGTGCATTGAGATGTTCAATGAGATTGCAGAGAACAAGGTGGACTATGCAAAGTTCTATGAGGCCTTCTCGAAGAATATCAAGTTGGGTATTCATGAAGACAGCCAGAACAGGCAAAAGTTGGTGGAACTGCTTCGTTACTATTCTACAAAGAGTGGTGATGAGATGACTAGCTTGAAAGACTATGTGACGCGAATGAAAGAGGGACAGAAGGACATCTACTACATTACTGGTGAAAGCAGGAAAGCAGTTGAGAATTCTCCATTCTTGGAGAGGCTTAAAAGGAGGGGGTATGAAATTCTCTTCATGACTGATGCAATTGATGAGTATGCAGTTGGACAGCTGAAGGAATATGATGGGAAGAAGCTTGTTTCTGCAACGAAAGAAGGGTTGAAGCTTGATGATGAGACTGAGGAAGAGAAACAGAAAAGAGAGGAAAAGAAGAAGTCCTTTGAGAATCTTTGCAAGACAATCAAGGAAATCTTGGGAGACAAGGTCGAAAAAGTGGTGGTTTCCGATAGGATTGTGGACTCGCCATGTTGTTTGGTGACTGGAGAATATGGCTGGACTGCAAACATGGAGAGGATTATGAAGGCTCAGGCTCTCAGGGACAATAGCATGAGCTCTTACATGACTAGCAAGAAGACAATGGAGATCAACCCCGACAATGGAATCATTGAGGAGTTGAGGAAGAGGGCTGAGGCTGATAGGAATGATAAATCTGTGAAGGATCTAGTCATGCTTCTTTATGAGACTGCTCTTTTGACTTCTGGGTTTAGTCTGGATGACCCGAACACGTTTGCGGCTAGAATTCACCGGATGCTGAAGCTGGGCCTGAACATTGAAGATGTTGAAGATGGTGGCGAGGACACTGACATGCCATCACTGGAAGAGGAGGGTAATGAGGAAAGCAAGATGGAGGAAGTGGATTGAGCAAGTGGAGTCATTAAGAGCTTTTTTTGCTGTGCAAGTGGGTGCGAGTGAATAAAGTTTGGCTGCCGTGGTGAATTAGTGATGTTTATAGAGATGCAGGTAGTAGAGTGAGGAAGTGTTTTTGTTTTTTTTTGGTTTGGCGTCTTATGGGGTCCTGTTGTCCTTTTCTGTATAAAGTACACCAAGACTTGATGCAACTTTTGTTACCTATGCTTGAGTGGCCGTTTTCTGTAATTTCTTGCTTATGACCGGGGAGAGAGAGAGAGAGAGAGAGAGCGCTAAATTGGGCTACAGCCTTTATGGAAAAAAAAGAAAAATGGATTATTGACGGAGGAATGTCTGAGGCTGGTTCGACCTCGTGGTTCTTCCATCAAAAGTTGGCTCTTCGATGAAGAGTTTGAATCCAAGGTCGATCAAGGTTAGGGTAGCTTATTAACATTTTATTGAACTAGAGATCCCTAAAAAAACTAGCAAATCTTGAGGTCGTCTTCAAAACATGGTCAACATGAAGCCATTTCTCTCTACACTATTTAGGAGGTAACTGCCTGTTGGCGTAATGCCTCCGCTGAAGGCACTCCCCGACCGAGTGCAAAGCCATCCTAATATGCTCAAAATCCTTTTAGCCGCACTTCGTGCCACCGTGCTATCATTGGCTTACCATGTCCTATACATTTACGTTCAGCATGCAATACAAAGAATCTCTCTCAAGCCCAAGCTTGAACGAATTGCAATGGCGCAAATGGTTCAGACATTTGTATGATTCTTTAATTTGGATGTAGCGACCATTATACCCGTCAACCAACTCAAATCCTTATAAATACTTGGCTAAAGCAACCAAGAGCAAGTGCAAGTTTCGCCTTTAGCAACGTGAACTAATAAGAAAGCACATATTCGCCCAATGTCCTCGCATTCTGCATTGGGAAGACATACTTTGCCAGTTCACAAGGACAAAAACGCTACACTTACTACGAGTGCGGTGGACTTTCACGACTACGTATATATCGGGTATGTATATAAATAATTATATATTGACCCAAATTAAATGATTTCTTATTAAGTGTGAGCAATATCTATGGAAATCCTAAAATTTTATTTTTAATTTAGGTAAATTAGGAATATATACATACATATATATATATAAGATGTTGTGATCCTCGAATAGTATGTAGCTTCCCCCCTCCCCCCCAAATTTCTCATCGTTAGATAATCAAGAGCCATCATTATCTTAAAAATTAAATACCCATTTTAAAAAATCAAGAATCGTAAAAACCATAATCAGATCAATTTTCATAGATTCAGATATAGCTCTATTTCTAATATATTTTTCTTAATAATCAAATATGAAGGATTTGAAATTTTATAATGAGTTTAATTTATTTATCCCAATTAAAATTTTATAACAGACTATCCATGAAAATTCTCAACAATCAGACCTCTTCCCTCTATAATCATCGTACCTTACAATGTAATTTACTATTTTAAAACCATACTATATTTTCAGTATGAGAATGGTAATTTAATGCAATTAATAAAAATAACTTAACAATTAAAAATAAATTTTATCAAATGTAAGTTTGTCATCTTTAGGAGTCCTGTTATCCTTATGTGTATTAAAAACACCAAGGCTCAAGCCACTTTTGTATCTTAAGCGAAGCTTTAATAATTAGTTTCTGTAGTTTCTAGCTTATGACTGAAGAGAGAAAAGTTGCTCTTCTATGTTTATCAGCTACAACTTAACGGAATCTGTTAAAGACACTTGATCTTAGCCAAAAGGCCGAGAAAGGTACACTTGAAACCGAATCTAATCAGCATTTTTTGGTCATTAATCTAATTAGAGTTTGAAGTACCATTGATTTGTCTTCCTTTGTGGGGTTAGGTTAACTATCTTTTCCGCTTCCAAACTCAACCCAATGTCTAAGTTTCAATTCAATGTTAGACGGAATAAAATTGGTGTATAGGCCTAGTTACCAAACCTAAAATCCCTAGACTTTGACAAGAATTTTCAATGAAGAACATAAAAAAATCCTGAAAGTTGGATGGAATTACGACCGGATTGCGGGCATTTATGGGAATAAATAAATACAATTTCAAAATTTTAATGACCAATTGACTGCCATTGAACACTTTTAAACTGTAACTTTCCCCAGAGCTCGGAGGGAATTGGCCATCGATTTCATGAAGAAGCCAGAATCTAGGGATAAAAAGTTCCCACAAACAAATGACCAGAGTTCAACGTGTTAAGACAAATCTTGAGTTGCTGGTAGTGCCCAACCATAATGATTCACATCTACCAACTGAACAAGCCACAACCAAGCATGCGTTTTTCTAAAACCAAACATTTCATCCAAGAAAAAGAGTTGCAAATTCCAATTCATATCCTAAGAAATCTAATGATTCATTCAAGTCTTCTATAAAACTTGCCTGCTCGAAAATCAAAACCTCATCCCAATCACGAGTCCTCAAAAACCATCCTCTCATTAAAGGCTAACATGGTAAATTTCAAGTAAAACAATAAAAGTATAATCCTATGACAAGCAGAAACTACCGCCAAGTATGCTGAAATCAATTCAAATTCGGAACCCGCCATAAAAATGATTAGCCAACATAGTCTCTTAAGGAAAATCAGAGGAACTGGCTGGAGGTGCACCATAACCTCCACTCCCACGACCAAAAGCAGGCCTTCCACCAGAGCCCTTCAAAAGAACAAAGAAGATGACATGACAATCACATTCATATCTTAGAAGGGCCAACTACAATAGACAGAAGAAGGATAAGCAGGTGAATGAGGCCTGTGACTGGAAAGGCATGTATAAAAAAGGTGAGATGCATCCATGTAGACAGAGCTTGTCAGAGGACCTAATTTGGAACTTTAATACAAACATCAGACATGCACTTCATGACACTGAGAATGAAAAAATCAATGCTTGGATTGGTAAACATATCAAATCAACATAATAACCACATTAACAACTGATGACATGTTAGATGTGACTTCACAGTAACCTAGATCAGAATCAAATGACAAGTTTAACAAGAACAACAGCATTAAATCACATTCCAATAGGGGGATGCAATAATATGAATGAACTTACAAAAGGAGCTAAGAGGGTTGAGCCAACACAAAGACTTGAAGGAAGAAAACATCGATATGCAATAGATAAAGTTGCTAAATATCAATTCCAGTAAGAAACAGGGAAAATGGAACAAAAATTTTTCTTCCTAATACACATTTTAGAAAAACACGCAAAGCAAGCATCAACTATGGATTCAATCAAACACGAAAAATTTCACGCAAAACAAGTCCAACAAAGATAATATCGCAGAGAAAGTTACCCTAAAAGATGGCTGGAAATCAGCCGGAGCTCCGCCCTTCTCCCCACCAAACTCGCCTGGAGATCCTCGAGGACCGGCCCTGTACCCATCACGATCACCAAACCTAGGTCTGTCACCTTCAAACCTTGGCGGACCACTACACACATTCACCAACAATTGACACTGATTACATAATTATCAAAAACATAAAGCAAGATCGGTAAACCAACAAGAAAAGAAAAAAAACTAAACAACAATAGGGAAACGTAATAAAACCACAAAATAATGGGGAATCTCAATTTACCGTGGACGATCACTAGGTGGGCCGCCCAAAGGCCTACCACCGGGCCTTGCAGTCTTCTTCAAAGTTGCAGGGACAATCTCAGACGGAAGATTAAGGTAAGTTCTTAGGAAGGCGATTCCCTCATTGGTGAGAAACCAATAATAGTGCATCCAAGCAAAGGTCTCCCGGACATATTCTTTTGACTTGAAGCTTTGCATCAGCTTAATCACCTGTAGATTCGGTACATCAATTTCTGGGTGCTTTGCCAGATTGAAATCTTTCTTTGCGTAGCAAACACCCTCTACACAACATAATAAATCGAATTTTTGAGAAACCAGAAAATAGAATCACTTCTACGGGAATAAAACATGGGAATTCAATTGAGATATGAACCTTGGAAGAGGTACTTGGAGATCTCTCTCCTGTTCTTCTCTGGAATAATCTGAAGCAAAATACATTAAAATAAATCATCAGTTTGAAGAGAGAAAAGGGAGGAAGAGAGAGAGAGAGAGAGAGAGATAAAGAGAGTGAGTGTCCTCACCATGGTTGCTCCCGCAGCTATCCGATGATGAAAACCCTAGGGGAAATCCACAATGGGCAGAGCAGAGGGAGTTGAAACCCTCGGGAGTTTGAGGCTTTTATATGTGGTCATATCCCAAGCGTTGCCACGAACGTGGATATGGGCTTAAACCTGGCCCGCATTTCTAAGAAACGAGCTGTGTTGGGTACGCCCTTTTATTCAGGCCCGTCTTGTAATCTGGTTGTCAAATTTTTTTTTTTTTTTTTAAATCACCGCCCGATATTTAAAATTTTATTTCGATTAATTTGAATTGAATATTATAATACCCATTTTATGATGATGAGTCTCTCAATATTGTTTTTTATATATTCAAGGGGATTCAAACTCCCGACTTGATTAAAAAAACTAAAATGTCCATCCCATTTACGTCAATAAGTGTTGACATAATTACTTTATTAATTATAATTTCTTTTTTTCTACCCAAACAAATTATAATTTTTTAATAAATCATTGTTATCCGTAATTACTTTAAATTTTATTAAATCCAAGAAAAACAATCCACTTGCATGAATTTTCATGGATTGTTAAGAGTAACTTTTATTATGGTTGATGATATACTCTCATATTTTAATAGTAATATATTTATATCATTAAAAATAATTAAAAATAATGTTATATTTATATGTTTAGTATTTTAAGAGATATTCACAACCTTAGCCGGAATTTAAAGTTTAAAGTGTTCATATATTTTTGTATAATGTGTTTTATGGTTTATTTTTATATGGTTAAATTCCTTATAAAAATGTTTTTCAACTGTATAAAAAATATGAAAAAAATTAATAAATAGTTGATCTAGTAAAATAGGATATTAATTTTTTTAACTAAGTTTTAGATTCAAAATTTAAAAATGAAAAAAATTATACTGAAAGTTACCTTTCAAGGGTTCTCGCAAATGGGTGGGAACATATAAAAAAAAGTGAAAATTGGTTTAAAAAATGAGGAAGATATGAGTGTTTAAAATTAGGGCCGAAATTCAGAGAAATTATGAAATTTTGAAAAAGATGAACACAAAATGTATCACTTTCCTACTCTCGACTACATGCGCGTAACTATAGGCCATAGTTGTGTGATTGAAACAAAAATATCACGTGGACCGGAAAATATCATGAATAGGGGTAACCAAAATTTTGGTGAAGCATATACCTAAATTCTTCCTATGTGCATTTGCCTAAATTGAATTTAACATGTGCCCCGGTTCTTACCATAGTGGTTTTACTTGTTTTGTATTCCAGAAATAACACTAGCATTACACCCTAGGATTCCCTAAATCATTACCGTGTAACATTAGGTTTTTTTTTTTTTTTTTTCACTGGTATTCTGGTTTTGTTCAATTAATACGGTTCGAGTATTGTAAGACTCATTTTAGAGATTTACTCTCCTAAATCTTTTTTTATAATTTTCAGAACTCAAATTTGAAATCTCTGATTAAGAAAGAAAAATGTCCAACCACTCAATTCAAAATAATTTGATACCATGTAACATTAGGCTCAATAGGTCTTGTAATGGTAAAATAATCAACTTCTTATCATAGTCCCATTTTAGAAGCCTTTGTTACCTTACCTTTCCTCTTTTAATCTCTATGTTCAATTTATTCCATTTATAAAATTTACCAACTAAAAAATAATTATAATGTAATTCTTTTGCAAATAAAATTCAAATTTCTGTATAAAAAGAATTAAAATGGTGATTATGTAAGTTATGAAAACCCGATTTCTTTCTCAAACATCACTTACTAAAAGCTGGACAACATGACCAGAAGTTCTGTTACAAAATTCAGCAAAAGTAGACAATCTTGCAAATTCGTATTTATTAAGAACAAAAACTGGATCCACAAGCCAAAACTTCAATAATATACAGAGAACCAGCTTTGTACAGATGTGGTATCAACAAGCTGACACCCTTTAGATTATTACTTACAAATAGATGTCATTATTAAGGTTTACTTGATCATTCAATCCTTTTTCCCGTACGCGCATTAGATCAGTCATTTAGTGCAGAAATAGATGCACAGACTCCGATCTCAGAAACAAACTAGGCATTAAGCTCTTCCACTTCACCCAACTTTAGCAGCATTCCAAGTTTAACCATCAGTCGGTGTATCGTCTGCACCAATAGAATTAGCTTTCTCCGAGTCTATTTCATAGGATAAGAGCAACCTTCTCTGCAGAAATCGGGAAAAATTTCAATCAGAGCCTAAATCAAACGGCCTCTGTTTTTGTTTTTCAGACTAAATCATACACAAGTTCATAAACATGGTGGATAGCAACAATTGAAAAGTAACAATAGCACTATCAGAAACTGACTCTTTTAGCCCCATTAAAGCATTCTTGTTACATTGACAGTCCCCATGAGAAACTGGAAATGAGATTTAACCAATTCTCCATGTATAATATTAAGTTCACCTTGCCACTGTCAGGCAGGCAGGCATAGAACAAAGTATCCAGTTTAATTTTTCCTTTGAAACAAAGGACGGAGCATTCTCAAAAACAATGGACCATTAGAGGGCTAAAAATGATAGTATTCCCATACATCTTCTTAGGAAAGATACAAAAAGGTACTGCTGCAAAATTATGAAGCCAAAATGATGACCTAGCCCTATTATAAAGCAATAAGGATAACTGAAAACTCATGTATTCTTCTCTCACTACAAACTTCATACAATAGTGACCTCTAAACAAGCAACAAAATCTTAGCATCCTTGAAGAAGCTGACCCTCCAAACCTGACCATTCATAAAATGCTCAAACTGTCTCCACCAAAATTTATAGAAATACATGATAATATTATATAATCTTACTCTCCATCACCCTAGAAACTCTACAAATAAAGAAATCGTCCTGTTACAATCTTGGTGACAACTAAGGTTCTATACTGTTAAATCATACTATTGCTCCACTACCTTCATTGCTTCTCCTATACCTTCTTTGTTTCTGTAGCCAAAACAGACTTCCATTACCAAACACTATCCAACTTTAGCTGAAGGAAAGAGTACGTTGGCATGGATATTATAGATAGGTTATTGACCATTTTATTAAGATCATTCTGCCAGTTTCTGCGTCATGCCAGTGTTATCTTTGCATCCTTACTTGTAGTAACAGGTTATATAGGCCTCACCTGGTAAAATCTTCTCCAACATATTTATGGCGGTGAAGATGGTCCTTAACTATGTCATCACTTACCTCAACACTCAACTCATTCCGGTCAGAATTTGATTTCTTATGCTACCTCCCACAGGCTTCGTATGTAGCCCATGTGTAGCTTCATAACAAAAATCAAGCATACATGGGGTATAATCAATGAATCTAAACCTATTTTGAGAATAAGTTATCTTACCTAGACAAAAAATTTTAGGGTGTGAATATCCCTGGTTAATAGTTACATAAGAATATAAATGTAAAGAACAACATAAGTCTGGCAGAGATCCCAAATCATGTTAAACTCTGAGGCTTGGTTTTTAATACTGGACTGAACCATATGGTTAGACCATTTGCACCATCAAAGAGCCTGCTTAGGAGACCAGAATAACCTTCAAAACTGGACGGAAATAAAAACCACTCTAAATCTTAAAAACCATTGAGCCCACCAGTGGGGCCATTTGAACTGCAGAATCAGACAATCTGAAGTGGCAAAGCATAAAAAAACTAGCAAGCCAAGGAAAAGAGAAAAGGATAAGTCTTACAGGATCAAAAAAGTCCTCTATAACTCTAATGCTTTTGTACCGTTCAGATCTTGAATAAATCCCGCACCATATCATTGTTCAGGTGAGGACATGATGTTCTTCATCTTTTACCGCTCTCTTCTCTTCCTCTTCTTCTTATGCTTTGTGATTTTTATCTTGCAGGTTTCTACTTGCATCTGTCTTTGATCCGACGTTCAGAAATACAAAAACTTCATCTTCTTCCTTTGTTTGTGTCACTTCCAGGGTTTCTAGTACATCTTGAAATTAATTTGGTAACACGGTAGATTTGGAGAGTATTTTGTTTGGAGATTAATAAGCATTTGATATTTGGTTCAGCACGTTACAGATCTTGCTCAACTTTATAAAATTTAAACCGTCTACGGATTTTTCTTCATAAAGAGAGAGAATTTTATTTTCCATGACAAATCAAGACGTCTCACATTTGTTAGAGGTACCCTAATTACCTGATAATATTTCTCTTTCAGTTCAAACATATCCTTTTTTTGGGGGGGGGGGGCCTTTCCTCTTCTGTTTTTGGAGAACCAGTTTTCAAATATAAGAACTGAGTTTAAAATTTTGAAATCAATAACTTTGCTCTAATCTTGCTACATATACATTTACTTAACCTATAAATGAAAATATAAATATCATTCATTACTTATGATGACATCAATGTTTCAACCACTGGTTCAACCATGGCTGGACCAGCAGTGGTCAGTGGTTTTTCTGGTTTGATGCCTGGTCCAGTTTTAAAAAACTTGCTTTAAGGTAAAGACCATTGAACATGTTTTGAAGGACTATAATTCAGGGTATAACAATAAAGCGAAAACTCTTTTCCTGCTGACCAAATAAGGGAATGCATAATCAAATCAAGTATATGAACTTATTCAGATAAGTCTTTTTCTCTATGTAGCACAATAGTTAGATACTCTCTACATATCACTCACACAACCAAGGCACCCCTATGGCGTCACTATTCAAACTTCACCAAATACAGGCTTCTAAATCTGAAGAGGAAGAAAAATACCTTGAACATCATCAACATCTCCATATATACTAATCTTCTCTATACCGGTACAGAACTGAAATAACAACAAATTGCTGTATATTCTCATTTTTTGTTAAAACCTATTTACATAAAACTAAGCTCTGAGATCAGCCAAAAATCAGGACAGGCCATGCAGGTAACTTGTTCATCCCACCACTAAGATACTTAGACAAAAGGCTTCTTTATGGATAAACTACCATATTAACGTCACAAGTTACTCTTTTCGCCAATTAAAACCCACTGTAAACATCATACATTGGAAGAGTGTTGATAAAATAAGAGTGTAAATAAAAACTTACATGATCCTCGAAATCTGGGCTGGTCAAGTTGATTGAGAGGTTTCTCATCAGCAGTAACACCTGCAAAGGAGCCAAATACAATAGTTGTTCATCAAACATAACTTGATGAGTATTATTGTACCACAAAATCTATAGAACAGCAGCAAAAATAGTGATTGAATCCCCTCCTCACATTCTTCATTTGAATCTCTATCAAAATAGATTTCTAGGCTTCATCATGATTCTCGCCAGCAACGACAGGGCAATATTTCAAATGAGACAATAAGTATGCAAAGAAGAACCTAAGACACAATTTTAAGTGTTTGTAACATCATCACACTCCAACACGCTCGATAGGAAGGAAGCAAACATGTAAAAGTAGAGGTCAAGCCAGCTAACTGCGGCTCTTAGCAACAGTATTTATGCTTTCACCAAACAAACAAGGTTATATGCTGCCACCATCACAAAGGCCAATGCTCCATAAACTAAAAAATAGAGAATTTATTGCACATATGTTATTCTAACACAACATATCAAGTTCAAGGTCTTGATATTCAGGCCGTTAAATTTAAATTCATTAACTTTGAATTTTGACCTAATATTCTGACCAACTGGGGTGGGTTGCAAAGTCTTTCTCATCCCTCAAAGAATGAGAAAAACGAACCTATAACACTAATCATCCATGTTGTACAGAACAGAATGCACTAACTTCTAAAAGTCTAATGGTTCTAGAGTAGGAAAAGGATATATTTGCAACTAGAAGCTTGTTTCATAATGTTGATGTTGACATCATGCTGTTTGGAGTGAGGTTCAAAGGTCAACAACTGCACAATTGAGTCCTCTTAACACCTCAAGAAGAATTTGTCCACATCGTATTCTCTTTATTGCTTAAGTTCTCTCCATAGGTTCTCATTCAGTGAAATGACCTTGGAGCCCATGTATGAGTACTAGTTCCTACAGCAGTTGAGAAAACCATTCACAATAAACTTAGACCCTATGTGGAGACTGGCAGTACAATCATAGTTGTCAAATCAGATATAACCTCACATCAATTTCCTATTATTATACACATCATATTGTATTGTACTGTGTTATCTTAAGTTTTTGTATCTTATGGTCTTTTTTTACATAGCTTCTAGTCAAAAACCAGAATATTGCAGCAGAGGGGTCAAATTATTCCATGTAATAAATTTTAAGTTCAACTACGAGATATGTTTTGAAACACAGATGATTTAGAATTTTGCATATAAATTCAATTTATCTAACTGTGATTATTGCCAAAATATTATCAACTTTTTTTTAAAATAACAGTGAAAAACCTCTATTTTTAAAGTATGCACCACTAATTTGCACTCATGCAATATCTCACAAGCTATGCACATTAGGAGACAACACATTGCAAAAGTTCAATAGCTAAATTCAAGATTTCTCAAGTAGAATTATACTTGTTTGACTGTTATGACTATGGAGAGAGAGTATAAAATAGTTTAGAGAAATCCATAAGAAACGTAAATTGATGAAAGGAATCTCTTTCCCTTGTTTTTCAACAAAACGTTTGTCAAACTAATTAAATTGAGGAGAGTTAATATGACTTTATGAGAGCACGTACCCTTTGGACTAAAATACCCTTATAGAGGCCTAGTAACTCAGTTGCCTAGAATAATTTTGCACACAGCAACTAGTGACTTAGGTATAACGATTGTAACTCAAGCATATGGATAGTAATCCAGGCATCAAGATGGTTACTCAACACTGAAAAAAAAAAGACTCAAAACACATACTCGCTCTTTTAAGTATGTCCAAAAATAATTTTGCACATACTGCAAATAAGTCAGGTATAAAATTTGTAACTGAAGCATAGAGTTAGTAATCAAGGTATGAAGATACTAATCTAGCCCTAAATGGCAAATAACTAATGCATAGAAGGGTTTTTAATCTGCAATGTATAACATTAATTCCAATCTTTTAAGTGCTAATCAATTGAAATTTTTTCACAAATTTTTTCCTAATGAAGTGAAAGATATTTCTGTTTCCATGTAAGTTTTGGTTCCTGGAATCTCCTAAAATAAAATTTGGCCAAAGAAAACAGGGAGAGAGAGAGAGAGAGAGAGAGAGAGATATGGCATGCTGAAACGTGTTGTTAAAGTGTAGTCCAGTTGTTCCATAGATTATTTCACAAATACTCTCCCTAAAAATGTAAAACATAAATATTTATAAAAAAGTAAAACATATATATATTTCACCCCTTCATACAAGTTTTGCATCACCAAATCTCCTAAAATAAGATTTGGCAAATAAAACTAAGTCTGGTAAAGAAATGTAAAACATATATATATTAAAAAATGTAAAACACACACACACACATATATATTTGACCCCTTAATACCAGCTTTGCATCACCAAATCTCCTACAATAAGATTTGGCAAATAAAACTAAGTCCGGTAAAGGAAGGGAAACGGGAAGGAAAAATTGGTGGCACATGTTAAAGGAGCTGATGTAGTTGTTATTTATTTATTTATTTTTTTTTAAGTACTAATAGATATTCTTAGATCAAACAGGAAAACAATATTTTTTCATTCTTAGAACTCAAAAGGTCAAAGGGATGCTAGAAAAGTCGGCTTCCCTTGTTAACAAAATATCATGTATCATTGGCTTTTGACAACAATGAAGTTGTTGCTAAGGATCTTGGGCACTTATCTATTAGATGATTATGGAATTGTTTGTGCAAAGCACACATAACCAGCAATGTCAGGGGACCTTTTATGTACAACAAGGTTTTCAAGAACAAACTGAGGGCATCCACATCACTCTTGTTACTGTGTACCACTTGCTGGGGAGTACTTGGAAAAAAGTCCACACAATGAGGCCCATATATACAAAGTCGGATGACATTTAAACCAAATTGAGCCAACCTATGAACATAAACTCCTTTCTCACCCGCTTCCTATTGAGAGTGGTATTAATATAAAATATACACTAGGTACCATATAGAGCCCAATCTGCTGCTATGAAGTTTTTCTACAGTTCATGTGGTGGAGGTCAATCCAAATTATATGATTGTAGATGGGTGTGTAACGTACGTAAATTAGTCCAATTCCAACACAAACTTTTGAGTGACAATGGAATCTAATTTTGAACATATGGGCCTCATACTAGAGGCTCCCCAGATTCACCCGATCAGCTCCCTCCACTGCAAGTTGTATAAGGAGTCCGGAAAATAAAGAGGCAGAAAATGATCCCTATATTTACAGATAAAACCACCAAATGGCTACTGGAAATGATAATCTCTGGACAAGATGACATAGGTTACAGAATTTCCACCCTATGAAAACTAAAAATTAACCGTTGCATCTGTTGCAAAATAAAAGGAAAATAAATCTTTTTCCCATGGTATTAGTTTTACCAAGCATAACCCACAAGATAAGATCCAAAATCAAGTATCTTAGAATGAATAAAAGAAAAAAAATGAAATAAAAAAAAAAAAGCACCAGAGAAAACATAGATCCAAAATCAAGTATCTTAGACAGAATAAAAGAAAAATAAAATAAAATAAAAGAGAACCAGAGAAAACATACTGTTTCAACATCTATTGGGTCCATCTTCTTTAGCTTTTGCAGGTGGCCAGTGACATTCGGGTCAAACACACTGCCAATGAAACTGTACACTTGGGCAAAATCAGGCAGAACTGCAAGAGAAATGGTCCAAAAATTAGGAAATCAGAATCAAAGTGAGAATGAATCTAGAGAACAAGAAATTTATTGGTACATAAAATTGAAAAAGTAATAAAAAGGAAAAAAAAATCCTTTATATAGTTGCTCAAGAAAATACTATTAGAGCCATGGAAAGAGAAAGAAGGCAATCCCTAATAATTGTTTAGTCGCTTGTTAAACACATAATTTTAATGAGAAAAACGAACACAGCACCTAAGGTCTCAAAGTGGTTGGGTGGTTCAAGGGGAGCATTTTTTAGCATAGGGGTACTTATTACGCTTATCCATGCTTGTTTTTCCAGTATTCCTTTATATCCTCTATCTCTTTTTAAGATCCCTAAAAATATATACACATATATATGGCATTTCATCATGATATAGGTCTAGAGAGGGTAAGATGGATACTCAGCAGAAAGGTGATTTTTAAACCTAATTCCAAGTCTGGGGAACTTATGAATCTAAGAAATTTGGTACCCAATGATACTAGACTGGTGAACAAGTCTCCGAAGATTTCTCTTGAAATGAAAACTGCATGGCATAAAATGATACTGAGTTTCATCTCCATATGGGCTATGATTTAGTCTTTCATCCATCTATTGGTCCTGAACTCTAGTTCCTTTTTCACTTATCCAATCCACAATTCTAATGACAAATCTTTTCACCCCTGCAGATTGCCCTTTGAAGGCTTAAAATTTCCCTCAAAAGTAAAAGCTTTCATTTGGATTATCATACCAACAACTTCTGGCAGGTGAGAAAACTAAACATTATCATGTAACCAAAATGGGGAAACAAAGAATCAGCTCTTCCAAAGTGTTTGGTGACATGATTGTTATGGCATAGACTTGTTAATATCCTAGAGACTAGGTTGGTTCCATGCACACTAAAGGACTTCCTTCTGATAAGACTCCTATATTTTGATGTTCGTAAGGATGCAAAGTTTCTTTGCAATGTATGACAATGGTTATTTTATGGTTTATCCGGCAGAGAGGAATGCTCAGATCTTCAAATATCAGTGTTTTCCTCCTAATCTATTGTGAGATGAGACTGTAATCTTGGCATCTTACCTTGGGCCTTAGCAGATTTCCAGGATGCAAATAGGGATGGGAAAACACTTTCTGAGTCTATATGAATTTGGCTTTAAGTATGTCTCATACTCTCTAGTATCTTGTGTGCAATTTTCTTCTACAGTAAAATCATTTTTCTTTTTCTATCAAAATAAAAAAAAAAACCAAAGCATAACAACACTCACAATAATGACCTTCCATGAGCTATTTATTACACAAGTCAACCACTAGAAAGAGAATCTAACCATCAGAGCTAAAAGCAAATTACCAAGAATGGAGGTTCTCTGATTATTACCACAGCCTAAAACGTGGTTTGCCAGCTATGCTCTTTTTCTTTGTTAAAAAAATAAGCCTCTAATAATTACCTCTCAGCTGATGGCCTTGACTCCCTTGATCTATTGCTTCTCCTGTAAGTTGCGTTCGCGGTGTGCTCTCAGTGCTACTGCAACAGTTATTCGGCAGAGATGGTCTAGTAGATGTAAGATCACCTGGGACCCAAAAATTCAATTTGTTAATTTAACAGAAGAAACTACTTGCTCCTCTGCTACCTAGGAAGATATTCTTATATTCTACAACAATAATAAAATCCATGAACCTTTTGTTGGGTGTGAACTGAGAATGGAGTTCTTTGTCTGAGAAGAAACGATTCTATTAGTTATAGGATTTTCTAGCATCGTTGAACATTCAGGCCTCAAGACACATCCAGGCTCAAGCAGAGCTGGCGATGCTTGGATAGCCCCAATTCCCTGAGAAGGCATTGAAGCTGCAAAAAATGAAAATATGAACCACAATGTCTTCGGATTGTTTTCCAAAACGAGCCATCTCCACAATATATATATATATATGAAGAATTCATTAACAATGAGACATACTAACCATTTTTTGAAGCTTTTTGTGGGTATGGGTGAGCCGCTTTTCTTTTTGGCCGGGGAGGAGGTAGATGTTCATTGGTACCACTCTTCTGAACCTTCAGAAAGTATTTCTGTGCATGACTACGTATCTGCAAAAGAATAAGCTATTTATTTCTTTCTTGTGCATGGAATAATGAAACAGGACCTGACTAAAAACTATTACATGTAACGTATGATGAGGCATGAACTAAGCACATGCTCATTGATGTAAGCATCTTCAAAAATGATAGACTAATAAGATCAAGAATTAAATATAAAACAATATAGGATAGAGAAATGTGTTTTTAGTTTGTGTCTGCATGTGCATAAGAGAAGGGCCCATGAAGAACCACCGGGAGAGTTCCACATCTACTCTACATTTTCCATTAAAACAAAGAGAGACAGAATAACTAATGTATCTCTCCAATTTAGATTCTTGGAATATCGTTTAAATGTAGGGGAAAAGTGATGAGAACCACAAAAATATCCATGTGAAGTCTGTCAACATGTTCACATACAGCACAAACAACAAAAATTGGTGATGATGCATATTGAATTACTCTGGGAATGCAAATTTAAGTATGGGATACCTGGATTACTGTCTTTGACCCAACAAACGCTTCAATCTTTTTCCAGTCACGATCAAAGCTGGATAAAATCCAAGAAAATAAAATTACATTTTGCAACAGCAAATTTAGAAGGAAAAGGAATATAATTCTTAAATTAAGAACCTTTCTTCAAATGGATACTAAGATCGGAGAAATCAATCAAACTCCACTTTTACATTAAGAACATGGCGCTTTTATGTAACTTAGATTAATGTAAATTGGTGATATTTTTTTCTCCTTTTTGTGTTCAACATGAGAGAGATCATGTGAGTATGGTTAATCACGTCTGGATCCTCATTTCTGTATTTGAATGAAAGCACTGATTTCTGCCAAATTGTTTGTCATATCTTCAAATTTACGACACATATAAAACCCAGGCATTTATACACATTTTTCAGTTCTCAAAAACATCAGTTTTTTCATTGTATAAACCAAATATCTCACTAGTAACCAAACACCCTATGCTTTATGCTTTCTAGTACCACTGCATTTTTTAAAACTCCAAAAGCGACACATACGAATGAACTATATTTTGGTGTGATTTTCAAGGCCTTCTCTCCCTTAGGCATGAAGTGGCAGATTAACAGCATTCCTTTGTCTCTTGATGTCCCATTGAAAATGATGCGTTTACAATGGTTCAATTACACGTGCACAAATCAGCTGTATGAAAATTGACAGCACAGGGGCAAAACACATGCCACCATTCGTACATGCATGTGTAAGAAACCTCATATTAAGTAACTTATGGTGTAACAACAGGATGCAACCAAAAAAAAAAAAAGAAAAAGAAAGTGTTCGAGAGGAGATATATAATGGAACCCAAATCTGCATTTGTATTTCCATTTGCTTCCCTGCTCAACAGCCCCCCCCCAAAAAAAAAATGAGGGGAATAAAAAACCTTAATTGTAACCTTAGTCAGAATGGAGAATAGCTCCCTAATTATGTTTCAATTTTCATATTGGACCATTTAAACGTCAATTCATATTCATGCTCATCCATTGCACAGCTCAACATATGGCTCCAAATCCAAAGACTGCCGCCCCATAATATAGATCTTTGCAATCAAGAACCTCATGTTATCGAGAAACACTAAAAATCAACACATTTTTTTTTCAAACTTTCTTTGAAAAAAGTAAAGCTAGCAAAATTATAATAAAAACGTTCACATATCAATGGCTACAAAAAATGAAAAATCCCAAAATGTAGACCCAAGATACGCTCAACTCACCAAACAATTTTCCAGTAAATAACACTAAATTATCTGCTGCAATAAATTCTCAACGACCCAGTTGAACAAACAGGCAAACTCCTAATGATCCAAATCAAACCTATAAAGCCACAATCCAATTGCAACACCAAAGAACACTGGCATTCTGAAACAACGTAGCAGTTAAATTCTCAACAACATTGTTGCTAAAACCCTAAATTCTGGAAACCTCGTTAAACAAACAAGCAAAATCCTTGACACCCAATTCAGATACACGAATCCACCAGAAGCAAATCCAAATGCAACACCAATAACCATCAATTTTCAACAGAACTCTAATAGCCAGATTTGCAACACACTGTAGCCAAAACCCTAAAATACTCACAACCCAATTCAACAAACACCCAAAATCTCCAAGACCCGGTTCAAAGCTACTAACCACAAAAAGAAAATCCAAATGTGATATTAAAAACCATCATTTTTCTCAAAACCCCAACGCGGTTAAATTTACAGCCCTCCAGATGACAAAATCCTAAAATTCTAGAATACCAACAAAACAAACACCAAAAGTCCCACCCAATTCAAAACTACAAAATCGCAAAGAGGAAAACCTGGATGCAACACCAGAAAACCATCAGTTCTCACAAAACCCTAACAGACAATTCACATAAACCCAGTTGAAAGCTCCCTAAATTTCTCAAATCCCAATCGAACAGAGGCCAGAAATCCTCGAACCCCCAAAACAAAGGACAACTGAAAATGCAAGCCAAAACCCCGCGTTTGACGAAAATCTAACACCTAAAATTTGACAAGAATCCAGATGCCAAAACCCTAAAGAAGTTGGCTAAAATTACACTCTATAATTTAAAAATTAAGCAGACTTACAGTTGAAGAGCTTCAAGGAACTTATCATGCTCGGGCTCAGTCCAGCTCTCTCTAGACTTGGTGATGGTGTAGGGCTTTCGGACCTTCTTGGTCGGATCATCCGAGGACGAGCTTGTTGTCGCAGTGGCAGAGGGCGCGAACGATCCGAGACCAGGAAAAGCCATTCCCATAGGATCCAGATAAAAACCTTCGGGTGGGTTCGGGTTTACAGACACCATGTGTTGTGTTTCTTTAAGTTTCGGCCAAGTGATTCTCAACTGCTCGGAAGAACATTTGAGAGGGAGGGGTGAGGTGAGACAGAGAGAAAGGAATGTCCTGTAACCGACTTTGTAAGAATATTTAATTGGGTATCGTGACGTGTAGGGAGAGTTTGTGAGCTTGTTGGAGATTTACCAATAAAATAGAGACACGTTGGTAAATGGCAGACCACGAACTGTAGTTTCACGCGACGGAGAAGAAGAGAAATGTAGTGGATAATTATTAAAGATCTATTTTTGTGTCTCTCCTTGAACGATGATTGGTTTCGTATGGTCAATCCTCCGCACCGCTCTAGTCCACGTAAGCACATGTGGCACTTTACTCCTTGCAATTCGTTACACTAAAACTAAATAAATAATATATATATATTTTTTTAATAAAAAAAAATGTATTTTTCATTTTAACCAGCCACCCAATGGTAATCCAAAAAAAAAAAAAAAGTATTGGCAACCAGAAGAGATTTATCAAGCCTAACATGACAAGTGCTTATACCCCGATTGGAAACGCTCATTAGATGAAGTTTACATATATAAAATCATTAATATAAAAATAATTTTCCAGATAAAATTAAATAAAAGCAAATCAAAATAAATGGAAGCAGAGTAATTAATGTTTTCCAAAGTATAACATGAGTAGCATCGTGAAATTAGGGCCAAAATAGTAAAAAGTAGAAAAATTTAAAATTTTCAATAACGTATGATATAAAAAAAAGTTGAGATGACAAATAATTATTTTCTTTCTTGCTAATTAAAGGGGTGGTAATTGCAACATTTACAACTCTATGGACTGGTGTTAGCTTGTGTAAACCATACTAGTGTGGATCATTTTGTTATTTTCCCTTTCTATGCATCAAACGATTGGCAAATGAGTGCATGCCACCAATTTTTTCAAGGGCTTTGTTGCCTTGTTGTGTTGACACTAATTTTTCACCTACAAATTTAAGTTGACTGTATAATCGTGTATTTTGATTTTCTTTTTTTATTTATCAAACGTAAGACAATAGCCTCACAAGAATTGTAACAATCTCTGTTCGAACATGAATCTATATATGCTCCATGCCCCCCTCTAACTTTGACCATAGAGTTCGCTATGAGTTATTTAAGCAAAATATAGATATAATCTTCAATTACAAAAAACATGTCGAAAATATGCAAGTCTTACTCTCGAACATGGGAAGCCAGAACCATGGGGTCCACATTGTGTTTATCTCCTCCTTGGACCACCGTATGTCATTGCCAGATGAATCATCAACTCTGATACCAATTACCGTATAGCACTCTCATAGGATATTTTGGAGAGTTTATCACGTGAATGCATATATATAAAACTTTACACTAATTTTCACCAAAAAAGTTAAACTTGTAGGTATTGGGTCAACTCAACATGTATACATATAGATATTTTTTATTTTCTTCTATATGTCCCATGTATAACAACTATCTCATACATGTAACTTTAACAACTATTTAGGTTTGGCGAATGATTAAGGATTTCCTTTCTCCAGGAGGTGTAGAGGCAGAAGCTACGAGGTTTGCACTCCAAATGGCTTTGAATCAAATTTTCTCGGTCGTTTTTGAGGGAGGCGCTTGAAATGTTGTGGTTTATATCCAATCATGGGATCGGTCCATGATTGGAAAATCCAGCCCATCGTGGTTGATGCAGGAAGGCTGCTAAAGTCTATTGCTTGATGGCCCATGAGTTGGGCTCGTACAAAGGCAAACACTCATGACTCGGCAAAATGGGCTGCTTCATCTTAGGTGGTCGGTCTAGAGGTATTCCCTTCAGGATGTTTTGTTTAGCTTTGTTTGATTTTTTGCCTTTAGAATGTTTGACATGGACACCCCGAAAAAAAAAAACAAATGGAGCATGAATATTCATGTAAAGAAAAACATAATAAAAGAGTTAAAGATATTAATTTAAGATATTTATTCATTTTTTGGACATTAATGAAACATTTTTTTTTAGTTACTGTATGGCTGCGACAACAGCAAGAAATGCACATGGAGTTCTTATGGGGGCTTCCAAGTTTGTTCAAAAAATTGACAAAACTCTTGCTAGGAAGGGAATGCAAGGACAAAGATGCCCAAAGATTTTGAGCTCAAAGCATGTGTAGTGATCACATAGTCCAAGCAATTCATTCAATCTCCAATCATTTAAACTTTCCCTAAATCTTCTCCTCCCATAAAAACTTGACACAGTTTTTGGAAAGGTGGGGGGTTGGAGCTTTCAACATCAATGGCCACATGCACATTTAAAGTATGTGTTGGAGAGGGGTCCATTTTATGGAATTGAAGAGAACTCACACCATGAAAATCCATTCAAGATTCCTCCCAAAAGTAAAGCAAAATAAAATGGAAGTAAAGAGTGATTTCAAGTGAAAAGTGGAAGAACTCTTGTTTCTTTCCATGAAAATACTATTTATCACTGATCCACAATTTTTTAGTGAAGATATTGTTGATATGGGGTGCTGTTGATGGGCTTAAGGTGAGATTTATCTGCGTCTTCTGCAAAATATGGAAAAAGATGTTGCCTAACTTGTGTGCCACTAGTTGTCTAATACTTAACTTATAGATTGGAGATAGAGAGATTGCTATTTGGAGAGCCCTGAATGATCCGTACTGTATCAGAAATTTATATTAAGAATAATGAAATAAGAGTAATAGTCATAACTTTTAATATGTTAAATAAGTGTTCATTATTATACACACGTCCATGACACGGTGCTTCCTGCACAGAAAGGGCCAATAGTGAACAATAGGGTACCCTAACATTTTTACAGGGTTTTCTTTACGAAAATGAAATAGATTTTTATATATATAGATTTTGAAGCAAAAATTTATCAATAACGATAATTTAAGTACGTTCAAAAGAAAATTAAATTTTTACTTCTACCACTATATTTTTAATTTGTTTTAGTTAAATATTATAAATAAAATACTATAACTTTTTTAAAAAAAAAGTTAAAACAACTTAAAAAGTTGACATTTTTCCAAACATGACGCAGGAGAAGCACAGTTAGTCACTAGATTAGAGGCCAAAAGGCACAGTTTTATTCATTTGAAAAGAAATGATTTTAATTAATATTAATATATAATATATATAAAATTATAAATATATTATTATTATTGTTATTAAACAAAAAATGAGAAAAGAAATTGATGAATGGAGGCTACTAAATAATCCCCCTAAAAAGTATACGTGCATACAGGTCAAAAAAATGAGCGCGTTGGATGCATTAGTCGTCGGAGGGCCAGGAAGACCAATGAAACGCGAAATAGGAAAAGTGAAACTTTATTTGCCTGTGTTGCAGAACTTTTTATAGTGCAAAAAACAAAGTGACTTTGGTTTGATTTTTAACCACCATGCGCGTCACCTTTCTTTTCATATCCGCACACTCATTTAGGCTTAGGTCACGTGATTGGAAGATTAATATGTCACAGCCCAAAACTGGTTGTGATGGAAAAGTCCGTCGACTGCAAGACTTAAGCAATCGAATGGTGGTTGAAGCCGGTTGATTGGGGAATGAGCGGAAAGAGTGAAAGGAAAGATAAGAGAGAAAGAGATTAGGGAGAAAGAGAGAGATAGAGAGATAAAAAGATGGATAGAGAGAGAAAGAGAAGAAGCTAGAGGGAGAGACGAGAGAGAGAGAGAGAAGAGAAACAGAGGAAGAGGGAGACAGAGAAGTCACAAACTCATTTCATTCTTTGTTCTACATTCTGTACATTTTGTACATTCTCCTTTTTATACAATCATTTCATCCATGGCTTAACTAATCATAAAAGTCTATAGTTGCTTAACCAATTCTAACCAACGCAACTGAAACAACAACCCAACTAATAATGGTTGCAACTGAATTAACAAAGATAACAGCTCGTGTCCAGAAACTAGCCGTTAGTTTCAAAACTTCTTCTTCCGTTTGTTACATCATACATGAATTAGGATGTGCCTCATTGTCGGGTCAAATGACTTATGATAGAAAATTCAAATTCTAAGCCAATCCATTAACTCCTATGAAGCAAATGGGTATGCATGCATTTCAATTGAAAAAAAAAAAATTATTTGCGCAACTATTAGCAATTTTCTAATTAATAAAAGAAATACCGTGATAAGTTTTATCTGAACTCAAATTGTTTGAGCTTGAGTGCATGCATACCATTAATTTTAACTATATAATTTATTTTCTTAAATTCACAAATAAAATTAATATGGGGCGTCAATAGAATATTGTTTATTTTTTGTTGTCTTGTCAAATTTAATTATACTAAAAATGTAGAAATGAAGTTTTATAAATTTATTATATCGGACATAATTAAGTCAATTTAAATTATGTAAGGAAAATCATTAAGACTAAAATAATGTTGGACTGATTAAATAAATAGAATTTTACATGATACTTCGCATCAATTTTTTTGAACCATTTTTAGTTAAATATTTATTTAATTTAATTAAAATATATTTTACATATATTAATTGAAAATACATAAAATTTTACTTCATTTAATTTATCCAACATTTCTTAAGGTAAAATGACCTGAGAGAAAGTGGGGTGCTAAGAAAGAGACTTCCGTCACGGTCCAGCCCGAAGAAGCATAGAGATGTGAGACAGGTTGTCAGAATTTGTGAGAGGCAGTCAAATATGGGAAGGTGTGAATAATGATTAAAATGATCAATGGAAATGGAGGAGGAAGTATTCGATGGTCTGATGGAATGAAGATTATCAGAGAAGGAGAAAGGAAGGGTTGCAGAGAGGAAGAGAAAAAGAGAGACAGAAAGAGAGGAGGGAAAAGGGAAGCAGAATGCAAACTTGTCAATTCTTATTCCCTTGTCTGAAATTCAACCCTAATTTTAAATGCTCATATTTTTCTTATTTATTAATCATTTTTCACAGTTATATGGTTAAAAAACATTTTTCATAAGAAATTTAACCATACAAAAATAGACTATAAAACACATTATACAAAAATATATGAACACTTTAAGTTTCTAAATATCTCTCAAAATAATAAACATATGGGCATAATATTACACAGAGTCATTATATAAACATGCTAGAATCATTTCTCATTATATAAATATGTTACTGTTAAAATATAAGAGTATTTTATCAATTATAATAAAAATCACTATTAACAATTCATAAAATTCATGCATTCGGATTGTTTATCAAAAATGGCATTTGCATATATGTTTGTATCTTTTTGTTGGTACAAGAAAATATAATTAAATGGAATCGAATCCGAAAAAAAGGATAAAAGTGGAGAGATTCTACCGTTTGACCCATCATTAAGAGACTACATATATGTTTATATCATTTTCCCAATAAAAAAACTACCCTCCCTTTCTCTTATTTATTTTTTTGGTTCCCATCATTTATATCTAAAAATATATTTTGATTAATTCGATTCGAGTATCTATTGGGTTCTTTTAAGAAACGGCCCTATGATATAGTCTCTTTTATTCCCTTTCTCTTATTTTGAATTCAAACCATTTGGATCAAATCAAACCCTCACAGGAGACCAAGTAACCTTTTTTGCTTTGTTTGATCTTATCAAACCTGATTGGAAAATTCAGCCCATCGTGGGTGTTGCAGATTGGAAAATTCAAACCATTCGGTCCTTCACAGGTGACCAAATCCGAATGTTATGGTTCACTCGGCAAAATGGGCTGCTTCATCTTAGGTGGTCGGTCCAGAGTTATTCGTTTCAGGATGTTTTGTTTTGCTTTGTTTGATTTTTTGTCTTTTGAATGTTTTGACTGGGACACCCGGGGAAAAAAAACCATGAATATTCATGTAAAGAAAAACACAATAAAAGAGTTAAAGATATTTATTCATTTTTTGGACTTTAAAGAAACTTTTTTTTTTTTTTAATTTTGTATGGCTGCCACTGCCAGCTTGGAGGAGCCCATATTGCGATTATCACTATCCTCTGACCTAAGTTTGTTATTGTATCTGAAAAATGGCAGATCTACATGGCTCGAGTTACCTAAATATTTTTCGAAAATTTCAATGAAGTTATTGTCTTAGTCGTAATGCGCGGAAAAAAAAATCTATTTAGCTTTGAAGTTACCCTGTGCATTATCGAAGAGTAAAACTTGTTGCATCGGATCAAGAGCTTTGCCGTGGATAATCAGGTTAGTATTTAAGTGGGATGTTTTGTTCTAAAGGGTATTTAATGGAATTTTAGTGCCAAATAACATTAATACTATCAGTATTTATATGATTACATAGCCCCAATGGCCCTAGTAATTAATGGGGGTCAATTTAATTATGAAAAACAACATATTTGTTCAGTAATATATACATATCCATCACACGGTGCTTCATGGACAGAAAGGGCCAATAATGAACCATAAAGTACCCTAACCTTCTTTAAAAGTTGTGGGGATATGGTGCGTGGGGGAAAAAAAAAAAGCAAATTGTTAAAAGAAAAAAGTGTCATTATCGAACATGGCCCCAATGGCCCCAGTTATTAATAGCGGTCAAATTTAATTAAATATTAAAAATCAAATACTATAACTTAAAAAATAAGTTAAAACAACCGAAAAAAATTGACATTTTTCCAAACATAACGCTGGAGAAGCAGTGTTAGTCATTGGAATAGAAGCCAAAGGTACGATTTTATTCATTTAAAAAGATAGTGAATTATTTAGTAAGCCGAGTATAATAATTTTTATTAATATTAATTAAAATATATAATTCATAGAATATATAAAAAAACTATAAATATATTATTATTATTATTATTATTATTATTATTAAACAAAAATGAGAAAAGTAATAGATGGACGGAGAGACTGCTAAATAATCCACCTAAAAGTTGTACGTGATTACAGGTCAAAAAAGTAGGCGCGTTGGATGCAGTAGTCGTGGGAGGCAAAGAAGACCAACGAAACGCGAAATCGAAAAGGTAGAAACTTTATTTACTTGTCTGTTGTAGAACTTTTTACTGTGCAAAAAACAAAGTGGCTTTGCTTTGATTTTTAACCACCATGCGCGTCCCCTTCCTTTTCATATCCGCACACTCATCGAGACTTAGTTCACGTGATCGGAAGATTAATACATGAGTTAGGATTCAAATTCTTAACCCAACTCATTAGCAACCATGAAGCAAATGGGTATACATGCATTCCAATTGAAAAAAAAAAAAGATATTAGCGCAACTATTAGTAATTTTCTAAAATAATGTTAGACCGATTAAATAAATAAAATTTTACATGATACTTCGTATCAATTTGTTTTGAACCATTTTTAGTTAAATATTTACTTAATTTAATTAAAATATATTAATAATTTAATTAAAATAAATTATATATATATTTATAGAAAATAACATAAAATTTTACTTCATTTAATTTATCCAACATTTCTTAAGGAAAAATGACCTGAGAGAGAGTGGGGTGGACCCGTAAAAAAGAGACCTCCGTCACAGTCCAGCCCCAAGAAGCTTAGAGATGTGAGCTAAGTTGTCAGAATTTGTGCGAGGCAGTTAAAAATGGGAAGGCGTGAATAATGATGAAAATGATCAATAGAAATGTAGGAGGAAGTATTCGATGGTCCGATGGAATGAAGATTATCGGAGAGAAGGACGAAGGAAGGGTTGCTGAGAGGAAGAGAAAATGAGAGACAGGGAGAGAGGAGGGAAGAGGGAAACAGAATGTATAACACCGATACTCGGTACCGAACAATATATTGATTTTAAAATATATATATAAATGTATATATATATATTTTAAAAAAAAAGCAGCGGAGTGTCGCGTTTTGAGACAAAACGTAACACCCCTCCAATTTGGGATTAGGGCTTTTAGTCATAATCTTTCCCCTCTCTCTCTCTTCCTCTTTCTCTCTCCCCGACTCCTCATCTCCCCCGCCGCTCTCTCTCTCCGTCTGTTCCTCTCCCGCGGCCGTGCTTTCCTTCGCCACCACCATCGCCGCTGCGTCTCCTTCTCTTTTCATCTTTCTCTCACTTTCCCTTTCTCTCTATCCTTCCCTCTCAGTTTCTCTCTCTCTCTTCGCTGTTCACTCTCTCGCGGTCTCCTCCGCCGTGCGCTCCTGTCGCGCGCCACCACCGCGAGTGCACCAGCGTGCGACAGCGCGAGCGCGACTCTCTGAGCGAGCACAGCGCGCGACCCTCTGAGAGAGCACAGCGCGCGACCCACTGCGCGCTCACCCTTGCGTGACTGCCTGCACTCCCTCGCGCGACTGTGCGCCCTCCCGAGGTGAGCGCGCATTGTGCGCCCTCCCGAACGTGAGCGATCACTGTGCGCCTCTACATGAGCCCTTGCGCGCCTCTGCACGAGCCCCTGCGCGCACCTGCATGAGCGCAAGCGCGCCCCAGCACGACTTCTCTCGCACGAGCGTGCCACGCAGCGTGCGATCCAGCTTGCGAGCGTGGGCCCTAGCTCGCGAGCTCACAGCCCGCGAGCCCACTGCGGCCTACTGACCCGCGAGCCCACCAGCGGGCCAGCCCATTAGCCCGCTAAGCTAGCTAAGCCTGCGGCCCACGAGCCCGCGACAGCCCGTAACAGTCCGTGAGCCTCTACGAAGGTAAATGACTTAAAGTTTGATTTACGCACTAAAGTTTCGAATTTCTTTAGTAATTGGACTGAAATTGCTCACAATTGTTTCAAATTTAGAAACATTCAGGTTTTAAACCAAACCGACAGACAAACGAAAGCTAGATCTGAGATCCGAGAAACCCTAGGTGAGAGAAAGGAAATCTCTTTAACTCTTGAATAAATTTTGTCAAATTAGATAGTATTGGTTGGAAAGAAAATTAAAAATCCCTTACTAGACCCTTATTTGATATCGAATTGTGATGATTAATTAGGAAAATCTCATTGGAGACTCGAGTGGTCAGATTTGAATTGGCTTTGAAAATAAGGAGTGATCACCCTCCCGTATACTGTGAGTGAAATTTATTTCAATATTTTTGTTTAATGTGCTATTTTAAAATATTTGTTAAATGAGCATGATTTATAGCGTGATTGAAATATTTTGACTGATTTTGAAATTGATTTTTGTGAACCGATGGAGTGTCTAAAATTGTGTTGAAATATTGAAATTATGTATCCATGTGGTTGAACTGTATAATGTGTCATTTTATACTATATGTTGCATTTGGTTTGTGAACCTGATTTCGGCACATTTTGATATGATTTTGGATTTGGCCTTGAGGGCTTTGGTATGTATTGTTCCATAGCTACGAAGGACACCGTGAGAGACGCTTTGGTGGCGTCCGGATATGCCTAGACTTGGAGTATCCCATGAGTTATCGCGATTTTTATTAACGACACGGTACTAATCAGGTTGAAGCCGAAAGGGGGAAAATTTGGATACTCTCTCCAAATCTAGTACCTGGAGGAGGTTCGTCGCCAACGCCGGGGTAGAGAGCATTTTAAATAAATTTACATATAACACCCCCAGTGTGCCTGTCATGGGTCGCGGTAGACCTTTACCAGGATATTTTCGGCTGGCAGCTCTATGATTTTTAGTGACAGTGCTTTGGATGCATATTTGACTTGAAAATGCATGCTAATGATATATTGTTGCAATAAAAAGTATGATAATTTGAAATATGATTCGTATACTTATGGTTTGACACTCCAGTTTCACACTTCATATTTGACGATTGTATTAACCCACTCACTCACTGAGTATTCTTTCCGGAGTACTCACTCCTCATTTCCCTTCTTGTTTCAGAGATAGTATTTGACAAGGAGCGTTTCTTTAGGACTCTCGGTATCATTGGGAGATCTGATTTGGAGTTGAGAAGTCATTATATATTTCTACTGCAAATTTGTATTGATAATGTACATGCATTTTGAGGTCTATAGATGACCATTGTGTTATTTTGGGATAACTGTATAAACATGGACATTTAAATCGTGGAACTCTCATGTCATTGAATAACATTGCATTGAGACATTTCTTATTCGTTGCGTATATATTTGGGAATGTGTTATGTTTTAGAAATGTACTCTAGAATCGCTCGGTGCCACCTCTAAATCACAGGAGGGGCGACTGGCGGCTGTCCATGCCTTTGACGGAGGCATGACAGTAGAGGTCTGTGGCTAAATTGTTAGAAATTTTTATAACCTTGCTTTATCTAGATATTGGTTGTGAGATTGTTTGATTTTGGAGAGGCCGGAATAGCCATTTAATTATATTACAGGATGGTTGTGATTTATACAGAATAAATTGTATTTGGGAAACCTCCGAAATATGGAGAGGTTCTATCCTATTTTTTGTAAAAATATAGAAGGCATTCAAGATAACGAACGGCTGTTCACGATCCCGGTTCGGGACGTGATAGTTAGATTGGTATCAGAGATAGGTTGGTTGAAAGCTATGTAGGAAGAGAGTCTTGAAAATATTCCCGCGTGCGTTTGTGTTTAAAGTTCTCAATGCATGAGAGTTTCATATAGTCATGAAGTCCCAGTACGTGGTCATAGGTATATGAATTCATCTATTTTATGGGAGTTGGATACATAACGCATCTAACCCATTATTTTCGCATTCCAATGCCTTGAATTATAGTTTAATTCTTTTAGGGGGTTAGCTACGGAGTAACTAACCCTAATTTATGAATTTCTATCTAATAAAAGTATATCCTTTTACAGAATTATGCCACCTAAACGTGGTAAAAGATGTGTTAGATTCGTATCACTCGAGGGTCTATTAGTGCCAGATGCACCTCGGGCACCCAAGATCCCACGAGTACCAGAGGAATTAGACGAGCTGGAGGATCGTTCCTCGACTCGCGTGCCACCATCGGCACCTACTCAGCCAGCTGCTCAGGCTGAGACTCCCGTACCCACACTCGACGCCTTTCGACAGGTGTATGAGTGGTACGCTTTGCAGGGGGTCAGATTCCTCCCCCACCACCTCCTACAGTGACGCCTGCACCTGCAGCAGCGCCAGTTCCTTCGACACCGGTTTTACCGCCGGTGGCCGGTCCTTCTACTTTATCCGAGTCGAGTGAGACTACATCGGCTATTCTTAGACAGGTACATAAGTTGACTCAGTTGATTAAGGAGGCCTGTCAGCTGGGGTGCACAGATTTTGCAGGGCTTGGTGATGCTGCGGCAGCCACGTATTGGATCAACCGCACCCGCAAGATTCTAACCGATCTGGGGATTGGAGAAGAGCTCTGCCTGAAAGTAGCACAGTGATTATTAGAAGGACAGACCCTCTCATGGTGGGAGGCTCTCACTGATGAGGCGACAACGCCACTGCAGTAGGACGACTTTTTTCGAGAGTTTGATCGCAGATTCTTCCCACTCTACCAACAGGACCGGATGAGGTCAGAGTTGGGGTGGCTTACACGATCCAGATCTGTCTCGGAGTATGATGTAGATATACGGAGACTTGCCGCATTCATACCGGATCTGGTCACACCTCAGTATTTGAGCTTCAAATTTGAGGACGGTCTTAGTCTCAGCATAAAGAAGTATATGACTGTTACCCCGCAGTTTACATTGGTCGAGGTGATAGACTCTACTCACCGCGCGGAGGCTTTGGTCCGCGCGGAGGCTAGGCAGAGAGAGAGAGAAAAGAGCAGAAAAGAAAGAAAGAAAAGTCTCATTTTACGTATAACTCTAAGAGGGGCAGGGGATCCAGTTCGCACGGAGGCAGATTAGAATCTGGATTTCCTAAGCTGGGACGGGGACAGTACTCCCAGGGGTTCAGACAGCCCACTCCGACTGCACAGTTTACTGCTCAGTGGCATCCTTATTGCCGTAGGTGCAATAGGTCTCATCTGATAGGAGCTTGTTCAGTGACGGTCACTTGCTTCCACTGTGGGAAGTCAGGGCATTTTACGAGTTCTTGCCCTGAGTTAGGACTCGGAAGACAAAGTTCACTGAGCCGCACTAGTACTTCTCGTATGGGACAACAGGGGCAGCCTGTTTGGCCAGCAGCTTTTACTCCCAGGTTGACCACCGGGAGTAATACAGTGCAGACCCAGGCACAACAACAGTTTAGGATTCAGGCCCGGGTTTATGCCATGACGCAGGAGGATGCCCAGGTGAACACCGACATCATCGTGGGTACTTCTCCTTCTGATCTTGTAGAATAGGATCTCTATTTGTATTTTTACTTCTTTTGGGTAGTCGTATAGGTATTTTATATTGTGTACCATTTTGTCGACATGATACTACTTTGACATCTTTGTACACTGAAGTTGTAAAAGTCTTAAAGGCTCAGCTATTTTGACACACACACACACACACACATACACACACACACACACACACACACACACACACACACACACATATATATATATATATATCAAGTTTGAAATTATTTTAAGTCTATGTGCATTTTGTTCAATGATAGATATTTTACCTATTTTCGGAATAGATACTCATATCCTTATTGACACAGGGTCTAACTATTCGTATGTGAGCGATCAATTCTTCCAACATTTTGACATTCCGCTCTCACCTTTGGACGAGGAGCTATTGGTCATCACTCCTCTGGGTGAGCAGATTGTGTGCGGCACAGTGTATAGAGAATGTGAGATCAAAGTTGGGGATACAATGCTGAAGACAGATCTAATCCCCCTCGCCATGACTGATTTTGATGCCATCTTGGGGATGGATTGACTACATATGCATCGGGTTTTAGTTGACTGCTTTAAGAAGTAGGTGGAGTTTTGAAGACCCGATCAGCTAGTGTTGATTTTTGAGGGCGAAAGGCGGGTTTTACTCCGTGTGTCATTTCAGTTTTGGAGGCCAGACGCATGATTCGCTGCGGATGTGTGGCTTACCTGGCTCACATCATAGACACCGTTACTCAGGGACTGAGACCGGAGGATGTTCCAGTGGGTCAGGACTTTCCTAATGTTTTCCTCGAGGAGCTATCCGGATTACCACCGGTTCGGGAGTTTGACTTTGAAATCGATTTAGTTCCGGGGACTACCTCTATCTCGATACCGCCATACAAGATGGCGCCCGCTGAGCTGAAAGAGCTCAAGGTCCAGCTGCAGGAGTTGCTGGATAAGGGGTTTATATGTCCTAGCACGTCCCCTTGGGGAGTTCCAAGGACGGCTCACTGAGATTGTGTGTGGATTATAGACAGCTTAATCGGATGACTGTGAAGAACAAATATCCGTTGCCTCGCATAAATGATTTGTTTGATCAATTGCAAGTTGCCCGAGTTTTCTCGAAGATTGATCTTCGATCGGGATATCATCAGTTGCGGATTAGGAGTCAAGATGTGCCAAAGACAGCTTTCCGCACTCGATACAGGCACTATGAATTTTTAGTCATGCCGTTTGGACTGACTAATGCCCCCGCTGTATTCATGAACTTGATGAACAGAGTTTTTCACGACTATCTGGATCAGTTTGTCATAGTCTTCATAAACGATATACTGGTGTATTAGCGGAGTGTCGATGATCATGTTCAGCATTTTCGCACCGTTTTACAGATCCTTCGCGATGAGCAGCTGTATGCCAAATTCACAAAATGTGAATTTTGGCTAAGACATGTTGGATTTTTGGGGCATGTCGTTTCTGCGGAAGGGATTTTCCGCAGAAGGTCGATGCCATTACGAGATGGGAGTAGCCGCAGACAGTTACTGAGATCGGAAGTTTTCTTAGTCTGGTAGGGTATTACCGCAGATTTGTTGAGGGGTTTCCCGGATAGCTGCTCCATTGTGTAGCTTGACGCGAAAAGGTGTTAAGTTTGTATGGGATAACCGTTGTGAGGCGAGTTTTTTGGAGCTCAAACAACGGTTGACTATAGCTCCGATTTTGGCACTTCCCACCAGCTGTCGAGAGTACATAGTATACAGTAATGCTAGCCGACAGGGGTTAGGTTGTATTTTGATGCAAAATGGTCGGGTGATCGCCTATGCCTCTAGACAGTTGAAGAAACATGAGGTGAATTATCCAACACACGATCTGGAGCTTGTGGCCATAGTCTTTGCATTGAAGATATGGCGCCATTACTTGTACAGGGTGACTTGTCGGGTGTATACCGATCATATAAGTCTAAAGTATTTATTCACCCAGTGAGAACTTAACCTGAGACAGAGGAGATGGTTGTAATTCCTCAAAGATTATGATCTTGTCATTGATTATCATCCGGGTAACACCAATGTGGTTGCTGATGCCTTGAGCCGGAAATCAGCTTCATTGTCTTAGGAGAACAATACGGCACACCTCACTTGTTTGATGGGACTCCGGGATTTGGGAGTCAGATTGGCTAGTGATGATCAGGGTATTTTGCTAGCCAGGTTTGAGGTCAGGCCGACATTGTTGGACCGTATTAAGGAGCTTTAGGACACTGATATCGAGCTCCAGGCTCTTACTGAGAGAGCCCGCAGAGGTGATATAGATGATTTCAGAATCCGTGATGATGAATTTCTGACTTATCGAGATAGAGTGGCTGTACCCGCTGATGAGGATCAATGCAGGTCCATACTAGAGGAGGCACACTCCTCGGCTTATGCCTTGCACCTGGGTAGTACAAAAATGTATCAAATTATTCGAGGCAGCTATTGGTGGCCAGGTATGAAGAAGGACATTGCGGAGTTTGTAGCTAGATGTTTAGTCTGTCAGCAAGTGAAGGCTGAGTATCAGAGACTAACAGGTTTACTACAGCCTCTTCCCATTCCCGTATGGAAGTGGGAACATATGACTATGGACTTTGTTATGGGATTGCCGCGGACTTAGGCCAAATATGATGTCATTTGGGTGGTAGTTGATCGACTTACCAAGTCCGCCCATTTCATCCCGATGCGCAACGACTCTCCACTGGAGATATTGGCATGTCTATACATAGATGAAATAGTCAGACTGCATGGGGTTCCCGTGTCCATAGTCTCAGATAGAGATTCGAGATTCACTTCTCGATTTTGGCCCAAGTTGCAGGAAGCTTTAGGCACACGGCTTAGTTTTAGCACAGCATATCACCCACAGACAGATAGTCAGTCGGAGAGGACCATTCAGACGCTCGAGAATTTGCTTCGGGCTTGTATTAAGGATTTTCGGGATAGTTGGGACAGACATTTACCGCTAGCAGAGTTTGCATATAATAATAGTTATTAGGCCAGTATCGGCATACCACCCTATGAGGTACTTTATGGCAGAAAGTGTCGCACCCCATTGTATTGGGATGAGGTAGGCGAAAGACGCCTTATTAGTGTTGAGTTAGTCGAGAAGACTAAGGAAAAGGTCAGGGTAATCCGTGAGGGTTGAAAGCCGCCCAAGACAGACAGAGGGCATATACAGATCGCAGACGCCGACCTTTAGAATTTGAGATGGGTGATATGGTATTTTTGAGAATTTATCCCTTGAAGGGACTCGTTCGATATCGGCAGTGGGGCAAGTTGAGCCCCAGATACATTGACCCGTTCCGTATCCTCAGTAGGGTTGGGAGCATGGCTTACAGACTAGAGCTGCTAGACGCGTTATCTCAAATCCATGATGTCTTCCATGTATCAGTGTTGAGGAAGTACATCCCAGATCCTTCGCATATTTTGGAGCCTCCACCAGTAGAGGTACAAGAGAACTTGAGTCTACCTGTTCAGCCGGTGGCCATACTTGACCAGCAGATTCGGCAGCTACAGAATAGGGAGGTATCTCTTGTCGAGTACTATGGCGCAGCGATCAGGTCGAAGAAAAGATCTGGGAGCCCGAGGAGACTATGAGGAGACAGCACCCCCAGTTGTTTACTGCTTAGTCTTCTTTTAGTTTCGAGAACGAAACTTGTTTTTAGGGGGGTTGAAAATATAACAACGACACTCGATACCCGAACAATGTATTAGTTTTGAAATATATATATGAATGTATATATATATTTAAAAAAAAAAAACAGCAGCGGAGTGCTGCGTTTTGAGACAAAACGCAGCACCCCCCAATTTGGGATTAGGGCTTTTAGCCCTAATCTTTCCCCTCTCTCTCTCTTCCTCTTTCTCTCTCCCCAACTCCTCATCTCCCCCGCCGCTCTCTCTCTCTCCGTCCGTTCCTCTTCCACGGCCGTGCTTTCCTCTGCCACCACCATTGCCGCCGCGTCTCCCTCTCTCTTCGTCTTTCTCTCACTTTCCATTTCTCTCTCTATCCTTCCCTCTCAGTTTCTTCTCTCTCCGCTGTTCACTCTCTCGCGGTCTCCTCCGCCGCGTGCTCTTGTTGCGTGCCACCACCTCGAGAGCACCAGTGCGCGACCCTTTACACCCACTGTGCGAGCGTGACCCTCTGAGTGAGCACAGCGCGCGACCTACTGCGCGCTTACCCTCGCGCGACTACCAGTTCTCCCTCGCACGACTGCCCGCTCTCCCGAGCCCGAGCGATCACTGTGCGCCCTCCCGAGCCCGAGCGATCACTGTGCGCCTCTACATGAGCCCCTGCGCGCCTCTGCACGAGTCCCTGCGCGCCCCTGCACTAGCGCAAGCACACCCCAGCACGGGCTCCCCTACGCCAGCGCTCCCCCAGCGCGACTTCTCTCGCACGAGCGTGCCTCACAGAGCGTGATCCAGCTCGCGAGCGCGAGCCCTAGCCCGCGAGCTTACAGCCCACGAGACCACTGCGGCCTGTTGACCTGCGAGCCCACCAACGGGCCAGCCCATCAGCCCGCCGGCCTGTCAGCCCATCAGCCCGCCAAGCCCGCAGCCCAAGGCCCACGACGGCCCGTGACAATCCGTGAGCCTCTGCGAAGGTAAATGACTCAAAGTTTGATTTTCGCACTAAGGTTTCGAATTTTTTTAGTAATTGGACTGAAATTGCTCACAATTGTTTCAAATTTGGAAACATTCAGGTTTTAGACCAAATCGACGGGCGAACGAAAGCTAGATCTGAGATCTGAGGAACGCTAGATGAGAGAAAGGAAATCTTTTTAACTCTTGAATAAATTTTGTCAAATTAGGTAGTATTGGTTGGAAAGAAAATTGAAAATCCCTTACTAGACCCTTATTTGATATCGAATTGTGATGATTAATTAGGAAAATCTCATTGGAGACTCGAGTGATCAGATTTGAATTGGTTTTGAAAATAGGAAGTGATCACCCTCCCGTATACTATGAGTGAGATTTATTTCAATACTTTTGTTTATTGTGTAAACCCTGTTTTAAAATATTTGTTAAATGAGCATGATTTGTAGTGTAATTGAAATGTTTTGACTGGTTTTGAAATTGATTTTTGTAAACTGATGGAGTGTCCAAAACTGTGTTGAAATATTGAAATTATGCATCAATGTGGTTGAACTGTATAATGTGTCATTTTATGCTATATGTTGTATTTGGTTTGTGAATCTGATTTCGACACATTTTGATATGATTTTGGATTTGGCCTTGAGAGTTTTGGTATGTATTGTTCCGTAACTACGAAGGATACCGTGAGAGACGCTTTGATGGCGTTCGGATATGTCTAGATCTGGGGTATCCCACGAGTTGTCGTGATTTTTTTTAACGATACGGTATTAGCCAGGTTCAACCCGAAATGGGGAGAATTTGGATACTCTCTTCAAGTCTAGCACCTGGACGAGATTCATCGCCAACACCGGGGTAGAGAGCACTTTAAATAAATTTGCATATAACACCCCCGGTACACCTGTCATAGGTCGTGGTAGACCTCTACCAGGACATTTTTGGCTGGCAGCTCTATGATTTTTAGTGACAGTGTTTTGAATGCATATTTGACTTGAAAATGCGTGCTAATGATATATTGTTGAAATAAAAAGTATGATAATTTGAAATATGATTCGTATACTTATGGTTTGACACTCCAGTTTCACACTTCATATTTGACGATTGCATTGATCCACTCACTCACTGAGTATTTTTCCCCGAGTACTCACCCCTCATTTCCCTTCTTGTTTCAGAGATAGTATTTGACAAGGAGCGTTGTTTTGGGACGCTCGGTATCATTTGGAGATCTGATTTGGAGTTGAGAAGTAATTATATATTTCTACTGCAAATTTGTATTGGTAATGTATATGCATTTTGAGATCTATAGACGACCATTGTGTTATCTGGGATGGCTGTATAAATATGGACATTTAAATTGTGGAATTCTCATGTCATTGCATAACTTTGCATTGAGACATTTCTTATTCGTTGCGTATGTATTTGGAAATGTGTTATATCTTAGAAATGTACTCTAGGATCGCTCGGTGCCACCTCTAAATCATAGGAAGGGCGACTGGCGGCTGTCCATACTTTTGACGGGGGCATGGCAGTAGAGGTCTGTGACTAGATTGTTGGAAATTTTATAGTCTCACGTTATCTGGATGTTGGCTGTGAGATTGTTTGATTTTGGAGAGATCGGGATGACCATTTGATTATATTACAGGATGGTTGTAATTTATACATGATAAATTGTAATTGGGAAATCTCTGAAATATGGGGAGTTTCTGTCCGATTTTCTGTAAAAATACAGTCGGCATTCAGGATAACAGGCGGCTGTTCACAATCCCGATTCGGGGCGTCACAGAATGCAACCTTGTCGATTCTTATTCCCTTGTCTGAACAGTACAACTATATAAGTACAAGCATTCTGGTTTTCTGTTATGCAACTAACATAACCATCCAAAGTACATTTTGTTGGACTACAATCTACTAACCGTCACTTGTTCGTAAAGTGGTTAAGGCTATTACAGCTTTTGAAGTTGCGCTACTAGCCAAAAGACAAAAGTCATAAGTGGTGACCAAGATTGCAATAATACAAGGGAACGACGTCATTTCATGCTCTCATGCTTGGGAATTTTTGTTCACGCAAGACTTACCCCCAGAGTGCCTTGACTCGCACTTGACTTGGGCCTCTATAAATAACCCCCCTCACACCTCTTCTTGCTTCACCCGATTCCATCTCCTCTCCCTCTCTTATTCACTTAGGTCTCGGAGAACTTTTTGCCTTGGCCTAAGTTTGATCAGCAATTCGTTCTATAGGAACTCTTTCTTAGATCTCAAACCCCAAGACAAACATGAAGGTAAAGTCTTTTTCCCCATTTTAGCAGCACTGCAGTTAAAGCTTATAGATGATTTAAGTAATTCTCCATTCATTTGAGTAGTGGATCTTTTTTTTTTCTTCTTCAATAGTTTTTAAGAAACTGATCTAACCCCAACTTCAATTTCTCATCCTGCATCTAATTCGAGTCTCTCTGTCGTCTGGGTTTTCCATTTTTTTTTTTTTGCAGAAAGTTGTGCTTAAAGTGGATGTACAGGATGAGAAAACCAAGAGAAAAGCAATGAAGGCAGTCTCTGGTCTCTCAGGTACTTAATTTACAACAATTATGTCCTTTTTTCCCCCTCCAAAAACATAATTGTTTAATTTGATTTAACATAATTTTTTACACCAAAGTTATAATTTTTTTAATTGTATTTATTATTTTGGGGACTGATTTTTGCAGTCAAAATAACATATATCAAGAAATTTGTAATCTACTACCAAATTTTAATCTCTTTATGTAATTAAATGTCGTAGGTTTGCAGTCACTCTCAGTGAACTCGAAGGACAAGAAACTTACTGCAACTGGAGACATTGATCCTGTGAGTATAGTAAGCAAATTGAGAAAATTTTTGCACGCCGAAATAGAATCAGTTGAGGAAGATGGCGACAATGATAAAAAAGATCCAAATGCTGAGTATTTGAAGATTTATCAAGAGACTTATCATCCTGCTTTTGCATACCGTTACTACCCTTACTACCCTTGCTATTATTTTAGAAGTGCTGAGGAACACCCTAATTCTTGTGTTATTTGCTGAGGAAAAAAAAAAATTTGCAGAAGAAGAAATAAAATATATAAATTATATTTGCGAGTGAGAATTTGAATTCGCTCTTTTCTATTTCGATGTGCTGTTTGTATATAGATGGCTCAAGATTCAATTACTAATTTGTTTTTCTTTTAAATTAAAAATCCAAGAAATGCCACAAAACTCAAATTTCTCTTCGTAGAAAATTATGTGATAGTTCTCAAACGTGGACCAGCAGTCGCGTGCCTTGTCCCAAAACTTTTCAAGAGAAAAAATAAAGAAGCAGCCCCTCCAGAGAGTTGAGCAGCCGACAAATAAAAGTGCACTCATTCAAAGCAGCAGCAAAGAGAGAACGGGGGAAAGGCCAAAACACTAGCGCCTTGGCTATTTTCATTTCAAAAAGTTACATTTTTTGCAAGGCTTGGCATTTCTCTTATAGAACTTTCATAATCTGTTCCAGAAAGTAACTTTAATTGATATTTTTTATATCTATGCCGAGGCTGGGGAAAGCTTAATTAGGATACCTGATGATTGAAAGATTACTAAACACGATAACTAGACCCGACCCGGTAAGGGTACAATTTTGGTGACCCTGGGCTTGAGGACCAAGTCCAGCTCAGGGATGTCAGGCCCCTGCCATTTATAGACCTGTAGTTTGCAGCTATAAAAGATGACTTTCTAAAATCCAAGGTTCGTGAAAGGACAAAAAATTGGATCCATCATGTGAAATTGACTTGAATTGGATAAAAGAAGCGGGCTCGATGACGGTAGTCATCATCAAGATTAAAGTGATGAATAAAACGACGTCACTTTGCATCTTCTTACTCTAGATTTTATTGAATGAAGATAGCGTCTCGAGTTGTAATTGACTTGTCCATAAATTTGTTCCCCATATCCCTTTCTGTTCACAGTTTAGTCTCAGATCACTCTTCTGTCTCCCACTCGCACATTAGGCCCGTGCTATGCACATACGCATGGCTATGCTTAGTGATTACGATGGTTTTGTGATCGTGATTTCTAGCTTACCCTGAAATATGAAAATTTTCTAGATTTCTATTAATTCATAAGCTTGTGGTAATTCAGATATGGAGTATGAAGAAGAGTCAGGAGGTGAGGCAGAGCACACCATAGAATAGCCGATGGAAGAAGGGGAGATAAAAGGAAAAATTCCCACAATATCAGTAGTAGACAAGGAACTGCGATGGCTATGAAAACCATAGAAACAATCGCTGATCATTAAACTGTTGGGGAAGAGCATTGGCTACCGGTTAATGCTTAACCAGGTTGCTTACAAGTGGAAGCTAGAAGGAAGTCTAGAATTGCTGGACTTGGGAGAAGACTATTTCCTCGCCAAGTTCTCATCCAGGGAAGACTATAACCGTGTCCTAATGTAAGGACTATGGTTAATCCATGACCACTATCTGACAATAAGAAAGTGGAAGTCCTAGTTTTCTCCAACCATGGATAAGATTGATACTACAGTGGTCCGGATCACACTTCCTCATATCTCAATCGAGTTCTATTATTTGATATAAGAAAGGCTTCGGTAAATAATTTAATAAAAATAATAATTTATTATAAATTATAGAGAAATTGCATAAAACCATGGCTGAGACGCAGATATCTCGCTCTTTTTAAAGAGATCCAAGCCTTCTACAGTAGGCAAAATTCAAGAATTGGTATAGTAGAATTCACTTGAATTATCCCTTCTAGAATACAGCAATCCAAAAATTTGTTATTTGACTCAAAATAATTATGTACAAATATTTAAACCTAAAACTCCGCAAAAAAACATCTTTCTTTTACTAATACTTTTTTCTAGAATCATTACTAAAAAACAAGATATCAGCGATGGAAATATTTGTCGTTAATAATAAAGATTCCGTCGTTGATGTGTATTAATGAAGGAAATTTTTCGTTGCTAATTCTGTCGTTGAAAACCTTTTCGTTAAATATTAACAATGGAAGAGTATCGGTCACTAATTTTTCTAATAGATTAACGACAGAGATTTTTCATTGTTAATCCGTTGCTGAATTCAAACAATATATAAAACTATTAGCGACGAATTATTGACGGAATATTTCCGTCGTTAAAAATTTCGTCATTTATAGTTTTACATAATCCACTAACACCCACGGCCACCCACCAGCACGCCTACCCGCCCCACCCGCTTGTGCCTTGCCTTTTTTTTTGTTTTGAAAAGTGTCATCACGCGGATTCGACTCTGGGCATACAAAGAGAGTTTGAGTTGTGACAACCATTATACTACAATGTTAGGTGTGATTTTTTTTTATTTGTTGTCTTATTCTCAATTTTTTTAAAGAAAAATAAAATAATATAAAATGCTAATTTATTATAAAGTAATTAAATAATAAAATGCTAACTTAAAATAAAATAATAAAATATTTTAAAAAATGAAATAATATTATTCTTTAAAAAAATAAAATAAAATACAAATTTACAATATAATAAAATAATAAATATGATAAATAATATTTTATAAAATAATATTATAAAATAATAATTATAAAATAATATTATAAAATAATAAAATAAAATAAAATATAAAATGCTAATTAAAAAATGATTAAATATTAACGACGGATTAGTGACGAAAAATTTTCGTCACTAAAAATTCTATCGTTAATCTGTCGCTGATAGTTTTAATCTATGAATTTAGTAACGGATTAGCGACAGAAATTTTCTAACGGATTATCTGTCGCTGATCTTTCGGTGATATTTACTTTTTTTATTTTGTAACGTCTGATATTAATCTGTCGCTGATCTCTCGCTATTTCTGATGGATATTTTTTTGTCACTAATTTTTGTCACTAATACTCTATTTTCTTGTGGTGAATGTTTGTAAGGTTAGATGTGTTGGAAAGATAAAAATGAGACATTCTCTCACTTACTTTTGATATTAATGTAAGTGATATCATGTTGAGAAAGAATACTAGTTAAAGATAGATTTTTTTACCTCATGAAGGTGTGCTCTTCATTGAACCTCCACTTAGTGTAATAAAAATTTTCACTCTAAAGTCAGAGAATACTCCACATTGAATTGAGACTTCTTTTAGAAAATGAAGATTATTGCTTACACATAATAATCCAGGTGTTGACATAAGATTTAATAGTTAGAACATTATAGACTTGTGCTATTCCGATTTTCCTAAGTGTTTTTGAGAATAAGTCCAATTCTCATTGGAAGCGGCCCCACTTCTACACTCATATTGCTGAAATTTGTTAATGCATTCCTGTAACTTTTAACACCCCACTCATAAGAGAGATAGATTTTTATTAAGAGTTTATCAAGTTAACCCTCCAATTATTACAAGAAAAATGTACTATATCATAGGGAAGGATACTTAAAAAATGTGTATTTTTATGACAACATTATGATTCATTCTTCCCATTGAACTCGATTGCAGAATCTTTGGTTCTCGAATTGGATGTTCTCATATGTGGCTCATGAATTTATGGGTTTCAATTCCAACCCTCTTGATATGTTTTAGATCCTTTCTCTTGCCAAGACCTTGGTAAATGGATCTACAAGCTTGCCAAAAAATTTAATATAATCTATATTAATAATGCCATTATTTAAATATGATCTTACAATACTATATTTTCTTTTTATGGATCTGAATTTACTGTTGTAATAATAGTTCCTTACTCTACCGATTGTAGTAGTGCAATATTATAGGAGAAACTTGTTTTTCCCAAATGAGAATATCAAATAATAAGTCTCTTTACTAATATACTTCCTTACTTGCATATGCTAATGCAATTAGTTTAGCCTCCATAGTAGAATTAACAATTATGGTTTGTTTTTTTAGATTTCCAATATATAATACTGTTACATATCATAAAAATATAACTAGTGGTAGAGAGAAAATTAATTGACATTGTGTTTCAAATGGGCCTGACTGGTGGGCTAAATGGTTTTTAAGATTTAGAGTGGTTTACTTCCATCTTAAAGGTTATTCTAGTCTACTAAGCAGGCTGGTTGATGGTCCAGATGGTCAAACCATATGGTTTAGTCCAGTTTTAGAAACCAAGCCCCTGAGTTTAACATGATTTGGGATCTCTGCCAAACTTATGTTGTTCTTTACATTTATATTCTTATGCAACTATTAACCAGGGATATTCACACCCTAAAAATTTGTGACTAGGTAAGATAACTTCTTTTTAAAATAGGTTTAGATTCCTCGATTATATTCCATGTGTTGGAGGTGATTTCTGACCCCACAGATAATTGCTCTTTCGACTTGAGCGGAGATCTGGTGTTGAGGACTTCATCGGATCTTCTTGGATGGAAAACCTAAAGAGAGCCCAAACTATAACCCTGTATTGTTTCTGTGTACCGTATATAAAGTTGACCAGTATAACTAGGTAAGAAACCTGCAAAAACCCCATCAGGGCCAGCTTGACGGGGGGACTCCGACGCTTAAGTCAGAATGAGTAATGAAAGAAAAAACTGAGGGTAGTCTGTAACTTTAAACCTGTTGCCCCCGTATGTATTGTGTGCGGAAAGAGATGTGTGTGTATACAATGTCATGTGATGTAATCTATGTGTACGATTATGAAATCATATCTTTGATCATATATAGAATTTGATATGAAACTACACCTCTAATTGTATGTAGAATTGGATATGAATCTGTACTTTTGATTGTATGTGAAGTTGAGTGTATAGTTGTCCCTTGGTGGGTATGTAGATGTATCTTGATGAGTTGTCTTTGCTTCATTAGCCTTCCTAGGAGTGTAGAAAACCCTAGTTTTCTTTTGTATGAGATTTTCTAAAATGGCAGGAATTGTAGTCAAAGATTTTTAGAAAATTTAGACTTTCTTGGGATTAAGGAAGGTTTGAGATTTTAGAAATGTTTCATTCATTTTTTAGAGTCCAAGAGAATTAGAATTTTAGAGAATTAAGGAAGATTTGAACTTATTAAAGATTTCTTTCATTGTCAGATGATTATAAGAGAGTTGGGATTTCACAGGAATAAGAAAAGTTTCCGATGTTAATTCAAGTAGCATCATTTGCCTCAACTCCTAATGATATTTTGAAAAATGGTATTAGAAATAGAGTGAATTGATAAATTAGAGGAGACACAGAAATGGGGCATTAAATGCAGAACTACCGGTGACCGAGAGGTCATGAGATTGAGAAGTCGGGAGATCGAGAAGCCGGGAGACTATAAGAAAGGAGAAAGGGAGTTAGATCCCGTCCGATGCAGTAGTTGCCATAGAGAACCAAGAGAAAAGGAGTTGAATTCCATCCGAGAGTCAAGGCCCATATATAAATAGAAGACCGATTTATCATATGAGGTATGCAACTAAGAAAATATTATTTAAAGCGTAGAGTTAAGAGAATACGATATAAGGTGTATAACCAAGAGAATATCATGTGAGGCTTATAGCCAAGAGAATATCATATAAGGTGTATAGTCGAGAGAATACCATGTGAGGTTTATAGTCGAGAGAATATCATCTGAGGTATAGAGTTAAGAGAATACCATATAAAATGTATAGCTGAGAAAATACTATGTGAGGCATATATCTGAGAGAATACCATCTAAGACATAAAGTTAAGAGAATACCATATAAGGCGTATAATTAAAAGAATACCTTGTGAGGCTTAGAGCTGAGAGAATATCATCTAAGGCGTCGAGCCAAGAGTAAGAGTTGGGTCTCGTATCGAATCAGGCGTATGGTTGAGTAAATGGGTCATGTCTAACCGTCTGAGAGATATATTTCTTATTGATGATATATAGCTTATTGACGACACATTCATTCAGTCAAGAGAATGGGTCGTGTCTACTCGTCTGAGAGATATATCTTTTATTGATGATATGTTCTTTCGGTTGAGAGAGTTGGTCATATCTTCTCACTACAAAAAAACACGGTTTTAGCTAAGAATTTTTGCGACGGAAAAAATTTATCGTTATTTTACGATTAATTTAGCCATAAAAACTTTTTCGTCGCTAATTTGCCACAAAATTTGTGACGAAAAGGAAGCTATAGCTAAATTAACGACGGACACATTATTCGTAGCTAAATTCGTCGCTAATTGACGACAAAAAATTTTTCGTTGCAAATTTCATCTCTAATTAGTGACGAATAATATTTCGTGACTAAATTTTGTCACGGTTTTAGCCACGGATTTAAAATCGGTCGCAAAATTTAATCTTTTTTAAATAGAATTTTATTTTTTTTATTTTATTAATATGTTATATTTAAGTTAAAAATTAATTTAGCGACGGATTTGTTTTCCGTTGCTAAATTTAATGACGAAAATCCCAATCCGTCGCTAAATTTTTTGTATATAATTAAATAAAATAAGATATTAATATAATATTTAAATTAAAAAATTAATTTAGCAACAACGAAATTTATCCATTGATAATATAGCGACGGATTTTCAAGTCCGTCGCTGTTTCAGCGACGGATTCCCAAATCCGTCGCTGAATTTAATCTTTTTTTAATTAAAATTTTATTTTATTTTTATTTTATTTTATTAATTTATATTAACAAATCATATTATTATTTTATAATATTTTAATTTATAATTTATTTTATTATATTATATTTCATTTTTTAAAAGAATAATATTATTTAAATCTTAAAAAAACATATATTTTATTTTATTTAAATTATTTTTTTTCTTTTTTTTGTTTGATTTAATATTTTTTATTATTGTATAGGTACATTTTATTTTATTTGTATTATTTTATTCAATAATACAAAATTTTTAATTAAATATTAATATGGCGGCAAGCCTGCGCGGGCATCGGCGCATGCACGCACGGGCGCCTGGAGCAGGCAGGGTGCCCTCGCATGCACGCGCAGTCGCCCGCCCTTCATTGTTTTAATGCTAAAAAAAATGCTAAATGCTATTGAAAGGATTCAAACTTTGGACCTCGAATTTAAACGGAAAACATATCACCATTGCACCACCACTTAATGTTAGTGATAATATTTTTTTTTGTTCTTTCTTCCTCCTCATTTGTTTTCCATTCTCACTTTTTTTTTTTCCTTTCTCTTATTCTTATCTCTATTTTTGGGTTTTTTTATCCTTTCTATTCTCATTATTGAAATTTCTTATATATAATAATTATATTGAAATTTTTTATATATTCAAACGAATAAAAATATTTTGTGATTAAATATATAGATTTTTTAAATTATTAATATATTATAATTTATTGATAATTATAATTTTATATTATTGAGATGGCGTAATCTATTTTTAAACTATGAATTAAAAGGTAAAATAAAATGAAAAAGAATAATAAAATAATAAAATAAAATAAAAAAGGAGAAAACAAAATATAATATTAATATATTTTTAATTAATTTATTATTTTATTTTAAATTAGTATTTTATTATTTTTTATTTTATTAAAAATTATCATATTTATTATTTTTAATTAATATTATTTTAGGTTGGTGGTTTAAATAAAAAAAGTTATTATATTTATTATTTTAAATTGTTATTATATATTATTTTATTATTATTAGAAAAATGTGAAGGAAAGATAATAAGTAAAGAAAATTATTATATTTATTATTTTAAATTGTTATTATATATTATTTTATTATTATTAGAAAAATGTGAATGAAAGATAATAAGTAAAAAAAAAAAATTTATATCACAGACTAACATTTGGCTTGGTGGTTTACAGGCTTAAGTGTAGGAGTTCAAACCACGGTGGAGGCAAAGCGGCATTTTTCAACAATTAAGTGAGGAGGGCTGACGCTGGAGCGGGTCCGCTTGCAGGCTGGCTCAGGTGGGTGGGGCCATCCAGGCACGTGGCTTCCAAGTTAGTGCTGGCTCAGGTAGGCGGGGCTATCCAAGCACGTGCTGACTCGGGTGGGCAAGGGCCTGTCCAGGCACGTACATGCGCTCCCTGAGCATTTCGACGAATTTGGAATCGGCGACGGATTCCAAATCCGTCGCTAATTTAGTGACAAATTTTTTTATTAATCGCTAAATTAGGGACGAAAAATTTTTCGACAGACATTTTTTTTCCTAAATTAGCGACGGATTTTAGCGATAAAAAGTGATCTGTCGCTAAATTTAACGACGAATTTTACATTTTCGTCGCTAAATTTAACAACGGATTTTTTTGTGTCTCTAATTTAGCGGCGGATAATTTTTCGTCGCTAAATTTTGTGACGAATTTTAGCGATGAAAAATTATTTATCGTTAAATTTAGCGACAAATTTTAGATTTTCATTGTTAAATTTAGTGACAGATTTCTAATTTTCGTCGCTAAATTTTTGTGACGCGTTATTAGTGACGAAAAATTTTTCATCGCTAAATCCGTCGTTAATGTTTTTAGCAACGAATTTTTTTAAAATTTTTGTCGCTGAATTTGTGATTAAAAGTTTGTTTTTTTGTAGTATCTCTTCTGGGAGATATATCTTTTATTGATGACACGTTCATTCGGTTGAGAGAGTGAACTTGCAAGGGAGAGATCATGATAAACTAGAATTTCACAGACACCAAGGCCTATGTCTCGCAGAAAATTGTTAAGGCCTGAGTCTTACTACTAATCAAAATGTTACTAAAAATTAGTAGAGTATGCAAAATAGAGACATTGTTATAATGATAATCGCAAAGGAACATTTGAAATAATTATGTAAAAGTACTAGAAAATTGACAAAGCAATAGTAGGTGATGGACAGAGATTATTAAACCGGCACCTTCGATGGATCCGAATCGTGGTGGAGTGCTTTAGTGCCAAGAGGTGAGCTAAACTATCGTTAGTCAAGATATAATAGAAAAATAACAAAGTATGCCGAATAGGAATGTTATTTTTATGATGATCATATAGCAAGATTTCAGATTGGAAAAATTTGTTAACAATTCTAAAACACTGACAAAGTAATTGTAGGCTGTGAATAGGAATTACTGAACCCAGGCTGTCGGTGTCGAGCAGGGCAAGATGTGAGACTAAGACTGAAAGAGTGGGTCACATCTACTCAGTTGGGTGCTAGGACCTGTATTGACGACATGTTTCGATGTATAGAGCTAAGGGAGTGCTTAACGGGGGGACCCCTAAGTGTGTTATCACTAGCCGAAAGTCGTTTTTGATTGTTGCGTGGCCGACATGATCAAAATGTTTTGAAAAAATGTTAGAGTATGTAGAATAGAGATATTATTGTCACGATAAGTATAAGATAAAATTCTAGAGTAGAACAACTAATTAAGAATATTGAAATACTGTAAAAGTAATGGTAGGCTGTGGATAGAACTTATTAAATCGAGACATTTGATGGATCAGGATCGTAGTAGCGTACTCTGATGCCTAGAGTCGTCCCGAGGAGGGAGGGACGACGATAGGAGAGACGAAGTGAAACAATACATGGAGATTTTTTTGGCTAATCAATCAGCCATTCCCATAGACGGCACAAATTTGTTGGAGGTGATTTCTGATACCACAGATAATTACTCTTTCGACTCGAGTGGAGATCTGGTGCCAAGAAGTTTGCCGGATTTTCTTGGATGAGAACCTAGAGAGAACCCAAACTATAGCTTTGTGTTGTCTTTGTGCACCGCATGTAGAGTTGATCGGTGCTAATATTTCAGTTGGATTGTTATCACCGAAGAAATATGAAAAAACCCATCTGGGCTAGCTCGATGTGGATGCTCAAGTTAGAACGAGTAATGAAAGAGATAAAACTGAGAGTGTCCTGTAACTTTAAACCTTTGCCCCTTGTGTATTGTGTATAGAGAGAGACGTATATGTATATAATGTTATGTGATGTAATCTATGTGTACGGGTATGAAATCATACCTCTGATTGTATATAAAATTGGGTATGAAATTGTATCTCTGATTGTATATGAAGTTGAGTGTGTAGTTGTCTCTCGGTGGGTATATAGACGTAGATGTACTCTAATGAGTTGCCTTTGTTTCGTATATATAGCTTTCTCAGAGATGTAGAAAATCTAATTTTCTTTTGTATGATATATTCTGAAATAATATAGATTGTAGTAAAAATTTTTAAAAGATTTAGACTTTCTTGAGATTAAAGAATGTTTGAGATTTTAGAAATGTTTCATTCTTTTTCGAAGGTCCAAGAGAATTAGAAATCTAGGAGATTAAGAAAGTTTTGAACTTATTAGGGATTTCCTTCTTTATCGGATGATTATAAGAGAGTAGGGATATTATGGGAATAAGGAAAGTTCCGCTCTTAAGCCAGGTACCATCACCATGTATGCCTGATTTTTTGTTATGAAGCTACACATAGGCTACATACGAAGCCTATGGGAGGTAGCATAAGAAATCAAATTCTAACGAGAATGAGTTGAGTGTTGAGGTAAGTGGTGACATAGTTACGGGGACAATCTTCACCGCCATAAATATGCAGCGAGAGCTACAGGAAGATTAGGAGCTTAAGAGACACAGATTATAAGATATTTAAAGAACCAGTAAAACTCCTTAACACCTTGTGCACAATAGTGTCGGAGAAGATTTTAATAGGCGAGGCCTATACAACCTGTTACTACAAGTAAGGATGCAAAGATAACAATGGCATGATGCAGAAACTTGCGGAATGATCTTAATACAATGGTCAATAAGCTATCTATAATATCCATGCCAACATAATCTTTCCTTCAGCTAAAGTTGGTTGGGGTTTGGTAATGGAAGTCTGTTTGTCTAGAGATAAGAATAATAAAGCTGGTATAGGAGAAGCAATGAAGGTACCGGAGCAATAGTATGATTTAACAGTATAGTACCTTAGTTGTCACCAAGAAGGTAGCAGGACAATTTCTTTATTTATAGGGGAGATGGTAACGGGACAATTTCTTTATTTATAGAGTTTCTAGGGTGATGGAGAGTAAGATTATGCAATATTATTATATATATCTATAAATTTGGGTGGAGACAGTTTGAGCATTTTATGAATGGTAAGGTTTGGAGGGTCAGCTCCTTCAAGGATGCTAAGATTTTATTGCTTGTTTAAAGGTCACTTTTAATAATGACCTCCATTTGTAAGTAATATCTAAAGGGTGTCAGCTTGTTGTCACCACATCAGTACAAAGCTTTTTGTTTTATGTATATTATTGAAGTTTTGGCTTGTGTATCCAGTTCTGGTTCTTAATAAATACGAATTTGCAAGATTGTTTACTCTTGCTGAATTTTGTAACAAACTTCTTGTCATGTTTTCGTGCTTTCAATAAGTGATGTCTGAGAAAGTACTGGTTAAGTAGAGAAGAATTTACATAGGTTTTCATTACTTAATCATCATTTTAATTCCTTTTACACAGAAATTTGAATTTTATTTGCAAAAGTATTACATTGCAATTTTTTTTGAGTTGGTAAATTTTATAAATGGAATAAATTAAACATAGAGATCAAAAGAGGAAAGGAAAGGTAACAAAGGCTTCTGAAATGGGTCTATAATAAGAAGTTGAATATTTTACCCGTACATGACTTATTGAACCTAATGTTACGCGGTAATGTGTCACACCCCGATCCTTGGATCGACCATGTAATAACCATCGTGTTGTCTCAATACATGGGAAGAATCTCGCCATATACTGAGACTCCGCAAGGCTACAAATCAGTTCAGCAACTCATCAAATACACAATTCCATCAGAAATAGGAAAATCAAATAATAATACACATGCAAAGGGACCCATCCGGTCCATCCCTGTATACACGAGCATGCGTCAACACACAAATGGGGCGGGGTCTCCTGTACATGCACGCATGCAAGATTGGTCATTCCAGCCGTTTCAGAATTCTCAGCACAATTAAAGCATTTAAAACAAAAGAAATCCCAAATCATAATCTCAGGATTTTACTAACACTCGCATGAAAAAACGTGCTAGCGTCAGTAAAGTTCATATGGTATGAGATGAACAGAACTTTATAAAATCGAAAAAAAATAACAAATCTCATCATTTTAAATCAAACGTCTCATTTAAACAATAAGTCTAATAAGAGTTAAGAGAAAATAAACAAATTCCGTACGAATTCCAATACAAACTATGTAAAGATTCTATCAATACTTGCTCTATATATGAAACAAGTATTGATTTAATCCATACCAAAAGAATTATACAAATCTTCCATTCCATGAATTTTAAAATCAACCAAAATGAACTTGCATCACTATGTATCTACACAAATCAGCGGAATAAACCTTCCCAAACTCCAATTTCTGCCGCAGACCTAAACTTCCTTTGAAAGATGTTAAAGAGAGGGCTGAGTATTAGGAAATACTCAGTGAGTGGAGTGCAATGGTATGATTGTGTGATAAATGATGGGTGAATGTGGGGGTGTCAAAGTATATCTCAAACAATACTTCATATATATCGAAACATTTTCAATGAATCAGATAATTCACAAAATATGCATCCATATCAAATATTCTTTCAGAAAATCATAAGGGTCCGATCGAAATTATTTCCGTCCTGCGTTTGGCTGAACCAAGACAGAAGCCCGCCAAAGGGTTTTCCATTTCAGTATTTCAAACACTACCCTTTCCTTGGCGTTGGCTCGGACCTCCCCAGGGTGCAATCCGAATAGTTCGACGTGGCAAATAAGAGGCCGCGCATACTTCTCTCGCAATGAAACCCCAACCACGCCACCCCGTCGGGTCGCTCCGTGGAGGGAATGACTATAGCCATTATACTGGTGTACCATCATTTCACAATCATTCAAATTACAGTCAATGTGCCATATTTTATCAAACAAATTCCGAAATTCATCTTACAAGTATTTACAAATCCAATATCAAATGTAAATGACACAAATTCATTGATAATTATTTAGTATGCATTCGTAATTCAAACTTTCATTCCAGACATCCCACATCACAAATGATTTCATAAAAATCATGTAAAGATCATTCAAAATCATTTATAAAAGAATTTAAAATAGTTTTACTCATTTATAACACGACGGACCATCCACTCACCTCTAGAGAGGGTATTCATTCCCTAATTCTACAATTTAATCCAAGGTAACCCTTCTCAACCTTCTAAAGGGTTATCCTATACCAATAATCACAATTTCATTATTAATTCATCCCAAATTCTAGGTTTTATAAACTTTCCTATATTTAGCACATACCAAATTCTTCAATTTCATGAACCAAGATTCTTATTTCATCATTTCAAGATCATTTGCATCACTAATGATCTTAAATTCCCAATATTTCTCAATTTTCTCTAATTTCTAACAATTTTCCCAATTTTCTTCCGAATTTTACATAACCATAATACTTTTTATATACATGTCAAATTAAACTCTGGGAAAACTATTCTATTTAACATAACATGATTCTATCATCTTTTAGCATGTTTCTTTTGTATCAATAGCCTAATTCATATAAAATTCTATACTTAACCTCAACAATCGCATATAAAATGTCAGAAAATGTATTTTAATCGAATCTAACATTCATTCTAAACATATACAAGACCTCTTACCATAAATTGACTCAATTTATCGAAATGATTTAAATTTCCCTCACCTATGGCTTTCGCAGCTTGCAACCCTAGCGTCCGTGCGTCTACAACTCGGTCCAAACTCTTATAATGTTTCCAAACTAAAGCACCCTTTAGCAATTAACCCTAATTTCCAAGAGAATCAGAACCCTTAAGCTATTGATTAGAGAATCATTCTTACCTGCGCAGGGGATGAAATGCAGGTCGCGGCCTAGGGTTTCGAATGCCTCTTGCTACCGCCAGCTTGGGGCTTCTGCAAAGATTGCAAAAGAGCGGTGCTCGCAGGGAGCAGCGCGCTGGAGCGAGCAAGGGAGAGAGAGGCCGTCACGCGTGAGCGGGAGAGGAGAACCTTTGTTCGCGAGCGCGGGAGAGAGAGAAGGAAGAGAGCAAAATAGAGAGAGAGAACAGAGGCGGGTCAGCCACCAGGTGGCTGACCGGTGATTGAGGGAGACGCAGTGCCGGAAGGCTGCGGAGAGTGTGAAAAAAAAAAGAGAAAGAGAGCGGCAGCGAGAGGGAGAGAGAGTTCGTAAGAGAGAGACCGAGAGATGGAATAGAGAGAGAGAAATGGGGTTATGCCGGTGGCCACGTGCGGTGGTGGACAACTGTCGCCGGTGAAAGGAAGGGGAAGAGAATGGCGGAGGAAAGGGAGAGAATTGGGAGAGGGAGAGAATGAGAGAGAGAGAGACAGAAATGGGAGGAATAGAGAGAGAAATTAGGGCTTTTTGCCCTAATTTCACTCTTGGGGAGAGTGCAGCGTTTTGGTCCAAAACGCTGTATTTCCTTCCTCCTCTCTCTTTTTTTTTTCCGGTATTATATAATGATTTAGGGAATTCTGTTCCAAGGAGATAGATTAGTGGATACAATTCTCTCTTTAAACTCTATGATTCGAAATTTAAATATCGTAATAACCAGAAAAAAAAAGAGTCAGGGGCTAGTGTTGTTATTTCTGGAATACAAAGAATGTAAAACCAACGTGGCAAGAACCAGGGCAAGTGTTGAATTCAATTTAGGCAAATGCACATCGGAATATTATCCATGTAGTTCTCGAGTAAACAAAACCGTGTGCTTATTAAGTTCACAAGCCACTTAAGGAGATTTAAACTATATGCTTCACCCAAATTTTGGTCACCTTTTCAATCCAACAATCACTACTAGAGAACACGGTTTCAGCGACAGAAAATTACCGACGGAAAAATATTCATCAGTAATAATGACGAATTTGCGACGAATTAACGTTGAATTTTTTATTAAGAGATTAGCGACAGATTAGGACAAATAATAAAAAATTATAAAATTATCAGTGATAGATTACCGACGGAATTTTTAGCGACGAAAATATTCCGTCGCTATCTTCTGTCGGTGAATTGGTGAAGGAAAAAAAAAAGTTTAAAAATATATGTATAGCCTTTAGCGATGGAAAATTACCGACGGATTATAGACGGAAAATTAGCGATGGATTAGCGACGAATTAGCGACGGATTTTTTTATTTTTTATTTTTTATTTTATTTTTTAATTTTATTTAATAATTCTTATTATTTTTATTTTATTTTGTAAAGAATAATATTATTTTATTTTTACAAATTTTTTATTATTTTATTTTAAGTAATAATAAAATTATTTTATTATTTTATAATAAATTATTTTTAATTTTTAATTTTATTTAATAATTCTTATTTATTTTATTTTATTTTGCAAAGAATAATATTATTTTATTTTTTCAATTTTTTTATTATTTTATTATTTTATAATAAATTATAATTTTATATGATTTTAATATTATTAAGAAATAAGAAATAAGAAATAATGATAATAAGTAAAAAAAAAGAAGAAGTATAGTTAGATAACTTATTTGGTCTAATGGCTAAAGTGCTCAACTACTGTGCATTTTCTTTTCTTTTTTCATAACTCAAATCAGCGACGGATTCATGTCCGTCGCTGTTTTTTTTTTGTTTTTTTTTTCAGCGATGGATTTTTTTCCGTCGTTAATATCAGCGACGGATTTTTTTCCGTCACTAATCTGATACTGATATTTGCGATGGAAAAAAAATTCGTCACTGAGAATTAGCAGAGTCACTTTTTATGATGAATTTAGCGAAGGAAAAATCCGTTGCCGATATTTTTCAGTGACAGAAAAGGGATTTTTAGCGATGGATTTTTCCGTCGTTGAAAGTCCGTTTTCTAGTAGTGAATGGGTTTTTTGTTTCGGTCAAACATCTATGATCTATGGTTTGAGAATGTAGCGGAAAATGAAAAAGTGATACATATAATGTTTATCTCTTTTCAAAATTTCAGAACTTTCATGAAATTCAACCCTAATTTTAAACGCTCATATTTTTTTCATTTATTAATCATTTTCCGCATTTGTTTTATAGTTGAAAAACATTTTTCATATGAACACTTTAAATTTCTAAATATCTCTCAAAGTGCCAAACATATAAGTATAATATTATACAGAATCATTTCTCATTATATAAATATGTTACCGCTAAAATATAATAGTATTTTGTCAATTATAATAAAAATAATCATTAATAACTCATAAAAATTCATGCATTCCGGTTGTTTTTCAAAAATAGCATTTACATTTGTTTATATCTTTTTGTTGGTACAAGAAGATATAATCAGTTGAATCAATTCGGAAAAGGAAAATTGAAGTGGAGAGAATCTATCGTTTGAGCTGTCCCTAAGGCACTGCATATATATTTATATCATTTTTCTTATAAAAAAACTACCCTCTCCCTTTCTCTTATTTATTTATTTTTTTGGTTTTTACGATCGGTGTCTGGAAACATATTACGATTAATCCGGTTTAAGTATCTATGAGAATTCTATTTAAAATGTAGCTTTTCTAATATTGTCTTTTCTATTTCTTTTCTCTTATTTTGAATTCAAACCATTTGGATCATATCAAACTCTCTAAGACTAACGTTTCGTTGGTTTAGTGGGAAGAATACTAACACCCTATACCAAGAATCGAAGTTCGAGTCTTAGTAGTGATAAAAACGACATTGGGAGAGTTCACTCCCGATTGGAACCCGAAAGTAACTTGGTCGAGATTAGTCGGAATAAAATTCTGGATATTTGATGATTGACCAAGTTCATGAACAAAAAAAATAAATATCAATGGAGACCAAGTGGTCCGTCTTGAGTTATTCGTTTCAGGATGCTTTGTTTTGCTTGCTTTGATTTTATGTCTTTTGAATGTTTTGACTTGGACACCTGGAAAAAAAAACCATGAATATTCATGTAAAGAAAAACACAATAAAAGAGTTAAAGATATTTATTCATTTTTTGGACTTTAATGAAACCTTTTTTTTTTTTTTTAATTTTGTATGGCTGCGACTTGCCAGCTTGGAGGAGCCCAATTATGATTATTACTATCCTCTGACCTGAGTTTGTTATTGTATCTGAAAAATGGCAGATCTACATGGCTCGCGTTACCTATATATTTTTCGAAACTTTTAATGAAGTTATTATCTTAATCGTAATGCGCGGAAAAAAAAATTCAATTTAGCTTCCAAGTTACCCTGTGCATTAGCGAAAAGTAAAACTTGTTGCATTGGATCAAGAGCTTTGCCATGGATAATCAGATTAGTATTTAAGAGGGATGTTTTGTTCTAAAGGGTATTTAGTGGAATTTTAGTGCCAAATAACATTAATGCTATCTGTATTTATATGATTACATGGCCCCAGTGGCCCTAGTTATTAACGGGGTCAATTTTAATTATGAAAAACAACATATTTGTTTAGTAATATGTTATGAACTCACTTCAAAAATACAAGAACTAAGTTCTAAAGGTGCAAGAACTAGCTGTAGTCCGGTGAACTCAATCTATTAGTCTGCAGTAAGCTGGCGTCAATGGAAAAAATACTGAGAACTGGTTGTACAATGGTGCGATGAAGATGTTAACAATGAATGAGAATGAGAAGAATTAGAGGGATAAGAAAAGAAGAGAAACAGAGCAGAGGAAGAAGGAAGAGAGAGAAAGAAGAGAGGGAGAGAGAAGATGAAGACAGAATAGCAATATTTTCCATATCCCTTTCTTAGCCGATACAAGATCCTTTTATTACAATATCAATGATTTAACTACCTTTCGAACTTCCTCAACTTACCCCAACTGATTTGGTTATTGCCAACTACCCTTTCTTGCTACCTACTACTAGCCGTTACATTCAAAGAACTCCTATGTTGTTACAATTTCCTCCCTCTTTTGTAATCTTTGGCCTCAAGAATTAAATTCTAGAAACTGGGATGATGAATCCCATTTCCTCCCAAGTCGACTCTTCTGGACTCAAATTAACCCATTTAATCAACCATTGACTGCAGGGTACACCATTCCTCATAATCACTCTCCTTTTGAGTACTGCTTCTGGCTATACTAAAGCTTGTCCATCAGTTACAACTTTGGGTAACTCAGACATTACATGTTGTATAGGACCAACCCTCTTTTTAAGTAGAGATACATGGAACACTGGGTGTATTTTGGACCCCGATGGCAACTGTAATTTGTAAGCTACCTTACCTATCCTTGCTATGACTAGGAAGGGTCCATAGTATTTGGAAGAGAGCTTAAGTTGTTTCCTCACTTCTACTTATTGTTGCTTACAAGGCTGCAGTTTAAGGTAGACCCAATCTCCTACTTCAAACTCTCTTTCAGTTCTCTTCTTGTTTGCTACGGTCTTCATCCTGTTCTGAACTTGTGTCAAGTGATCATGTAAAATCTTTAACATAGCTTGTCTATTCTGAACAAAACTTCCTGCAGCTGGTGTCGTGGTCTCCAAATAAGGTCCCAGGGGAATGGATTTAGGTTGATAACCATACAAGGCTCCGAACGGTGTCATATTTATGCTCGAGTGGAAGCTGGTATTATACCACCACTCAGCTAAGCTCAACCACTGATACCACTGCCCAGGCCTATCAGAAATCATGCAACGTAGGTAACCTTCGAGACATCGATTAAGCCTCTTACTTTGTCTGTCTGTTTAGGGATGGTAAGCACTGCTCAACTTCAGTTGTATTCCAACCAGTTTGAATTATTCCTGCCAAAATAAGCTTGTGAATAACTTGTCTCGATCAGTTATGATAGCTTTTGGAAGTCCATGCAATCTAAAAACACAGTCCACAAACACTTGAGCTACTTTCATGGTAGTATAGGGGTGTTGAAGTGCTATGAAATGACTAAATTTAGTGAGCTTATCTATAACCACCATAATGGTGTCATAGCCTTGAGATTCAGGAAGTCATTCCACAAAATCTATACTGATTTGAGACCATGCTTGTGTTGGTATGGGTAAGGGTTGAAGCAACCCTAGATATGCTACATGCTCATGCTTGTTCCTTTGGCATGTATCACATTCTCTCACATGTTAAATCACATCTGCTTTCATTGAAGGCCAGAAGAAAGTAGACTTAATCCTTTGCAAGGTACCATACTGCCCTGAATGACCTCCCACAACAGAGTTGTGCATTTGCTTAACAATCTTAGTTCTCAATTGGGAGCCTTTGCCCACATATATTTTTCTTCTGAACTTTAGCAACCCCTCTTGCAAAGTAAAATCTGCATTGTTTTCTGGTTTAATTGTCAACTGAGCTATCAAAGTCTGACATTCCTCATCATCCTCATAACTTTGGATGACTTCTTTTAGCCACTAAGGTCTGATCACAGAAGTAGCCATCAGTATACATTCCTGTTGCTCTTCTGTCAGCATTTCATTCCTTGATAAAGTATTAGCTGCTCAATTATCAGAACCTTTTTTGTATTGTATTTCATAGTCCAGTGCTAGGAGCTTGTGAGCCATTTGTGCTGTAAGGAGTTTGTAAGTCTCTGCTCAAGTAGATATTTCAAGCTTTGATGATCCGTTCTAATAATGAAGTGGTAGCCCAGTAAGTAATGCCTCCATTTAGTGACAACCATGACTACAGCCCATCAGCTCCTTCTCATATATAGAAAGTTCTTGGCTTTTAGCTCCCAATGCTTTACATAGGTAGGTAATAGATTGTCCTTCTTGCATAAGCACAACCCCCAACCAGTGGCACAAGCATTAGTTTCAAGTATGAATGGCTTAGAAAAATCTAATAATCACATGACAGGGGCAGAACACATAGCTGTCTTCAGTTGTTGAAATACTCTCTCAGCTTTCCCACTCCATTTGAAGATATCTTTCCTCAAAAGGTCAGTAAGAGAATTTGCTATGATTCCATAATCTTTAATAAACCTCATATAGTAGCCTGTTATACCCAAGAACCCTCTTAAATTCTTGATAGTATTTGGGACAGGCCATGACAGTATGCAATCAATTTTCTGGGAGTCCATTTTTACTCTTTCATCTGTCACTATGTGTCCTAAGTACTCTACTTGAGATTGATCAAAAGAGCACTTAGTTAGTTTAGCATATAAGTGGTGCTATCTCAGAACCAAGAGAGCCACCTTAAGATGTTGAATGTGGGAGCGCAAATCAGGACTGTAGATAAGAATATCATCAAAGAAGACTACATAAATTTTCTAAGATGAGATTGAAAAATCTGATTCATCAATGTATGAAAAGTGGCAGGTGCATTAGTGAGGTCAAATGGCATTACCAAGAACTCGAAATAACCATGATGGGTCTGAAAAGCTGTCTTGGCAACATCCCTAGGCCTTACTCTAATTTAATGATAACCTACCCGAAGATCAATCTTAAAAAAGAATTTTGAACCATGTAATTCATCCAATAACTCATCAATGTTTGGAATAAGTTACTTATCTTTGATGGTAATGTTGTTAAGCTGTCTGTAGTCTACACAAAATCTCCATGAGTCTTTATTTCTTCACCAACAACACTGGAGAGGCAAAGGGACTGTTACTGTGTCTGACAATCCATTGGCAAAGCATGTCCTAAACTTGTCTTTCTATCTTAGCCTTTTGGGAGTGGGGATATCTATAAGGGTGTAGCTTGAAAGGTTGAGCTCCTGGTTTCAGAAGTTTGGAGTGATCATGAGATCTTTCTGGTGGTAGTGAATTTGGAGTGGAGAGACATTCTCGAACTGCTGCAGAAGATTAGAAATGGACTGGTGCATTGAAGTTGATTTTCTGTTGCTACTGTGATGTTATTGCAGCTCTGAAATTGTTATGTTCTGAACTTCTTAGTACTCTTCCCACGAATCAGCTTCATCTTTGGTTCTTTTACCATTCCCACTAGCACCATCTCTTCTTTTCCACCAGCCAACTTGACTTGCAATTGTTTGAAATTGAATGTGATTAGGCTCCAGTCCACCCCTAATATGATGTCCCACTTCCCTAGAGTTATTACCTTAAGATCAAAAGAGAATTGGTACTCCTGTATACTCCATTTCACTCCTCTGACTTTTGAAGTACTGATAACTCTACTGCCATCTGCTAGTACTGCTAGTATAGGCTCATCCTCCTCTGATTTCATTTTTACTCTTTCTACTAGTACTCGATTGATAAAACTAGTAAAGTTTCCTGTATCTATTAGTATGTTAACTACCTCTCCCTTCAAATTTCCTTGGAGCACTATAGTTTTTCTTTCCAAAGAGTTTGAGAGAGCACAAAGAGATATATCCATTGTCTCCCCATTCATACCTTCCTGCTTATTCACTTCTTCATTAACCAACCCTTCTTCTTCTTCTGTTGTCATGATCACATTCAAGTGCCTAAACTTGCATTGATGTCCATGAGTATATTTTTCACCACATTTAAAACAAAGATTATTAATTCTACGGTAATAGAGTTCTTGTAAATAAAGATTATTAATTCTGCGGTAATAGAGTTCTTGTGGAGACACTCTTGGTGTTCTGTTATTAGCACTGATTACCGTAGTGTTCTTGTTCTTTTTAATCTCTTCTCCAGGATCCCTGCTTTTGCTCACATTGATCTTTCTACTTTTGGTGAACTCTAAAGGACTGTTCTTGGAGGGAAGCAATCTCAAAAGCTTGTAGTAAGGTAGTGGGTTTAAACATTTTGAGTATGAGTTTAATTTCTTCTTTAACTCCACTAATAAAGCTGGACACAAAATAAGTTTCAGTCAATTTAGGATTTACCTACAGTATGAGAGACCACATCTCCTTGAACTTCTTTTGGTATTCCGACATAGATTCTTGTTGTGACAGCTTATTAAATTCTTCCACCACATCTCTAACACTTTTTTTTCGAATCTCTGACAGAGTAGATGAATAAACTCTTCCCAATACACTTCCTTCTTGAATGATTTCACTCCATGAAACCATATATCTGTCTTCCCTTCTAAGTACATTTCTACTGTCTCTACCCAACTGCATTCTTGTACTTGATATGCTTTAAAAAATTTCAGACACTTCCTTATCCTCATTTTAGGATTATCTCCATCAAACATAGGCAGTTCAATGTTTGGTGGGTTGGGTAAATGATTCTTCCAACTAATATCTTTCTTGATTTGCTGGTTTCTTGTCTCACTTCTGATTCTCCCTTCTGTTGGAGTTGGGAGGATTTGTGTTCTAATGATTCGATTTGCATCTGAATCTGTTGCCTTATCTTTGTTCATCATATGCATAATAGCATTAAACTTCTTGTCCATGTCTGCAGCAAGAACTTTTATACGCTGAGATTGTGCTTCCAATTTTCGCTCCAGTTCAGTTTGCATATCTTGTATCTTTGAATCTTGTTTCTTTAATTGTTCTTCAATTGTTTTAAATCTGGTTCCTTCTGCCATTGCTATGAATCATCCGAGGAAAGACTTCTCTGATACCAATTTTGTTATGAACTCCCTTCAAAAGTACAAGAACTAAGTTCTAAAGGTGCAAGAACTAGCTGCAGTCCAGTGAACTCAGTCTATTAGTCTACAGTAAGCTGGCGTCAATGGAAAAAAGACAAAGAGCTGGTTGTACAATGGCGCGATGAAAAGGTTAACAATAAATGAGAATGAGAAGAATTAGAGGGATAAGGAAAGAAGAGAAACAGAGCAGAGGAAGAAGGAAGAGAGAAAGAGAGATGAGAGGGAGAGAGAAGGTGAAGACAAAACAATAATATTTTCTATATCCCTTTTTCAGCTGATATTAGATTCTTTTATTATAATATCAATGATCTAACTATCTTCCTAACTTTCTCAATTGATCAAATTGATTTGGTTATTACTAACTACCCTTTCTTATTACCTACCACTAGTCGTTACGTTCAAAGAACTCTCACGTTGTTACATAATATGAACACGTCCATGACATGGTGCTTCATGCACAGAAAGGGCCAATAGGGAACCATAGGGTACCCTAACATCCTTTAAAAGTTGTGAGGATATGGAGCGTGGGGAAAAAAAAGTGCATTGTCGAACATCGCCCCAGGGGCCCCAATTATTAACGGTGGTCAATTTAATTATGAGAAGCAACCATTTTGTTCAGTGATATCTACGCGTCCATCACAGGGCGCTTCATGCACAGAAAGGGCCAATAGCGAGCCATAGGGTACCCTAACATCCTTTCAAAGTTGTGAGGGTATGGGGTCGGACATGGCCCCAATGGCCCCAGTTATTAATGGCGGTCAAATTTAATTAAATATTATAAATAAAATACTATAACTTAAAAATAAGTTAAAACAACTTAAAAAAAGTTGGCATTTTTTCAAACATAACGCAGGAGAAACGGTGTTGGTCATTAGATTAGAAGCCGAAGGTACAATTTTATTCATTTAAAAAGATAGTGAATTATTTAGTAAGTTGAGTATAATAATTTTTATTAATATTAATTAAAATAAATAATTCATAGTATATATAAAAATTATAAATATATTATTATTATTTTTATTAAACGTTCCTTAGGGTTAGCTCAACCTGTAGAGTCTTTTCACTTTCGTCATCTATTCTCTGATTTAAATTAGTTTGATTATATTTTTTTTGTAAAAGAAAAAAAAATAATAATAATAATAATTATTAAACAAAAATGAGAAATAAAATAGATGGCTGGAGATTACTAAATAATCCCCCTAAAAGGTGTACGTGATTACAGGTCAAAAAAGTACGCGCGTTGGATGCAGTAGTCGTGGGAGGGCTAAGAAGACCAATGAAACGCGAAATCGAAAAGGTGGAAACTTTATTTACTTGTCCATTGTAGAACCTTTTATAGTGCAAAAAACCAAAGTGACTTTGCTTTGATTTTTAACCACCATGCGCGTCACCTTTCTTTTCATATCCGCACACTCATTTAGGCTTAGGTCACGTGATCGGAAGATTAATACATGAGTTGGGATGTGCCACGTGTCGGGCCCAGTGACTTACTACAGAAAATTCAAATTCTAACCCAACTCATTAGCTACTAGGAAGCAAATGGGTATACATGCATTTCAATTGAAAAAAAAAAAGATATTAGCGCAATTATTAGCAATTTTCTAATTAATAAAAGAAATCTTGTAATTAATTTTATGGGTACTCAAGTTGTTTGAGCCTGAGTGCATGCATACCATCAATTTTTAGTATATAATTTATTTTCTTAAATTCAACATTAAAATTAATATGGCGTGTTAATAAAATATTGTTCATGTTTTAATGTTGTCATATTTAATTTAATTATACTAAAAATGTAGAAATGAAGTTTTATAAATTTATTACATTGGACATAATCAAGTCAATTTAAATTATGTTAGGAAAACTGATAAGACAAAAGTAATGTAAGATTCATCAAATAAATAGAATTTTACATGACGTTAATATGTTTTAAACCATTTTTAGTTAAATAATTTATTTAATTTAATTAAAAATATATTGATAATTTAATTAAAATAGGTTTTACATATATTAATTTAAAATAATATAAAATTTTAATTCATTTAATTATCCGATATTTATTAAGGTAAATGACTTACCTCGTAATCCATAACCTTTGATCTTGATGAGGGTATCCTATTGAGATAGAGAGAGGCGTCTCTGAGAAGACAGCCTAGTTGTTCAATTTTTTGTATAATTAAAAAAATGATAGAGGAGAGGGGCGCGAGGGACCCGTAAGAAAGAGACTTCGATCGTGGTTCGGGGAGTCTTCGGGGGACCCCAGTAGTGTGCGGGTTCAACAAGCAACTTGTTAATAAGCATCGTTCGTGGAAAGATCCGAAACTTAGCCAGCACAGTATGTGAACGCTGAACAAAAGACACGGCAAATAAAACGACACTTGTCAAATGTGGTGACCCGGATTGCAAGACTTACCCCCAGAGTGCCTTTGACTCGCACATAACTTGGGCCCCTATAAATAACCCCCCTTCACGCCTTTGTTCTCCTCATCCGATTCCATCTTCTCTCCCTCTCTTATTCACTTAGGTCTCGGAGAACTTTTTGCCTTGGCCGAAGTTTGATCAGCACTTCGTTCTATAGAAATTCTTTCTTAGATCTCAAACCTCAAGACAAACATGAAGGTAAAGTCTTTTTCCCCATTTTAGCAGCACTGTAGTTAAAGCTCATGGATGATTTAAGTAATTCTCCATTCATTTATGAGCAGTGGTTTTTTTTCTCCCTCAATAGTTTTAAAGAAACTGATCTAACCCCAACTTCAATTTCTCATCCTGCATCTAATTCTAGTCTCTCTGTCGTCTGGGTTTTCCATTTTTTTTTTTGCAGAAAGTTGTGCTTAAAGTGGAGGTACACGATGAGAAAACCAAGAAAAAGGCAATGAAGGCAGTCTCTGGTCTCTCAGGTACTTAATTTACAACAATTATGTCCTTTTTTCCCCCCTCCAAAAACAAAATTGTTTAATTTGATTTAACATAATTTTTTACACCAAAGTTATAATTTTTTTAATTGTATTTATTATTTTAGGGACTGATTTTTGCAGTCAAAATAACATATATCAAGAAATTTGTAATCTACTACCAAATTTTAATCTCTTTATGTAATTAAATGTTGTAGGTTTGCAGTCACTCTCAGTGAACTTGAAGGACAAGAAACTTACTGCAACTGGAGACATTGATCCTGTGTGTATAGTAAGCAAATTGAGAAAATTTTTGCACGCCGAAATAGAATCAGTTGAAGCAGTAAAATCTGACAAGAAGGATGAAGGAAAGAAAGATGACGGAGGAAAAAAAGATGGCGACAAGGATAAAAAAGATCCAATCGCCGAGTATTTGAAGATTTATCAACAGACTTATCATCCTCCTTTTGCAAACACTCACTATTATGTTGGAAGTGCCGAGGAGGACCCTAATTCTTGTGTTATTTTCTGAGGAAAAGAAAATATTTTGCAAAAGAAAGAAAATATGTATAAATTTAAGTTGCGAGTGCGAATTTGAATTTGCCCTTTTTTCTATTTTGATCTGCTGTTTGTGTTTGTGTATAGATCGCTCAAAATTCAATTACTAATTTGAATTTCTTAAAAAAAATAATCTCGGATTTTATTTAATTTGGACCCAAGAAATGCCACAAAACTCAATAATCTTTCTCTGTAGAAAATTATGTGATAGTTCTCAAACGTGGAACAGGACGGGTGTGCCTTGTCCCAAAACTTTTCAAGAGAAAAAATAAAGAAGAAGCCCCCTCCAGAGAGTTGAGCAGCCGAAAAGTAAAAGTTCACTCATTCAAAGAAAAAACCGAGAGAGAGAGAACGGGGAAAAGCCAAAATACTTTTGCTAGGCATGGCATTTCTCTCATAGAACTTCCATAATCCAATCCAGAAAGTAACTTTAATTGATATTTTTTATATCTATGCCGAGGGTGGGGAAAGCTTAATTACGAAACCTGATGATTGAAAGATTACTAGACACAATAACTAGACCCGTAGGGCTATAATTTTGGTGACCTCGGGCTTGGGGGCCAAGTCCAGCTCAGGGCGGTCTGGCCACTGCCATTCATAGAACCGTAGTGGCGGCTAAAACAGAAGACTTGCTAGCAATCAAGTTTCGTGGAAGGACAAAAAATTGGATCGATCATGTGAAATTGACTTGAATTGGATAAGCGAAGCGGATTCACAGTTCAATCCCTAAGGCGAGATTTTTGTCGAATGAAGATAAAGAGTCTGGAGCGACCCTCCATAAATTTGTTCCCCCATATCGCTTTCTGTTCACAGTTCAGTCTCAGATCACTCTTCTTTTTGCCACTCGCACGCTAAGCCCGTGCTTGCACGTACGCATGGTCATTCTTAGTAATTACTCGAGGGTTCTGTGATGGTGATTTCTAGCTCTCCTTGAAAGATGAAATTTTTTTTCGGATTTCTATTAACTCAAAAATTTGTCGTAATTCAAAACTCTCTTCAAAGATTATGTGTATGGAGACTTTCAAAATTTGGAAAGCCTTGTAAAAATAAAAACTTAAGGAAACTTCTCTAACCAAATTAGGTAACCTAAATTTCATTCAAGTTGACTTAATTTTTTTTTATACGATTTCAGGTTATTCCAAAAATCTTGTAATTTTAATTGCTTGACAAATTTATTGACCGAGGATCAAATGAACATATTCTTTAAGTCATATTCACCCTAAACTCTTATAAGTAATGACTGATACTTAAAATAGTGATTCATACTATTTATTTAATAATGAATGTTTGTTAACATGTCGCCAACGTTTGAGCAAAACTTTTGATCATAGTTACTATGCACCCAAATCTCTTGATTCTAAAATCATTATCTCCACTAACATCGCAAATATTAATCAAATTCCTTTTACTTCCATAATATGTGCTTATTTAATTTACTTGATTAACTTAAAAACATTACTTCTTTCCCATTCATATCTGTCATCCTATATACAACCAACTACTGCCTCTAGATGTCGAACATAGCATGAACGTATAAATATTAGGAAACTCTAATCACCTATGCATAAGATAACCGCATTACTTTATATAAAAAGATTACATGGGTTACTATAACATAAATAATGCCTAATTAGTTGAATTCAGTGAAATGACTATGTGCTGATCATCATCTAAGTTTCATGTCCAATTTACTAATCTAATGAGTGTATAGCATACTAATCATGGAAAGGAATAAAACGATAATCTTTCGGACTAATCTAGTGAGTGTTCATATTTATAACATGATACTTACTATTTCATTGTTATTAGTGTATAGCATACTAAACATGGAAAGGAATAAAACGATAATCCTTCAGACTAATCTAGTCCTTCATCAGGAACTTCCTTAAAGGAGTAGTGCAAAATAATTCTATTTTTCATAATTCACCCACTCTTGATAATTGAATCTTTTATCAATCCCTTAAATTATTTTCAAATTAAACAATAAAACATGACTTCAAAAATATTAGTTGTGAGAACTTGAAAATGATATACAAAATTTTCGAATTTTTTAATAGGATCTTTGACATCAATTAGTTTGTCCCCCTCTCTTGTGAAATACAAACTGACCCCCAAATTTTCAACATATCTAAAATTCTCCTTTCAAATATGAACATGTGTAAAAGGTTTATTTTTATCATTTAAGTAATAAAAAATATTAAAATTTTTATTTTTATTTTTATTTAAAAGTTGGGAGGAATTCAAAAAAAAAAAAAAAAACTCTCCATCTCTCTCGTTCTCTCTCCCTCTTTTTCTCTCTTTGCCTCTTTCTTCTATAGGCTCTCTCTTAATCTCTTGGTCTCTGTTTCTCTTTCTCTCTCTACATCTTTCTTTCTCCCTCTGTCCTAATTTTCAAACTATCACAATTGCCTAAAATCATTAATCAAGAAAACAATGACAAGAAAGCAACGTAGGTCAAATGGACAACAAATTTAAATTCAACCAATTTCCATCGCTGCATTGTTCATTGGTTGTTCCTTGTTTCTCAACAAGCTTTTCAAGCATAGATTGGTGAGCATTGCGTGACCGATAAGCTATCGGGTCATGACTTCTAGATCTGAGCCTCTTCGAGCTTACAAGGCCCTAATACATCTCTCCACAAATTGCCACCCGCATTGGTTAAATCTGGTGGCTCTAATTATGTTTTGAGTCATCGATGAGTCAAGAGCTTGTCCTCTTCGTCACTGAAGTTTTCTTTTGATTAAGCATGTGTCCATGAGTTTTTCGACGGTGTCTTGACTTTGTGCAATTAGACGGCCGTGAAGGATTGAATGGTTATGACGGAGAGCGATTATAAACCGGTTAGCTTTTTGAATTTATATTTGTTGGAGTTTTGACACTTCTAGGTCGGGATTGGTATATGCCACGACGATGAGAGAAAGTGAGATGCAGGGGGAAAAACATAGAGACCAAGAGATTAAGAGAATGAGAGTATTTGCAATGGTTGGAGATACGGACACAGGGAAAGAAGAGGAAGAGATGTAGAGAGTTGTTTTCTTACTCTCTATCAGTTAACTTTACACATTTTGATAATTGAGAGAGATGTTTTTGTATTCTTAAAGAGTTTAAGGGTTTATTTGTATTTGATTTTAATTTCATAAGATATTTTTACACTTTTTTATCTATCCCTTTCTTTCTGTTTTCTCATTTTTAGATCCAAAACTTGAGGAGTAATTTACCAAAAACCCTAATTCGCAACCCAAATAGCTTATCTTGGATGCTTAGATGCTTGATAAGACTCTTATGAACTACCATATTCAAGAATTGACAATTGATCAAGATGACGGTTTCTCCTTCATGAGCGGTATCGAGGAAAAGTTGCAAAATTCCCAGCAAGAAATTTTAGAGTAATGAATAATTAAGATGCTGTGTGTGTCAACTTAGTTGTAATTTCATGTAAAAGGAGAATTTTTTTTTTTCAATTTCTTTATTTTTTTTTTATTATTATTGTTGTTGATGGTACATGATCTAACGACCCGTTATCATAAAAATCAGCAACTACTGAGTCCACTAGACCAAAGCCATAAAGCCCATGAACAACCGAACGTGCTCTCGATCTCTCGGTTGAGTGCCCTCTCAACCTATGTCTCGCGGTCACCTTTCTCTTCACATGTTTGGCCTGACCACATGATCCCCTCTCTCGATGCCACTCTCTAACTCAACCTATCGATCTCTCGATCCCCTGATTTCTCGGTCTTATTCTCTCGACTATTATCAAACAAGCCTCCCGACAGACAACACTTGACAAATCGGGATCATAAACACCTAAGATTTGAATTTCCTCTAATCTCGGGGGAATCTTTATCAATAAGAAAACAAATTTCTATGATCACTCTGATAAGGTATGGAACCTTGCTTAAATTTCCCTTAATCATAGGATTCTAAATCTCCTAAAAATCATTAACTATCTCAGAGGATCTCCATGATTTCTCCATAAGAAAACTAAGATTTCTACATCTCCAGGAGTATATGGGACTTACCATGCATGCATGCTATATATACTAAGTTCAGACAACCAACCAGATATGTTTTAATAACTCTATACTTATCACACAGAAACAACATATAGCTACTCGATGGCTCTATTCAATTCGTTTCTCATTCTTTCTTATTGCTCTTTCTAACTAGAATATCGAAGTCTCGCTCACCGAAACACTCTTCAGCTGTATTTGCAGTCATATCTCTCTTGAAGGTCTATAAGATTCATTAACACATGTCCCCTACTCAGGTCAACAAAGCTATTATCTATAGAGCAAAATTCATTTCCAATAAATTGGTGCCATCCGTGGGAACAAACTGACTCTTCAGCCAAACACACTTTTCACCCTGCCTTGTTGCCATTTCAACCGTCATGCCACCAAGAAGAAAAAAAATGAAAATAACTCAAAGGCCACGTCTATGGTGGGAGTATGTCTAACCCCATGAACTCTCTTCAACCGATAGTTCTTGATAATCAATAAGATACTTCTACCATCCTTCTCCAACTCCAAATGGAGACACTTGCTCAGGGAGAGCCCCAACCACGTACTGTCGAATCTTAGAATCAACCGATTCCACCCTCTGTTCTAGCCTCTCTTGACAGAGTAAATCACTACCAAATAGAAAGGCTTGAATCAAAGATGCAGAGCATAAGCAAGCAGTTAAAAGAACTCAGCCTTGTCCTTAGACAAGAGGCATCATCCTCCTATCAAAGATTAATGGGCACACGCTCGCATAGTCTTCAGCCTCGAAGGTGCCGAGAGCTCTTGGTGACCTCTTGACATGAACCGGATGATCTAAGGAAGCAAGGCGAAGAACTTGTGGCTAATGAACTCAAACATGCGTAGGAGAAGATGACACTACTCAATACGCCACCAGTCTCTTATCTTTTGATCCCAAAGTTTCTACCGTACTAATACCACGAGATGTACTCCTCCCACCTATGGAGAGATACGACAGTACCACTAATTCTTGAGAACACGTAGCTCATTTTATGACAGTGATGATCTCGATAGATATGTCAAGTGCAATCATGTGCAAGCACTTACCTATGTCCCTGAAGGGCAATACTCTGACATGGTTCAATTCACTCCCTCTGCTCAACATTAGGAACTTTTTGTAACTTTGACAGTAGTTCAAAACCCACTTCGTTATCAGTCGAGGGGCCAAGAGAAAATCGACTATCTCACTTGTCACTGAGACAGGGATGACGAGTTCTTAACAAACTTCCTTGACATATTTCAGTGGTAGAGATTTGATATGTTAACAAACCTATGGTAATACCATCTCATCGTATTGATTTGAGCGATACACGTTTCTCTTCCATAAAATGAAGTGCATTAAGTAGTTGAATCTTATTTTCTTTTATTCTATTAAGTAAATCCATTATGAGGGTGGCTGAATGTTGCATTGTTCTTGATTTCAATGAGGCTATAAGAGATGCAATGGTTGCTCAAATACTGAATGCTATGAAATATTGGTTGTCTTGATTACAATTCCAATTTGAACTTGTCTTATACATAGTTAGAATCTAGGGAAATTTGAATTGGTTTTGAAAGAAAACTATTTTGTAATTTGTCTTGCTTGAGTACAAATAAATATTCAAGTGTAGTGATATTTGATAGCAATAATTTCATACACTTAATTTATATTATTTTTAGTCTTTATTTATGATTTTTAAAAATGTTTTAAATCTTATTTTATGATTCTACACTAATTAAATTCGTGAGTATTGATTTATGAAATATGGAGCTTACTTTCCAAAATTTGGACTGCACAAATAACTGTTAGTATTTTAGGCATATCTCTATACTCCGATATCAGATTAAACTGATTTTTGTTGCGTTGGAAACTAGATTTCGAGACCTCTAATTAAGGCAAGAGCTTTTACAAAATTTGGGAGCAAGCTACTACAGTACTGAAAGTCAATTCCATGCTGAAAAAGAAAACTAAGCGCAAATAGTAATGAGACGTATTTGAAATTCAGTTGCTAATAAATCCAGGAGTGTCCAAATTCAAGGAAGAGAAAGTTTCCAAATTTTGGAATAGCAAAAGATCCTTATCACACAATAATAGCAAGTTTCCAAAGGCATCATTCCACAATTCCATCATCCCACCACTCCCTTCATCACTTTACAAACGCTAGCCACCACATGATTTCCACAACTTCCTTGTGCAGAAAGGGTTGTAATGTTTTTTTTTCTTCTTGTTTTTCTTTAATACAACTAGTTAATTTTTTTAGCTCATACAATTCGATAGATTCTATTTTTGATTAATTATATGGTTTGATTTATTTTTTTCCTTTAAAATATATTGGTATGATTATTATTTGATAAAATTTATCATTGATCATAATATTTCAAAACGTCAGGAACCATGTTTTGTATAATTTGAGATTGATTGCATGGATGACCAATACAATTGTATGATATTAGTCTGTAATAATAAAATCCATATGAAATTTTGATATCAAGGGAAGATTAATTTTGTGTGTAGGAATTTAGGAGAAACCCTATATTAGAGTTTTTACACAAAATTTAAGACAATGTGATTTAATTAAAATTGCATGACAATTAGGTGAGATCTAGGTTTGAGAAAATTTGTCAACATCAACAATAGTTCATTAGTCAATAAACTTAAGGGATCTGAAAAGATTCGCTTGTGTAAAAAAATTAAAAATAGGTAATATCAATATCCTAGAGTTTTTATCAATTAGAGTTTTTTTTATTATTATTATTGATTAGGGTCTTATCAATCAACTTTAGTTTTTCTTTAATGTTTTCATATTTTGATTTGATTTATCTAACTTAGATAGAATAGTTTATAATTGAGAATATAAAATATTTTCGTAGAAATGATTCTTTAATCTTATCATTATACACAACATTTGAATATGATATATTTGCTCAAAATCGTGATATTAAAATCGCATAACAAGAATCTGACCATAATAGAATGGGGAAGAGCAATTCCTCCAGACACCTTCCTTTTCCCCTTTCACACATGCAACATTAAAGGGAGGGTAAAAGAAAGCTTAGCTCCAGTCTCCCAAACCATATGCTCGAAAGGCAAATCACCAACCTCATCAAGAGTGACCCTCTCCATATCCTCTTCCTCCTCTTCGCTTTCCATGTCTTCTCTCCTGGTAGTCTCTCCCTCCATTCCCTCAAGACCTAATGTTGGAGACCGAAGAAAGATCACCTCCAGCTCAAACCCTTCAATTGTCCCTAAAAGGAAACCATAGACACAATAGGTGAACTCTGCATCCTGGTTTCTCTAACTTCCTCGCTGGAGCTTAGCTGTAACACCGAAATATTCGGCATTAGAAAATTTTTTATTTTATTTTCAATGGTCTTTGTAAAAATACCAGGAAAAGTCAGTTGTAATTGTTTTTAATTTATCAATGAAAATTTTATAAAATTTGGTTGGAAGAAAAATGAGTTTTGGAGATAATTTGAGACAATTAAAACTTATTTGGAATCAATTAAATAAAGACAAGTCAATTCAACCCATGACAAGACGACCTACGGCTCAAAAATTAAATTTTGGTTATATATGAAACTTACCAAAACGACCTGAGCAAGTGCTAAGGCGACTTGGTGAGATTAGGCCTCAGAATTTTTAACTCTGCACATAGACAAGCCGACTTGCCCAATGATAGGTCGACTTGTACTTCCAGACTTGTGTCTGTAAGACTACTTGTGGTCAGCATAAGCCAACCCATTAAATTTAAGTCACAGAGAAACATATCTGCACATTAAGTAAGGTGACTCACTAAGAAGCAAGGTGACTTAGGAGTTATACAAGAAAAAAATTGGGTCGCCTTGAGATAATTTTGAGTCGACTTAAGGGTCCAATAAAAACAAAGATCGAGCCTACTTGTCAGAAAACAAACGGACTTGGTCTCTAAAGACCTGAGTCACACAAGTAGACTTGTGCTGTATTGTAAGTTGACTCATGTGTATGAAAGGCTGCGAAATGACAAAAATGGATAACCAAACTTGAACAAGACTTAAAAATAAATAGGGGCAAGATTGAAATTTCACCTCATACAATTAAAAAGGCTTAAGAAAGCCTTCATTTTCATTCTTTTCCCTCGAACTCACTCTCTAGTCTCTTGTTCAACTTTGTCTCTCTCGACTCTCATCTCTCTCGCCCATCTCACTCTCAATCTCTCTTGAAATCAATCTCATTTCCCCAAACTCACTCCCTAAAGCTCCGAAACCCTCAAACAAACTTGTAATGGAAGGGAATTTTGGGAAAAACATAGGGTTTGCTCAAAAGGGAAAAAAAACTAGGGTATTTGAAACCCAATGTTCAAGCATCAATCAAACTACAAAATTAAATTAATTTCTTCCTTCTAAACTTGGATTTAGCTTTCTCGTTAATGGATTAAATTTATTATTGAGATTTGAGAGATTTGTTAGAAAATATGAAAGTAAGATTTGTAAATGAGGAAAAATCTAGAAAATTTATGAATGGAGATTATATGTAAATGCAAATGATATGTAAATGATGGATTGAAAACATAAAATCATGAATTTAAGAAATTAGGGTTGTGTTAAGTTTGAAAAAACTCATAACCCTAAAATTTGACATGGTTTACCAATTAATTCATATGTATTGTCTTATGATAATTCAATTGGAACTCAAGAATGGATTATTTTAGAATTGATTGCGAAATGAGAGTATTCACCCTTCCAAAAAGTGAGTGGATGGTTATGTTGAATGTGAATGATAAAATATTTTCAATTATAATTTGTAAATTGAATTTTGAAAGGAATTTGAAATGAATTTGAAATGTTTTGTAAATGCGGTGTGCCCAAATGGAATTGCTGATAAATTCATAACTCTTTTATTGATTTTTGAATCTATTTGCACTGTGTTACATAAAAACATTGATTGCGAATTGTGAATTTGCTCTCTTTTATATATAAGCATAAATGTTGAATGATAAAATATATATTCTTGTAACATAATGCTAGAAAAGTAAAAGACAATAGTCTAAGTCTTCTATGGACTGAGCAATCGGGGTGGCGTGGTCAAGGTTGGTTTAGTATTTGGCTTGGTGGTAGATGGGATTGAGAGCCTCCTCAAGTTGATCATGTGATAAAATGGCGGCATCCCACTAAACTCCGGGCCAATGCTAAGGAGGGGATACTTTATAAAAATTATGCAAAACTCTTTGCCAGATTCTACCAATGGCCATGGGTAGAATAATGATTTTGGCAAGTCCCAAGAATAATTGAAAAGAAAGTTTAAATTATTTATTGATTTGGAGTATATAAGTCATGGTGGATTTGATTTGAAATTATTTTATGCGAATGGCTTTACTTAATACATTGGAATATATTTAATATATGAATTTGGTATCACCACCCTCACCTCTTATTTATGTTCAGCATGTCATTACACTCTACTCACTGAGTATTTTTATACCCACCCCTCTCTTTCTAATTTTTTAGAGAAAGTTTAGATTGGAGCGTAGACGTCATCTAGCGCTGGTTGAAGAAGTTATTTTTGTTGACTCTCAATAGGTAATAGTCTTGAAAATATCTTTTTGAAAACTATATTATATAATTTATGGAAGGAAATTTTTGAACATTTTGTTATATTTGGATTTAACAAATACTTGCTTGATTTTCCTTGAACACGTATTGTAAAATCCTTGCTTTTATGATGTGGAATTTTGTTTTAAATTGTTTAAAAATTTCTTTTGCAAGAAGTATTGCTTTAATTGGGATATTTGGATTATGTGGAGAAATTTGAGCACATTTTGAACAAGTAAATTTATTTAAATATTTGAGAATTGTTTAGATGACCGGATTGGCTTAAGAAGGATTTAAATTTATTTTAAAATGTTTAGAATATTGGAATGTTTTACAGTATCTCGAAAGACGGAGTGGGGTTCACACGTGTTTCAAGGTAACACGATAGTTGTTACGTATTCGACGGACGGGTTGGGGTATGACGATTCTATTAGTATCAGAGTTTAGACTCAAGATTTTAAATACTTTAATTATTTGAAAATATTTCCAAATATCTCCAAAAGTTTTTCCTTGATTTCAAATTAATTTTTGTTTTTCAAAATTCAGAGTCTGAAAGATTTTTCGAAAAATTCTTAAAAATCTTCCATGGATCTTAGGGATTATGAATCATTTTATTTTTAGGGGGTTAAATATCTAGTCCGAATTCTAATTTAGTGAGCTAAGAATAGTATCTCTCTTTTTATTGGATCATGCCTCCAAAACTAAGGTTGAGGAATGTAAATGAAATTTCTCCTTCCGAGCATGAGGATGGATCATCCTCACATGCTCCCTCTTTTCCCTCGCAACTACTAGCAATTACCCAGCTCCTCTAATCGGGATTCCTCTATCGCCACTCGATGTACTCCGACAATGGACCAAGTGATGGAATACCTATAGCACTCATCTTCATGTCCCTCTTCAAGCGCCAATACCTCCGCCACCGAGCCCAATCATTTCACCTACACCTCTGACAGCACCAATTGTTCCTCCTACTTCAGTAGCCCTACCTATCAATTGTCCAACCATCAAGTCATCCAAGTTGATCAAAGAAGCCCGACAATTTGAATGTGTCACCTTTACGGGGACTAATGATGTGATGGTGGGAAAGAATTGGATAAATCAGGTTCGGGAGATCATGGCCAATATGAGACTTGATGATGAGTTAAAACTTATGGTGATGGTATAATTGTTAGATGAAAACACCTGAGTATGGTAGGATAACTTTAAGGAGAGGTCCCTAACGCCCATTTCTTGGAATGAATTTCTTAGGAAATTTGACAAAAAATATTATACTCAGTTTTACCAAAACTTGAAGAGGAAAGAGTTCCTTCACCTCAGCCAAGGCAATAAGTCTGTGGCAGATTATGAGATGAAGTTGAGGAGGTTGTCCTCATTTGTCCCGGAGTTGGTGACTTTCAAAGAATACTTGCGCTTCATGTTTAAGGAAGGCCTAAATTTGTCCATCCGAGAGATGATGTCTGTGAGCTTAGCCCACACCTATAAAGATGTCTTGGAATTGGTATTAAGAGCTGAGAAAATGGTTAAGGACAAGAGAAGGATGAGAGAAGGCCAGAAAAAGAAGAGAAGATCCGAACATGTATCAGGCCAAATTCAAAGCAAAGTAGGAGTATGGGTTCCTACGGTAGAGTCTCAGTCATTGGATCCATTGGTACTCTACAAAGCCAACGACCACCTAATTTTATATCCTCCACATCTAGTACCGTCTCTGGGAGTAAATCGATGGAAAACAAGAAGGAGTAGTGTAAGCACTACAGGAGATTCCATTTTGGGGTTTGTCATGCACTCAAGAAGTGCTATCAATGCGGAAAAGAATGTCATTTCCGTAACGCTTGCCCAGAGTTGGGACAAAAAAGCCAAGCAAGCCAAGATCGCCTTAGTGGATCAATGGACGGCGAAGCTAACATTCCTAATTCCTCCTCTAATGTCACACTATGGACGGGGACACGGAACAATACAATGGCTGCTCCAACTCAACATCCACAACCATGAACTCAAACAAGAATTTATGCAATGATGAATGAAGATGCACAAAACAATCTGGATATAGTCACAGGTAAATCTCCTAGAAATTGAATTTGATAATTTAGAAATTTGGATATAAATACTAGTGATTTTGAGTGCATAGTTGAATTTGGGTTGCAAATTGATGATATTGCATGATGATGAACATAGGGAGAGATGATTTTGATGTTTTGAGATAGTTTTGGTGGCATTGATAATTATGATTTTTGGTGGAGTTTGGTTAAATTTGCAATTTAAATTCCTTTTCTGAACATATAGACACGTGGATCAACTCATTGAGGCCTTAATTCAACTTGTTTATCTATGTCCCTTTTAACCAATTTCCTAGGTTTTAAAAGCTTCAACAATTAACTCAAATTGTTTAATGATGTCCATTTATAAGTATGATGAAAATTTTTTGCATTGACTCCTGTGTATTGATTGATACGGGATCAAATAATTCTTTTGTGAGCACGACATTCATTAAACACTCTGATAAGCCTTTGACCTCATTTGAAGAGGACTTGCTAGTTATCACTTCCTTGGGGGAATGGTTGAACAGGGACATAGTGTACAAGGCATATGATGTAGTCGTAGGGTGAGATCCTTGAAGTGGTCTTAATTCTATTAGAAATAAGGGATTTTGATGCCACACTAGGTATGGATTAGTTACACCTTCACCGAGATTCAGTGGATTATTTCATTAAGGAGGTGGAGTTCCATAAACCAGAAGGTCCACCACTTATATTCGTCGATGAATGACGAATCATATCGAGCTGTGTGATCTCGGCAATGGAGGCATGGAGATTAGTGCACAAGAGTTGTGAGGCTTACTTAGCCCACATCATCGATACCATGATAGGAAGTCCGAAATTGATGAATGTTCCTGTGGTGAATGAGTTCTCGGATATCTTTCCGAATGATTTGTCTAGTTTGCCTCTAGATCGGGAGTTCGACTTTGCTATCAACTTGGCTCCCGGAACCGCACCCATTTCCATACCTCCATGTAGGATGGCTCCTGCAGAGTTCAATGCATTGAAGATCCAACTTCAGGAGTTGTTGGATAAATGGTTTATATGACCAAGTACCTCACATTGGGGCTCTTCGGTTTTATTGGTAAAGAAAAAAGATGGCACCCTCCGGTTGTGCATTGACTACCGATAGTTAAATGAGGTGACCATTAAAAATAAATATATTTTGCCAAGAATTGATGACTTGTTCGATCAACTCTAAGGGGCTGGTGTCTTTTTGAAAATTGATTTAAGGTCGAGCTATCACCAACTGAGGATAAAAAGGGGATGATGTTCACAAGATTGCCTTTAGGACACGATATGGACACTTTGAGTTTTTGGTGATGCCTTTCGAATTGATAAACGCTCCTGTGGCCTTTATGGATCTAATAAATAGGGTGTTTCATTCCTATCTCGATAAATTTATCATAGTCTTCATAGATGACACCTTGATGTATTCCAAGAACGATGAGGAATATTCAGAATATCTTGGGATTGTACTGCAAACTCTTAGGGAGAAGCAATTGTATGCTAAGTTCTCCAAGTGTAAGTTTTGGTTAAGAGAGATTGACTTCCTAGGGCATGTTGTATTCGGAGATGGTATATTCGTAGATCCGAAGAAAGTAGAGACAATTTTGAAATAGGAACAACCCAAAAATGTTACCGAGGTGAAAAGATTTCTCGGATTGGTAGAGTATTACCGAAGGTTTTTTGGGGCATTCTCTAAGATTGCGGCTTCGTTATCTAACTTGACTTGAAAGGGAGTCAATTTGAGTGGAGTGATAAGTGTAAGGAGAGTTTCGAAAAACTCAAGAAGAGGCTCACATCCGTTCCAATACTTGCTCTTCCTACTAGCGATGGCGACTATGTGGTTTATAGTGATGCCAGTAAACAAGGGTTGAAATGCGTTTTAAAGCAAAGTGATAGAGTGATCACCTATATTTCTCAACAATTAAAAAAGTAAGAGTGGAACTATCTCACCCATGATCCAGAGCTACTAGTCATTATTTTCGCTTTAAAGATTTGGCGACATTATCTATATGGGGTCACATGTAAAGTCTTCACTGACCACAAAAATCTCAAGCAGTTGATCACTCAAAAGGAGTCCAATTTAAGGCAACTGAGATGGTTAGAACTGATTAAAAACTATGACCTGGTGATTAATTATCACTCAGGTAAAGCGAATGTGGTCATGGATATTTTAAACCGCAAGTCTTCTTATTCGGCATCTCATAGGAGTTCTTATCTCTTATTCTTCCTAGGACTCCATACATTTGAAGTCGAGTTGGCCAATGATGAGTATAGTACACTTTTGGCCAAATTTGAAGTACGACCAATGTTAGTAGATCGTATTATAGAGCTTCAAACAACCGATGAGGAGATAAAGGGAATAGTGGAAAAGATTCATAAGGGTGAAGGTGGCAACTTCCATATTTGGAAGGACGACATGAGAGTACATGAGAAACGGATATCTGTTCCCAAGAATGATGAGTTTCAGAGAGCCATACTTGAAGAAGCATACTTTTAAGCTTATACGATGCATCTCGAGAGTACTAAAACTTACCGAACCATCAAGGAAACTTATTGGTGTTCGGGGTTGAAGCAGGAGATAGTCAAATTTATGGCTAAGTGCCTTGGGTGCTAACAAATCAAGACCGAATATCAGGAACTGGTTGGGACCTTACAACCATTACCGATATCCTAGTGAAAATGGGAGCACATCACTATGGATTGGTAGGATTGCCACATATACCGAGCAAACACGATACTATATGGGTGATAGTAAATCGGCTCACTAAGTCAACCCACTTTTTGCTCATCCAAAATTCTTATCCTTTGAAAAGGTTGGCAAAACTCTACATAAACAAGATTGTCTGACTCCATGGGGTTTTGATATCGATTGTTTTCGATCGTGATCCTGGATTCGCACCACGATTTTAACTTAAACTACAAGAGTCCTTAAGGACTAAGTTGAAGTTCAACACTGCTTTTCATCCATAGACGTATGGACAGTTGGAACGTACTCTTTAGACGTTGGAAGACATGCTTAGGACATTTGTAATGGACTTCCAATGGAGTTGGGATTGACACCTCCCATTAACTGAATTTGCATATAATAATAGTTATCAATCTAGTATTAGGATACCACCCTATAAAGCTTCTTACGGAAGAAAGTATCGAACTTCGTTGTGTTGAGATGAGGTAGGAGAGAGGAAGATTGACAATGTTGAGTTAATTAGAGCATCGGTGGAGAAAGTGAAGGTGATTAGGGCAAGAATGAAGGCGGTTCAAGATAGACAAAAGAGTAATGCTGACAAAAGGAGAAGATATTTGGAATTTGAGGTCAGAGATATGGTTTTCTTGAAAGTATCACCTTGGAAGAGTGTAATCCGATTTCAGAAATAGGTAAATTGAATCCTAGGTACATCGGCCCTTTGAAAATCCTTGAGAGAAAAGGAGAAGTGGCATATCGGCTAGAATTGCCCCTGAATTTGGAAAAAATCTACAATGTATTCCATATCTCCATACTAAAGAAATAGTTGCAGGATCCCTCACATATATTAGAAGCTCCTCCAGTATAATTGAATCCAGACTTGAGTTTCAAGATTCAACTAGTGAAAATCCTTGATCGGCAACTCAAGCAATTGAGGAGTAAGCAAATCCCCATAGTTAAGGTGTTGTAGAGAAGCAACCAAGTGGAATAAGAAACTTGGGAAATCGAGAAGTCCATGTGAAAAAAACACCCTTATCTTTTAGATGATATATAAATTTTCTTTTAAATTTCGAGAACGAAATTTCTTTTAGGGGATTAAGTATTGTAACACTGAAATATTCGGTGTTAAAAAAGATTTTATTGAATTTTCAATGGTTTTTGTAAAAATACCGAGAAAATCCGGTTGTAATTGTTTTTAATTTATTAATGAAGGTCTTATAAAATTTGGTTAGAAGAAAAATGGGTTTTGGAGATAATTTGTGACAATTAAAACTTATTTGGAGTCAATTAAATGAAAACGAGTCGACTCGACCCATGACAAGACGACTTATGACTCAAAAATTGAATTTTGGTTAATTATGAAACTCACCAAGGCGACCTAAGCAAGTACCAAGGTAACTTGGTAAGATTAGACCTTAGAATTCTTAACTCCGTACATAGGCTAGCCGACTTGCCCAATGACATGCCGACTTGTACTTCCAGACTTTGTGTCTATAAAGCTACTTGTGGTCAGCACAAGCCAACCCACCAAATTTAAGTCACAGAGAAACATGTCTACACATTAAGTAAGGCGATTCACTAAGTAGCAAGGCAATTTAAGGGTTATACAAGAAAGAAATTGGGTCGTTTTGAGACAATTTTGAGTTGACTTGAGGGCCCGATAAAAACAAAGATCAAGTCTACTTGTTAGAAAACAAGTGGACTTGGTCTCTAAAGTTCTGAGTCACACAAGTAGACTTGTGCTGTATTGCAAATCAACTCATGGGTATGAAAGGCTATGAAATGACAAAAATAGATAACCAAATTTGAACAAAACTTAAAAATAAATAGGGGCAAGATTGGAATTTCACCTCATATAATTAAAAAGGCCCATTTTTATTCTTCTCTCCTGAACTCACTCTTTGCTCTCCCATTCGACTCTGTCTCTCATGACCCTTATCTCTCTCACCCATCTCACTCTCAATTTCTCCTGAAATCAATCTCATTTTCCCCAAACTCACTCCTTCAAGCTCCAAAACCCTCAAGTAAACTTGTGAAGGAACGGGATTTTGGGAGAAGCCTAGGGTTTGCTCAAAAGGGAGAAATTTAGGGTTTTTAAAACCCAATGTTCAAGACTCAATCCAACTACAAAATTGAGGTAATTTATTCCTTCTAAATTTGGATTTAGATTTCTCATTAATGGATTTAAATTTCTCATTAGTGGATTTAAATTTATTATTAAGATTTGAGAGATTTGTTAAAAAATATGAAATTAGGGTTTGTAAATGAGAAAAAAAAATTATGAATGGAGATTATATGTAAATGCAAATAATATGTAAATGAAGGATTGCAAACATAGAATCATGAATTTGAAAAATTAAGATTGTGTTAAGTTTGAAAAAACTCATGAACCCTAGAATTGGACGTGATTTAACAATTAATTCATGTGTATTGTCTTATGATAATTCAATTGGAGCCCAAAAAGGGATTATCTTGAAATTGATTGTGAATTTGGAGTATTTACCCTCCCAAGAGGTGAGTGGATGGTTATGTTGAACATGGATGATAAAATATTTTCAATTATGATTTGTAAATTAAATTTTGAAAGGAATTTGAAATAAATTTGAAATGTTTTGTGATTGTAGTGTGGCCAAATAGAATTGTTAATAAATTCACAACTCTTTTATTGATTTTTGAATCTATTTGCACAGTGTTACAAAGAAATATTGATTGAAAATTGTGAATTTACTCTTTTTTGTATATAAGTACAAATGTTGAATGATGAAATGGATATTATTGTAACATGGTACTGGAAAAGTAAAAGACTATAGTCTAAGTCTTCCATGGATCGCGTCATTGGAGCAGTGTGGTCAAAGCTAGTTTAGTATTTGGTTTGGTGGTAGGCGAGGTGGAGAGCCTCCTCAAGTTGTTTCTATGATAAGGTGGCGGCACCCCATTAAACTTTGGGCCAATGTCAAAGAGGAGGTATTTTATAAAAATTATGGAAAACCTCTTGACAGATTCTACCAACGGCCATTGGTAGAATAATAGTTTTGACAAATTCTAAGAATAATTGAAAAAAAAATTAATTGTTTATTGATTTGGAGTATATGAGTCATAGTCGATTTGATCTGAAATTGTTTTATGCAAATGGATTTACTTAATACATCGGAATCTATTTGACATTTGAATTTGACATCACCACTCTTACCTCTCATTTATATTCAGTATGTCATTGCACTCTATTCACTAAGTATTTTTATACCTACCCCTCTCTTTCTAATTTTTCAGAGAAAACTTAGATTGGAGACGTAGACGTCACCTAGTGCTGGTTGAAAAAGTTATTTTTGTTGACCCTCAGTAGGTAATAGTGATGAAAATATTTTTTTCAAAACAATGTTATATAATCGATGGAAGGAAATTTTTATACATTTTGTTATGTTTGGATTTGACAAATACATGCTTGATTTTTCTTGGGCAAGTATTGTAAAATCCTTACTTTTATAATATACAACCTTGTTTTAAATTGTTTAAAAATTTCTTGTGTAAGAAATATTGCTTTCATTAGAACACTTGGATTATGTGGTGAATTTTGAGCACATTTTGAGCATGTAAATTTATTTAAATGCTTGAAAATTGTTTAGATGGCCGGGTTGGCCTAAGAATGATTTAAATTTATTTTGAAATGTTTGAAATATTGGAATGTCTTGTGGTATCTTGAAACACGGAGTGGGGTTCATACGTGTTTCAGAATAATGCGGCGGTTGTTATGTGTTCGACGGGCGGGTCAAGGTGTGACATCGCACTAGCACTTTTCTCTTCTTCTTCCTTCCCAATGCCAAAATAGGAAGGGTATCACTTGATGGAACACCCTGCTCCAACGCTCTTTCCCTCTCCTCTAAATTTCTCTTAGACTTTGGCCTTATCCACCTGTCAGTGGTTACTGCCATCAAATCTTCCTCCTCAACAGTAGGAACAACATCTAGAAGCCTCGTGGCATTCTTTTCCACCAAAAAAGGCCTTTCAATTGTTCTCTTTTCTCCCAATAATAGACTAGCCAGTGTTAGCATTTGCATATCTAGAAGAGTGTTGACGCAAATGGATCTCATCTTTGCCGAACAAAAACCCCCAACAGAAAGCATGAACCTAGCATCCCTAGAAGGCCCTAGGAACTTCAACCCCACAAAAGGCTCTCTACTAGCTTTAGGTAACACCGGCATCCCATCCTTTTTCATGAATTTTATGAAAAACAATTTATGCATCTAATTTTTGTCAATAGTCTCCATTTAATGGAACTCCCAACCCAATTCTGGTCTGGTTTGGAGATAAAACCAGCCCTTCATAGAGGTTCTAGTAGGAAATCTCCTCAAAATGAAATCGACAACAATATCTCAAAATCAAACTTTAAGCGGCAGCAGCTCAATAAACTCACTACTGCCATAACCAGAAGCCAAACGTTGGGAATAAACATGGCTAAAAAAATATTTCAACGCGTTAAAACCTGGGCTAGAGGACCCGTATATGGCACCAAAAGACTATACTTTATGTACTGCTTATTCATTGAACACTCTGTTCCAGTGTCCTGTTTGCCCTTCTTCCATAGGCGATAAAAAATTATAATTGTCCCCTAACATCATATCATTCACTACCTCACGCAAGTCATCTTTGATATTGTACTCCTAATATTGTTAATATTACGATGAATGCGATAAATACAACCCTTTGCTATTTCAATCTCTTTCAAAGCTTTCTCACAAATCTCGCAAACCTTAATTCACATAATACTTTCTCTCTCCACAACAGTGAGCTGATGAGGTGGAACAACCTAATCAATCCTAGTCCACTTAAAAGGAGGCATGTCAAGGAAGAATCACAAGCATCGAGATGGCACATATTTCATTTAATACTTCACTTTCACTCCCTTTTCACTTACCCAAAACTGCTCTTTCTTCACATCCTTTCACATCCTTTCATAAGGCCCATGAACAATTGAAGGCATCCTCAATCTCTTGGTTGAGTGCCCTCTCGACCTATATCTCTTGATCACCTATCTCTTCACATGTCTAGGCTAACTACATGGGCCCCCTCTCTCGATGCATCTTGTTAACTTAATCTCTCGATCTCTTGGTCCCTTGGTTTCTTGGTCTTATTCTCTCGGCTATTATCAAACAAGCCTCCCAGCGAATAACACTCGACAAATTAGGGTCATGAACACCTAAGATTTGAACTTCCCCTAAACTCAGGGCGAATCTTTTCCAATAAGAAAATAAATCTTTGCAATCACTCTGATAAGCTAAAAAATTTTTGTGATAACTTAAACTTCCATTTGTCAATAGAGTTCTAAATCTCTTAAAAATCATTGACTACTAGGGTTTCTACACCCACAAGAGCATTCGGGACTTGCTATATATGCATACTATATATATACTAAGCAAGACAACTAGTCAGATATGTTCTAATAACTCTATGTTTATTACACTTAGGCAACACAAGACTACTCGATGGCTCTATTCTATCTGTTTCTCATTCTTTCTTACTAATTTTTCTAACTTGAATGTTGAGATCTCCCTTACCAGAGCACCCTCTGGCGATATTTATAGGGGGCCTAGAAGATTTATCAACACAAGTTCCCCGCTTGGGTTAACGAAGCTACTATTTGTGAAACAAAACTAACCTCCAATAGTTGTTATTATTTACTTAATATATCAAGCTATGTCGCTCTTTAGCCCTGTTCTTTTTTGTTTTGTTTTGATAACCATGGGTGCACTTTCACACATGTTTTAAGCGATTTTGGGCCAAATCCTTCAACTTTCCACTTTGATCATCATTATTACTATTAAAATTATCTGGTGGAGCCTCAAATGTCAAGCTACCAAATGTTGTACTTTATTAGATTAGCTTTAAACTTGTTTCTTGAGGTATATTTCTAAAAAAAAAAAAAAAAATTATACAATATTGATCATCGTGTACAAGATTTGCCAATTCAGCGTAGAAAATAGATATTAGAAATGTGAGATTGTTGGATTTCTTAATCTAATGTTGGGTCTATATATAAATAATTATGTGTTACACTTTGTAATATAAAATTGAGTTTATAAAAAATTGATCTACTAAAGTTTTAGTTAATTTGGACTTTAGAATATCTGATGAGTATGGTTCCTAATGTGCAGAGGGTTAACGAATGATTCCTATTTTCATGATGGATTATGATAGGAATAACAAGAGATAATTGTGATGGGTTAATGTAGAAATATCAAGAGATAATACAATTATCTTTAAAAAGGATTGTGGTCTTAGACTTAGTGTACCCTCCGTCTCTAACATCCCATCGGTTAAAGATTTTCTGTTAGAAAGAACACAAGGATTTGGAATGTACTCCCAATTCAGAATTTTTGAAGATTTGCAATGAAATCAGAACATCAGTTCTGAATCATCAAAGGAGATATGAAAAGTATGAATTCAAGTATATTTCTTTTGATTGTTTTTTTTTTTTTTTTGTGGTTATTTATAATTTTCATTGTTGATAAGTCTCTCCCGTGAAATTTGCTTTTATAAGTCTACGGATGTTGATTTTGGTTGAGCACAATTATAGCTATTTTCATTGTTGATTTTGGAATTAGTTTTGTTGAGTTATATTCATATGTGAATATGTATATATGATTTTTGTTAATTGAATTCAGTTTTTAGGTGAAGAAAATTAAAGAAAAATTTTATTTTCCATCTTATTTGATTTTGTTTTAATGGATTTAGAAACCAAATTAGTTTTTATAAAAGAAAAATTTGCAATTATGAAAATCAGTTTAATGGCTGAAATATTAAGATTGTTTCCCCTAATTTGTGGTCTGATGTTTTAGGTTATGCAATATGTAATTTTATCAAATTTGAATTCTTAAATATTTGCTTAAAATTGAGATTTTTTGCTCAGACAATTTGTGGTTTTCTAGCAGTTGAATTTAACATCAACTGTGAGAATTTTTAAGTATAATAGGACACTACGGATAAAGATATTATTTTTTGGAATTTAAAACAATCAAGACACTATTGTTCAATGGATAAAGATATTGTTTTAGGAATTTAAAACAAACAAGACACTATCACTCTATGGATACTGTGATATGGGAACCCATTTTTTAAAGGAATTTATGGACCAATTTTGGACCCCAAACATACCTAATTATGAGTGAATAAAGATTTGGATCTAAATGCACTCAATTGAACCCCTTTCATCCTTTATCATTTTTCATCATCCCTATAAATTTAAGTCCGGTTCTTCCTTTGGTATGAAATGATATGGAAAGTTTTGTTTAGGAAAGTGACATTTAGGTGAAAAAACTCCGGCACTTGCCTCGAAACTTATCTGGTGCTTTTACTACAAAATTAGGATTAGTTAACTCTTGAATTAACTGTTGACAAAAGGGTGGAGATTTCGATTTCTATTTATATCGGCAATGAAAGTACAGGGATGAAAAAGAGAGATAAAGGAGGCAGACTCGGTGAATTAGGCTTTTCATGGGCCCAATTTTGGATTGATAAAATTGGGTTTTAGTCTGGTCCAAATTTCAAGTGTAAGGTCTATGTTCAATTAAGTCCATCATGATAAAATTGGATCTTAAAGCAAGTTCAACTTTCAAGTTTTAGCCCATTAGATCAAATTGGACATAGGTCCAATCGCGGGTATAAATTTTAATTTAAATAAATGTTATATATATATATATATATTTTTTAAAATATTTTAATCAAAATAGCACCTCACCAAAGTGACCTCTCATGTGAAAATTAGTTTGTTTTAAAATATAAAAGGATATGCATATATAATTTATGTAATTATTGATTGGCTCAAATAAAAGTCAGTATTTTGACAGAATTATGTATACATCTACGATAATAAACATGTGATGATTATTTGATTTTATCTGTAAATTGTGAATCGACCCAAAATTTGACATGTTAATTTACTATTAATATTTAATTGTTGTATCGAGGTACCACTTACAAATTATTTATTTTGTTCAAAAATGAAATATTGATAGAGTTATTAATATTTTGTGATGGATTTACTTTACTTATGAGCATTAATTGGTTTAATTAATACCCAGCTCAATTCAATTCTTAGGTTAAATTGCTCAAATTTAAGGTTATAGTAAGAGAATCTGCTGATAGTTCTCAAAATCGATTTTGCATTAAAAACTGACTCTCCTCTGTTACTTACTGATAAGAATATTTTTGATGAAAAAAGGGATAAAGATAAGGAAAGGTGGGAGAAATTGTATCACATGTGACTAATGATAATAAAGCAGGTCATCTTGGAAACATACAGAGGCACTATGTTTAAATCTATTATGACAGTGCCAGAGGCACTATTTTTAAATCTATTACGACAGTCCAAACTTTTGTTATGGATATTAAGAAACTGTTTGTCAAAAATTAAAAGATTAAGTGGTACACTCTAAACAAATCTAATATCAAAGAGGTATAAGGGTAAAAAATACTTGGTCACTAAGGATAGGAAAGGAAAGAAAAAAAAAAAAAAAACAGGGTAAGAATACTGTTATATTTCTTAACTTAATTTATTTTAAAATTAATTTAATTTTGATATCCAGACACACTTTGTAGCTAGACTCCGCTATAACCACTCACATCAGTATATCTATGCAGAGTTGCCTAAATTGTCGACCATCAAATGATGGTACCAAAATTCATTTTTATTTGTTCTTTTGAAAATAGAAAAGTTAGTTTATTTTTTAAATCCAAATTAGTTGGTTTCAGTTATGTATCAAAATTCGATAATCTTTATCTGATAGATATTGTTGTTTTATTTAATGAATTCTTGCATTTAAATATACAAGATATAAAGAGAAAACAAACCAACTAAATGAAATATGAAACCAAAAGGATTTCGGACGTTTTAGAACTAATCCATACGGATATCTGTGAATCATTTCCTTTGATTTCTTGGAATGATTAATGATATTTTATTACGTTCACAGACGATTATTCTAAATATAGTTTCATATATCTCCTTATAGATAAATCACAGTCTCTAAATGTGTTCAAATTTTATTAGGTCAAAATTAAAAACTTACTTGACAAAAGAATCAAGAATGTTAGATCTAATCGTAGTAGAGAATACTACGATAAAAATGACGGATCAAGTGAATAACGTTCGTGATCGTTTGTTCCATTTTTACAGGAATATGATATCGTCTCACAATATACTATACATGGCTCTCCCGCCATGAACGATGCCACTAAAAGACAAAATAGCACTATTTAGGATATAGTAAGGCGTATGATTTCTCATTCCATCTTATCTAAGTCACTCTGAAGAGAAACACTTAAAACTGTTATATATATTTTCAATAGAGTTCCGACTAAAAAAAGGAAAATATTAAAGAAAAACAAAGAGCAAATTCTTAAAAGAGAGTGTCATCATTGAACATGGCCCCAATTTTTAATGGTGGTTCTAGGAAAGGAGAAAAAGGATTTAGGAGAGTCAACCCTTAAAATAAGTCTTATAGTACTCAAACCGGATTAATCGATCAAAACCCAAATACCAATTATAAAAACAAAAAAAAAAGAGAAACGAAAGGTACAATTTTATTCATTTAAAGAGTAGTGAATTACTAATTAAGTCAGGTATAATAATTTTTATTATTAATTATAAATCAATAATTCATAATATATAAAATATAAATTTATTATTATTATTATTATTAAAAAACAAAAATGATTAAAAAAAGATGGATGGAGACTATTAAATAATCCCCCTCAGGTCAAAAGTACAAGCGCGTTGGATGCATTAGTCGTGGGAGGGCCAAGAAGACCAATGAAACGCGACATAGAAAAGTGAACTGCTTCACGGGGGATGCCTATCTTTAGGAAGTCGATTTAAATACGCCTCGTCTGGACATTAGATTTGTTGGAACCCCTTCTCCTAAGTTTCAAAAAGTTAGAATATGAACGGGGGTTCTGGTATTACTTTTTGCTCAGATTGAGGCCTTATTAGAGATGAATTAGGTTTTTGAATCAATGATTTTATGATTAATTTAGAGGTGATAGATCCTATTTACCGTTGATATCTATGGTATTCGGCAGGGTCTTACGTTTCTATTTGAACTAAACTCTTCCCAACAGTTCTTGAGATCGGCTCTTCCTAGCTGGTTGAAGTCGTGAAATCCATGATTTCTTAATCGCATCTTCAATTTCACATCATCTACGAATGTCAAATCCTTATGCGAAGAACTCTAGTTGATCAGGTCCGGATTGTTCATCATAGGGAATGTTGGGCCCTCCAAGGGGTTTATGAGCTAATCTCTACTCCTAGTGGGGTGTTTTATGTTCTTAAAAGTGATGTTATGGGTATAGCATTTTTTTTAGAAACCAGCTCTCCCCTCCTTTGTTCTTAGAAGAACAAATAAATAAAGAGTAGAAACTTTACTTTCTTGTCACTTGTAGAACTTTTTATAGCGCAAAAAACAAAGTGACTTTTTTATTATTATTATTTTTAACGACCATGCGCATCACCTTTCTATTCATATCCGCACACTAATTTGGGCTTAGGACACGTGATCGGAAGATTAATACATGAATTAGGATATGCCACGTGGTCAACCCTCGACTAACGCTGGAAAATTCAAATTCTAAGCCAACTCGTTAACTCCTATGAAGCAAATGGATATACATGCATTTCAATTGGGGAAAAAAAATTAACGCAACTATTTGCAATTTTATAAATGATGAAAGAAATATTGTGATAAATTTTGTACTCAAATTGTTCGACCTAATGAAGTTTTACAAATTTATTACATTGGAGATAATTAAGTTAATTTAAATTATGTTAAGAAAATCATTAAAATAAAAATAATATTAGATCGTTCAAATAAATAGAATTTTAAATGATATTTCACTTCAAAATGGTACTCACATATATTAATTTAAAATAACATAAAATTTTACTTCTTTAATTTATCCTATATTTCCTGAGGTAAAATGACTTATCTCCTAATCGATAACCCTTGATGAGTGTCTTCGATTGAAGGTGGGGTGGACTCGTAAGAGAGAGACTTCGACCATGGTTCGGGGAGTCTTCGAGAGTCCCGGTGGTTTGCAGGTACAACAAGCGACTAGTCAATGAGAATTGTTCGTGGAAGGATCCGAAGTCTTGGTCCTTGCAGTATGTGAACGCTGTGCAAAAGACACAGCAAATAAAACGACAGTAGTCATAAGTGGTGACCAAGATTGCAATAATACAAAGAAACGACGTCATTTAATACTCTCATGCTCGGGGTTTTGTTGACGCAACTTTACCCCCAGAGTGCCTTGTTAACTTGGGCCTCTATAAATTACACCCCTTCGCACCTCCTCTCTTCGCCCAATTCCATCTCTTCTCTCTCTTTTTCTCTCTCCCTAATTCACTTGGATCTCGGAGAACTTTTTGCCTTGGCCCAAGTTTGATCAGCAATTCGTTCTATTGTAACTCTTTCTTAGATCTCAAACCTCGAGACAAACATGAAGGTAAAGTCTTTTTCCCCATTTTAGCAGCACTGCAGTTAAAGCTTACAGATGATTTAAGTAATTCTCCATTCATTTATGAGTAGTGGATCTTTTTTTTTTTTATTTTCCTTTTTCTCACAATAGTTTTTAAGAAATTGATCGAACCCCAACTTCAATTTCTCTTTCTGCATCTAATTCTAGTCTCTTTGTCGTCTGGGTTTTCCATATTTTTGCAGAAAGTTGTGCTTAAAGTGGATGTGCACGATGAGAAAACCAAGCAAAAAGCAATGAAGGCAGTCTCTGGTCTCTCAGGTACTTAATTTACAACAATTATGTTTTTTTTTTTTTTTGCCCCCTCCAAAAACAAATTTGTTTAATTTGATTTTACATAATTTTTCACATCAAAGTTATAATTTTTTTAAAAAAATTGTATTTATTATTTGGGGGACTGATTTTTTTAGTCAAAGTAACATTTATCAAGAAATTTGTAATCTACTACAAAATTTTAATCTCTTTATGTAATTAAATGCTGTAGGTTTGGAGTCACTCTCAGTGAACTTGAACGACAAGAAACTTACTGCAACCGGAGACATTGATCCTGTGTGTATAGTGGCCAAATTGAGAAAATTTTTGCACGCCGAAATAGAATCAGTTGAAGCAGTAAAATCTGACAAGAAAGATGAAGGAAAGAAGGATGATGGAGGAAAAAAGGATGGCGACAAGGATAAAAAAGATCCAATTGCTGAGTATTTGAAGATTTATCAACAGACTTATCATCCTCCTTTTGCATACACTCACTATTATGGTAGAAGTGCTGAGGAAGACCCTAATTCTTGTGTTATTTGCTGAGGCAAAAAAAAATAATTTGCAGAAGAAGAAAGAAAAAATATAAATTATATTTGCGAGTGAGCATTTGAATTTGCCTTTTTTTTTTTTTATTTTGATGTACTGTTTGTGTTTGTATATGGTTCGCCCAAAATTCAATTACTAATTGTTTTTCTTAAATAAAAAAAAAAATCTTGGATTTTATTCAATAAATACCACAAGACTCAATAATCTTTCTTTATAGAAAATTATGTGATAGTTCTCAAACGTGGACCAGGACTCGTGTGCCTTGTCCCAAACTTATCAAGAGAAAAATAAAGCTGGCGGCCCTCCGGAGGGTTGAGCAGCCGAAAAGTAGTTCACTCGTTCAAAGAAGCGACAGAGGGAGGACGGGGAAAGGCCTAAATACCAGCGCCTTGGCTATTTTCACTTCAGAAAGTTAATTTTTCCCTAGGCATTTCTCTCACAGAACTTTCACAATGTAATCTAGAAAGTAACTTTGATTGATATTTTTTTGTATCCACTCTGAGATGCGGAAAGCTTAATTAGGACACCTGATGATTGAAAGATTATTGGACACAATAAGTCAACAACTAGACCCGGTAGTACTATAATCTTGGTGACCCTGGGCTTGGGGGGCCAAGTCCAGCTCGGTGCGGTTAGGCCCCAGCCATTTATAGACCCGTAGTTTGCAACTAAAAAAGAAGACTTACTGGCAACTGAGTTTCGTGGAAGGACAAAAAAATTGGCTCGATCATGTGAAATTGACTTGAGTTGGATAAGTAAAGCGGATTCAATGACAATAGCCATCATCAAGATTAAAGTTATAAAACGACAACCCTTTAAATCTTCCCACTCCAGATTTTATTGAATGAAGAAAGCGTAATTCGCTCTGCCATAACCCTTTCCCTTCACGGTTCGGTCTCAGGTCACTCTTCTTTCTCCCACTCGCATGCTAGGCCCGCGCAATGCACGAACACATGGCTATGCTTAGTGAGTACTTGAGGGTTCTGTGCTCGTGATTTCTAGCTCTCCCTGAAATATAAAAATTTTCCGAATTTCTATTAATTCATAAACTTGCCATAATTCAGAACTTTCTCCGAAGATTATGTGTTGGAAAGCTTTTTAAAAATAAAAGCTTATAAAAACTTCTCTAGTTAGGTAACCCTAAATTTCGTTCAAGTTGACTTAAGAAGTCGTTTTTTTTATACGATTTCAGGTTATTACAGAAATCTTGCAATTTTAATTGCTCAATGAATTTGTTGACCGGTGGGTGTCAATCCAACCATTCACTAAAGATGAATGTAGGGTGAACAGGGTCGTATCTACAGAAAATGACGAATTTATCTCTTCTAAAATAAATAAAAATATGAGGTTTTAAAAAATTATCTAGAATTAACAAACAAAAAATAAATCAATCAATGAAATTAACTAAAACACTAAAATTAACAAATATCAATTAAACAAAGGAAGTGTCAATGAGAATAACATCTACCCAAAGGAATTATATCCACATTGATTTTATTCGATTGATCATTGATCTATTTAAAACTTTCAATAACCATAGATAAATTGGTTATAATCACTCATCGAACGCCGAACGACCAACTTCTCCTTATTTCGTAGATAATTAAGACAAATTTTTTAATTATTTCCCTAACTGAAATATAATTCTAGAGAAATTTTTAGTATTTAAAATTTCGATAATATTAAAATCGAGAGAGATACAATTTTAAGTGACAAACATACAACGGAATTACTAAGATTAGATTATTCAACTCAATGACATGGCGGCCATTCACCATTATATTAAAATTAACAAACAATTACGGATTTATAATTTTAATTGGTTGTAAATTATTATAAAATTATTAAATATTGGTCACTATTCAATAAACTCTAGAAAATCATTATCCATGAAACATAGAAATTAAAAAAATACATATGATAAATCGAATTAATATGCCCAATTAAATCTCACGATCATTGAAAATTAAAACTTCAATAAACATTCAACTAGAAAAATAAATTAAAAATAAACCATGGAAAAGAAAAACTCATAAGACAATTTTATTAATGTCGGAAAGAATGTGAACAAACAAGAAAGATGTCCCTTCCCGGCTGCAGCATCCTTTTCCATAATATGTTTCTTCCCAAGGTCAAGAACAAAGAAAAAATACCTTCTAAGTGCTGCCGGTTGCAGCCCGCTGCAGCCCTTTTGGGGCTGCAACCCCGTGACAAACCTTGTCGCGTCTTCAACCCGCGACGAGGCACGCGTGGGCTATGACCCAAAACACATAACTCAGAGAGCCCATTATACCATCGGTATATATGTTAGGCAAAACCGAAATCAAAATTTCAAAGACCCTCGGGTCCAACGGATCCAACCCGTAACTTAGTGGGCCCCTCCGTATCTACTATATCTGTGTTCGGCTATTCCAACATCCATCTTCCTAAGCATGCTGTGAATCGAACCAACGGGCCCAACGGGCCAAACCACGACACAGTGGTACCATCCCTATCTGTGTTGGTCATGGGCTCGCGGCTCGGCCAGTTGGCCCGTGGGATGGGCCCGCATACGCTTTGTCACAGGTTGATGACGCGACAATGCTTGTTGTGTCTTCAAGACGCGATGTAGCCTGTTGCGTCTTCAAGACGGCCCTGTCCAAAGTGCGCCACGTGACTCTGTCGTGGGTTAAACACGCTACATACCCGGTCGTGGGTGTAACCAACGACTAATATGGGTTATTTCCGGAAAATTTTTCCTCTCCGGTTCATTTTAAATTTTTTTTAATTGGTGTATTTTGGTACAAAGCTCATAATACTTCTATATATATAAGAGTAGTAACCCTAAACAAAATAGAATTTTTCCTATTTGTGAAAGGTAAATCTTTTTAACCCTAAATAACTATTAAATAAATAAATAAAAAAAAGTAAAAAGTAAAGTTTCTAATAGATAATATTTTAAGAGATTTACATTTTCAAAAATTCATTTTCCTAAATATTATGAATGGAACAAAAATCTTCAGAATTTTCAATATCTATAATTCCATCCCAATCAATTGATAAAGGAAATTTTATCATAGTGAATTTTCAAAACATTTTACTTGCCTCTTATAATCAACGTACTCACATGTTAATGAAAGAGCATTACCTTCCAATTTTTCATATTTTGCATAATTTCTTCAATTTAGTTCATTTTTCTTCATTTTCTCTAATAAATTTCCTACATTAATCATACCATGTCAAGTGTCATAAAACATGAACATTAATGTAATATTTATTAAAAAATAAATCAAAATCAATCACAAATATTATACTCATTTAAGCCTTATCAAATTCCCCCACATCTAAATGATATTGTCCTCACGCATCCCTAACTAGAATAAAACTAAAACTATCCAACCTATTTTTTCTTCCAAACTCCCAAGTCAATATATGCCATAAGAGTCGATCTGAATAAATAATCAAAACAACATCATTTTTTTTCTTTCTTTTTTGTTTTTTTCCCTTTTTTCTTTTTTTTTCCATCATTTTTTTCGAACATATATCATTTCCATGAAAATATCAATATCAAAATTCCAATTATCATTTTCTCATTGAGACAAATATATAACCAAAATCATGTGATTAACTATATATACTTTTGGAACAAGAGTTAAAATGAAGACTAAAATAAAAGGCTAAGTGTTGTATTGAATGGGTTTTAAAGAAGGAAAATAGTAAAGACTCAAATTGGGTTAACTACGGGTTTATGAAAACAGGGTAGAGATTTTTAGAAAGCCAAAAGGGGTAAAACGTAAGTGTTTTTATCATTTCAATGTATGAAATTCTAGAATGTGGTCTCGAAATGTATAACATGTAAGTTCTAAAATGTGCAATCTAAGTATGATAATCACTCAACAAGAAAAATAATTTCGAGTACAAATAATGGAATTGCTCATTTTTTGCTCAAAACCCTATTTTTTAAGTAGAATTTGTGTCAAATCTTATATTATCATCATTTAAAGAGAAACTATTAAAGATATGAATAGCCATCTCAAGTACAAAAGCACCATTGATACAAATCATTTTTCAGAAATTATATGTTTTACAATAAGAATACAGAAATTATATTTGAATTAAAATATAGAATTGAGAAGCCAGGATGAAAATTAATTTTTAATTATCTAAAACTTTATAATTTATTAGTTGTGATAACTTGAAAATGCTATACAAACTTTTTGAATTTTTTGAATGGGATCTTTGACATCAATTAGTATGGCCTCCTCTTGTGAAATACAAACCCACCCATAAATTTTCAACATATATATATATAAATATGTGTGTAAAAGGTTTATTTTATCATTAAAGTAATAAAAAATATTAAAATTTTCATTTTTTTATATAAAAGATGGGAGGTCGTCTCTCTAGTTCTCTCTCCCTCTTTTTCACTCTTTCCCTATTTATTTCGTCTATGGGCTCTCTTTCTTTTTTTTTTTTTTTGTTGTATAAGAGTTTGAATCTAGGATCAGCAGATTGAGGAAAAGAGTTTATACTACTACATTATCCTCTTGAGGACCTATGGGCTCTTTTTTTATTGTTACACAAGAATTCGAACCCCTGGAACTCAGGGTTGGAAAATGATGATTGTGATCACCAAACTGTCCCCTCGGAGCCAGGACCTATGGGCTCTCTCTCTTAATCTCTTGGCCTCTCTCTCTCTTTATCTCTCTACATCTCTCTCTCTCTTCTTCTCCCTTTGTCCTATCAAGAAAACAATGGCAAGAAAGCAATGTCGAACAACAAATTTAAATTCATTACACAATCTTCATCACTGCATCGTTCCTTGTTTCTCAACAAGCTTTTCAAGCATAGATTGGTGAGCATTGCGTACACCAATAAGCAATCGTGTCATGACTTCTGGATCCGAGCCTCTTCGAGTTCACAAGGCCCTAACACATCTCTCCCTAAATTGCCACATGCCTTGGTCAAATCTGGTAGTTCTAATTGATAGAAAAAGAGAAATAAAGTAGAAAGAATAGAGAGAATAAAGAGAAAAAACTAAGAGAGAATGATACTTGTATTGTGAATACAATAGATTATACAAAATCCCTATTTATTGGGAATTTTATGAAAATATAAAAGAAATGAATAAAATAGAATATTTACAAAATAGGAAAGAATAAATGAAATAATTATAATATTAAAATTTTAGAAAGCCAATATTCATAATACTTCTTGAAGTTGGAAATTTTCTTGAATTTGGAAATCTCCAAACATTCTTTAACAAGACTTTTTCAATTTTAGAAAAACAATATTCTTTATACCCCCTCAAACTCAAGATGGAAATAGAGAAGTCATCTTGAGTTTGTGTAGTAAGTCATTATGGCGTCTAGGAAGATAAGTCTTACTAAAGAGATCAGCAGGTTGGTCGTCAGAGCGAAAAAAGAATAATTGAAATTCACCCTTAGTTATATGTTGACGAATAAAGTGGCAATCAATCTCAATGTGCTTAGTTCGTTCATGAAAGACATCATTATGAGCGATCTGAATGGCATACTGATTATCACAATATAGTAGAGTTGGAGAAGAAGTAGGTATACCAAGATCACAAAAAAGCCTCTAAAACCATAATAATTCTGCAATAGTGTCAGCAAGGGCACGATATTCTACCTCTGTACTAGAACGAGCTGTAAAAGTTTGTTTCTTACTACGCCAGGAGATTAAAGAATCGCCAAGAAAAATGCAATAGTCGGTAGTAGACCGTCTATCTGTAGGATCACCAACCCACTCAGTATCAGAATAAGCATGTAGTTGTAAAGAGAATGAGCTAGAAAAGTGAAGTCCATGAAATAAGGTGCTTTTTACATAATGAAGAATCCGCAAAACAATAGCAAATTGAAGAGATCGTGGTACAGCTATAAACTGACTAACAATGTGAATAGTATAAGAGATATTAGGACGAGTGGTAGCAAGATAAACAAGACTGCCCACTAATCGCCGATATGAGGTTGGATCAGAAAGAAGAGTGCCATTTGTAGGAGAAAGTTTGACATTATGCTCAAGAGGAGTAGAGGCAATTTTATTGTCTGAAATGCCTGAACAAGATAGAAGGTCAGAGGCATATTTTGCCTGAGACAAGTAATAACTAGAAGATGTAGGAGTAACTTCTAGGCCCAAGAAGTAACTAAGATGACCAAGAACTTTCATTTGAAATTTGCTACAAAGAAAATATTTGAATTTGGAGATTGCAGTAGTATCGTTTCAAATGATAATCATGTCATTAACGTAAAGAAGAAGTGAAACAGTACCATGATTAGTTTGCTAAATGAAGAGGGTAGAATCATAAGCACTAGGAGAAAAACCAATAAGCACTAGGAGAGAAACCAAAATCACCAACAGTACTGCTGAAAGTAGAAAACCAAGCACGAGAATCCTGTTTTAGGCCATATAAAGCTCGATAAAGATGACAGACCTTGTTGGCAGGATGTGAATAACCTGGAGGTGGTTTCATATAAACTTCTTCTTTCAGAATTTCATTGAGAAAAACATTTTTAACGTCCGTCTGATACATGAGCCATTGTTTAGCTACAACAACAATAAGCAAACTATGCATAGAAGTGAGACGAGCAACAGGGACAAAGGTTTTTTCATAGTCAATACCATATTCCTGTGTGTATCCCTTCGCAACCAGTCGAGCCTTGTATCATTCAATAGTCCCATCTGAGTGAGTTTTGATTTTATAAACTCACTTACATCTTACAAGAGTTTTGTCTTTAAGAAGATCAACTAAATCCAAGTATGTGTGTTCTCCAATTCTTGAAGTTCTTCTTGCATAGCTTGCTGCCAAAGAGGATTACTACTAGCCTCTTGGTAAGATTGAGGATCATGTAAAGTGGAAATAGTAGAATAACAATGACAATCAAGAAGACAAACAGGAGGTGCTCTTACTTTTGTAGGTTTTTAAGTGGATTCAGAAGATAACTCAGCTTTAGTGGAAGGAGGAGCAGATCCATCCTTTGGGAGATGATTTGAAGGAGGAGTCGTAAGAGTTGAAGCATCTGTACATGTATCAGAACTAGAAGAGAATAAATCAGGAGACAGATTAGTGAGTAATGGAGATGTGGTACGAAAATTAGATATGGAAGAAAACATGATATTTTCCAAAAAAAATGACATGTCGACAGACTCGAAGACGATTGGAGACAGGATCCCAACATCTATATCCTTTGTGTTCAATGTCATACCCTAGGAAATAGCATAATCATGCTCGAGGTTGTAACTTATTATGTTTATGGGGTTAAAGTAACACAAAGCAAACACACTCAAAGACTTTGAGAGAGTTATAAACTGGTGGGGAGCCATGCAACCGCTCATAAGGAGAGATGTTAGAGATTGTAAAAGAAGATATTCTATTGATAACATATACAGCTGTGAGAGCTGCCTCATCCCAAAATTATGATAGACAGCAGAGAAGAGTAAAGACCGAGTTTTATAAAAAATGTAATGATATTTTTGTTCTACTCTACCGTTTTGTTGGGAAGTACCTAGATAAGAACGTTGGACAATGGGTCCATGCTGCTTAAGAAACATAGTAAGATAGGACTCAAGATATTGAGATGTATTATCAGTGTGTAAGATTTTGATGGTGTGAGAAAATTGAGTTTGAATCATTGATGCAAAATTTCTGTAAATTTGAGGTAATTTTGAACTATTTTTCATTAAATTTATCCATATAAAGCGGGAGTAGTCATCAATAAACACAATAAAGTATTTTGAGCCACCCATAATTAGTGTAGGAGATGGTCTCCAAATATCAAAGTGAATAAGATCAAAATGAGCGTTAGAAATAGAATCATTTGTGTTAAAAGATAAGACAGATTGTTTTGCAATTTGATATAAAATACATTGAAGAAATTCATCAGTAACAGAACCTAGTGAACCCGAAGAAATCAAAGAACAAAGTTTATTAAGAGATAAACGATCCAAACAAAGATGCCATAACTGAAAGGAGGAAGGAACAGTAGTCGCATAATATAGTGGGAAACGATTAATGAGAATGTAAAGAGAAGTGAGCTCGTACAGACGTCCAACCTTACAGCTTGTCCTAAAGATCTTTCCCATCTGAGGATCCTGCACGTGACATCCAGTAGAAGTGAATATTATGTCTAATCTAAATTCACATAATTGACCAACTGAGATAAGATTTAAGGTGAATGTACGAGCAAAAAATGTATCTGATAAATATAAAAAAGAGTTGGAAAGATGACCAAAATAAGTTACTGACATAGTGGGGCCATCGGCTGTATGAATCATAGATTGTATGATAGGAGTAGATAAAGAAGTAAAGGAGTGGGAATCATAAGTCATATGGTTAAAGCAAGTAAAGTCAAAAAACTAAGAAGATCACTATTAGAAAACACAGCTTCAGCACCGGAAAATTACCGACGGAAAAATATCCGTCGGTAATAACAATGGATTTACAACGGATTAACGTCAGATTTTTTACCGAGAGATTAGCGACGGAAATATTTCCGTCACTAAAATCTTTAAAAAAAAAAAATTTAATTATAAAATTATCAGCGACGGATTACCAACGGAATTTTTAGCGACGGTCGCTAACTTCCCTCAGTGAATTAGTGAAGGAAAAAAAATTAAAAAAAGATATGTACAGCCTTTAGCGACGAATTAGCGACGAATTAGCGACGGATTACCGACGAAAAATTAGCGATAGATTACTGACGGAATAGCGACGGATTTTTTTATTTTTAATTTTTTAATTTTTAAATTTTAATTTTAATTTTAATTTTTTAATTTTTAATTTTATTTTATAATTCTTATTAATTTTTTTTTATTTTGCAAAGAATAATATTATTTTATTTTTACAAATTTTTTATTATTTTATTTTAATTAATAATAAAATTATTTTATTATTTTATAATAAATTATTTTTAATTTTTTAATTTTATTTAATAATTCTTATTATTTTTATTTTATTTTGCAAAGAATAATATTATTTTGTTTTTTAAATTTTTTTATTATTTTATTTTAAGTAATAATAAAATTATTTTATTATTTTATAATAAATTTTTTTAATTTTTTAATTTTTTAATTTTATTTAATAATTCTTATTATTTTTATTTTATTTTGCACAGAATAATTTTATTTTATTTTTAAAAATTTTTTATTATTTTATTATAAGCAATAATAAAATTATTTTATTATTTTATAATAAATTATAATTTTATATTATTTTAATATTATTAAGAAATAAGAAATATAGATAATAAGTAAAAAAAAAAAAGATGTATAAGTAAATAGCTTGTTTGGTTTAGTGGCAAGAGTGCTCTCACACCATCTTGTGCGCGCAGGTTTGATTCTCACCTCCAGCAAAATGTAGGGGGAGGGGGTGGTTGGTTGTGTTTTTTTTTTCTTTTTTCATAACTCAAATCAGCGATGGATCGGGATCCGTCGCTATTTTATTTTTTTCATTGTTTTTTTTCTTTTTCCGGTTTCAGCGACAGTTTTTTTTTCGTCAGTAATATCAGCAACGGATTTAATCTATCGTTGATCCGACGCTGATATTTGCGACGGAAAAAAAATCAATCGCTGAAAATTAGCAGGGTCACTTTTTACAATTTAGCGACGGAAAAAATCCGTCGCTAATACCTTTTAGCAATGGAAAAGAGACTTTCAGCGACGGATTCCGTCGCTAAAAGTCTGTTTTCTAGCAGTAGATGTACCTGATATAGTAAATAGTGCAGTGTAGTTGTGATTACCATAAAAAAGAATTATTGTGAGAGAGTTTGAAGATATGCAAGAGATATTGTAGGTTGAATAGAATAGGTGGTAGTAGTAGAATCCTCAATAGCAGTAACAGTAGCAGACTGTGAGATATGTCGAGAACCAGTAGGAGAATGATTTAAGAATTGAATGACCTTCTTTGGACAATTCTCAATAAGATTACCCTTCTCTTTACAATATCGACATTCAGTCATAGGATTAGCAGGATATCGAATAGAAATATGCCTTTGTTGCTTACAGAATCGACATTAAACAGTAGGACAATCAGGAAGGATATGACCTGAATTCTGACAGTTATGACAGAAATTTGGAATCTTTGGTTCTCAAGTAGTAGTGGCCAACACAACATTACTATGATGAGGTTTGAGTAATCCTAAGCAAGTTTCTTCTGATATTAACTCAGAAACTGCATTTTCAATAGTATGAAGAGAATGTCGATAAAACAAAGAAACTCTAACTGACTCAAAATCTGATGTTAGAGCCATAAGAAATTAGACCAGACGTCATTGGTCTCGATATATTGCATATTTATCAGCATCAGTTGCACACTGCCAATGGGGTTCAGGGAGAGCAAGTTGATCCCATATTGACTGTATTTGAGCAAGAAAATCATTAATTGACTGATATCGTTCTTTTCGCAAAGAATGAAATTCGGTAAGCAATTGATACTGATAAGCCAAATCTGATATAGTGTAACGACTTGCAAGAAGATCCCAAATCTCTTTAGCCGTCTTAAAACGACTAAATTGCAATTGAATAGAAAGTGCAGACGTGTTACAAAATCAAGTGAGGATTTGATAATTTTGTTGTCCTAATCTTCAAGACGATTAGCAAAATCACCATCAGATTCATAGCTGGATTTCATAGGCAATTTGACCTCTCCTGTAACATAGCGCTATAGCTTCCTTCCCTTAAGGAAGCTTCACATGCTTTGAAACCAGGACTGATAATTGTATCCATCAAGCATGACAAAAATAGGTTGAGAAATATCTAATTTCTCTATATCTAATTGAAGACAAGAGTAGAAAGAAACAAGGAAAAAATCGGATCGAATACCTAGTGCTCTAATACCATAATAGAAAAAGAGAAATAAAGCAAAAAGAACATAGAGAATAAAGATGGAAAACTGAGAGAGAATGATACTTGTATTGTAAATACAATAGGTTGTACAAATCCCCTATTTATAAGGTGATTCTATGAAAATATAAAATGAAAGAATAAAATATAAATATTTACAAAATAGGAAAGAATAAATGAAATAATAAAATTTTGGAAAGCCAATATTCACAATACTTTTTGAATTTGAAAATTTTCTTGAATTTGGAAATCTCCAAGCCTTCTTTAACATGAGTTTTTCAATTTTAGAAAGACAATATTCTTTACACTAATTATGTTTTGAGTCATCGACAAGTCAAGAGCTTAGTTTTCTTTTGACTAAGTGTGTATCCATGAGTTTTCGTCAATGTCTTGACTTTGTGTAAAGGATTGAATGGTTACGACGGAGAGCAATTACAAAGCAATTTGCTTTTTGAATTTACATCTCGTGTGTTGTTGTTGTAGTTTTGACATTTCTAGGTTTGGATTGGTATATGCCTCGACTTCTTAGGATGAGAGAAACAGAGACATAGAAGAAAAAACATAGAGAGCAAGAGATTGAGAGAATAAGAGTATTAATATAGGTTGGAGAGAGAGTGTCTAGTTGTCAAAAAAGGAGAGAGAGAGAAAGAAGAGGGAGAGACGTATAGAGTTGTTTTCTTACTTTATTAGTTAACTTCACACATTTTGATAATTGAGAGAGATGTTTTTATAGTAGGGGTTTATTTGTATTTGATTTTAATATCATAATGTGATGAGATACTTCAAAAAGAAATAATGTAAAAAGATCTAACTTAATGAAATAGTTTAAATATCATAGAGAGATTGGGAAAGTAAGGATATCACTTCATTTTTCAAAGTATGATACACAAATGAGTTTTAAGAGGTGCTATTTATAGGTGCTGAAGAAGGTGGTGAGTCAACACCCAGGGTTATGACGTACTAACACATGGCACGAGATTCGGGTAAGTCAGCATCTAGAGTTGCGATGTGTTGATACATGGTAGGAGTTTTGGGTAAGTCAGTAAGTAACAAGTTGAGTTGGACGATAACACATGTCTTGCATGTTGCCATGTGTGATACAGAGGAGACAAGTGTACAAATACGTGTTAGCACATGATAACATGTATTTTGGACATATGTCCCATAATAAACATCTACTAGAATTTTTTATATTCACGACACCCCTCCCTTGGATGTTCATTATATAGAGAATAGGTTTCGTTGAAACCTTATTAGGAAAAAACCCAAAGGAAAAAAAAAACCTAATGAATAAAAAAGAATACGCTATTCAATGTGTTTAATAATACATTTACTTCCCCTATTGAAAATATCTCTTAAAATTTTTAAGTCAATACATTCCGATTTTTCCATTCAATCTTTCAAATGTTGCCATTGGTAGTGCCTTCATAAATAGATTTGCTAAATTTTCATTTAATCTGATTTATTGCATATCAGTTGCATCAAAGATCATGCATAAATCGATTTTGCCATTCAATCTCTCAACATGGTTCGATGAGGTGGCCGCTATAGATTGCTTTGTAGATTGTCATGAAATAGTAGAACCTCCATATATAAATAAATATCCAGTTTGAGACCATACTTTATGTAAATCAAATAAAAATCCAGTATCCACATATCTATTCAACTCTAATTTAGAATTATTAAAATAGAACAATCCAAGATTAATTGTTCTTTGGAGGCATCGCAAAGTATGTTTGATCCCATTCCGATGTCATCATGTTGGAGAAGAACAAAATCTTGCTAATACATTCAAAGCAAATGACATAATAGGTGTTAAACAATTAACAAGATACATAAGTGCTTCAATTACACTAAGATGTGATACTTCAGAACCAAGAATTTCTTTATCCTTCCCTTGTGGTCTAAAAGGATTTTTTAAATATCAAGTGATCAAATGACCATTTGAGTACTTAATGGGGGTGCTTTATCCATGTAGAAACGTTTTAAAATCTTGACAGTATAATTTGATTAGTAAATGAATATTCCATCTTCTAAATATTCAATTTATAAACAAAAGCAAAATTTTGCTTTCTCTAAATCTTTGAACGCAAATTCTCTTTTTAAATATTCAACAACTTTGGGAATCTTTTCTAAAGTTCCAATAAAATTCAAATCATCGACATATATCATAGTAATTACATATTTCGTTTCAGTTTTCTTAATAAAAACACATGAACATATTGAGTTATTTGTATAATCATTTTTAAGTAAACATTCATTTAAACGATTATACCATGTTTACCTTGACTGCATCAAGCCATGCAAAGATTTTTGCAATCTAATAGAGTAAATTTCTTGATAATTTAGATCACATGTTTTTGGCAGTTTAAATCTTTCAAGAATCTTCATATAAATATCATTTTCCAACATTCCATATAAGTAAGTAGTGACCACATCCATTAAACATATCTCGAGTTTTTCATATACCACTAAGGTCAAAAGAAATCGTAATGTAATTACATCCACTACAAGAGAATATGTCTCATCATTGTTAAGATTTGATTTTTTCAAAAATCGTTGTGCTATGATTTTTTCAAAAATCGTTGTGCTACAATACGTGCTTTATATTATACTATTTCATTTTTCTTATTTTGTTTTTGTACGAATACCCATTTATATTCTACGAGTTTTACACTTTTGGGCGTTTGGATTACAGGTCCAAAAACCTTACATTTAGTAAGTAAATTTAATTCAGATTAGATCACATCTTTCCATTTTATCCAATCATTTCTTTGCCAACATTCCTCAATCAATTTTGATTCAAAATTCTCGATTTCTTTCATAATTTCGAGTGCAAGATTATAAACAAAAACATCATCCACTTTTGTTTCCATTCGATCCCAACATATCCTTATATTGGTGAAATTTATGAAAATTTCATTTATATACTCTTCAAAAGCTTGAAACTTGTGTTCTTCAGAAGCTATATCTGGCTTTGCAAGAGTATAAATTTTGTTATCAAAAATCTCGAGAGATTTTTTATTATTCGACTCATTTAAATAATCGTGATCAATAAATTCTCTTTTCTTTTGAGGTTTTTTTGATCTTTGGTGTCAAGAGATCTACTATATTTTAAACTGATTTGCTATAGTACTTGAGGACTGTCCAGTTGGAACATCAACTTTGATTGGCATATTTTCGGTAGGAAAATGTGATTTTGTAACTTTTTTTGAGTCAATGAACACATCTGACAATTGATTTGTAGTCATGTGCAAATATATTATTCTTTGAACTTTTAGTTCACAAATTTTCATATGAGAATCCAGAGAAATTAATGATAATATGTGTCATACGATTTCTTTTTTCGATTATTCATTTTCTCCCCCCCAATGATGGAAAATTAGATTTATCAAAATGAAAGTTTACAAATATTGCAATGAAAATATCACCCGTCAAAGGTTTAAGATATTTGATCATTGAGGGTAACTCATGCCTAACATATATTCCCATCCTCCTTTGGGGTCCCATTTTAGTCCGATATGATGCCACTACAGGGACATAAATCACACATCCAAAAATTTTTATATGAGAAATATTATGCTCATAGCCAAAAGCCAATTGTAAATGGGAGTATTTATGATAATTTATCGATCTTATAAATATAGGTGCTATTACATGTCAAATAGCATGTCCCGATGCAGAAATAGAGAGTTTTGTTCTCATTAATAATGGTTTAGCAATCAATTACAATCGCTTTATAAATGATTCAGTTAAACCGTTTTGTATATGAATGTAAATTACAAGATATTTAACACCGATACCAATAGATATATAATAATCATCAAAAGTATGAGACGAATATTCACTGGCATTATCTAATCGAAATGTTTTAATTAAATAATCTGGAAATTGTACTCTTGATTTAAATATTTGAGCAACCAATCTCGTAAATGTTAAGTTGCGAATTGATAATAAACAAATATGTAACCATTTTATAGATGCATCAATTAACACCATAAAATATCTAAAAGGTCCACATTGTGGATGAATTGGTCTACATATATCATCATAAATTTTTTCATCAATCCAGGCAATTTAATTTTCACTTTCATCGGTGAAGGTGTCGTAAGAAATTTTTCTTAAGAATAAGCAGTACATGAATATTCATTTGATTTTAATACCTTTTTGATTTTTCAACATATAACCATGTGAATTTTTAATTATTCTTCTTATCATTACCAACCCAGGATGGCCTAGTCAATCATGCCAAATGAAAAATATGTTGGGATCAGTAAACTTCTAGTTTACTAAATGATGCATTACAATTGTACTATTTTTGGTGTGATATAAGCCAGATGAAAGATAAGGTAATTTTTGGACAACACATTTCTTTCCGGCAATGATACTTCTAATACAAAATATTCTATATTTGTATCACTCATTGTCTCAATATGATACCCATTTCGACGGATATCTTTAAAACTTAGCAAATTCTTTTGAAATTTAGAAGAATATAATGCATTATGTATAACTAATTTTGTTCCTTCAAAGAAATATATATTTGCTGTATCGGAGCCCTCTATTAATTTTGTAGTACTACTTATAGTATTACCGTTTGTTTCTCCCAACTTCAAGTTAGAAAAATAATTTCTATTCTTAAACAAGGTTTGTGCTATAACTCTATCAATGAGACATATGTTCTCCATTTCTCATAGGTCCCAAGTAACTCACAATATCCAGATCTTATTTAAGAAAAATAAAAACAAAGAATTAATTCTTCTGTATACAATTATAAACAAGTAAAATCAATTAGAAAATAAATAATAAAGTGCATCATATAACAAAAATATTAAAACTAAATTCATTTGTTCATAACATAAATCTAAATATTTCCATCATTGATCAGATGATATATTTTTCCTTTGGGATTTCCAAAGAAATCTATTTTTCCTCTGGGATTTTCAAAGAAATAAGACATATCAAGATGAGTTATATCCATATCATTATCACTACATGGTTAGGCGATATTCATTTCTATATTTTTGTCTTTCTTCTTTAAGGAAGCTTGATAAAATTTGACAACATGTTTTGGAGTTTGGCATATACCTAACCAATGGCCCTTGGCACCGCACCAATAGCAAATATTATTGGAATCTTTTGAGAATTTCTCTTTTCCTTTCCCACTATTGTCAACTCATTTCTGATGGTGATATTAGCCCTTTTGATTTGATGGGCCATGATTACGAGCATCATTATTGCAATGGTTATTTCATCCTCAACCTTATTCGCGATCATGACCATGACCATGGCCACGATTACAATCATGACCTCTTACATATTCATATCTAGTCGCATTCACTTCAGGGAATGTTGGGGACAAGAAGGCAAGAAATCAGTTCAGAATATTTTTTGAATTCCTTTTCTTGATATTGCTGCCGCATAAGCAAATTCAAGATATGAAAAGTGAAAAAGTTTTTCTAATATATCTTTTTCTGTAATTTATTTCCGCATGATTTCAATTAGGAAGTGATTCTGAACATTGTAGAATTATAATCACGAATAGACTTAAAATCTTGTAGTCTCAGATGTATCCAATCATATCGGGTTTTAAAAAGAAGAACTATTTTCATGTAGTCATATATTTCCTTTAAATATTTCTACAACTCAAGAGGGCTTTTGATAGTAAGATATTCTGTCTTCAAATTTTTATCAAGATGATGCTAAATGAAAATCATTGTTTTTGCACAATCTTGTATAGTAGCATTATTTGTTTTAATGGTTTCCCCAAAACTTATTGCATCAAAATGCATTTCAATATCAAAAACCCATGATAAAGAATTCTTTTAAGAAATATCAAGAGATAAGAATTCAAATTTAGCAAAATTGACCATTAGAAAGGAATTCGTAAAAATGTACCGGATTATTTTTGAACGATGTGACTTCCTTCTCTTCTACATTTCTCGAAGGTTCAGCTTTGTACTGATAACATGTTATGAAATACTCTAAGAAGAAATAATGCAAAAAGATCTAATTTAAGAAGAAATTTAAATATCATAGAGAGATTGAGAGAATAAGATTTCATTTCATTTTTCAGATAAGGATATACAGATGAGGTTTAAAGGGTACTATTTATAGGTGTTTAAGGAGGTGGTGAGTCAGCATCCAAAGTTAGGATGTACTGACACATGGCACGAGCTTTAGGTAAGTTAGTACCTGAAGTTGTGATGTGTTGACACATAATAGGAGATTTTGGTGAGTTAGCAACAAGTTGAATCAGACAATGACACGTGTTCACAAGTTGTCATGCATGATACAGATGAGACAAGTGTACAAACACACGTATGCCGTGATGATATGGGTTTTGGGCATATGTCTCAAAATGGACATCCACCAGATTCTTTGATAGTCATTACACGTGAGATATTTTTACACTTTTCTAACTCAAAATCCAAATATCATGTCTTGGATGCTTAGACGCCTATGCGACTCTTACAAATTACCATATTCAAGAATTGACAAGTGATCAAGATGATGGTTTCTCCTTTAAGTGGGGGTATTGAGCAAAAGATGCAAAATTCCTAACAAGAAATTTTAGAGTCCTGAATAATTAAAATGTCGTGTGTGTCAATTTAGCTGTAATTTCATGTAAAAGGAGAAAAGTTCTATTTTTTTTCCAATTTCTATTTTTTTTTTTTTTTTGATATTATTGTTATTATTTACTCAATATAGCAAGCTATGCCACCGTTTGGCCCTGTACCCTTTTGTTTTGTTTTGGTAGCCACGAGTGCACTTTCACACATTGTTTAAGTGATTTTGGGCCGATCCTTCACCTTTCCATTTTTATTATCATTATTACCATTAAAATGATCTGGTAGAGCCTCGAATGCCAAGCTACCAAGTGTTGTCCTTTATTAGATGAGCTCTAAGCTTGTTTCTTAAGGCATATTTCTTAAAAAAATTATATATATACAATATTGATCATCTTGTACAAGATTTGCCAATCCAGTGTATAGACACTCGAAATGTTAGATACCTGGGATGAAATATGTGGCTATAAGCAAACATGTGAGAAACTTCTCAGTTCAAGACAAAAAAGAGATTTTAGGAAAGGGTTTTACTTAAATAAATACCGGTAAAACTTTTAGTAGGGTTATCATGGTTTGGTTTGAACCGTGAATCAAATCAAAATCGTTAGTCTAAATATCAAGTCAAAACGTCTTTTTGGTTTCGATTCAAAAATCAAAGCTTTGGGTTCCCAATTTTTAAAAAACCAAAATCAAAATTGGGAACGGAAATGAAACCTGAATCTTAGGGAATTTAATTTTTCAAATCCTTTTTTATTTTTTTCTTTTTTAATTATAAAAATAAAGAATTAAATATACAATTATTGTAATTATAAGATAATATATATTTTCTTGTTTGGTGATATAAAATTATTGATCAAATATATTTTGATAGGAATATTTTTATGATAAATGTTTGATTTAAAGAGTTCTAAGAAATAAATAAATCGATCTAAATCAAAAGTAGACCTGTAAAATTTGAGTCCAAGCAAAATTTAAACACAAGTCGACATGGATAAATGAATAAATTTTGATTCTAAATGGTTGGAACTTAAATGAAATGTTGAGGAATCAGAAACAGAATTAAAACCATTTAGAAATGGTTTGATTTCGGTTTTAGAGATAATGAATCAGAATCGACAGTTTTAGAATCGAAATCGGTGATTCCAAAACCGTGGTCAGGTCACCCCCCACAAGTTGTAGGGTGTGGACAGGATACTTTAAAAAGATCTTTGGGAAAAGTCATTAAAGAAATATAATTAGAAAGAATAATATATTCTAAAATTGCTTTGACAAAAGCCGAAGTTCGCTGCTCTCTCCACATGGTCGTGAAACGCGGTTACACACGGGCAGTGGACCCTTTCTGCATTTAGCAGTACAATTTAGAAAGGGCAAGTCTTTCTTCCCAGTATGACATTCGGAAATTGAAGACCTATTCCATGGTTCGAGGAGCCTTGCAGAGACCCATGCGCGAATGTCTTCACTTTCGAGGCTCCACTTGGACTGAATTAACTTTACTTAAATTTTTCAATCAAAAAAATTAATAATTTTAAGAACAACAGTTAACGCATGTTTGTGGGGTGTTATGAATTCTTTTTACATGGTTGAATGTTTCAAAAGTAAAATAAAATAAAAAAAGAAAGAATTCAGATAAGTTAAAAGAAATTAGGGGAAATTCAGATTTTCCAAAACACTTTATAGTAATGTTAGAAATACCTAATATTTTATTAACGTATTTTTGGGTTTGCTACTTTGTGAATTTAATGTTACCCACAGCAAAATATTTTGTAAATAGATATTAAGTTTCTAATATTTTAATAAAATTGTCATAATAAATTTATAAATATTTTATAATAAATAAAGATTTATAACGATTTGTACGTAAAAATAGCTTTGCCAATATTCTAATATTTTAATATTGACCGAAGACCCAGTCGGAAAGCCTTGACGAGTAATTGACTTGAGATCCATAAATTAGTCTTCTCACACCTCTCCCTTCCCTCAAAATTGATACACTACCCGTCTCTCTCTCTCTCTCTCTCTCTCTCTCTCGTTCTCTTGAGAACTAGTTTCGATTTAATAAATTTGATCATCAATTCATTTTTATATACCTACTCGTTCTTCAGCTCCTCAAGACAAATATGAAGGTCAGTGCTTTCTTCAGAGCAGCACGTCGTTTCAGTTTCTTCATTCAAACTATTAATGGATTCTTTTCACTAATTCAGTTGAAACTCATTAATGATTTGGATACTTCTCTAATCATTGATGGGTCCATAAAAATATCCAACCCCAACTTCATGTTTTTTCCTCTACACGTAATTCAAGTCTCTTTGTTCTGGGTTTTGAATATTTTTGCAGAAAGTTGTGCTTAAGGTGGATTTACATGATGAAAGGGACAAGCAGAAAGCCATGAAGGCAGTCTCTGGTCTCTCAGGTACTCAAGTACTCTGGTAGTTATTTTTACCGTTTGAAGTTGTTAATTTCTTTTTTGCATTATTAAAAATCAAACAATTACTAGTCCGGTATGGAATTTTAACTGTTTTAGGTGAGTAAATGTTGTAGGTTTGCAGTCACTCTCAGTGGAGTTGAAGGACAGTAAACTTACTGCAACAGGAGACATTGATCCGGTAGATATCGTGAAAAAATTGAGAAAACTTTTTCACACGGATATGTTACAAGTGGAAGCCGTCAAATCTGACAAGAAAGATGATGGAGGGAACAAAGATGACAAGGATAGTAAGGATCCACTTGCTGAGTATTGGAAGCAAATTCAGCAATCTTATTATCATCCTCAAATCTATCAAACCCATTATGCTCCACCCCAACCCTACTATATTGCAGAGGAATACCCAAGTTCTTGTATAATTTGCTGAGGAAAATAGTAAGCAATTAGATTTTGGTGTTTTGGTAATAAGTTGTTTGTGCCATTGTGTATGGTAGGATTTGGGGAAGTAATAATTTTGGAGGGTGTAACAGTTTTTTTTGGAATTAATGGAATGTTTTTCTTTTCTTTGTAAGGATCCAAATTTGTTGGTCCAAATCTAAATATTGGGGAATTGATGATTGAACTTGTCTTCCATGATCCCAATTGGATTAACGAACGTGGGGTATTAGCCTTGCCGGACTGTTCTATTGATTTTAGAGTAATTTTTATTATTAATTTTTAAAATTTTTTAACCCCCTTTCAAAAGGTTAAGTAAATATAAGATTCGAAATCACGAGGACCGCTGGATTCTTATATAATTCCTTTGACAATTCAAAATATAGATTAATAATTAATTTATCATGAAAAAACCCATATAGAAAGGCTTGATCATAGTCTTTGAATAATTTATTTATTTATTTATTCATATTTATTATTTCATTCTTTAAAGCGAATCGTTGATTCAAAAACATTTGTTATTATTGCCTGAGGATCTAACTTATTTGTTTATAAAATATTCCTAGTGCAATAATAATAAAAGTTGAATCTTAGGCTCAGGCTTGTCCAAAACAAACACACCTCCTGGTGTTTGGATGCAGAATAAATTAGCAGTTAATTTATTAATGTCTCTTACTTATTTATTTATTTATTTATTTTTGGTGGGCCCCATAACTTGATTACATAGACTCTCTCTTTCGGTATGCCAATTTAATTCACAGGATTGTAAAGTCCACATGGCGGGAAATTTGCCACAAAAATTCTCTCAGTTGAGGATCAAATTCCCCGCAATATGTTGTGTTATTTGTTGAATTAGATTTCAAATTGAGAAAAAAAAAATGGGTGGTAAGTGTTGGTGATGAGTTCATATTTGCTTTTACTGGTAAAGGGTTGTCCATTAAGGTCATATTGCCCTGAATTTGCACCAGGTCCTATCATAATTCTTTGGTATAATTATCACTTTGCATTGGATTATAGAGAAATTTTATGATTTAAAAAAAAAAATTCGTAGGATCATATATAAATTGATATTATTTCTTACCAATGATCAATTTAATGTTCGTCAATAATATCATTATAAAACAAATGAACTGATACTATTCCTTTCTATTTATAAATTTTGAATTTGAATTTTTTATATATATATAAAAATAATATTACTTTAAAATTTTCATTTGTTATAAATAAAATAAAACAAATTTAATATTTGTGGAGGTGAGAAGAGAGCAATTCTCCATTGAGAGTACATCAGGGAGTGGTTATATGTTGCGCTCAATGAATTTGTGTTGTCTAAATTAATGGTAATTAATTAATGCTGCATGATACTGCAAGAACAATTCTGAAACAAACCCCTCCCCCAGAGAAAAGAAAAATGGAATTTTAGTTTTTCAACCATGTGATTGTCGCGTCGGGTATAACTTGTAATCAAACACTTGGCGCCTATTTCATGTTGGGTACCCAAATCACTTCTCTCTCTCTCTCTCTCTCTCTCTCTAGAAAATAACAGTGAAACTGGACCACTGGTGGGGTTGTTAAATTTGGCAAGTCTAATTTAAGAAAAGTCCAACTCTGCGTTCGATATGGACATGCAACAAGCAAACATGGTCGAAGCATGGTTGTCCGGTGTGGCTGTGGCATCGTACATATGTGTTGCGCTAAATAGCAGCCGAGGAAGATAAAAATTATCTCACTTAATGCGTCTTTTCATGATTTGTCTCCAATTATCCCTATTTTAGCTTATTTTATTTATAAACTTATATAATTGAAGAAAATAAATATCTAATATTTTACAAATTCTAATCGAATTTTCATATAAAAAAATATAAAAATATTATTATTATATTAATAATTTTTCTATTAAAAAGTCTGTCTAATTATAATTTATCTTAATTTTAATTTTTTTTGGACGGGCTTGTCCTAATCATTTGATTACTAGTTCTATTTCATGGCCCCACTTGTAATTAAAAAATATTGACGTCTAAAATCCTGCCAATAAATGTAGTTTGGAAGATATTTTTGCCCCCAAATCTGTGGCTCACATTTTAATGAGATCCGGAGATATTTGTTTTAAAATTTCAAGGTCCGTTGAAATTAAATGATATTATGAGTTAAATTAATTTTTTTTAAAAAAATAGTTAGAACATAAAAAAAAAATAAGAAAAAATAAGAAAAAGTAAAGAAAAAGGATAGGGATTCGTCGGTAGAATCAGTGACGATCTAGGCAGTGAGTGACGTTTACGTTATAGAAAAATAGAAGAATTTGAGTCATCATGTGTACAAGACCATTCTTTGACAATGATCACTTTTGTTCTTGGATTTCCGTGTAGAAAATGAATCCCAAATCACAACAACCCAAGTTGACCACGGTACAATCGGTTTGATTTTCCTAAGTTTTTCTATTAGACTTGCAAGAGTTGATTGTTTTCCGTGGCTTGGACGCACCATCGGTTACAATTGAATATTAATATTATTTAAATAAAATTTTAAATTTAAATATCATGTATTAAAAAAATGAATTAAAAATATAAAAATATAATTCAACTTGAATCAAATTACCAATAGAATAATTTATAACATAAAAAAGGGGTGGAGCCACGTAGGAGAAAGGTTGTACCCCAATAGTTTTTTTGGACTTGAATTGTTCAAAAGGGCACAATCAAAACCATAAAAATTGGTTAGGTTTCTATCCAGTGAACTCTTTTTCTTTTTTATTTTTCAATTTTTTTTTTAAAAAAAAGAAAAAATTCAAGTAATAATAATAAGGATGACTTATTAAGGTTTTCGGTAATATAAAAGTATATTAAAAAAAAGATTTAATTTGTGTTTTCTAGGGGATGCAATTTTTATATAAATTACACTAATTTTTCAACCATAACAAATATCTTATACCATAAACACGTAATTGACTTTGAAATTTATGTGGAAAGCATACGATTTGTTTTCAAAATCAATGGCTTGATTTGATTTTAAAAAGTTGGAAAATGCAAGGATACCTAGTAACATCGTTTCATTATTTCTATTTTGACATTGGTCTCCTTTGAAAATTGGAGATTGGTATCAACTGAGATTAGATAAATTTTTAAATATAAATAATTTATCAATATAATAACAATTTAAATCATTTTTATTTTTTTTAAAAAAAGTTTGATAGTACTTGTAAAACTCTGTATTTCTATGTCAAGAATATTATTTTAATTAAAAATTATTACAAGTAAATTAAAAGATAGATCAAACAATTTTTTAAAAGTGAATTAAAAAAATTAGCTTTTTTAATGAAAAATATAAAAAAGAGAAGCTCGAGGAGTAGTTTCTAGTTTTTGTTTATGTACTTTCTGGTTTTTTAATAAAAATATGAGTTCATAAAATTATTTTTAACTATTTCAAACATTACAATTTTGTTATATATATATAAACCCCCAAAAAATTTAAATTTTTATATAAACCCAAAAATATTATATCACATATATGTTTAAAAAATATTTTAATTTTATATTTTATTTCTATTTATTTATTGATTTATTTCCTCTCTCTTATATTAATCTCTCAAATGGCTAACTCAAAAATTTAGGATTAAAACTCAGTTTTTTGTTATTCTTGTAACTATTTACAAAATTACCTCTTAAATTATGAACTTTAAATATTTATGAATATTTATGAATATTTATAAATTAAAGTATTTATTTTCAATTAATTGAATATTTTAGAATTATTTATGAAACTATTTATTTTATATATTATTTATGAAACTTTAATGTCAATTGTCATTTATTGTAATTTTATTAAATATTAAAACTTATATAAGATGTTTTGCCACATAATTTATTTTTTGAAAAAAGAGTTTTTTTTTAATAAAATTGATAATCAGTTCTCAGTTAAATTTTAAATATCTTATTTCTTACTTCAACTTATAAACAAAAATAAAAAATAAAAAATAAAAACTTGTTAACAAAAATAAAAAAGGTTAGAGCAAACTTGTTAAATATCTGATTTGGAAGCTCATTGTGTTATTTCTTTTGCTTTCTTTCTCTGAGGGTTCTATGTATCATGCCATGCTTCTTTTTTAGTTTACTTATTTTAATCCTTTTTGTATCTTCAAATAGAATTGTATAAATTTTTAATATATTATATATTTTAAATTATGTTAATTACTATCTATTTTATGTTAATTACTAGATTAAGTTTTATTTTTCTAGTTTTAAAAGGATAGTATTAGGGTTTTAATGGTGATTATTTAGGCTTTTTGATCTCTTAATCTATAAATAGATTATGGGAAACTGAGGACGAATGGAAAATTAGAGCCAATCTGGATCAACGAATCAGAGAAGGGATAGAGAAAGGCCCGTCTTTCTGATGATAAAAAAAGAACAAATTTTACGAAAACCTCCGCATTGCAGAGAAATTACGAGCAGAGACGGAAACGTAACGAACTGTGTCTCTAAGAGCGTGTAATCGTCCCATCACAGAGAGAAGGATGCTCCGTCCCATCCAAGCTCCCTTCGCACCTTTTTCTCTATCATTTTTTTTTATTTGATATTTAAAATTATATTTTAATTATTTAATTTAAATATTCATAAGACAATTTTTTTAATATAAATATTTTTATACCTAAATTCAAAATTATTAAAAATTTTAACTTTTTATTTTATTAAACCGATTATCCCAAAATAACTAACAAAAGAATAAAAAGGTCGAAGGCAACACGCTTTGAGAGGACAGCGGAGGTCCCACGCGATTTGTGGTATCTCGTCCGATTGGTGTATGTGTGGTGGATTTCTTGGATGTTTAGTCAACTATAGGCTTGCAATGTAGCTCAGATTTTTGTATTATTCTATTCAAAATTTTGTTTTCTCTTTATTTTGGGGGGTGAATTTTAGTTTTTTTTTTTTAAATATATTATATGGATAAAATAATTTTTAAACTAAATAAATTAAATATCTAAACAAAAATCCTTGTAGATAGATATATTTTAACATATTCCTAAGTATGTTTTAATGTATTCTTAAAATCAATAATAAGAAAGAAGTTGTTTTTCCTTTTTCTATCTCTAAACCCACTCTTTACCCTTTTCAATTTTTGTTTTTCTTATCCTCTCTAAATTGATCAATTCTTCCTGAATCTTAAAATTTCATCGTATTTGTCTCCCTCAACCCTACAATTGTTTTTGAAAATTTTAAAGGGAAATACCGAAATTAAAATTACTTTCTGCAAAGTTCGCTCGGGCAGTGTCGTCCTCTTTAGTCAGATATTAGGCTTCATAGAGTCAAATTTTTTGCTTTGCAGGGCGAAAGCCAAGGCAGTGTATGAATGCAGAGAGGCCCTACCTCTTGTGGGAAATAAAATAACAAAATAAATAAGCAGACCTACCCAGTGTATATCAATCTAATTAAATTTATTAAACTGGGATACCAAACTTGATGAAGTAATAAATAGAAAATTATAATTACAAATTCACAATATATATATATATATATATATATATATATATATTTGTGAAATTCAAGTCGCGACTTTCAACGTTCATGTGAGGAATTTTTCCGGCTTTTCTTAAGAGGACTAGTTTTGAATGATAATTCTTTACATAATTTTTAAAATTCTTTTTTAAGATGTATAGTCATCAATAAATTTCAAAATAAGTGTAATCAATTTTAAGGAATTTAAGATTTCTTAAAAATCATTACATTCAAAGATATTTGATTTGAATTATCATGTCTAACTAGCATAGAACTTGATGAATTGATGGCTGAATTCGTGTTCTATATTGTTGATTTGATTAACGAAAGAGATTGGTTTCAGCTTGCTTTGGACAAAATTTCTTCTTATCAATTTCTCATTCAGTTTTATGGAAAATTACATAAATATCACATTCAATAAGGTCAAAATTCCAGGACTATTGAATTATTATATACCTCATTCGATAAATAAAAATATATATTAATCATTAATGGTATATGATATGAATTCATATGATGAACTGTTTGATTATTATTTTATTTTTAAATTGGGATAGCAGTCTCCCGATTTATTTATTTACATTTTTACTATTTTATTTTTTAAATTAAACAATCTCTCAGATAAATTAAATATAAAAAAATATAAAGTATAAAAATAATTCATTATTTCAGTTAAACTACTGTAATTAATTAAATATTTAAATTTAGTAATTACGAAATTATATCTCATAAAGGATTAAATTGTCTAAAAATATACATACCCATATTCTCTTTGGTAATTAAATTGGAACTTAAATGTAAAATAAATAAATAATTAATTTATCAATGTCTCTCCTTGATTGATTGCGGACCCAAAAATAATTTTATGAGACTCAGTCTTTTGGAGTTCCAATTCAATTGACAGGATTGCAATCACTCTCTGTAGATTTGAAAGACAACAGTAATAATAGAGGTGTGATTGATTGGCCCTCGTTGTGGGAAAATTGCGAAAATTCTTCCCCACAAAAATTCTCTCAATCCAAGAACCGGACAAGGATGAACCCAAGAAAGATCAAATTCCTCGATGCTCTTATTGTGACCGCCGGTAGTAAGTCAACCAATTTTCTTGAATTAGGTTTTAATTTAAAAGCAATGAAGTTTGTCCCAATTATTGTAATCTAACCATATTTATATGAGACTCTCTTATATAAATGCCCCTACCGAATAATTTCATCAGTTTAAAGTTTTTAATTTTTTTACAAAAATATTTAAATTATCATTTCATTTATATATAAATGTAATTTTAGCAAGAAATATAATATTTTACTGAATAATTTTTTTTTCAAATTAAAAGTATTTAAATTATCGTTATATTCATATTTTCTCCATTTAATCTCAATTTTTCTTTAATACTTGACTTTGTAGTCCTTTGATTGCTAATTTTATTTCGTGAACCCACTTGTAATCAAGAAAAATTGACATAAAAAAATTCGGCCAAAGATAAACAATGGGATTCGTTTGTGGAATTAGTGACAATCTATGAAGTGACATTTACGTTCTAGAAAAATGGAAGCATTTAACATATGCACAAGACAATTCTTAGTTTTGTTCTTGGTAAGTTGCGTGTGTAGAATGAATCCCAGACCCCAACCCAAGTTGACTTTGACATTTTTGGGTCATTTTGATTTTCCTCAATTTTTCTACTAAACTTGTTTTTCTTTTTTCTTTTTTTTTTTTTGTTCTTGTTGGCTTGGGACACAAGCTAAGGTACTGAGTGGAGCCAAGAAGGAAGAAGGAAAAAGACTCACTCAAAACCATGGAAAATTGGGTAATTTCCCATTTACACAGTCAATTCCTTTTATTTTTCATTTTTTTTTTTGGGTAAGCAAGAAAGCCAAGTAATAAGAATAAGCATGAGTTATTTAGGTTAAGCAATAAGATATGAGTAGGTTAAAATAACTCTAGTTTATGCTTATTAGGAGGGGGGGGGAGGTGCAACCTCCCTATGAATTGCACAAAATTTTCAACCACTAGAAAATTCTTATACCTAATTTGCGTTATTGACTTTGAAATTTATATGGTAAGTATCCATTGGCACCAAAAATGTTGAAAATTTGCATAATAAGAACATCAGAATCAAAATTGAGATTTTTTATTTTTTTTTTTTCACTCTCTTAAAAAATATTTATTCTCTCTCTCTTAATCACACCCTCTAAATCGGCCCTCACATGCCAATTCAAATTAAAACAACTACCGAAAATGAAAACCCAAATGAAAGTCAGGATTAATAAAATAAAGCATAGATTTTCTAGATCATGGTTAATTCTCTTTTTTCTCTTCCAAAATTAAAATAACTCTCTCTCTTTTAATTAAATTTTATTACTCGTTTCTTTCTTGTAGCTGAATCGGTTTTGGGATTCCTATGGATGTACGTATTTGATTTGACCACCCAAAAACAAATGTCTCTTTTTTCTTTTTTTTATTACACATAAATTTAAATTTAAGAACTTCGTTTAAAGAAATTTATAATTATTAAACCATCCTTGAAATCCCCTCCTGCTCTTTCTCTCATTTGGACATGGAGTTGTTGAAACTCACCTATCGACCAACACTTCATTGATATAATGAAAAGAATACTAATACCTCACATCAAAAATCAAAATTGAATCTTGATAGTAACAAAAATGATATTAAGAGAGCTCTCTCCCTATTGAAATCCAATAGTAACTCGGTTGAAATTAGTCAGAATAAAATTTTAAATACTCGATGGTGAGTCAAATCTTAAAAATCAAAAAAAAAAAAAAAAACTGATCTATCAATCATGCCGAAATCCTTTTTTTCTTTTCCTCTGATTTTTTGTAGAAAACACTCTCATTCATGCTTCCTCGTTTTTACGCGGAAAAGAATAGAGCTCAAAACAGCCCAACAAGAAGTCAAAACCCTATTCCTAAAAATGGCTACTAAATTAATTAATCAATTCTTCATGCAACAACAAGAACTTTATCTATCAATGTTTCGTGACTATAACAATCAAATACTAAATTATTTTAACTAAAATTTTAAATTAAAATTTTAAAAATAGAAAATAGATATCGAAAAAATCAACTCCTTAATAGATTTTATAAAACTCAAATCAAATTAGTCAAATAACTCAAATATCTACTTATACTAAAAAAAAAAAAAAAAAAAGAGTCCGTCTCCTCCTTTCACCGCCTTAAAAGCTATGAATCAATATGAGTCTTTGAGCTTGGCCGATGCCGGTGATGATGTTTCTCCGATCATAGGTATAATTACCATGAAAGGCGTGCTGTCTAACATTAATCATGGAATAACTGATCTGGAACCTCATTGTGTTATTTCCTTGTTATGGAATAGGAGAAATGTGAATACTCATGTATTCTTTTTAGTTACCTTTTTAGTATACATGCTTGAATAACCTTTATTTTTTAAGCATGTTGAGCTATTATATTATAAATAATATGGGACATTTATTATGAGGGAAGCTTTTTAAATTATAAAATTTTTCTATTATTAATAAATTATAACTCAATTGATATTATTATATTTTTTTTAGAAATTTCAAGTCCAAGATGATAGACTAATGATCACAATCCCCTTCCTCAAACCCTAAAATTCAGGGTTCAAATCACTATGCAACTATAAAAAATAAAAAAAATAAAAATAATAAAAATTTTCCACCCAATTAACACGTGATATAAATTGTTAATTTCACATCTCTATGCATGTGGTTAAATATTCAACCATAATTCATACTTCTTAGGCTTAGAACAAAAGTTTCTCAATTCATAAGATTGAAGAATTAGGTCTGAGTTTTAGTTTACCTACAATCATTTAAAATGAATTTATTTTAAATATCTTCTAACCTAGCTTAATTCATTTACGTCTAAAAACACTTGAAAAATATTTTGTCGTATTCAAAATGAAACTTCAAATTTAATTTAATTTTTTTTCCTATAGTAATTAAAGAGAGAAAGGATAATGAAAAAAACGAGTGATGCCATATTAAAGACATATCTTTAAATTGTGATCCAATAAATTTAAAAAATTTATAAACTTTAAGGAGATCAGCTCAACATATAATTTATGGGGTAAAATAAAATGACTTTCTAATAACAAATATTTTAGTATCATCACTTTTCACAATCAAGTGCAAAAGTAAAATAAGTTCTTACCGATATGAAATGTGGGAGCAGAGGAAGGCTAACCATGGAAGGTTATTGGTTACCAACACTATATGCTTCAAGTGGATAATGCTTCTCAAGGTTCACCAAAACTATATCCCAACCCAAATTCTTCGGCCTATGTCAATTCAAGTCCAACAATGGTCCTTCCTTTCTGCATCCCCACTTGTGGACAAGCAATTCCATTGGCCCAAGTACCCACAGCAATTCCATTGGACCACCACAATCAGCAGAATGATAGCCCACGTAACTTTATCTTGAACAAAAAATTTGAGGGTTGAATCCCATTTATAAGATCTAATAGATAACGATATTAAATTTTTTAAATTTTAAATTCAAAACTTAGAAATAAGATAAATTATATTAGAAGAGTTTTTTCTTAAATTAAACTTGATAAAACTCAAATCTGATCAATAGGAATACTGCTTTAGATATCAGTTGGTTTATATATATATATATTGAGGATTGACCGGTGCCTACTCTTTGCTAAATCTTATCGACTTTGCCCGAGATTCCTTAAATTTATTGTTCTCTGATTGCAGATGTTACTGAGGGCCCTTCAATTTAACACTAGTCGTTTGAATATAGTAGTACAAAGTACTTCTTTTTTTGTAATACGAAATCTTGAGTTTAATCTCTATTTTCTCTTATCAAAGAATTGCCTTCATAACCAAGGAAAAAAAAATTGCATTTGTTATTTATTGGTTTCAAAAGATTAGTGACAAACCTTTAGCACTGTTATTAAGAAAAAAAATAGGCATATAGATAGAAGTTTAGATAAATGAAACAGTAAGACTGAGAAGATGTCAAAAGCGACGTAGATTATTTATTATTGTCCAAATGTGTCATTTAGATAAACAATGAGAGCGATCCATCCTCCATGTTGTCCTACAACTAAAAAACTAATCTTAAAATTTCTTCTTGATTTTTATTAGCTACAATGTCCAATGAACTCAATTTGGAGGACTATGGCTTGTGTTCCCATCCCATCGTACGATGTAAAATGTAAATTAAGAAAGTTAAACCTAGTATTAATAATTCATAGATTGTATCCTTAATGCATCAAGCTACAAGGATAGGTCGGGGAAAAAAAAAAGAAGAAGAAGCACACATGCAGGAAATACAGACAAACGCAACAGTTTCAACCCAATTTTGAGTTTGAAGACAGGTGTGGGGAAGGTTTATGGATTGCCTTCATCCTCCCTCCACATCTCAACCCAATTTTGTTGAGCTTCTTCAAACCCAAGTAATGAACCCTCCTTTTCTGGATCCCAACTTGCAGACAAAGTCCCCCAAGCGATCCCAAGCGCCGAAGCACCAAAGGTTGTGAATGTTGTCAAGTATGCAAACCAATATGGCACATCCACCAAGTGTTGTTCCTTTACCATCCCAATTATATGCAGCAGCACCATACCTGTCATCAAAGGAATTCCGACAAAGGCTAAAATCCTAACCATTATTCTATTATAAACCCCATTAGGAATCGCATCATCTTCAATTTTTCTGTCAGAATTCTTTTGTTCAAGTTCTTCTTTTCGTATAGTCTTCCTGCCTCCTCGCAACGAATCCGATGCTGACCCAGCAAAACCTTTGGCTTCTGCTTGCAGCTTCCATTTTCTGAGGTTAGGAATAGGACTTGTCATGGATATGTGCCGGAGAATTGAGATTCTGGGGTTCCATGATGTCGGCTGCGTAAGGCTAGTAGGAGTAGGAGGTGATTGTGAGCAAACTAGAGTTTTCATGGCTTCTTAAGCTTTAGATTGTTCAAATTGTGTCCTACATATCAACTTTGGTTTATAAAACCTTATCCATATATCGGATGGCAGCATGTCTTTCTTCCATTCAAAAGATATTTTGTTGTTTGTTTTTATCCTAGCGGCAGTTGGCACTTTTGGACTCTTCCTTGAACTTTTGGTCCTCCCAAACCCCACCTCCCCGCCAAAAGATAGAAGAAATCGGGAAAAAAAAAAAAGGTAAATGGAGAGAGAGGAAATTAAACTCCCAGAATGCGAAGAAAATTGGGGAAATATGAACATGGGAGAAGTCCCAAAATGGCCCCGTCTTGTTGGATTTGAATAATAATATGTAGGGGTATTTTTTGCCTACACAAATTTTCTTTTTTTGGGGGGGGGGGGGGAAGAAAAAAAAAAGAACCCTTAAACATCAAGATTTTCTCTATTTGTTTTCTTTGGAAATATCCTCAAATCGGCGAAAGCATTTCCCGAAAGAGTATAAAAATTAAAGAAACAGAAAATTTTCTGAGATGTCATTTTCCATTCCCAAATCTTATTTCCCGAGCATGCCTCTTAACAGAATAGGCTTAGCCAAGAAAGAGGTCTCTAAGTAGAACTTTGTCCAGACAGTATCTCTATAACTGCATATGGAACATCAATAAGCTTTTTAAGGCAATCTCTGGAAAAATCATATTGCCAAAAAACATTGTATCAAACAACAAACTAAGACTAAGAACAGAAAATTGGTTTTGCAGGCTGAAATGGGCTACATTGCCCAAGTGAAATTGCATACTTGTAGTCAACTTGAGCGTGTTGAAAGATGTTCAGCAGGGCATTTCTATGAATCACCAGATTTGTCGAGCTTTTCATATGACTTTCTTGAGACCTGCCAAATACATTATAGGCTTAAAATACATGTTACTAACTTGCTCAATATAAATCTATTCTATATTTTTTTTATTAAATGTATACAATGCAAACCCACATGGAGTTATCATCTAGTGACATGACAGAATTGTAAAACTAGGACAATAAGCAGAGCAAACATTTTGGCTTATAATTTCTGAGCCAAGATCAAATATTGAAACATTATATTATCCAACCATTGAGGGCAGGAACAGTTAAAAATTTGAAACGAGAGAACAGACAGCAACATTTTTGTTCTCAATATTGGACGTTTTTTGTTTTTATTTTCAATGTATTTGTCTCAGAATCAAAAAATAAAAAATCAAAAAGAAACCAGTTGATTCAAATCAACAATCTCAGCTTTCAAATTTCTAACGAAAGAACATGATACAACCCAAGTAAAAGCCCCAAAATAGGATTCGGTGTTTGTGGTCATTTTTGTGCGTTAAGAAGCTTATAATTATCTAAGGAGAAAACTAAACCAAGTATTAAGCTCCGAATCATCATACTTATTTGTTAACAATTTGGATAAAACAACAGAAAACCGGAGAAGATCAAAACAAGCTCTCCCATTTGAAGAATAAAATTATCAAAAAGAACAAAGAAAAAGAAAATTCAACCCTATGCAATACTGGCATTTTAATAGAGCATCGAAAATTAATCAGAAAAGAATTTCTTACCGTATATGATGATGGTGAGCTAGTAATAAGGCCCAAAGATCCAGGAGAATTTGGTGCATGCTTTCTGGGAGAAGCAAATAGAGCAGGCCTTATAAGCGGTGACTGCATATATGGTGATACTGGGGAATGCGGTATAGGAGTATGAGTGTGTGAAGGAAGAGGAGTGTGATGACTGGACGAAGTTGGTGATGTCTCTGAAGCTCGAGAGTGAAGATAAGAAGTTGATGCTGCCAGTGGAGATCTTGGCAACAGATGCCTTGAAGGTAGCATATTGATTTTGATTCTAAGCACAAAAATAAGAAGACATGGAAAAGTGCATGAATTATGTTTTTATATCCCATAAGCATGCGCAAATTCATACTACCCTCCCATTGTCATAATCTGAAAATTTACTACTCAAGTCAATGTATCACATTTAACTCACTTGTTGTGGACGTCAACATATTCATCAGTTTCATCCAATATTTCTTCCTGCAAAAAATAAAATAAAATAACATAAAATTCTGATACCCAAAAAAAAAAAATAAGGTGCGCAAGAATAGAAGATTGTACAATGAGAACGGAGCAAATTATGACTATAGATCAACTCCAAGCCAATGTCAAGCAAATTATTAGTATATACAATAAAAGGAAAAAAGACCTGCAGCAATTCCTCCATAACATCTTCCAATGTAATGATACCAATGACCTCTTCACCCAAATTTGATAGTGTGTCAAGATCTTTATCCCTAACATCGCCACTTCCTCTGTCCAATGTCTTTAATTGTGAACGCAAATCATTTCCTCTCCCCACTACATTCCTCAACACTGGACTTTGAATCTCATTGTCACTAGAAAAAACGGAGGATGCATTTCTAGAGATACTCATTTGCTCACTATGTCCAACCGGATACATATTTCCTGAAAAACCAGAGCAACCTAGATCTAGTTCTGCTTTTTGTTGATCAATGATAGCATAAATACAATTCCACATCATGCGCTGTAGGCACATGGCTTGAACTAGTTTTACCTGGTTTTTCAGTCTGCTTCTGCCTTGAGTTAAAGCTTGAATTTGTCTTTGACAATCTAGGCATGGCCCTAGCATTTTCTGTTTCTGCAGCCATGTTAACATCCTTCTTGCACTTCACAACAACACCCATGTGACTGTGGCCCTTCTGGAATTGATTGAGTATATCATACAGAGGCAAGCAATCATAAAACCTGTTTCAAAAATGACATTTTTTTAACGTCGGGCAGAAAATCAGAAATAGTTACCGAGAAAACTAAAAAGCATTTTGAAGGTGACCAACCATAGTATGAGGAGATCAAAGCAACAATGTCACCAAAATGTGGTAAAAATATTTTACCTGGGAATTTTTCTAATGGTCAATGCTCTGACAGGTGTTTCATCTTCATGACGGCAGGCTATCAAATTCTTAACCTATAACCAACGGCAAAGGGGATAATTTCGGTCATCAATCCTATTGTACTATTGTGAAAGAGCAACCAAGGTCCATACAAGAAAGGGTTAAAAATAGTTGCAGTCTGCTCACCAAGATGAGACCTATTATATTTAATGGGTTTCCTGAGTAGATTGGTACACGGCTATGGCCTTTGCTTGTTATCAGATTCAAAGTATACCTGATAACACTCAAAAGTCAAGATTCTAAATAGGGATATGATTAATCAGAAGAACCAAAACTATACCAAAACTAAGGGTTACATATTGAGCACACATGTCAAGTTTGGAATTGATATCCAGTGAGAATATACTGGATATGGGTGTCATAGCATCTTTAGCTGTTTTCTGTGTCATATCCAAAGCTCCAGTAATAATTGTTGTTTCATCATGCGTCAGCTCGCCACCTTTGCCAGCCTAGAAGTAAACATGAGAATTGAAGTGGCTATTAATTTCAACACTACACTTTCACTTCTTCTTTACACATTAATTAGTGACTTTTGTAATTCTAACCTCATTTCCATGCATGTCTACTAATGTCTTCAATTCTGCACGCCGTAAAAGAGCAGAATGCCCTTTCCCAAGTAGACAATCCAATAGCTGCCACAACAAGCCACAAACATTGTGAATTGGAAATTCAAAATTAAACAGAGTATCAACAACAGATGCTGGTGTCAATTAGAATACTGGAGTGGAAAGAATATGGAAATAATCGTCTCTTGCTTTATGTGCAAAAGGTGTAAGGAAATGACCTTACTAATTGGGTAGGAGATTGGGAAGGCGATCCATACAAGGATACGAACTACGACTGATAGTTTGGCACCAACACTTAATCCATACCTTGAGCATACAGCTTGAGGAATAATCTAGTAAAATAAACAACAGTAATGCTGCCTTACAAATGCAATCAGTAAAAAGGAAAAGCGATAAACAGTTCCCAGTTCACAATTTTACCTCGCCAAATGCTAGAATGAGGGTGACCGAAATCAATATAGCACCCCAGGCCGGAAGGAGAGAGTCAACAAAAATGGGAAGTGCCTTACCAAACACAAAAATGTAATCATTCAAAATCCGACAGATACAGGGAAAGAAAATGAGTTCTAGATTACCCACCTCCATTGCCAAAGCATTACATATGAGGAGTGTACACAGGAGCAAGTGTTGGTTCTTGACAATTGGTAGAATCTTCTCTGCAATCCCAGAACGGAGCAAAAACTTGAGTGCCGGGAAACTAGAAACCTAAAAGGGTGGCATGAGATTTCTATTTTCTCACCTGCATTTTTCCGGTCATTGGGCTGACCAGCCTTGATGAGGACTTCAAGATCAACCAGGCTGAGAGACATCAGTCCCAGAGTGAGGCCTGACATGAGACCCGCAAAGCACACAAGGGCCACACATGCGACCAGATACACCCAGAACATAGGCTCACAACACGGAACATCATTAGCTGCCATATTTTGCCACACTAACTTGAGCTGCGGACGACTAGAACCGTAACTAAGAAGAAATTGAAGTGAGAAAGAACCGAGGCAGTTCCATTTATATAATCACCAACCTATACAGAGGAAATAAAATATAAACCACTTTCAAAAACAACATAGATGCACCAAATAATATAGTGGGTATGACAGGTATCATATTTTTATATGGATCATGTAAATGGATGTACCTTCCATATGCATGTACGATACCATACAACATTTTGTTTAATGGGTGTCATATGACAATAAAGTCTTATGTCACAACTGATAGCTTATTGAACATAGTTACAGGAAAATACCACTCACTACATAAAAATGCCAAACCCTTATTTGTACTTAAATTGCCCATCTGTTTTTGCTGAAACCATTTTGTCCTTTTAACATTTCTAATTAAAACCAGCAGAATTATGGATAACTATTAAATGGTGTGGACATCTATAGCAACACTCAGGCCTAACATTTCCACATAGGATATACAATGAGTTTCTTTTGAAAAATCCTAATCTTAATATTCACAACTAGCTTTCCCACAAGAATTTTCTTTTTCAAGTTTAGCAGGGAAACTCGCATCCAACATCTTTAGTGTATGTAGGTGCATGACTGCACATATCTTGGCGTATCCTGTGACAGGTGACTCCAATCTGCACCGAAAACATATGAACTCACAACCACAGTGATAAAACCTACAAGTTCTCAAGCATAGCTATTAAGGAGCAGTTGAAGACCAACAACTCAAAGGATAAACTTATAATCTTTCAGATTAAATAATGTAATCACCAAATAGCAGTTGATGCATCATAGATTTCTTTATACAAAATAATTCAGCATGACCAACTGGCAAAAGTAGAATAAACAATTCCGTCAAAAGCAAACAGTTCTCAGTATCACAGAACAATAGGAAATGACAAGAAACTTATTTGGTTAGATCTGCATTAGTTCCCCTCACATCAATAATGATGCTAATAAATATCAAATCCGAAGCACTAAACCACAAAAGGTTGCGGAAAGCAATTGGTTAAGATATAAATATGAAGTGTGCTAGTTGTGCCTGGAACTGCATATCACTTTCTGTCATATATTTTAAAGCACATAGGCATGCAAACTTGCATCAAAATTGCATATTAGGTATACCTAATATTCGACAAACCTATTTGCTTCTAAAACAGCTTCGGTGCATGTCCATGATGCAGTATGAAACACAACACAAGCAAAAGTAAATGACATCCAAGAATTTACCAACATGGAAAGGGAAAATACAAATGAAACAGTAGCATTATATTATATAACCACAGATTATCTGATCCATTTGTTGATAAACATTCCCATCAGAGCCCTGTCAGAAAATAAGGAACAGTCAAGTAAGTCTTCTATCACCAGCAGACAATGCTCAAAAGGACAAACATATGGAATTAAAACTCCGCATAGAAGTCTGAGTCATCCTCATCAGTGAGGTTAAGCAATCTATATTTTAGAGATCTTGCAGTGAACATCATGGATATGCCACTGAAAACAATATACAGAATTTGCAGCTGAGAAAGACTTGCATGATCTATAGGCCAAGAATGGATATTTGAACATTCGCAGTTGAATTTAAAAAGTTTTCCTGAAGCCCTAACTGACTACTAAAACATGTCATAGATTACTAACTACTGCACTGAGAGCATGGAACTGAGATACAACTTGGAAAAATGAAAACAAAATTGCTGGTAGCTATCTATGCTTTGCGTGAACACATCAAAAACAGGAAACAAGAGTAAAAGACATCCATATGACAATCAGGCTTCTCGAATATCATTTGTGCAACTGTGTCACAAACACTACAAATCTGTATTTGGCATATGTAACTTATTTTAGAGAAAATAAAATATTAACCTTCTCTGTCACGTCCCGACCCGCTTGTTGAGCACGCAACAACCACCACGTTATCTCGAAACACGAGTAAACCCCACTCCATGTTCCGAGATACCGCAAACCATTCTAATATTCCAAACATTTCGAAATAAATTTAAATCATTCTTATGCCAACCTAACCCAAGCCAAATTCCAAACATCTAAATAATTTCACATGTTCAAAATATACTTAAAATTTACCACATAATCCAAATGTTCCAATAAAAGCAATACGTTTTACCAAAAGAAATTTTTAAATGATTTAAATATAATTCCATATCATAAAAGTAAAAATTTGATAATATTTGCCTATAGAAACTCAAACAAGTATTTGTCAAATCCAAACGTAACAAAATATATAAAAATTTCCATCCATGAATCACATAATATAGTTCCTAAAAAAAATTATTCTCATGACTATTACCTATTGAAAGCAAACAAAATATACTTTTTTCAACAGCACTAGATAATGTTTATGTCTCAAATCTAAACTTTCTATGAAAAATTAGAAGATGAGGGGTGAGTGTAAAAATACTCAGTAAATATAGTATAATGGCATGCTGAACATGAATAAGGAATGAGAGTGGTGATATCAAACACATATGTCATAATATATTTCCAATGCAATAATGAAAATCAATTGTATGAAATAAATTTCGAAATAAATTATCCATAACTCATAAATTGTTTATCAACAATTCATTTTCATTTATTTTCCAAATTTTCTTTGGGGTTGGCTAACCGTTTTCCTACCGATGGCCGTTGCTAGAATCCGTCAAAGGGTTCTTCATAATTTTTATAAGATATTTCCTCCTTGGTTCGGAATTCAGTGAAGTGCTGCCACCTTATCACGAGAACAACTTGAAAAGGCTTTTTACCCCGCCTACCTCCAAACCAATTATAAACCAGTTTTAACTATGCCGCCCCGATAGCCTGATCGGTGGAATATTCAGACTATAGTCCTTTTCTTTTTCTAGCACCATATTACAAAAATATTCATTTCATTATTCAACATTTGTACTCATGTACAAAAGAGAGCAACACAATCAATGTTCTATTATAATATGGTGCAAGCAATTCAAATCATAATAAAAGAGTCATGACTTTATCAATAATTTCATTTGGACATATCACATCACAAAACATTTCAAATCTATTTCAAACTCCATTTAAAATTTAATTTACAAATAATAATTGAAAATCATTTTATCATCCATACTAAATATAGCCATCCACTCAACTATTGGGAGAATGAACACTCCCAAATTCACAATCAATTCCAAGATAATCCCTTCTTGATTTTCTTGAAATTGTTCTAAGACAATCACATAAATTAAATGTTAAATTACATCCAATTCTAGGGTTTATAAGTTTTCCCAAACTTAGTACAAATCCTAATTTTTCCTATCCAAGAATGTATATTCTAATTAAATCATCTATAAATTATTTTCACCGATACACAATTCTTATTCACAATTTCCTCAATTTTTTTGCCTATTCGCAAACCCTAGATTTTAGGCTCTCAAGCAAATCCCTCAAATCTCAATAATAACTTTAAATCCACTTATGAAAAAGTTAAATCCAAGTTTATAAGAAAGAAATTTACTCAATTTTGAGATTGGATTGAGATTTAAACATTGGGTTTTAAAAAACCCTAGATTTTTCCTTCTTGCACGAACCCTAGATTTCTCTCAAAATTTCCCTTCTTGAGAGAGATAGAGAGTTGAGGGAGAGAGAGAGTAGAAAAAAAGTTCGGAAAGGAAGAATGAAAAATGAATGCTTATTTAAGCCTTTTTAATGATAAAAGGTGAAATCTCCATTTTGCTCTTGTTTATTTTTAAGATTTATTCGAATTTGGTTGTTCGTTTTTGTCATTTCACAACGTTTCATACTCATGAGACTTACAATAGAACACAAGTTGCATTATGTGTCTAAGGTTTTCATAGGCCAACTCCCCTTTATCCTACAAGTCGTCTTATTTTTTGTTTTAATGAGCCTTCGAGTCGTCTCAAAATTCTCTAGGTAACCAAATTTCTTCCTTGTATAACCCCTGTGAGTCTTGGCTTGTACCGGCCACAAGTGGCCTTATAAACATATAGTCAGGAAATATAAGTCGACCTATCATTGGGGCAAGGTATTTAACCAAAATGAAATTTTTGAACTCCAATTCACCTTACCATGGATCGAGTCAACTTGTCTTTATTTAATCGACTCCAAATAGATTTTAATTGCTTCAAATTATCTCTAAAACCCATTTTTTCTCAATCAAATTTTTTAAAACCTATGTTGATAAATTACAACCAATTACAGTTGGTATATTTTACAAAGAATATTAAAAATTTAATATAAATTTTTTAATATCAAATATTTTGATGTGTTATGATGTGTTAGAACTAAAGTCAAGCTACCACACATTAAGCTGCATGGAATATTTCTTTTAGGTCACGGCGGGAAGGCCCTTGCTAGTTTGTCCTTGAGGTCAGCAACTTCATGAGGAAGGCTAAAGGTTAAACAGTATCCACTCTGCCGGACTGAACCAGCACTAAATTAATGGCCTTCTGGGTAGAAGAATTGGCAACTGCATACTTGAGTTAAAAGATACAGCAGAACTGTCAAAAAGGAGATTATCCTCAACACACTGTATATTCATTGCGTGATTTAAATTATCAGAAAGAAGAAATTCTTGGGACCAATCGCAAAATACTCATTTTCTTAGGTCGTACAACGTGCCCCTTGTTGCCATCTTATTAAATTCTTCTTTAGAAAAAAAATAAAATAATTGTTCATATCATTCTTTTGCAGGCTCAATGATACAATATCTTGAATAAATGGGTTTATGTGCTTCTAAAAATATTATAGTGGATTACCGAGACTAGTTCCACAATGTGCAGGCTCAAAGAATAGTCCATGTCGTTTTCCACGCAAGACTTTACAATATTAATTTTGAAGACTTTCTTCTAGCTCTCATCTTCTCCTTACATTGCTATAAATCCTAGGATACCTCACTACCACCATCACTATTCACCTAACTGGGAGAGCATAGGTGCAAATTATTCGAGTATATATAATCATTAGCCATTTCAATATTATCACTAGTTCATACTTACGTATGACAAACAAGACATCATCTTGAGAAAAAAAGAAGAGGAGAAAGAAACCACGAGTACCATAAGGAGCAGTTCTATATGATTTGGGACATGATTGGTATTTCACCAACAGTAAAGTTATATTTTTGACACCATTGTGTGGAGCTACAGCTTTATGAGTCAGTAGTCTTCTGTAGTTTCTCAAAACATTTCCTTGAGACAGAGACCTGCAAAGGAATGTGAATGAAACTGAATTTTGAATGTATGTACGTATGCACGCACGCACGCACGCACGCACGTGTTTGTGCATGTATATAGCATGGTCCTCAAAAAAAGGACTCCAAACCAAATCAGTAGCGGAACAAAATTTTTAATATGCCTCTATCCCTTCCAATAGAAAGGAAAAAATACATATATATATATATATATATATATATATATATGTGTGTGTGTGTGTGTGTGTGTGTGTGTGTGTGTGTGTGCGCGCGTGCGTGCGTGCGCACGCGCACTCGTGCTGAGAGGTCAGTAAATTAAAATATAAGGTTCTTGTTAGAGATTTTTGACTGAATATTTGGTAAAATCATAATCAAATAATCAAAATTAAAATAATTAATTTAATTTGATTATATAATTTTTATAACTTTAATCTAACCAAATAAATTCAAATAGAAACCATAATTTTCTACTTTTTATTATCGATGATTATATTAGAAAAACTTCCAACTTAATGTCACCGCCGGAGAACATGAAGACTCCGAGATTGAACTCACACTCAAAACCACATTATTTCCACTTTAGTACTCTTTTCGACCAACAAGAACTCCCTTTCGATGCCAAAATACAAACCCATCTCAGATTCACTCCTTGCATGTTCATGTTCATCCTGTTATTGAAAAACGTTGAAATCCAATGACTGAACCATTTTTTTACACTAAAATCACCCCTAAACTTGAATAAGCCTTAAATTCTTCTTTTTGACCCTCATCTGCCTTCAATTCTATCTCAATTCTCTCTCCTTCAATTCTCTTCCACTTCTCTCTCCTGTTTCAGTTTTCTCCCTTTCATGATTTTATATTAACCACAAAGACGAGTCAAATCAGAAACAATTTGAATAGAAAAGGTTAATACCAGTGATGTAGAAAATCAGAAGTTATGAGAAAAAAGATAATAAAAAGAGTCAAGAGGGATGAAGATGGCGAAATGATTCCGAGTTATATTAGATTTTAGATTTTTTTTATAAAAAAATAATTTTAGTAGTTAAATTAAAATTTGTAGTTCATAGTTTTATTTTATTTTTAATTAATATGTCATTGTGTGATAGACCCATAATTTATACGAGTTATCAATTCAGGGTCTATTAAATATAAAACCTTATTCTAATAGTAATGTCTTTCAATTTTCTTTAAAACGAACATGCTTAGGGTTTCTGCATCCAAAATGCTTGCCACTCCACACCCCATCTTAGAGAAGAAGCTTTTTGTGATTTAACAGGAGGGTTGTATGCCAACACAACTTGGGGTCAAAAAGAAATCTTCTTCCTTTTCAAGATTGAAAAGATGAATTTTAATTAATTAATTTAATTTTCTTGGCTAAATGTATGTTCCCCAAACATGTTCTCTGAACCTTACAAACCGGGCAATTGCTATCAAGCCAGGGCCCCGCACGAATCAAATAGAGATTGTGAGAGAGGGGGAGAGAGAGAGGGGGGGGGAGAGATATAAGAGTTGAGTGGGAAAGAGGGGGGAGAGAGATAGAGAGGAAAATGTTTCTGCGAAAATTTGCGCCATTGTTGGCAAGGGTGAAGGAAACAACAGGAATAGTAGGGTTAGAAGTGGTGCCAAACGCAAGAGAAGTTTTGATCTCACTCTACAACAAAACCCTAAAAGAGATCCAAGCCGTTCCCGAAGACGAGGGATACCGCAAAGCCGTCGAAAACTTCACTTGTCACCGTCTCCAGGTCTGTCAGGAGGAAGAGGATTGGGAGCAGATCGAGAAGCGTATCGGTTGCGGCCAAGTTGAAGAGCTCATCGAAGAGGCTCAAGATGAGCTCAAACTCATCTCCAAAATGATTGGTTCTCTCTCTCTCTCTCTCTCTCTCTCTCTCTCTCTCGTTTGAATTTCTTTGATTTGGTGAATTGGCAGTAAATCAGGGGCGGGTTGTTCTCTTGATTGAAGCATTGGTTATTATTGTTGTGATCTTCAGTTCATTGCTATGTAAAAAAGCAGATTCATATACCGTTCCCTACTAAATTGCGACTACTGTCTTAGTCAAGTCAAGTTGAATAGAGTATTCTCATCGTTATTTTCATGGTGGAGTAGTGCTGTGAGAGAAGTTTGTAGCTCTTATCTGTAGAGTCTAAACTCGTTTAGTAACATGGATGGAATCAGACTGCGAAATTCATTGCAAGGATATGGTACTTTTGATGGGTCCTCTTCTAACTGTCATTTTGTGGGTATCAAATTTTTTAATAGCTGATCTTCTGGGATACTAGATTTATGTTCGTTCCCTATCCGTAAGAAACAACAACTGAATCTTGGTGTTCAAGAGGGCAATGCCAAAGTTTGAATATGGATGGCCAAAGTGTAATTTAGGATCGATTTTCATGGGAGGTTTATGGAGTTTAAGGATTTGCAGGTGAACTATGTTGCACTAACATAACTGAAGGTTGAGCAATTAATCACTGAGGGCTGGGAGTTGCTTAATCTATTTGCTAAGTTTCATTAATTTGTTGAAAGAACTATATTTTCTTTCCTCGCATAACTATAGTATGAAAATTAACAGTATCTAACCACTTCTTTGTTTTGGTATTGCAAAGTGACATTTCACCTTATTAACAAGAATGCAACAATTTGAGCTCTTCATCAATTTCTTGGTGAAATTTGTCTATACAGAAGTTCAGATTATCTTTCTATATCACAACCTTACAATTTTGGCTTCTACATGAATGCCATTCTAAGGACATTCATATATAATCTTCCTTGGAAATTCTTGAAGGGAAGGAGAGGAGGTACCTAATTGGAGGAGGATAGAGGAGGGATATCACCTCTTAGCATGAATCTTAGACATCATGAATTTTGAGGAGGTCCTAGATAGAAACATATTGGATTTTTTTTCTTTTTCTTGTGTGATAGATGTATGTGAGTTCATGACATGGATAAGACACGTTTGGTTGAACCATCTCCAAACTTGAGGTATGGGAGCCACTTTGTGATTTATGTGAAGTATCCGTATAGAGAAGATACAGCAAAGGCCTGAGTGGGAAGCATGCCATTTGATGTGATTGGTGAGGATTCAACTGCATGGCTAATGTATTTTGTGAAGACAAAGTTCTTGGGGCTTTGATGAACTGCGCCAGAGATGAAGTGCCAATACCTCATCTTTCACATTAGCTTTCTTTCTAGCCGATTAGAAGGTTATTAAGATGATATCACGGAGGTATTCAAAGATGTGAAAGTTGTAAGTAGCCTATATAGCACTTTCCTGGTTCTCATTCCTAACAAGAAAGAAACGATAAACGTTTAGTAGATGCAAGCCTGGATGTTGATTTTCGAATCGGGCTACTGGGAAGATAGGTTCCGAGCTTGATATAGAAAAGGTCACTAGTTATGGTTACTCAGCTAATTCGTATGTAAATGGCTTTATTCCTTGTTATTATATATCAGAAACTTCGTGTTTTCATTCTTCTTGGGGTTTGAGATAGGGAAACTCCCTCTCTCCCTCCCCATTGATGTTGGATAAAATGTTGAGGCAATGTTCATAAAATGTTGCCCTTGTCAATTTAGGTGGGGGTGAGATGTTGGAAGGGACTAGTGATCACTACCTCTCCTTCCCTGATGACACTGCCATCTTTTCTAGGGAAGAACTCCTGCCATTGCCATCGTGGATTTTGAGGTAGTATCTTGTCTTTGAGTTCATTTAAGGAAAGAGAGATGATCTTTCAATTGCAAAGCTGAACGGGGTAGGTTTGGCAGCTCTTAAGTTGTAGAATGGAGCCTCCCCCAGGGAGCAAATTTCGAGCATTTCAAAGTGTGTTTCCTGTTATTGAAAGATTTGGTAGAAAGTTGTGTAGAAACAAGGTTATTTATCAAAATGAAGGAGGCTAACTATCGTCAAGAGCTCTCTTTCTGTTCTTTTAATTTACTTCATGCCTTGCTGGTCATCCCTCTTGGCGTGGCTAAGAGTTTATAGGATTTCCGGACATGATTATAGTGGTGATCTCCAGGCGAAGTACTTAAATTTCATCTTCTTTATTCGGATATAGTTCAACAAACTTCTAAGAAAGTTAGTTCAGGCAGTAAGTTCCTGGTGAACTTTAGGAAGCCTTAATGCCAAAGCTGCCACCGGTGCTTATGTACATTTAGGTTTGCAGGAGTTTTTGCCTAGGAACAGGGATAGTCTTTATATTGGTGAATAGGCTTGAATTACACTCTTCATACCATCTACTTATGTACATTTAGTTTGAATGTGTCATGATCAGATGTAAAGGGTAACAACTTGACAAATTTCTATTGCAACATCTAGTATAAAAAGGAAAAAAATTTGACACGTATAAGACAATATGGCGATTATGGGATGTCATAACCTATAAGAGCCTTCATAAGCTGTAATGAGTATGTTGTCTATTATAGTTGAAAATAAGTTGGCGGCTCACATATTGGCCCATATTTTATTCCATCACATGACAAACATTACAGTCTGTTTTGTAGTTTTACTCTACACGGTATGGTTCAATCTTTTTTATCATCTAGGCAAGGTCTACATGACACCTTAAACCATTATAACTAATGTAGGTTAGATATGTGATCAGTTATAAATTTGTCGGATTGGTTCAACTTGTTGCAGTGGTATTCTGCTGCAAGTCTCAACTCTGGCTAATCCTTACTGGCACGATGTGTAACTTTTGTCCAACATTCTTCAATTTGATCGCACATTTGTAAAACTTCTTATCTGTAGTTTAAAACTTGAAGATATTGTCATAAAATTAAGTGGATTTGTTATTTTTGAGTTGATTCTTACTGCGACATTAGACATTTTGCAAATAACCCTTTGTCCTATTCCCGTTTGGTTCAAACTTGAAAGTGAATAGATTGCAGGGCTGATAATATACATTTGACAGCCATGTGTTGATTTTTATTGATTTTCTAATCAAGCCTCATTTTAATGGTTTATTTAGTTAGGAATTGGCATTCTTTGGTCCAATGGGAAACATGTATTTTTTTGGTTCCAGAGATGGCCTTTGATGAGATTGTTTTATCTTTGAGTAAAAATGTTAGATTTTCTTCTTTGTAAGTAGATGCTTGCATCTCTCTTAGTGTCTTAATCTTGAGGATATTCCCTTGAAATGCAGAGTGGGAGCCCTGGGGCGTTCCTGACGATTATGAATGTGAGGTCATTGAGAATGATGCACCAGTCCCAAAGCACGTGCCACTCCACCGACCCGGTCCCCTCCCAGAGGAGTTCTATAAGACACTGGAAGCTGTCAGTTCACAAACCAAGGAGCCTGCTGTTACTTCTGGCGAGTCAAAGTGATTTTCTGCCATCCGTGGCCCAATCCCAATGCTCCCCTTTTTTTGGTTCTTCAAGGAGAGTCATCCAAGCTTGAATCTAACTGGTGTATTTTCTGATATCATTTTACCTTTCTTATCAACCAATTCTTGTTATGTTCACTGGATTCGACAGAGACTTCTTGAAGGATGAAGTGACCAAAGCAATGGTTAATAATGTCCGGTTGAACTAGTTTCAGAAGTTTCCCTTTTTTGAGAAGATAATGCAGCAATGACTGTATAAATGGTTGGACTTAATGAAATTTGTTTGCGTGACATGTCCAATCCACAAGCCTTGGCTCTGAAATGTCACCAATGCATACTGTTTTGATCCAATTTGTTCTGGTCTAGTTGGAGGGCTGAGGCTGGTAAGGAAGGACATGAAAGGGTCGATATTTTTTAAAATTTCCATGGATCAAACTTTTTAAAGGCTAGTGTTCATTTTCATGTGTGTATGAGATGATTTTATCTATAATCAAATATGAAGAAAGAGTATAATTATATCGTTATATAAGAATAAATGAGATATACAAAATTATTATAATTATAGGAGAATTAAACTTATCAGTCATACCATGAAACTATGGGAAAGAGTGATGGTATACATTGAGATTGGAGATAAATATATCTCAAAATCAATTTGGATTCATGTCTGGGAGATCCACCACAGAAGCAATCTACTTGTTAAGACAATTGATAGAGGCATATAAATCACATAAAAAAGATACATATGGTATTCATTGATCTAGAAAAAGTATACGATAGGGTTCTTAAAGACGTATTGTGATAGGCGCTGATGAAAAAATGGATCTTCTTGAAATACATTAATCTCATAAAAAATATGTACGAATGAGCTATAACCAATATAAGAATTTACTGGGGTTTGAGCGATAGTTTCCCCATTAACATTGGACTCCATCAAAAATCGGTATTAAATCTTATTCTTTTTGTAATAATAATAGACGAAATTACAAAAAACATTCAACATGAAATATCATGGTATATTCTTTTTACAGATGATACAATATTAGTTGATAAAACTATAAAGGGTATTAGTGTTAAATTAGAGTTATAGAGGGTCATATTAGAATCTTGAGAGTTTAGACTCAGTAAATCGAAAACTGAGTATATAGGATATAGGTTTAGCAACAATTATCGGAATGATAAAGAAACGATCAAGTTAGATGGACAAAATGTATCAAAAAATGAACGATTTAGATATTTAGGTTCTGTCATTCAAAATGATGGCAATACAGATGGGGATGTGAAACATAGGATACAAGCGGTTAGATGAAATGGAGAAAAACATTCGGAATTTTTTGTGATAGCATGATACCAATGCATTTGAAGAAAAAATTTTATAAAACCGCTGTTAGACATACATTATTATATGGTACTGAGTGTTGGGTTATTAAATAACAATAAAAACAAAAAATGGTCGTAACAGAAATGAAAATATTTATATGGATGTGTGACAAAATTAGAAAAAATAGAATTAAAAATGAAGAAATTCGTAATAAATTGGAAATTAGTTCAATTGTGGATAAGATGCAAAAGTGTCGTCTAAGGTGGTTTGGACACGTGCAAAGAAGACCCATGGATGCTCCGGTTAGGAGAATCGAGAATTTAAATATAGGAGATTTAGTTAAACGTAGGGGTAGATCGCTAAAAATTTGGATGTAAATTATTTGTAAAAATATGATAGTTAAGAGTTTAGATGAGAAAATGATTTTAGATAGGAACGAGTGGTGTAGAAAAATCTGCACAAATTAAATTATCATATTTTATATTATATAATATTATTTCATTTTTATTTTTGTTTATATTTATTTATTTATTATTATTATTATTCTTAATTCATTTATTTTTGTATTTATTTATTTATTTTAATTATTTTTATATTTGTCTCTCAAATGGTCGATCCCAAACTATTAGGATTAAAATTCAATTTTTTTTTGTTGTTATTACCTTTGATTAAAAGCAAAAGCTTAATTAAAATAAAAATTGGAAAAGTAAAAGCACGTGAGCGGATGCCTCTTCTTGTCCCTCCATTTCTGGCTATTTGAATGTTTAGGTTTTGGATTCGTATGTTATTCTCTTACGATAACGAAGGGTTAAGCTTGATTTTGAGTGCGGCAAAAATATAAGGCTTATCCACCTGATGAAGATCTTATTTCCAAATTTTAAGTCAACAAGAAGGATAGTCCATAATCTAATTCATTACTTTTGGTTGTGGTGGATGGATCTTGGTAGTTGTTAAGGGAAGGCGATTTAGCTCACAATGCCAAAAGTGAGTGATATCTGGGTGTAGCTGTGTACGCTCGTCATCGTTTAGACAAAAGCACAGAGTTTATTCAAGAGATTTAATCTCTCTTTTCTAGAGAGACATTGAAACCGTAAGTCTAAGAGTCATGATTTCAGGGACATGATCTTACTTCATGCATTACTTGAAATTGAGGAGCCAGTTGAAAAATATTAAGATGACATTGAAACGTCTGCATATCGTGAGATGTGGAAAAACTGCTAGTTGAAAATATTTACATACGGGGTTTTAATGCAGCCCAAGATTAGAAGACCTGAAGGAGGCCACTAGAAAATGACCTTTTTTGTAAAAGTGGAAATGGAGTTGAAGTTCTTTGCAGCAGAATACTTGAAAAGGTGCACTGTGGAAAATCAGTATGTACTGTTTTAATACAAAGGATGCTGCTTTCTTCTCCCAAAGATACTGCTGCTTACAAATCAGATAGACCTGCTAGAAATAAAGCGCGCATTCGGAAGGAGTAGAAGCCAGAGAAATTGCTGCATGATCTTTGGACTAGAGAACTGGAAAAGTAGTATTGTACTATTTTTTACACAGGCTACTGCTTGTCTTAAACATTCAAATACCGCTTATGAATGCAGCCCAAGATTAGAGCACCTAAAGAAGGCCTGAACAAAGTGACTTGTCAAAAAGGGGAGATGGCTTCATTACTCTTGGGATGGAGAAAGCTTGAAAAGGTGATTCTCTGAAACGCAATATTGTACTGTTTTTATATGTAGGATTCTGCTTTCATCTCGCTGAGAAACTGAAATAGAGCAGCCTTTTGAAGAATTCAAAGAATGCATTAATATTGCGTGGTGAGCTTAGGAGTGCACAAATAGAAAAGCAGTATCCTACTGCTTTTATAAATAGGATACCACGTCTCCTAAACATACAGTTGCTACGTTTGAATGCATCCTAAGATTAGAGCACCTAAAGAAGGCCACAAGAAAGTTAGTTGTATAAAGGGTGAAACGGCTTCATAACTAGGGGTATTGCAGTGTTTTTAGACATAGAATGTTGCTTTCTTCTCGCCGGGACACTGCTTCTATACAAGTCATTCTTGATAGAATTGCTTGAGATCGAGCAGCCATTTGAATTTTAAAAGAAAAAGGGACACAGATGTTGCTATATAATTTGGGGCTCGAGAACCAGAAAAGCAATATCGGACTGTTTTTATACATTGGATACAGAGAAGCTTATATTTCCCCTTCCTTTCATCCTTCAGAACACATGAACCAAAATTCCAAGATTAGTCATTCTCCTCAAAACTTGTAGTTCCCTCATTGCACAAGTTTTTTGAAATTACGTTCCAGGGCCAAGGCGAATTTCAAGCAAAAGCAGGGGTTCAAACTATTCCGACGGGATTTTTGGAGGCACACACGTGCTTACTGTGGTGTTCTCTCGCCGTTGAAAACCTAGTAAAAACCTTGGAATGCCCACAGAAGGTTCTTTGGATGTGGTCGGTTTGAGGTGAGTTGATTGTCTTCAAATGCTACTGCATCCGGTTGGAGAAACAACCCGATGATGTGTTAAAAATATTGCCAAACTCTTGATAATTGACATCTCTGTCGAAACAGGAAGCAACCGGCAATGTGGGATTTTGAGTGGGAGGATACGCCACTTACAGGGCAGAGCATCAGAGTCATCAAGGCTTGTTGCAGAAGAAGGCACGACACAACTCGAGGCAGAGAATGAAACTCTGATGAGAAAGGTGAACCTGTATCAAAAGTTAGTGGTCTTGAGCATAATTGCCTGTGTTGTTATGGGAGTCCTATGCTTCCGCAAGGTTAAGGAAACAAGCAGGACTCTAGAATCTGCTCAACCACCACTACTCTATCAAAGCAGCAGCACCTATAGTTTTGTAAAATACATTTGCATGGATGAATGCAAAAGAGCTTGTTCTTGCTTTTCCTTGAGAAAATGGTTTTCTTTTATGTGAATCTGACAGATTCTTTTTTGATTCCTAAGAGATTTAGCTGCATTGACTGAGGCCCCCCTTGACAGCACCTTCACACCACACTTACCTTGATAACTCTTTCCCTTATCTAAAAAGCATAAACGCAGCAGGGTGATGAGACTATCCTCTGCTGCTACTTTTCATCAGGATTAGATTAGACACGGCCACAGTTCAGACTGGACCGGACCATACTTTGATCAATGGTTTGAAAAACCTTTGACTTATTCACAGATTGGAACCGGAAAATGTTGGTAAACCGGCTGACTTGATCTTCATTTGAGGCTCTGTTGAGCTCTAGAGTATTCTGCCCAGAAGCTTCTGCTGGAGACAGCCCTGGAAGCTTGGTTTTAAGTCATCTTTATTTGTTTCTTTCCTTATTCAAGCACAACGCATGCTAAGATCCGCTCGTGTTTGTGATCCTGTGATGTTTGTGGTTGACTTCAGAAGGGGGCTTCTTATTATCAGAAGTGGCATGATCCAGATTGAAAAGGTCTAAACTAATTTTGTATGATATCAGCTGCAGTATGCCTTCCTTTTCATAATTGATCATTTTTCATGGAGCTAATTAAGTGAATCAGGCTATGGGTCTCCTTTGCACCAAGTTCCATGGGATGTCCTTCCTGATACAACAATTTCCTTATACTCAGAACCCATGGAGGTTGAGGGAACATCAACAGATAAAAATTCTTGTCACTTTGATGATAACATACAAGAATCTCTCTCTTGGTGAGAAAAGCAAGACTGTTGCAAGAAGGATGGTGGCTTGAAGCTATAAAATTTGCTGATCATGTCAAAAACATGCAGAAAGCTTTGGACGTGTCCTATATGATTTGTCCATTTGTCACTCTTTGGTTCTCTTATTGCAACATAAATTGGTCTCACTCGGCTGTCTTGAGTGGCTGTGGGATAGTAAATTGATCTACTCATCATCATTTATTTAAGCCTGCTAGCTAATTTCCTTACGTATCTAGGATAGATGGTCATGGTGTTCAACCAAAATGATACTATTACTTTTTGTATTGATCCACTTTCAATCTGCATCTCTAAAACCGAAAAGAAAAACAGTATGATTCTGTCAATGTTTGGTTACAGTCAAAAAGGAAAATCATTGCATGAAAAACACATGATTACAATTTTTTTTTCCATCAAAAATTGGACAGCAGAGGGTTTTCATATTTTCTCATTTTCATTATGCTATCAGATTTCAAGTTTGCACAAACTTGTTGACCATAACCTCCTGTTCTATTACTTGTATTTGCTGGCAAGAGAATGCTGACGATGACGATGATGAAGAATGGGGGACAGAAGTTGGAAGGGCACGGGTTGAATTAGTGCTTTCTCAGCCAAATGACTAACGATGCTTCTTTGCTCGTTCCAGTTTTTGACTATAATCTCCATATCTTAAAATGAGATGTTATCGCATGAAGAAACGGGGAATAAGCTTCTTAAGCGTTTCTTGTGCGAACAAGCTACTCAACTGTAGCACAAGTTTTCTTCTTTCGCACTGGTGTATGGTATCCATCTTTCTTAGGTAAATGCCCAGGGTGCTATTGCCAAGGTGACATTTGCCTGGCATGGTTTTCACGCTGAACTTCGAAACATGGGATTCTTCATTTTGAAGTATGTGGGGTCAATGGTGTCCCAGTACCATTGATTTAGTAGATAAGGCTACTAAGTATATATTCAAAATTTAAAATAAAAAAGATTAGATTAAAAAATTTTTTTTAAATTAGATTTGATATCGATCAAATTTGATAAATCGAAAATACCGATTGATTTATAAAAATTAAATAAATAAATTAGTTGTCACAGGCAGGCTTCCCTTAACCACCGAACAGAATGTTGAATATCGAAGATCTTATGAATGCTGCTTTCTGCTTGGCGCTTGATGCAATATGCACTTTTCCCGTAAATGTGTCGTCATTTATCACTGTTAAGGTTTTTCTTATTTAGTCATTCGAGGAGCATTTGTCGTATATTAGTCTCAATTGTTAAACTTATAAGAAATTGTACGTAAATTTCATCTGACAAAATGATTTATTGGGTAAATCTGAAGAAACTTCTTTTTGATGCACGTGTTGGAGCCATTTCATCTCATCTCTAGGTTTCAACAACTTTGATGAAATTTGAATTTTTTGTACAAGGAATGTCTGTTCCACGACTTGAAGGGAAGTCTCCTCTTTATTTCTCTAGAAATCCCTTGGAAAGACTCCAGTTCTGATTGGAAAATTATAAACCGGTCAAATTAAGGTTAAGTAGGTTTCTTAATCTGGAAAAGTTTCAATATAATAATATTTGTTTAAAAAATAAAAAATAGTAATAATTTTTTAGTAACAAATTTTAATTTTATTTGTAAATTCTTTTATTCAAAATTTTTTATTTTAATAAAAAGTATTGTAAATAAAATAAGAAATATAAAAAGGGTGAAAAATGTAATGCATCGTACTTGGGTGTGACATTGCTTCTGCATCGTCCTCGGGACTTGTACTCATCTATATTGACATAACAAGCCAGGTCTTCGCATTTGATTACACGAAACTCCCGACAGACCTCCGGACGCACAAACAAAACCCTCTCGGCCTCACCCTCTCCCCCTCTCTCACTTTCTCTACCCTCTCTCCCTTGTGAAGGCTCGAGCATAAACGCAACATCAATGGCGACGACGGCAATAACAACAAAACCAGTTGATCCAGAACCGGTTTTCTTCAACAAAGATACTCTCAATTCCCTCCTAACCTTCCAATCCCTCATAACCCACCTCCAAAATTCTCTCTCTTCCCCATCAACCCTCTCTCTCTCCTCCCCACACCGCCAAACCTTTCCAATCACATCCACCTCGACCTCTCTCCTCCTCATGCCCTCTTGGTCCTCATCCCCATCTCTCCCTTACGTAGGTGTCAAGCTTGTCACACACAACCCCGCAAACTCCGCTCTCAACATCTCTGCAGTGCACGCAAGTTATGTCCTTTTCAACTCTCTTACTGGTCAGACTCTAGCTTTCATGGACGGCACAGAATTGACTCTTTGGAGAACCTCTTGTGTCTCAGCTTTGGCTTCAAAATTCTTGTCTAGAGCCAATTCTGAGGTCTTAGTGATGGTGGGTTCCGGGTCTTTGGCTCCATATCTGATTAAAGCTCATTTAACTGCAAGACCCAGCTTGAAAAAAGTGATCATTTGGAACAGGACAGTTGAAAAGGCTAATAATTTGGTGCAAAAGTTGAGGAGCGAGAGAGAAATAGATGGGGTTTGTTTTGAGAGTAGCGGGTGTCTGGAGGATGTTGTGAAGTTTGGGGACATTGTGAGCTGTGCTACAAACTCTGAGGCTGTGTTGGTGAAAGGTGAGTATTTGAAAATTGGTGCTCATTTGGATTTGGTGGGGTCTTTCAAGGAGAGTATGAAGGAGTGTGATGATGAGGCCATAAAGAGAGGGAGGGTTTTTGTTGATTGTGAGAATGCTTTGGTTGAGAGTGGGGAACTGGTGGGCGCTTTTGAGAGAGGTGTGATTTCTAGGGAAGATATTTGTGGGACTTTGGTGGATTTGGTTAAGGGAGAGAAGGTTGGGAGGAAGTCTGACGAGGAGGTGACCGTGTTTAAATCTGTTGGGTCTGCTGTTGTGGACATTCTTGGTGCTCAGTTGGTTTATGAGACTCATCTGAAGAACAAAGGCTTCAAATTGTAGAATCGAGTGGTTTTATATTTGAAAATAATAAATTCCATGCCTTTCTTTTGGAAGTGATGGCTATGTTAATAAAAAATATGCCTTTTTGCCCTGAAAAATTTTTGTTCTTTTTGGAGCCTTTGTTTCTTTTAATGATGTTTACTGCATTTTATTCAAAGAATATCATTGCTCAGTTTCAGATTCTTGCATATTAAATCAAAATGACACACAATGTCTACGGATAAAGTTTTCTCCTCTCAATACCATCATTTCATCTGAGATTTTACACTCATTCCTACGTACAAAACAATCAAATGAATACAACCTTCAGAGAATGTCAGCCTCGCCTATGACAAATTACAGGAATTTTGATTTTAGACTCGCACCGCACAATACAGAGAGGAAGCAGGTCATTAAATGAGGGAGGAAAAAGGGCAACACTGTGAACCTTTGCATCATTGATTGACCAGAGAAAAGAATTGGCATTGACATGGAATGAAATTTGCTGTTACATACAACACGCAAAAACCGGAATTAAGCAGGTGAGGCCTGCCATATCCGGTTTTCGGTCCAAGACGGTAAAACAAATGAACTGAAAAGAAAATAGATCGTGGTCTTTATCATCAGCTTTCCTTCTGGTGAGCTTTCCTCTTTTGTGGCTTATGGTGGAGCCTTGGGAATAACAGATCATTAAGTTGCCTCTCTGCACTATACTCTGAAGTGGCCTGCAAATAGTTTCAGTAAAGAACAGGAAATGACTAGTAGCAGGGAAATGGAAAAGAAGCACCATTTTTATCTCAATGGTTAAAATTCTCCAAACAAAATGAATGTGCAGAGGGAACCAATTATTCAATTGGCTCAATTGGGTATCATTTAAATTATATTAATTTTCTTTTCCACAACTAAGTTTAGCCAAGGTGTCTATGGCTAAAGTGAGTAAAGCGCGGCTCGTTAGTACAAGTCACCACCTAAAACATCTCAATTCAACAGATTTTAAGCATTTAGGGTATAAAGAAAATGGCAGCCAGCCTGGTGACTGACCAGCACAGAATCTTGTAGCTTCAAGGACTTGAGCCACCTTACTAGTGATTCCATAACTCCACTCTCTAGCCCAACCCAATTCAATACAACTAAAGGTAAGCCAAATATATGGCTAAGAAGCAATTACAGGTACTTCAAAATGATTTTAGAATTATCAATTGTCAAAATATTAGCTGCATACCCTTGACTGAAAAGCAAATCGCAATGTTTGTACTTGTATGCCCGAGCAAACTCTCACGTCAAAGCCAAGAGTGTCTATACCAATAACCGTAGCCTCCTGCAACAAGCAAAAGATGTTTACAATCCTGTTAAAAAGGAAGCAAGTTATGAATTTTCAGCCAATTGCCAAGATCATTGTTGATGATTTGCAGCAAGTTACAAGCTTGAGGAATCTAATCAACAACCAGTTGATTTCTTACCTCCACTTGAATACCTTTACATCTCCAACACGAGGACTTGAGGGCTTGCATTGTCTTTTCTCCTCCAGCTTTCAGACGAGATATAATTTTAGCAGCCGAATGTGCAATGGCATCAGGTTGAGCTTTCATGAAATCTTCAACTTCAACATCAATCTACATGTCAATAAACAAAAAGGGATCAATAATTATGATTAAAGATCTAATTTCGAAAGAAAATACTTCCAAACTATAACTGATTGTCATATGAATACACACTTCTAGTATTTCAGAAACCAAAACTAATATACTAAATGCCGGTACTATACACTTATTATAGATGGTGCTTGTGACCAACTAGAAAGCATCAAATTATGATATATTTTATCACATACTTCTAAAAGTTTGAGGCATGAAACAAAAGCAACCGCTTATGCACTATTTACTATAAGCAACCTTTTTAAGCCGTCAGATCATAGTATCAAATGATAAGTACTTTCTGTTGAATAAAGCATGAAAGTATCAATATATGGACTTAAGGTTGATAACATTGGCTATTATTATGTAACAAGTTATAAAAACATCATGTAATGTGATCCAATATCTATATCAAACCTAGTTATGTGAAAAAGGCAGGGTCTTTGGCTTCAGACAAAATTATAACTCAATATTCATCAACCTAAAAATCATTGGAAAAAGAACCTGTTGCCCTTCTGCAGAGATTAGCTCAAGTTTGATCATCTCCAACTTGTAGAATAAAGTACCATTGTTGAGGCTTTCATCCTTTTCTGACTTGCCTTGCCCAACTGAATTATCTTGAGGACCTGATTCATGCCTGCAACCATTTATCACTTCAAGATCTTCAGGCTTATCTTTCACAATTTTGCAATCATGGTTTGCTTCTGCTTTATGGGACTGGTTGCCTAATGTATGCCTCTGGATGACAGTGTGTTCTTCAACAAGGGCAGGCCGTAGAAGACCTTGAATAGCAAGACCAGCTGGAGGCTGGTCCATATAATCTATTGGGTCATCTGATGCGACCTGTAAAAAATTTGATAATTTATTTATTTATTTGATACAAAAAATTTGATAATTTAGTAACCGCTTCAAAGGGCAACAAATAAAATAAAATAATAAAATAATAAAAAATGCATTGAGAAAAGGAAACACCTAAACTCCATTTGATATGAGGTTTTCAGTTGAAGTCATACACGACAACAACGGTGCTAATTGTTGCCATGTAAACTTACCTCTGCCAGCTTTTTAGCAAAAGATATTGGATGAGAAGAACGCATGGTCTCGAATTTTGCCCAGTCCTCTAGTGCCTCAGCAGAATCCATGCCACCATCCTCGTCTTCAAGGATGGCAACCCAGTCCTGCAGACAAAGTACACTCAGAGTGGAGAAAATGGCTACAGCAATGTTGCTCATGCCAACAAAATCCAAAGCAAAGAATGAATCTTAACCTCGTCATAATTTTCTTCATCATCATCATCTTCCTCATCATCGCTATCGTCAACATCCTCATCTTCATCTTCAAGTTCCTCAGTGCCAAATTCAATTTCACCTGGACCTGAAATCTCCAACTCACTGAGCATCTCCATCGTGTCCAATCCTATAATGACTTTCTGCATGGTTTTTCAAAACTAAGGCTTATGAAACTTATGGCAATAAAGTAGCATAGGTCCTGTTCATTATTGTAAGTAAAATGTTTCAACAGAGGTCATCGTATGGAAACATAGAGGACTGGGTTGATCAAACCTCATATCATAATAATAAACCTCGACAGTTTATTTTTCGGAATCTAGCTTGAGCATGAATTCCATACCACAAAGTTGTTCTCCGAAGTTAGTATCTGCATGAGGTCTTCATCGTTGTTCACCTGAAAATATACATCTGACAATATTCCAGAGGACATAATACTAAGTGGAGTGAGAACCTGTAAGCCTCATATAAACATAAAGAAGACAGTCCAGATATTTGACTTACTTCCATGTTCATCTGTTACATAAGGCAACTCTGGCCAAAATATATTCTCCTGAACTTCATCATTGATCAAACCAGAAAATATCAAAGTTGCTTTGCTGTTGACCTGACATTGACATTATACAGGCTAAATTAGATCACACTATATTAAATATGACTGCATATAAGAACAAAAAATCAGCAGACACAGCACAACTGATAAAATAATTAATAATGTTGTTTTTCATTTTTCGCCTCCATCTCAAAACAAATGAAAATTTGTGCTATCCTGCTAGGGAATTGTACCTGCTGACGCCATGCAAATAGAGGATTATCATATCACTTGGATGGTAAGGACTTAGTGAAAAGCTTACATGGCTCTGAATGGGTTTACCATAGCATTTTATTTTTATAAAAGCAAAATGATGAGATTAGGTCATGGGTAACAACAGGGGGTATGATAAAATGGAATGACCTCATAAATTTATAAATGACTGAGATAAATTTACCGTACGCAAAAAAAATGTTTTTTTCGAATCAATAAAAATTGATTAAAAAGAATATTGGGGGCTCCTCCAAACGAATCTTGCAGTTCAAAATTCTACAAGTGCAAATGCATTAGTAGAGTAGAATCACTAAGTAATTGTCAGTGTAGCAGCCCCTTTTATCAAAAAAGAGATTTTATGCACAAGAAAAGAAATACAAAAACAGGGATAAAGCACCAAGGATGTGGTCAAACCATCACTCTGCAATGAAAAAGAATCTACTACAGCAAACATATCTACAAAAAATTCAAATGATTTTGAAGTTGACCAAAGTACAAATACTTCATAAAGTTAAACCAAAAGCCGGAAGTAATTCTCCACACTCTCAAAGATTCTTCTATTCCTTTTCCCCCAATCCAACCAAAACAAGGCTACACGAAATATCCTAGAAACTCTCCTCTTCGCTGCACAAAACCTCATACTCTAGCTTTAGTCATCCAACAAAAATGCAAAGGAGAAAAAAATTCTCCCCGCAGGGATTGAACATTTACAATTAAGCAACAAGTGATCCACGCACTTCTGCACTCTTTTGCATAACAGACATCTATTCGCCAACCTCATGTCTCTCCTTTGAAGATTATCTTGAGTTAGAATGTTCCCCAAAGCTGCCTCTCATGCAAAAAAGGCTACTCTTGGAAGCAAAGCAAAAGTCCAGATAAACATTAAAAAAAAAAAAAAAGGAACCCTCCCCTCATCAGTGTGCCCAATCTAAGCATGTTATAGCATCTCTTGACCTCAAGGATTACTGTCGGTGAACCCCTCCAAACCACAGCATCTTCCCTACCCAATCCAAATTTACTAAAGCCCCCAGCCATGCTTCAAAAAAGTTTTTATTTTTTACAAAAAAAAAAGAACCTCCAACTCCAATTCATTCGTTTATCTGCTAAAGTTCACCTTCCAAAAGCAATGGCAATGGTGCAATGAAACCGAAGAACCCACTAGATAGAAGTAGCAGCTGGTTTATTTTTTTTTCCTTTTTCTTTTTTCCTTCAACTTTGGTTTCTGATTTGCGTCGGTACAAAAAGAAAGAAACGGTGGTTCAAACAGTTAGGAAACATTTCCATGGGGGAGCAGACAAATAATTGGAAAAAAAATCCCCCACTGTCCAAAATTGGTCTCTAAATATTCACATTTCAGAGTAGATAGCATAAACGGGTTAATTGGGGCCTATATTAGCTGCCACTTTTGATGCATTCTACATCCATCTTCCATATTCAGTAACCTCAAATTCTTGAAAAGTTCAATTAAGAAGAAAATGGGTATCTCAAAAGACCACATCAAGCCACACAGTAAAATTAAAAGTCATATACTAATTCTGATGCACGCATCATAAGTAGAGTACCTCGATAATGGTTCGACTAGTCTCAGCAGGTGTAAGCCTAACATCTCCACTTTCTGTCGAATTCGAAGCCGAAATCTCCTCAAACGGATGGTATTTCGGTTTTCGCCCCAGACCCGGATCCGAATGATCCGTTGATGCCCGAATTACCCCATTCGTGTTCTTCTTCCCAATCCTATTACTCTTCCTCCTCATCACAAAACCTTTACAAACCCTTCTCAAACTGTTTTTCACAAAATTGAAGGGAAAAAAGGTTAATTTGGTGCAAAATATTACAATATGAGAGAGAGAGAGAGAGAGAGAGAGAGAGAGAAGAATATACCAAGTTGTTGCCGAGGGGAGAGAGAGACGAGGAGAGGAGGAACGAAGGCAGGAAGGGAATCGGACTGCCATCGATGATTCAATCATCAGCGGCATTGTGTCTCAACACCGGTCGTAACACAAGCCCTCACTCCCTCTCTCTCTCTCTCTCTCTTTCTCTCTCTCTCTCTCTACAAGTAGAAGAAGAAGCAGCAGCAGGGGATTGTTGTCATCTCATAGGATGAGGTTTGTGTTCGAAGGTTGTCGCGTGTTCTCTTCTTCCATTTTTACTTTTGGCTCCACAAGCCAAAGAAAATAAAAAAATAAATAAAAAAAAAAGGTTCCGTCTAACGAAAAGTATTTCAATTTCTCTTATTTTTTCCGACGTGTTATTTTTTTTTGCTGGTTCCTACAATTTTGATGAATTTTCTGCCTCACGAAAAGGCGGTTGAATTTACCATAATGCCATTACAAATATCCAATTTCTCTCTCTAACCTCCCTATAATCTTTCTCCAGCCCCGGACCCTGTCGCAATACCTTTTTCCTTGCTCACAGCATCCGAGTTGGCCTCTTCGTTCCTCAAGTTAGATTTGAACAGCGTTTTGCTTTCTCCTGCCAAAGATTTCAGGTATTTAAGCTTCCAGTATGATAGAAACTTTCAAATAAATTCCAGATTTTGTTAAGTTCCCAATTTCCCATCTCAAAATTTCTAAATCTTTTCGAGTTTTTTGAGTTGTGCGTTGGTCGCCGTTTACTCTGTTTCGGTGCCTTTTGATGATGTTATGCTATAGCATGTGTACCCACGCAATGTTTGATGATTTGTCTCGGAGAAAACAATTCTAAAGGCAAATCCTTAATTCATTGAGCATAAAAAGATAATCTTAATGGATGTTCATATGCAGTAAGGACGCAGTAATTCTCATGATTTGAGAAGTTAATATGAAGACTCTGGTGTAAGGATTAGGTGCTGAGGTAAGTGTATTAGCATACTCTTTTCTTAAGCAGCTGATTCATATTTACTTACAAGAGGACTATTTTCGTTTCATTCACTGGGGTGATCTTGCTCACACTTGTGGCCTTATTCTGTGCGACTGCTTTAGTTCCTTTAGTCAAATGCAGACAGAAGTATAGTTGTGTTAGTCTTTCTAGTGGTGAGCAATAACTCAACTCAGCCGGTTGAAATTGAAGGACGCATAGATAAGGCACATGTTTAGCTACACAGAGTTGGATTATGGTCGAGCTTGAATGATCAAGATAACGACCATTTTGAAAAATGAAAAATAATGACCCTTATAATTAGGAAGGATTCTTTGAACAAATTTGTCTTAGCTTAGGAAGTCATGGCAGGCCCGAGAAGATGAACATCATGGCAAGCCTCATTTGGGGATGTCACTTTGTTAATGAAGAAAAGGAAATAAACATGGGAAGCTTGTGTCGCACATTGCCAAATTCATGGTACCTAAGCAAAATCTAAGGATCTTGGAAGAAGAAACTGTTGGGGCATTGTTTGTATGGTTTGTTTAGGTGCACTGAATTAAAACCTTGGAACCAGTGAATAAGGGACACAACTAACTCGTTTATCCAAGTCTCACAGAGTTGGTACATTTTTTTTTTTTTTTGGACAAAAACCCTAAAATTGTTCCTTTCAATCCCATAAGCTATGTTACTATAGGTGACACACATCTCACTTGGTTTTAATTTTGTTTTTGAAAATGCAGGCCTCCTGCATTTGGGGTTGCAATGAGATTAAAATGTAGTGTGGATTTGGCCGAGTTGCACACGCTGCATTATATAATTCCCCTTTTATTTAGCACAAATATACTACGAAGGTCTTCTCCTTAAAAAAATAAATAAATAAAATAAAATCTGATGAGGGATAAGGACTAAAGTTGTTGGAACCAGTAATTTTCTTTGGCAAATAAAGGATCTTTATTTAAAAAGATACATCAATAAACTCTTAATTGTGATGCAGAGAAGTGTTCAAATCCTAAATTAACTATGCAAGATGCATCTCTTGCTAAAAAGTTTTAAGTCTTCAGTTTTTAGTAGTTGTAGTAGAGAGATTTTGAATTTACACAAAAAAATCATATAGTATCCATACTTGATACTTATAATTGCTAGGTTTATCAATATGCATTCCAAATATAGTACCCCATTATTAAAAACAAAAACTGTTATTCAAGTCAAATTGAGCACTTCATATTATAAATATTTTAAGAGAAATATTCTTAAAAGGTCCACTCTGTTTCTAATGTCATGAGTGTCAAGGTTGTTGTAACGGGTAATTTTCAATTCTAATCCAGAGAATTTCTTTATTAAATATACACTGACAATTCCTTTTCTTCTGTGTGTTGGGGGGGAGTTGGGGGCTTTAACTAGTTCTAGACTATTAGTTCATTCTTGTGATGAACTTGATGTCACACACTGAACAAAATGAATATGTTGGTAAGTGCAAAGAAGCCGATATTTTACCTAATATAGTGGCTTCTTTTTTCTTGCTATAGATGCAAAGTTGCTCTTATGTTTTTCTTAATATTTTTGTCATACTTCACTTTGAAGATCTGCAAGCTTATGTATCTGTCTATACACATATACGTGGGTTGGGGGAGGATAACGATAGGATGGAGAAGAAAAGGATTCATGTAGCTGGCCCCCTATTGATTACGGACATAAGACACACAATTAAGTTTATGTTAATTGATTTTAAGTTTTTCCATCAAACACTGATTTGAGTCATTTAAGTTTTTCATTTTTTCTTCTTTGGGTTGAGAGAGAGAGAGAGAGAGAGAGTTAACTTAGTTTTGATTATTTTCCATGTAGAACAATTGGAACAAAATCCATTTAATTTCTGTTTTGGACCAAAAATTTTGGAATTGAAATTGAAATGAGTTGAATTGATCATAATAGTGTAGGAATTTGGATTACAGTTAATGCATTCTACCAATTGTTTACCTTAATGCATGCCATCCATTTGTGAGTCTCATTTATTTGTATATTCTAGGCTGTCTTAAGATGTTCAGCTTGAGTTATTCTCCAGCTATTGTCTCCAGAAGGTTGGAAGCAATTGAAGTTTGGAGGAGTTTAAGTAGCAGCCTGGTAAGCTTCCTACAAGAAATTAGTTCATCTATGTTATCTGTGATACTGAAATTTTGCAGTTCCCTTTGAGTTAAGCCTAGATTTATACTCTTGGACAGAAATGCCCCCTCATAATGCCCAGGACATCAATTCGCACCTCAAAAAGAACTGCTCCACTACATCTGGTATATTTGACCTAGAAAATGAACAACTACGCTACCTTTCCTAACTTTCATCAAGATCTCATTTAGTTGCCTAGAGTGTTCAAGTTGGCAGGAAGTAAAGTAATGAATAATGAAGTCTAGCTTTCAAACTTTATTACCCTGGGATGGCCATTTACTGGTCCGTTGCTTGCTGATGGCCCTTTGTGGGAAGAGATCTTGATGAGAACAGGAACCGGAAAGGCTGCTATTGGAGTCCACAGATTATTTGTTTTCTTTCCTTTTTGCTTAATAGATTGTTGGTGACTCACAGGTATGTGCTGCAAAAGGTCCCCGACCAAGATATCCTCGAGTATGGAAAACGAAAAGGAGAATAGGGACCATCTCCAAGTCTGCAAAGCTTGTTGAGTGTGTAAGCGCTCATCTTGTGCTCCCTTCTACTTGAAAAAACATGACTTTGTCCCTGAATTATGTGAAGTATGGAAGTTGATGGTCCATACTGAATATTTGTAATCTGTGGAGGTATTGTTGATAGGATAAAAAGACATCTTACTAACTGCATTTACTATATTTTGCACCTCCCTTGATGTAGATCAACAATTTGTCTAATGTCAAAGAGGAAGTCTACGGGGCACTTGACACGTTTATTGCTTGGGAATTAGAATTCCCCTTGGTTACAGTTAAGAAAGCATTAAGGACCCTGGAAAATCAACAGGAATGGAAGAGGATAATTCAGGTATTTCCTATTCTTGTGTGGGTTTCTTTTCCCTTTGAATGTTTGGAGTGACAAATTTGGGAGTTTTCAGTTGACAAAATGGATGCTGAGCAAAGGTCAAGGACGAACAATGGGTAGTTATTTTACGCTGCTAAATGCTTTAGCAGAGGATGATAGACTTGAAGAAGCACAGGAGCTTTGGAATAAACTATTTTCAGAGAATCTGGAAAGCACACCACGTATTTTCTTTGACAAAATGATTTCTATTTACTATAAAAGGGAAATGCATGACCATATTTTTGAGGTATGTGAATTCATCTAATTTTAGTTTCTGTATGACTACCACATAAGGATACTTTTGAATTCATTGAGACATGTATCTCTTTCCCCTATGCAAGAGAATAAAAATGCTACAAAAGATCTGGACTTTTTTGTTTAAGTCCAATGTGCTGTATTCAATTCTCTAGAACCTTTCGAAGTACCTAGAATGGGCTAGATGGATCTTTTTGTATCACATTTTAATTGACCCCATGTTAGGTTTATGTTATGTTGATAGTTCGACAAAATATTGATCTAAAGAAGTTCCTTTTTGCTGCTTCCACCTTGTTTCTAGTTACAGAGGAATATTTATGTGACAGGACCCTGGTCTTGGTAAACATTAGTCTACTAGGCATTCTGGCTTTCTCTGCATTATTTTGGCTAACTGTTTCTTTATCTTCTAGACATTTGCTGACATGGAAGAGCTTGGCGTTCGACCTAGCATGTCAGTTGTTATGATGGTTGGAGATGTCTTTCAGAAGTTAGGCATGATGGATAAATATGAAAAGTTGAAGAAAAAATATCCACCACCAAAATGGGAGTATCGCTACATCAAAGGGAAGCGGATAAGGATTCGAAAAAGGGAACCAAGTGAATTTCAGAATGATAACCCAGATGTAATAGAAATTGATGAAACTGAGGAGAATTCAGAAATTTCGGATGAATTACATGGGGAAAGTTCTGATGAACTTATTCATGAGACAAGCTCCTCAGCTACATAAGGAGGCATGGAAGTGATTCTATCTCCTAGTTTCTTACAAGACTATTCAGGTCTTCCAAGTGGCAGGAATCAGACAGATTCATATAAACCCCTCGAGACCAAAAATTTGAAGGTCAAATGAATCGTGTTGCATCAGAATAGAAAATTCAAATTGCCCCTGAAATGCATTTTTCTTCCCCTCCCACATACTTTGCTGTTATAAAGACCAAATCATTCTCCTTGGTTATTCGTTGTAGTGCTTGAGTGCTAATGTCTGTACAATACCCAAGACCTGGCATGTTTACGATGTTTCTGTTAACAGCTGTGTTTTATAAGGTTGTGGTTAGCTACTGATGGATGGTGATCCAAGCAATGTGAAAAAGGGGAGAGAACAGTGGACATGCTCCTCTCACCTAGAGATAGCTCTTGTAAATTTTCATAACTTTCTTGTAAAATCAGGGACAAAGAGCATCAGGGCTCATGCTTGGCATGAAATTAATTTTCTGATTCAATTAGCTTCAGTATTAGCCTTTATTCATGAAAGATTAATTTGTTTATTTATTCCTACAGCGTAATATGAGAAGCGGGGATTTGACTCCTTATCCTCCATGAAACATCTCAGACTATTTGAATTAATGTTTTGATCTTATTTTATCATCTATTAATTAGTTGATATATTTTTACATTATATTATATTGTTATATGGTTTATATTCTTGACTATTATTTAACTTCGCTTGCAATAAAAATAATATAATAACTTTGATATAACTGATTAAATCTTTCAATATCTTAAAATTTTTTCATTAGTCACAAATTTTAAATTCAATCCGAATAAAATATGATAATAACAAGGGAATCAAATATATTATAGAATTATTTTTTATTATATAACTATATATAAGAGTAATACTAGTTAAATAGTTTTATTTGTAGATCATTACATTATTATTATTATTATTATTGTTATTATTATGTAAAAATACTGATGGGGAATCGGTTGCTATTGTTACCTTTTTGTAAAGATTAAGAATTTCGTTTAATGGATTATAACTTAATATTGTTATATTTTTTTTTATAAAGATTTAAATTTGAGTTTTTTTAATTAAAAATAATAATAATAATAATAATCCGGTAATCATTAACGTGGTAAATAGTAAACCGCAAGGTTACTTTATGGGCATGGATGAGAGTCATGTACCAAAATAACCTTAAAAAAATATATATTTTTTAAAACAATCCCACTCAAAAAATATTTCACCAAATAACCCAAATTTGTCGGGAGTTAGAGACGCAACACTCGCGTCTTCAACCCGCGACAACCCAGAGAGAGAGGAGTCTGCGGGGGGAGGGAGAGAGGGGAGGAGAGCGGCGGGGGGGGTCCGCTGGGGGGAGGGGGCTGGCGGCAGGCGGGGGGCGGAGGGGGGAAGGAGAGAGAGAGAGGGAGGGCCGCGGGGGGCGGAGGGGGAGGGGGAGGGAGAGAGAGAGAGGGAGGCCGCAGGGGGGCGGAGGGGGGAGGAGAGAGACAGCGGGGGCGGAGGGGGGAGGGAGAGAGAGAGGGAGGCCGGGGGGGCGGAGGGGGAAGGAGAGAGAGAGGGGAGGGGGGAAGAAGAGACAGAGGGAGGGCCACGGGGGAGCGGAGGGGGGAGGGAGAGAGAGAGGGAGGGCCGCGGGGGGCAGAGGGGGGGAGGAGAGAGACACAACGGGGGCGGAGGGGGGAGGGAGAGAGAGAGGGAGGCCGCCCGGGGGGCGGAGGGGGGAAGGAGAGAGAGGGGAGGGGGGAAGAAGAGAGAGGGAGGGCCGCGGGGGGCGGAGGGGGGAGGGAGAGAGAGAGGGAGGGCCGCGGAGGGCGGAGGGGGGAGGAGAGAGACACAGCGGCTCTCCTCCTCCCTCCGCCCCCCCCACGGCCCTCCGCCCCGCTGCCCTCCCTCTCTCTCCTTGCCCCCTCCGTCGCCTGCCGCCAGCCTCCTCCCCTCTCTCTCTCTCCTTCCCCCCTCCGCCCCCCCTCTCTCTCCCTCTCCCCTCCGCCCCCCCCGGCGGCCCTCCCTCTCTCTCTCCTTCCCCCCTCCACAGCCCGCCGTCAGCCCCCTCCCCCCGGCGGACCCCCCGCCGCTCTCCTCCCCTCTCTCTCTCCTCCCGCGTACTCCTCTCTCTCTCTCTTCTCTCTCTCTCCTCTCTCTCTCTCTGGGTTGTCGCGGGTTGAAGAGGTGACACAGTGTGTCGCGTCTCCAACTCCCAACAAATTTTGGTTATCTGGAAAAATATTTTTCGGATGGTGATGTTTTAAAAAATATATTTTTTTTTTGGGTTATTTTGATACATGACTCCATGGATGATTCACCTATACGGTGAAGACCCATTTTACGGATAAGGTAGAAAAGTAGAAAATTTATAGTCTCATCTGAAAGGGGAGAGAGAGAGAGAGAGAGAGAGAGCGAGCGCTCTGGAACTGCAACTGCAACTGCAAATTGCAAATTACATCGCAAAAAAAGCCTCTACACCCTAAACAAAATCCACAAATTTCATGGCCCCTGAAACCCAACGCTGTCGTCTTCATTGCAATCAACAAAACCCTAATTTTCTCTCTCACCTCAATCTCAACCTTTTCTCTCTCCCATATAAAACGACGCCATCCCCTTCTCCACCATCCGTATCTTTCTCCACCCCGCCCCCAATCTTGGTCCCGCATCTCTTTTCCGACGCGCCGCCCATTCGACCGGACCCGACTTCTTCTAAAACCAGCCCATCAATGGTAGGCAAGGGGGTTTCCTCGGAGACGGCCTCGGGTTTCCCGTCCACGGTGCGAATTGGGGGATTGAACTCGGTCGGAAAAGGCGGTGGCCCGGCTTTTGTGGGTCAGGTTTTCAGTATGTGTGACATTTCCGGTACTGGTCTTATGGCTGTTACTACTCACTTTGATATTCCTTTCATTTCTAAAAGGTGCTCTCTCTCTCTCTCTCAAGTAAGTTAATTTTCGTTATTTTGTTTAATTGAGCTTAGAATCAAGAAGTAGGATGATAATTCCTTAGTTTTCGTTCTCTCAAATTTGGATGTCAGTATAAAATTCAATCGATAAATGAAATTTGGTAGTGTTTGCTTAGTATTAAAAGAGATGGGTGTAGCCGGTTAAGTCTCTCGGGAAGCTCCTCAGACCTGAAATCAAATCCTGATTCTAATACCATTGATTTGGCAAGGGGTTTATGTGCAGGAAGAGAGTCATGATCCTTTGTGTAGTGGAACTACCTTTACACCTAGACACGACAAAGGGTTCACACAAGTGTATATTTAGTGATATCACGCAATACATTATAATGGCTATAGTTCAGGAGGCAACAGCTGATGCAAAATCAGATCCATATTCATTTCATGCACTTCTATTTTGTAGTTCTTTGTTCAAGATCAGTTATAGACCCAACCCTTCCCCCACGAAATGGTTAACTTGGCTGAATGGGCAATGAAGTGGCAGAAGAGTGGATGGTTAGAACAAACTATAGATCCTACTCTTGCTGGGAGAATAAAACTAGTGTCTCTAAGGAAGTTTGTAGAAACTATTGAAAAGTGCTTGGCAGATTCTAGTTTTGACAGGCCCTCAATGGGGAGGTAGATTGTGTAATCTGGAACATGCTCTTCAGCTTCAAGAGGCAGTTCTTGATGGCAGTCTACATGAAAACTGTACTAACATGATTGGCAAGCTTTCCCCACTAATCAACAACTTCAATCAGGTTGAGGCAAATGGTTCTGCTGTATATTTTGAAGGGCAAGTTTGAATGATCTTTCGGGTGTTTCACCTTTAATGAGAAGAGTATTTGCACATCTGGTTAAATCTGGGAGAAAGTGACCATCAAAATGATAGTCTGTATTTCGCCTTCAAGAACTGCCTTTTGAAATCGGAGCATATTCAAGATTCCACAATACATTTCCTATTGAGGGCCTGTCAACGCTAGAATCTTGCAAGCACTTTTCAGCAGTTTCTTCAAACTTCCTTAGAGATGCCGGTCTTATTCTCCCAGCAAGAGGAGGATATATAATTTGTTCTGGCTGTCCATTCTTCTGCCACTTCATGTCCCATTCAGCCAAGTTAACCATTTTGTGGGCAAGGGTTGGGTCCATCATTGGTCTTGCACAAAGAACATCAAATAGCACTCCACCAAATGAATATACATCTGATTTCTATGTATGGAATTTTTTTTTTTTCATTTCTCTTTCTTTTTCGCCCTTCTGTGTATGGTATTGATTCTCTCTGATTTGTAGGATACCTGAATGGATGAAGAAGATGTTTGCAGGCATTAATAAGAGCAATAAGAATGGTCCCGTGTTCCGCTTTTTTATGGATCTAGGTGATGCAGGTATAATTTGTTGTTCTCATTGTTTACTTCTTACCTCTGGTGTCATATTTTCTCAATTGACTTTTCTGCATTGAATCCAAATCTCCATCAACCTCGAAACAACTTCCCTCATCCTCCCCCGGCTTCTCTTTCTCTTCCATGTGCAAGTGTCAGCACACTGGATGTCAAGGGCCTTGGCAGGTGTTTAGTTCTGAAAAGTCAATTGGATGAATTGCCTTGTAGATCTTCATGTCTAGATTAGTTATAAATATGGATAATAGTGTACATATGCACTGGTAATTTTGGATTGAATAGCCAAATTGATCCATTTCTATCATGATTATAACTGATTGGGTTGAGATTCTTTATGCTGTCCTCCTATTAAACCTTCTTTTCATTTACTTTTTCTCTTACAGTTTCATATGTTAGACGGCTGAATATCCCCAGTGGTGTGGTGGGTGCCTGTCGTCTTGATTTAGCATATGAGCACTTCAAGGTATACAAATGACCAGAAACTGTTGAAACCGTGTCTTGCATGTGGCCCTACAACTTTTTGTTGATGGATGAAATTTCTACCTTGCACAGCAAAATCGCTCTCCCTACCCCCGCCCTGTGGAATTTAAAAAAAATGCAAAATATAATAATGATAATGAAAAAGATAAGTGCAAAAGAATTTTGACATGATGGACTATTTAAATGGAAAATAGTGTTTCTGGCATGCAGCAAGCACTTGAGGATGTAACCGATTCTGCAAGCATACATGCAATTATTCTTGTCAATTAATGGAGGGAATCTTCTAGTGTTTAGGATAGCCTTTTTGTAAGGTAGCGACAGGTAATGGAAATGTCCCCACATAAACTTTTGGCCTGGACACTCTTGAAATTGTGACATTGAAAATTTTGTGGATGTGAAACATTTAAGAGACTAGTTAGAGAAATATGCTTATGCAAGTTAGAAAAGGCAACACAAAACATTTCTTTTTGTTATTGTGTTTATGGGTCCAGAGACAAAGCAAGCCACAGTGGGTGGTCAGCTTGATGATTATAGACCCTCCAAACTCTATTAAAGGTGTGTTTTTATTTTTATACAAAGTCTCTAGGAAGAAATGACTAGATCAATCAGAGTAAGAACCTCGTCCCCAAGGGGACAGCCTAGTGGTCACAACCGCCCTCCCCAGCCTGGTGATCTCAGCTTCGATTCTCTGTGTAACCAAAAAAAAAAAAGAACCTCAGTTGGATATATTACCAAGACCATAGATATAAAGCTGATACTTGAGTGAAAAATTTTGAACTGCCATTGTTATGCATTAAGAGATACAGCTACATTCTGAGGTTGCATAGATTTAATGGAAAAGTGATATGTTTCCTTTCTTTGTATATTGAATATTTGTTTGTGTGGATCCTCATACTGTCAAGATATAGTTAGCTTATTTTCTATGGTTTGAGTTCCATTATTTCGAGTTTGTTACATGGTCCTTTTATTACAACCTTGTTTACTTGCTATGCAGGAGAAACCTCACTTATTCCAGTTTGTTCCAAACCAGAAGCAGGTAAAATGTTATGATTAGCTTTGCAAACGATTACTGCTTCCTTGCACTAACTTACTGTTCGTTCAGGTCAAAGCAGCCAACAAACTTCTTAAGAGACTTCCACAGAATGGTGGAAAGCAGAAGGTTGATGGTGTCCCTGTTTTTTCAGCTCAGAACTTAGATATTGCAATAGCAACAACTGATGGAATTAAATGGTATATTTCATTCTATATTTCAGTTATTTGATTTGGTTTTTCAAATTGTTGATCTCAGGGACCACCTTTTTTGTGAGAGTTAATTAGATGCAAAGATAATGCAAAGATATCATTGATGTGGTCTTTACGGGGATATATTTTGTAGCTGTCTACCGATACCTCCTTTGGCACACACAGACAAATAAATGAACACTTCATTGGAGAAGCATTAAAAAATTTACACTCCCGGTCCTGTTAAATAGGTACTGTGCATTAATCCATCATTGTCTTCAAGTGGAGGTGGTTTAAGTATGTTTTATAATAAGGGTTGTTGCAATGGCTGTCTTGGCGAAATTGTGGATTTGGAGATGTTTGTTCGTCAACCATCCAAGATGCATTTTTCCCAGATTCTGTTGCTTTTGACTGCCTTTATAACTGTTCATCTATTTGTGAGGCACACATGGTGTTTCTATACTTATACTTCTGCCTATCGTAAAACCTGAAGCAATTTCTACTCATTTAGAACTAAAATGCATTTTTATTTTTACTCCATTGCTTTATCTTAGTCTTATTTGATATTTATGTGGCAATGGAATAGCGGATTTACGTCCCAAGTGTTGTTATGTAGCATCACGGAAACTTTTCCTTTTAGGAAAAGAATGTGATAATAAGCCATGTCTGGTTATCCATAGCTAGGTCATCTTCTTGTGGATCTCCTCCCCCCCCCTCCCCCGGGGGCCAGCTCACCAAACAAAAAATGGAAAAAGGAAAAGGAGTATTTTTAGGTATTATGGCCATTGATGGGTGGTCACCTAATTCCTATTAAAAGCGATGAGCTTGTTTTGTTCTGTGCAGTTCAATAGTCCTGTTTACAACTTCTATTTTAATGTTAGAATTAAGCTGCACTGTTCCCCACACTTGTGGGATAAACTTGTTTTTGATGCATCTTCAGGAAATTGGAGAGCACTATTATTTGAATTTATCTTTTTACCTTCCACCCTTTTTCTCATCAACGATTTCATATCCTTCTCACCGTAAATTCTTCTCTCTGCTAATAAGATTCTTTCCCTATTCCAAAAGAGATAAAGGAAATGCTTTGCTTGATGATATTGAGGTGTATTGCTTCTCTTCCTTCTCCTCATTTTTTTTTCCTCAGCTTTAAAATTAGCGTAATTTGATTTTCTGAATTTAACTTCAAATGCTTATATTCAGTGGTTGATGTTAATCTAGGATCTGATAATGAATAGCATGATTTTTTTTCTTCCTATAGGTATACTCCTTATTTTTTCGATAAAAATATGCTAGACAATATTCTTGAAGAGTCTGTGGATCAGCATTTTCACTCGCTAATTCAAAATCGGCACCTGCATCGGAGACGGGATGTGATTGATGACAACTTGACAGCAGAAGTGGTTGAAGACAATGGGGATAGTCTCTGGGAGCCTCCAGAGGTAAAGAAATTATTTAGCATAATCCTACTTCTGATTTTGAGCATGGGAAGAAGTCCTAGTTGTATCATGATGAGTCATTTTCTGTTATTTCTTCAATTTTCTTTAAGGAGAGATAATCCTCACCCCAACTGCCTCCCTCTCTCTCTCTCTCTCTTTCTCTCTCTCTCTCTCTCTCTCTCTCTCTCTCTCTCTCTCGCTCTCTCCATGTCATTATAATTACCTGGTCAAAATGAGAATTTTATGACTTCCTAGCTTGTTAAAGGTGAGCTTGATATGCTGTGTATTTGTAGGATTCTGATGTTAAAATTTCTTCTTCACAGGTTCAAGAACTACTAGATGAGATGGGCCATCCTGCAATACCATTAAGTGTCATATCTAAAGCTGCAGAAATGCAGCTCCTTTATGTTGTTGACAAAGTATTGTTAGGAAATAGGTGGTTGCGGAAAGCTACTGGTATTCAACCAAAGTTTCCGTATATGGTTGATTCATTTGAAAAGAGGTACATACCACGTCAGTTTACTTATGCAGAATATGGATACTTGAATGCTGATATATGTATGTTAAATGACTTGGATTTACTTGAGATTATACTAGAACACATTGGAACCAGTAGGGGTACAAGAAGCTACTAAACTGTTTGTCATATGCGCCAATCAAAAGGTTCACACCGTCTACTTCTTTCTTGCATATTCTTAGTGTGTTGGCTCTAAATTTACCGAAGAACACAAAAACATGGTATGTGTGCACCCATGGACTCGGCAGTGTTGGCACATTACCTAACTTTTTTCTCTGTTTTATCTTGCGCAAGCCTTTTGTCTATTCTTGATTTCTTGTTAACTGTCAACCCATTCATTGCATGAGCTTTAAGTTTTAAAATAATATTATGGTTCTATTTATAAGATAAAGTTGAATGAGCAATATAAAGTGTAGTATTTGTAATGTAGTAATGTGTTCACTCACAAACATAATTAGTATATTAGAGATAAAATCATCTAACTTAAATGATGAGAGAGTGCCGATAACTTTAAGTTCTTGATCTAATATACTAATTATGTTTGTGAGTGAACACATTACCACATAACTAATATTACACTTTATATTGCTTATTCAACTTTATCTTATAAACCATAATATTGATTTAGTCATTTATTTTTCTTTTTATTTTTCTTTTCCTTTTTATTTTTATATCATTTTTATTTATATATATATTTTATTATTTTATTATTTTTATTTTTTATTTCATTTTTCTTTTCTCTATCTTTTTCAAATTTGTCTCTCAAATGGCCGGTCGACCCCAAATATAGGGATTAAGGCTCAGTTTGTTGTTATCTTATAAACTATATAATTTTCATTACAAAAACTTAGTTGTAGCGATAGTTTTCCGGTACCATCAGGCTATGATTCTAGTAATACAGTTTCAACCGAACAGCATGTCACTTGATGAATTTGTCATCATGGAAAGTTGGATTTCATTGCTCCCACTTGTGTCTATAATAATCAACCTTATTGGGATAAAAAGAAATAGGGATGCCTCTCGACTAAAATAATTCAATATTGTTAAGTTTTTTCAACAGTTCATTGTGTCAAAAGCCCTTCAGTTACATCAGCTTATTAAGCTTTCTCTGAGTAGGGACCTTTCTTTTGCACGTAATTGAGGGCAAATGTCCTGCATGTTCTCGTGTTCCGTGTGCTTGAGAGCACACATGTTCATGTTTGAATATTTTAATTTGGTTGCAGGAGTGCTGCTTCCTTTTTAAAAGCATCTGAGTCAACCAGCTGCATTACTAGTTTGAAAACAGACAGTGGTTACAAAGATCCTCTTCACCCTGGTTCATCGGAATCCAACCTCATAGACAGCGATTCTGTAGATCATCCAGTATCCGACTTCCGGTTTCCCTTCGGAGATTGGTCCAAATTTCCTTGGTCAAAAAGGCAGCTACAGTCTCATATCACACCAAAGACAAGGTGCTGCCCTGTTGGGTATTTTTGAATTTTTCCTTGGACTTTGTGCATTTTTCTCTGACTCCTTCCTTGCAGGACGGACAACTCGGTCGATGAATGCATAAAGCAAGAAATACAGCCAAACCCTTTGCTTCCAAAGATTACAATGGTTGGCATTTCTACAGGAGAGGCAGGTCAAATGACTAAAGCTAGTTTAAAAAAGACAATGGAAGATTTAACAAAAGAGTTGGAGCAAAGTAATCAGGGCAGTGGTTCTGGTGCTAATTCGTCTGGTGTTAATGAACTCAGCAGTGATGATAGGGATCCACTATTTGTGGCAAATGTTGGTGATTATTATGCTGGCATGGGAAAAACGGGTTCAGCTCGATGGGTCCGTGGTAGAAGCAGCTAAGCAATGCAAAACTAACAAAGTGCTTCCAGTACAATTGCAGAAAGTAAAAGGAGTACATGTATATTATCTTGGCAATACATGATTTAGCAGGTTCAATCTTGGCTCTACCATGGAACTCTAGATGTGCTGGTAATTGCTCAATGTAGAAGTGAGAGCCTTAGACCAAGGTTCAACCCTAGGTGTCATTGAAAATAGGGGGTGGGGGAGATGCAGTCCTGGCACGGGATGCCATTTTTCGGTTATCTGCATGTTTCTGATTCGTGTCATGTAAAGCCGAGCCTTCAATGCTGTAAACATTGGTCAATTGGATTTGAGGAGTTGGTGCTTGTGCTAATTTTGGATCAGAAAAACTTGTGTTTAAGATATATTCAATCGAGAATGGCTGATTTTTATATCTTCTCTTTCATCCCATGTTACGCATGTCACTGGATTTGCGCATTTTCATTACTTGTCTTGCAGATAGTAAATAGGGGCGGGGCATGCTTATGATTGTTCAATTTAGTTGATTGATCTCTTAATTGACTTCTCGTATGGGAGGTGTCCTGTCGGCACCTTACTACTTCCACAATTATGGTGTCTCATGTAAGATCCATAAGGTACTAACATGATACTTTAGCCTGATCGCCACAAAAGTAATCGGACACTAATGAATAAGAAATCTGACATTAATGATAATCAGACAATAATGAATGCGAGGGTGGCTTCACTCATGACACTTCATGTGAAATTGATGAGTTTCAATATGACGTTCTGCTGATTACCACTAGGGTGCCTAGTGATCCAATCACCACTTAGGTGGCCAGAGGTCCCAATTGGTCATGGAAGAAGGTAGAAGGTGCGGCTGGGTCAAGACAGGTCCAGCCCTTGCACCTCCAAATTCTTCCATGTGTAAGAAGCATATAGCTTCACCTGTTGTTTGACTTTGTATTGTCACAATCAGATGGCAATATGACTTGAAAGTAATCTTATAGGGAAAATCTGTGAGGCCATTCGTCATGGAAGTAAATTCCATATGTGGTAACTGCACCACTTGGTTATGTAATGATGGAGAATGCACAATCAGAGGTTGGAAATGGCTGAAAAGTGTATTTTCAATGTGGTACTGCCTTAGATAATTGTTAACCATAAGCAAAAACTAATATTAGTTAGTGTGACGTGGTGTGCAAGTGTTGGACGTTTGTTGTCCTGGTGTTGCTGCGAAGGATCTTCTTCATCCTATTTCTCCTAGTGCATGGCCCTTCTCTCTTTGCGGCCCACTCTAGTCATAAAGTGGTGGGTAGTGACTCTCTTCTCTCTCTCTCTCTCTCTCTCTCTCTCTCTCTCTCTCTCTCTCCCTCGACATGGATTGGATAAAGAAGAGTGATTGAACAAAAAGAGCAAAAGGAATGGAAGTGGAGAGATGTGTTGCTTGTAGATTGCGATATTATATTTTTGATAACAAAGAGAACTATGGACTATATATTGACAGTCACTTACATGTCCTCCTGCCAAACCCACCCACCCACTCTCTCTCTCTCTCTCTCTCTCTCTGTGTCAAACACACAGAGGAAAAGGAGGCCAACGGGTTCGTCACTTTATATAATCCAGTGATAAATAACGACTCTCCAGCCAATCCTATCATCTTATCCCTCTAAAGGCCTCCAAAAACGTGTGTAAGGCATCCAAAAACATGCGTTACTCTTTATCTCCCTGGGAAAGAATAAATGGGTGCTCTGATGCCTCGTTGATAACCCAATTTCTGTGTACGTTGTTCCATTAGTGAGAGAGAGAGAGAGAGAGAGAGAGTATTGGACAATCAAACTACAAATATTGGAATTCCCCTAACTAGCGGACTTTTAAGATCTCTCCTACAAAAGAGGCAGGACACAAGGCAAGCATCAAAGTTGATAGTGGTGGTCCCCCTTGTAAATTTATTTCTTCTTCTTTATGTCCATATGCTTCACCATACCATCTTCCTAGGGAACTCTCTTGTGTCACTGATTTTAAGAACTACTCCCTGTCTCATTGGAGACCTCGGTTTTATTGGGATATAACAATGGTCTGTTATGTAATAAACACATTTTTTTTCAATTACAAAGGAGGTCTGTGGGTCGACTAACCCATTTTTCTTTTTCTTTTTCTTTTTAGATTATAAGGGAGACTAATGGATCTAGTAAGGGATTAAGGAAAAGAAAAAGAAGGTAGATAAGAAGTCCTACGGTGAACAATCAAATTCAAAATCTCTTGGTTTTAAGTCTTGAAATATTATCTAACATGGGAATTTTGTTCTTTTTGATAGAGAAAAAATTGAAATAATATTTTTAGAAAGAGAAAATATGAAGTTAAATAATTTTTTCAGAGATAGAAAAAATAATGTATTTAATCTTAGAGAAATATAATTTATATAAATTCAAATTGAAGAGATGAAAAAACCATGGTTAAATTATAAGTGAGTAAAACTTAACTTGGCATTAGTTTTAAAGTGCGTACCAAATACAAAGAAAGGAAAAAACATTTCCCTTCTACCTTTCCATCTTTTATATTTTTTCCTCTAGACTGTCGAAACGCTATTTAAAATGTTAATATAGTATTTATTAAGAAAAGAATTTTAGTTAAAAATAACAAAAACAACTGAGTACAGTTTTTCTAAATAATTACTTATGAGATTAGTAAATTTGTGCGGAGACATACTTAGTTTTCTTTTTCCAAACTCGGGATCATAGGCCTTTTTTTGTCAAGCGTATTTGGCTCATAATAATATGATTTGGGGGTTTATTGTATATGTCTAATATTTATCTAAGAAATTATTTTATTTATTTATTTCATTTCTCATCATTTGACGAATTCACTCCCAACAATAAAATGGATTATTTCATCATATGGGGCCTAACTTCAGAGCCTTTTTCCAACGGGGTTGGTTTTAAATAGCTAAAATTCAGTTCAATTAAAATTAAATAGAATTTTTTTTAAAACAAAATTATTAGTATGATAATAATTTAAATTATTTTATAAAAATAGGTTTTATTTATAAAAATTTTATTTTTTCGATAAACTATGATACCAAACTAATTTGAGATTTTTTTTAATCATCAACGTCGTTGCCTTGATTTCAGAGAGTCACTTTACTATTTAACACCATTTTATTGGGATTTCACAACTTTTTGGGATTTGACTAATCACCACTTGATTGCGAGGAGAATCCTAAGCAAATAGACCTTTCATTGACTTCTATAAACAATGACTAGGTGTAATTACACCAACTTAATTAAATTGATTCTCTTTTCTATATTATAATCTTTTGGACTTTAACGTTAGGGTTCCCTTCCCGATTCCCTAATTACGGTTTAGAGATGAAATTAACTTTCCAAATTAATAATTTAATCTCCCCCAAAAGATTGACTTTTAAAAGTACATCACCTCATCAGGAAGGACATTGCAACAAGATCATTGCTGGGTTTGTTTTGGTTATTAGTATGGAATTTCAGAAAGATTCCCCTCACAATGTGACAAGAGGGTGTGAATGGGATTCCTTTTTTTTTTTCGATCATCGGTATTTAAAATTATATTTCATTCAAATATTTGAAAATCACATTTAAAAAACGACTCTTTTTTTTTTTCATTTTTAAATTTTAAATTTAAAATTTAATTAAAAATTTTAATATTTCATCATATTAGAATAATTATCGGTTGATTCATATTGTTACTATCGGAGAATATTAGTAGTAAGTTTCCCTGCACCTATGTACAATTTTAGAGAGGCAAAATTTTGAAATATTGATGGACTATTATGTCCTTGTCGGGCTTAACCCAAATTCGTATCTCAAAGGGGTATTATAGGGAAAAAGTTCGGAATACCAATTAAAAATATAAATAAGTTAAAATGAATATTATGTTATTGCCAAAAAGTATGAGACACCAATAACTTGTACCCTGTCTCAATTTGGGTTTAGGTCGAGGGAAGAGATTAATAAGAATATTATATTTTATATTTGGTAAATAGGTAAAATATTTTAGTTTTGATTGAAATAGGAAATCTAATTCCTTTCCTTCCCTTCAATTACTTATCAAATTGAAAGGAATGGATTTTCTGATATTTTTAAAAGGGAAGGGACGGAACGGAAGAGACGATTACCTATTCTTCTTCAATAATTTTTTTTTTTTTTTTAAGAAAAGAAACTAACAAAAAAAAAGAAAAAGAAAGTGTAATGCTGATTACATTTCTACCCTTTAATATACAACAATATTCCTAAAAGGAAAATGTAATATATCGTCGACGACAAAATATATGAAAGAAATTTTATTTTTTATTTTGCTCAATTAAAAGATTTTTTTTTTGAAAAAAATTCTTTCTATATTATTTGCTGTAAATTATCTTCTTACCAATGTAAAAACCTTTTTTATTTTTTGTTAAGAAATACTTTGCTCCTATAGTATTTTATTTTTGTCAACCATTATATATTACTCAATTCCAAAATTAAAAAAAAAATATATATATATATATATATATATATATATATATATATATATGTACACACACATACATATATTTCTCCCGCGTATGGATTCTGTTCATTGGATTCTTTTCCCCGGAGGAAGGCTTACACCTCAGCTCTCTTCATGCTCCAGCATGCACCCGATTCTCTCACCAAATTTCATAATCATATGTGATTGCAAATCACTTCTACAATTACAACTCAACCGACTTTTCCTTTTCTATGTAAATTGAAAAAATTAAATTAAAAGTTTTACAATATAATATTCAATTGTTTATCTTTTTTTTATATAAATTTCAACTAGAGTTATTTTAATAGTAGAAAAAACAATTCTTAAAAGTCAACCTTCTCTTAAATTAATGGTGGAGATTATAACATATCATCTTAACAGTATTTTTGGGTTTTTTTCCTCCAAGAAAACCAGACATTAAGGAGATATTTTGTGGGAAAAATATGTAGTAATTTCCGATGTGGGTTTTAGTCGGACAATGTTGATTGATCATAGACCGACCGTTAAAAGAAGAAAAGATCCGTGACAACATTATCCATCAATGGTAGCATCTAATCTTAACGGTCACGGATTCTCACTGATCACATCACATTCTCAGAAAGATCACAAACTTTTTTTTTTTTTTGTAATGCAGAAAAGAGGGGGAGAGAGAGAGAGAGAAGATTTTATTTTTTTTTCGAAGTGAAGAAAAATTGAGCAAAATCCTTCTTTTGTTTCTGTCCTGGTGGTGAATGAGTGGGATGGGCCCACCAAATCACAAAAGCCGGCAATAGCAGAGCACTGATCGTACGGCTTGCATAAGGCCATCGCACACGCGGTTCGAACATGGGAGCAATTGTCTTCGATTCTAGTGAGAGAGAAACAGAGAGAGAGAAAGTCCTTTTTTTTTTTCTTTTTTCTTTCTTTCCAATTCCTTCTGACAGAAACAGAGAGTGGACCCTACCTAAGATAGTATGGTGCTCGTGTAGTCTGTTCTCACGCGCGCGTATTGAGGTGATGCCGACACCTTTACTTTCTCGGCAGGCGCAGTATGCGTTTTTACAGCGGCCTCGTTTAAAGACGTTGCATGTTTCTCGACTCTCTTTTAAGCGCGTGAGATAAATCACCTACGACTATGATTTTTGTCTTTTGGGAGTAATCTGTTGTATGGATTAACACTTGATATCTTGCGGTTATAATATTCTATTGAGGTCCGATTTGAAAAATTAAGGTTGAATATAATTCAACAAATAAAAATATATTAAAATAAGAACAATCTATTTTAAAAAAATATATATAATTTGATGCTTAAATTTCTTTATTTTATATTAAAATTTTTTTCAAAGAAATATCATAAATAAAATAAAATATGAAATTGGCCTGAGATTTTAAAATAAAATAATATATCTAAAATTATTTTAAAATTTTGGGAAAAAAATTTAGGAATTACCAAATTCAAAAAAATATATATAACATAACATTTATTTATATTATATAATAATAAATTTATAAACCCTGAATCTCAAATTTCTTCCCTTTTTTTTTTACTACTCTGCTTGGTTTTAACCTATGTCATGGTTAAAGCTAAAAATTATTTTTTTAACTTTCGGCCTAAATATCGCAAAATGGGTTTGCATAATCCAGAGTTTTTTTTATTAACCCGAAATATAATTTGGAGTAAATTCAATATGGAGTATAAAAAAAATTAGGTAAACAAAAAAAAAAAATTGGGCAATTATAAAAAATTTTCTGAATTATCAATTTTTTGTCCAAATTCCTCATATGCTCACCCCTATCTCTACACTACCGATTTTTTGCTGCAGTCATTGCCTTGTCGTAGGGAGTTCGGACTTTACCTTCCAATCAAATTTGGGGTTCTTACATGGAGACAACAAGAGATTTGGTTCAAGTCGCTTATTATATAATGGGATAAGGTTACTTTGCCCGGTGATTTCACCTTTTTCTAAAAATTAGATGTTTTTTTTTTTAACATAAGTTATATTTTTTGGTATTTGACTACTCAGAAATTTGACTAATTCAGTTCTAACAGTTGTGGTATTCATTATTCTTTTCAACCCCTATTTTTTCATTTTCAAAACTCAAAATAAAGATAGTTTAGTATTTTATTATTAGATTTACAAAATATTGATAATAAAAAGTTATATTAATTAACTACGAACACAAATAAATAAAGTGTATGCCCAATATAGATATTATTATAACAATAAAAATATTATTATAATTTCATTCAAATTACTTTGAAATCAATTTGGATGTTCTTAAAAAAAATATATAAGTGTAGTATTAATACCCAAATTATTGAAAATCTTTTTTATTTTTCCTTGATTAATGATCTTTAATTATAAGAACTACAATAAGAATCAATATTGGCTTAACAACAAAAAGGGTCATTTGAAAGTGAATGCAGGAACATAGAGGGGAATCCCAATTGAAGAAAAACAAAAACATCACATTATTTAAATAATTAATTAATTAATTCATAGAGATCCAAAATGGTGAAAGGAGAGCGGACCTTGCCCCTGGGGGGGGGGGCTGCGTGCAATTTATTCTCCTAGGCCTTCCATTTCGATGTATGCCCCCGCCCCCCACACACGCGCGTGCAAAGCATCTCATAAATATTCCACACCCCAAGTTGGAGAATGTGACTGGAGAGTGACATTCACGTTTCTCGATGGAGCGTCATAATTGACCTAATAGAAACGAATCCCCACCTAGGGTTTTTGGGTCTAGTGGACTTTTCCTATTTTAAAAATATATATATAAATTGATTGACACCACCCATATTGTCTTAATTGTCTCAGTACGTATCCACAGAGGCGAAGGTTGTACCCTTTTGACATTTTAATTAAGTCAATGAAAAAGCAATGCCCTTGAGCTCGTTTTTCCTCCTGCTTTTGATCCACCAGAGAGAGAAAATTGTAGTGCCTGCCTAGCCCATCACCTCCAAAACATCTCTTTCTCTCTCTCTCTCTCTCAAAATGCAAATATATCCATCTTTCCTTATGTAAATAATTAACAATTTTTGGTTCCGGGGCCTCCCTCTCTCTTTATTTCTCTCTCTTTTTCGTAAGGCTAAAGTCAGCGCCGTCCTTTGTGCACTTCTCTCTAACTCCTTGTGCGCACAGAGAGATCAAAGACTGATCGGGGCTTTCAAAAAAGAAAAGCCTTTTTTTTTCAAGTTTCAAGACAAATCCTTGAATGGCCGAAGATTGGGATCTGGAGGCAGTCGTCAGAAGTTGCTCTTCCTCTGTCGCCACCGGTTCTTCCATCATCACCACCGGCACCACCGCAACCATCGCCACAAATAACACCTTATGCAATCACAACAACAATAGTAGCTTCGAAAGTCCTATGTCAAGTTTAGGGTCTATAACGTTTGACCAAAATGAAAACCCATTTTGTTTCCCGGATCTCATATTCGATAACAGCAGCGCAAGCATCAACCCCTTCGAAGAACTACAACAATTGTACAAACCCTTTTTCTCTAATCATCAGAATCATCAAACCTTAATCAAACCCCATCGTCAGATTAACCCACTTCACTCGATTTCCATCTTCGGAGGATTCAACGAGCAACATCAACAACTAAATCAACGGCTTCCCCAAAATCGACAACAGTTTCAAAACTCTAGAATTGCTTCCGACCACTCTATTTCAATTCCTCAATCTCAAACTCCAAGATCGAAAAAAAGGTACCATATAGTATTCTCTCCCTTACATTCCCATATAGATCTATTTACTTGTCGAAGAAGCCACTAATCTCTCTCTCTCTCGATTTAAGCAGGAAGAATCAACAGAAAAAAGTGGTGTGCCATTTAACTGCAGAGAATCTTACTAATGATATGTGGGCTTGGCGCAAATATGGTCAAAAACCAATTAAAGGCTCTCCATATCCCAGGTTGGTTTTCATTTTTCTCAATAATACTCCATTTATTTCTCTAATTTTTGAGGTTTAAAATTTAATTATCTTTGTTTCAATTATTAAAAAATGACCAGGAACTACTATAGATGTAGTAGCTCAAAAGGGTGTGGCGCAAGAAAGCAAGTGGAGAGAAGTCATACAGATCCAAACATGTTCATTGTAACATACACAGGAGAACATATTCATCCTCGTCCGACACACCGAAACTCCCTCGCCGGAAGTACCAGGAACAAGCTCTCCAGCGCCGCCCAAACCCCAGTTCTTGGTGAGGATGAAACTACTACGGCCACAAAATCAAACGCCTTGTGTGCTTCTTCTTCGTCACCGACGAGTCTCTCTCCTACGACGCCTTTGACGGCGGCGATGGAAGAGGAGATTGCTAAGCAGAACAGAGTTGAAGATGATGAGATGGTTGAGGCAGAGAATGATGTTGATGATAATGATAATGATGGTGATGGTGTTGATGATGATGATGATTTCTTGATTCCTAATATGGTTTTGGATGATGATCTCTTCATGGGTTTTCAAGAGCTCGAAAAATCATTCCCTGCTGGAAACTGGGGCGGTGGCTCCGCGGCCTGAAACGCCGTCGTCGGCCGCGGGTGACGCGACGGAAAGTTGAGATACTTCAGAATATTTCGAAGTTTCTTTTTTTTTTTAATTTATTTATTTAGGATTATAAATTCTCTCTTTTCTGGGAATGCTATTTTTGGCACAAATTAACAATTTTGATGTGATAAAAATTTATACTATATATACATTCTAAATCTTTTTTGTTCGGGGGGTGGGTGGGGGGGATATTGACAGGGTGTAAATTTTTATCACATCAATTAGTTGTAATCTTTGTGCTAAAAATCTTGGGCATTTTTTTTATTTCTGTCTCTCTCTCTCTCTATCTCTGTCTCTGTCTCTCTCTCTTTTTTTTTTTTTTTTTTTTGTGTACAAATAGAGCTGACTAGTCTTAGCCTTCTCCGGAGAAAATGAATTTATCCTATTAAAAAGCGTTACATTATAATTATATTTGCGATTTTTTTAAAAAAATTTTTGTGTTTCCTTTCATAATTGTTTGATTATAAAACCGCTGGAAGTATAAACGACGAGTCTGTCTCTCTCTCAAGTATGAATGAAGCTGTAAACTACGAACCCATCAACAATCATTCTCTCTCGTTCTTTTTTTTTTTTTTTTTTGGTTTACTTCTCTCTCTTTCCCTCATACTGATTTCATACTTCACATAGCTGTTTGACTTCATTCATTGTTTAATTATTTGCTAGTGTTTGCTTTCAAAATGAATTTATACTTCACAGAGCTATTTCCTTTCTAGTTCAGAAATTTTATATTGTTTATTGAAAGCTTTTTATTTTAATTAAGAAATATTTAAATTAGTGTAAATTAAAAATCACGAAAAATCTACCTTCCAAATTAAACCCGGTGGAGGTAAGTTAATTAGGTATAAGTTTCACAACCTACTCCATAATGTTTGATTAAAGCAAAGAGTATTAGTTTAGGAATTTTAAAAGATTTTGTGTATTAATCTTGTAATTAATTCTTTTGAATAGAATATGTTGTTGGCACATTTTTTTAATTAAATAAAATCTTCCATAACATTTATAAATTTTAATAGATTAACTAGTAAACAGTGCAATTATCAACTGATCCGAGTAATTCTGAGTTGAAGATAGGCACAGGGCAGAAAAAAGAATCCATTGCGACAAACGGAAGATTTCTAGTACTTGTCCATGTTCTTACTTAGTAAAACTTTATTAAACTTTTAATTTAAAACCGTGGGTGCAGGACAGTTGTCGGTTCAATATTCAAAAGAACTGTAGATGACACATCGTCACGGGACATGGGAAACCCTTTTTGTCTGTTCACACATTGAGAGAGAGAGAGAGAGAGAGAGAGAGAGAGAGAGAGAGGGAGAGAAGACGAATCTAGTTGTTTCCAAGGTCAAATCTATTTTAATCCTGGAATGGTCAAACATATTATATTTTATCACAGAAAAGGGGAAACTATTAATTCGATGGGAGCAACATGGAATTTGGATGTTGGGTTTTTGTAGTGACCATTGTTATGAGCATCTTTTAACATCATATGCGTCATTCATGAGGTACTCCAGAAATCTGTTGATGTTAAAATGGCTATTTTTGCAAGTTGTTATCTCACTTGAGTTTTTTTTTTTTGCTTTTGGGCATATAAAATAATGTCCCAACGCCACCCACCGACCGACTCGGTCTTCAAACTCCCTCTTAGCATTCTCTCTCTCTCTCTCTCTCTCTCTCTCTCTCTCTCTCGCTTGTTATTATTATTTAAATAACACGTCAGACGGCAAGGAAGAAGCAAGGAATTTGCCTTGGTCTGAAATATCAAGCTGAAATAAGATTTAAATTTTGTTAGCTACGTAAGCTGCGGCAAAAAAGAATGAACTTTATGAAAATGACAATAATTAATAATAACACAACATCCACTATAGTTTATACATTTGTTTATGCAGCCTTGTAGAGACACCCGAGTGGAAAATGGTTCTTGTTTAATTGTTTTTCCTAAGATCTTGTATTTAAATATTTTTGGATGCATGTATTTTCACGATCTTATGTAAAAATATTTATACGTGTGTATGTATATGTTCATTCAATATTACAATATATTTAGAAGACATAAATGATGGAGGAAAAAAGAAAAATGAAAATAAATGAAATTGCAACAATCAACAGAAGAGCCATCATAACCAAGAAATTGAATTTTTTTTTTATTTGACAAAATAAAATAAATAAGTGAAAAATTATACTGTGTGCTCTGTATTACATATGGCGATCTCAGGCATGCATACAGCTTCATTCCATTAATTGCAGATGATTTATTTATTTAGAATGTCCAACTATTCAAATTTGATAAAAAAAAAGTGTTGTTATTCATCACTATCATGAGCAAAAGTACTACTATCTCTTTTATATAGTCAAGATTAATAGTTTTATTTAATATGCATAATTAATGATGTAACGATTCTTAACGTAACTATTAAATGAAATAAAGTTATTTTCGAGTTTGAATGTGTTTTCTAAAAGAATTATCAAGTGTATTAATTATTAAATTGTATCTGTTTATACGGTCACGATGATTTTCCAGGCTATTTTTAAACCATTTCCTTCATTCAAAATATATTTTCATTGAGAAGAACAGAAATTAAAAAAAAAAAAAAAAAAAAAAAAAAAAAACAGTAACCAACCCAACAAGGTCGGAGTTCAATTGGGCTACTACAACTTGGCTTAGGCCCAGTCATAGCAAAGATTATGGATTAGTTTTGTGCACGCAAAATGAGATTAGATTTTTTTTTCTTTATTGATAAAAATGATTGGTATCTGATAATTAAATTAATTTTGATTAAAATTAATTCGAATTGAATTAGATCATTAAGGATCAAATTTTTCTCTATATTTATTTTTACTATATATAAAATTTAAATTTAAAATTTTATTTAAAAAGTATTAAGATCGGGATCGGGATATAAGAGGATGAGACAGAGATAGATTACCATCTTTTGCTTAGGTTAGACAGTATAAGATTCGCTGCTTAACAAACATATTTTCTGCTTGAAATTTCCATATTTACTTTCTACTTACGTATTGGACCCTTTTCATCGATATCGTTATTGAATCATTCCAAGCTATTTCGCGTATGAAAACAATTTTGGTTTTAAGCTCAATGCTGAGATTATAAATCAGATTTTGTTTTTGTTTTAGAGCTACTGGCTAAAGCATGAAAATAGAGTTGAAAGTGAAAGAATGGTTTCTTAGGGAGTATTGTCGTAAGTAGAAAAAGTATTTTCGTCTCTTAATTAGATTAGAAATTTGATTCTTTCTGAATATAAAAAAGTTATGTTTGGAGATTTTTCCTCAAATGAGCTCTGACAGTCAGATCGGTTTGGATTAGTTGGGATAAAACTTCAAATACCGAACGGTAACCTAGCATAGGAACCGAAAATATAAAAAATAATAAAATAATAAAATGGTAGGAGAGCAGCTCAAAGTCAATTTGAGAATCAGTACACTTTTCAAACAGATTGCTTTGAATACTACAAAAACATCAAACACATCCTAATTAAAATGTAATAAATTCATTATCAATATATATATCAAAATTTATTTTGATACCCTTTATTAATCATAGATCTAAACTCAATCTAACGACGGCTCTTTCTCTCTCTTCCCAATCTATCAAACTTTTTTTTTTTTTTTTTTTTCCTTTCTTCAAGCCTCCCTGGTCTCCACTTCTCATCCCTGAGTGCGAACAAAATTTACTAATTTATTTTTAAAAACGAGGGTATTTTAAAAAATTTAAGTACCCTCCTGTATTTTGTTTCTTATTAGTTTTTTCGTTATTATTTACTATTATTTACATAACTCATCTCTTTCTTGTGTGTGCAATTTTTTTTTTTTGGTTCCAAATAGTTTTCTTTTGGTTCTCTAAAATTTTGAATTTTAACAATATTTTTTAAATTTAAAATCTTAATAATTTTATACGGTATAACAAAATCCATTAGTTCTTATTAATTAATTATAGAAAGAATTATTTTTACAAATGCACATATCAAGAATTATTTATGAAAAATAATAAATAGAAGAAAGTATATCAAAGCAAAAGGAAGAGAAAATAAATGACATTAAATATTATAAAAGGCTGCATCTAATGTCGGCCATTCGAAGAGAGGGATTGTGACCATTATATTATCCTTTAAAATTTTCTCTTTATAATTCATTTGTTTGCAAGCAGGAGGTATATTGGTTTGATGTGTCACTTTCCTTCTTGTTATTTTCATACTTTTATTTCTCTTCATATTTGACTTTCTAATCATTTTCTTTCTTAAATTTATATTCTTATTCATTTTTTACACTTCTATTTTAGGGACTTTCATCTTTATTTATTTATTTATTAATTTACTTTAGACCCATTTAGAAAAGTTAAGATTAGACTTGGAAAGGATAAAAGTATTCACTTGCTTTTAATATCTATAGAGAGTTCTGCATTTGCGGCTATTTTTCTCAATATATTTGGAAAGAATGAAATGTTAAGAGTTTTCATAAATCAAATCACAAACTTTCTCTTCTTTATAATAAGATTGTTTTTATAATTTTTATTCCTCATGCTTTCAATATTTATAGAAGTTATAACTTAGAAGAGTTGAATGTGTATCAGAGAATAATTATATCCTAGTTTTTGTATTGCTATATTTATTTTTTGTCATCGAGGTCTCTTTTTTTTCTTTTTCTTTTTCTTTTTTTTTTTTTGCAATTTTAACATCTAATATTACTTCTTTTCAATATAAAAAACAAATTAAAGTTTGACATGGTTGAGTTTAGAGAGGTTTTCAATGTAAAGACTAGTTCAATCACAAATTTAGTTCCTTCAATGGAAAATTTTAATTTCTATTTATCTCCTTTATCATCCATGTTCTATGTGTGTGTGTGTGTGGTGTATATATATATATATATATATATATATATATGATTTTTATCTCCTTTTATAATAACTAAAATAAAGAATAATCGATCTAATAAAATAGAATATTAAATCGTTTAATTAAATTTTCGATTTGAAATCTGAAAATGGAAAAACTATGATGAAGAGTCATCCTCCATTCTAAATAGGATACGTTCAGACGCTCGAATTAAATTAATCGAAATATGATTTTAAATACATCGACAAAAATTCATGCTGTTCAATTAAAATTTCATGAATAAAATACGCTGTTCTCTACATTGTTGACCTTTTGTTTCGTTTACAGGTGCAAACCGCAGAGTCGTAAAAATTGTCTCGGGGTGCTTAAAATCACTCTTGCCCAATTCACATGTCAATTTTATCATTATTATTATTTTTTTAATTATTCTCACTATTAAGTCAATCAGGTGTGACTCCTACCAACTGCATATCGTTCTGAGAGCAACATCAAAATGCCCATAAGATGCAGATCCATGTATCAACCCATTCCATTCCAAGACACAACATCACGCTTGCATGTCCTCAAAAGCCTTCCGAGCATCTTCCATGAGGCCACATTTGCCATACAAGTTAACCAGGCCATTTGAGACAGATAGCTGCCCAGGCCAGATTTGAAGAAGTAAAAGTGAAGAAGTTTCCAAGATTCTACAGCTCTGAGGCTAGCTGATGCAGATAAGAAGCTGGCCATGCTAAACCCATCCATCTTAATATTATCTGAGCTCATAGAGCTGATGATGCTTCATGTCATCTTGTAATGACTCAATTGATTTAGTCTTGTGGCTAAACTTGTGTATGTTATGGCATCCCGGCTTCTCATCCTACCACTGATAAGCCAAGCATCAACCACCTGCTCTAGTCCAGCATAAGCAACGATAAGAGCATTTCCAACATTTATATCGTCCACATTAGTTTTGATCACAAATCGGTGAAGCTTTTCTGCTTGAGCTTTAGAGCTAATTTTACTGCAAAATCCCTAAGATGGTAGAGAGAGTAATGAGTTTGGTTTTACCGCTGCCGCTACCATATTCATGAATGCCTTCAAGGAGTCCTCCTCAAGCCCATGTTCAGAAAGTCCCATAATTAGAGAGGTCCAAGAAATGACATTTGGTGAGCTTATCCCATTAAATGCCCTGATAGCATCTTCAGTCACATGAGAGCACTTCATGTCAATGAGTGAATTTCCAACAAGTTCATTATTCTCCAGCCCTAGAAGGATAACTTGGGAGTGAATACGTTTTGCAAGTTCCGGGGCACATAATGTTGAACATGTGCTTAGGATCACAGAATAAGTGAAATCATTAGGTGAGATCGCATAATCTTCATCTCACGGAATCAATCCATAGCACCGCTCAAGTTTGCATTTTGACAGAAACCAGATATGATAGCTGTCCACCACGACACATCATATTCATCAGTCTGATTAACCATCCTCCATCTTTTGGCATTTGCCAGCATTTGCCATCGACATCGACGAGTGCTGTCTTCAAAACCACATTAAGATCAATTCCCCAAATTATCAATCAGGCATGGACCAACTTCATATGGTCCAAACCAAAATGACTAGAAGCACCCAAAAATGCTTCACGAAAGTGAACTCACTCGGGTTTTGTTGAAATAATAGAATTTATTGTACGGAGAAAATAAAAAATCTAAAAACATGTTAAGAGTCTAGAGTTATTATGGACAGGTGAAGAGTCATGAGTTTTCTTATGTCAAATAAATATAGGTTCTGCAAAAGTCATAGTGTGATTACTAGGTATCTCTTAGCATGTCTAGGTGCTATTATAAATTGATAGTTATTTTATGTAATATTTGAAGAGAGTTGAAGTCACCATCATGTGTATTCAATGAAATTTCTCTATTCTTAATATATTCTTGAGTATTCATATAGTTAATATGTTTATTCTATCCATATGATCTTCATCTTCAAAAATATTGATATTCTCTAGAGTAGTTCAAATCCATCAAATTGGTATCAGAGCAAGAGTGAAACTCAACCCAACAGAATTGGCATCGGAGCCTGAAGATCCAAGAGAGGCCTGTGAAAGGGAAGAAAATGAAAAGAGACTAAAAGAGGCTCGAGGAAGGGAAGAGAATGAGAAAAGAGTGAGAGAGGCCTGTGAAAGGGAGGATAAGGAAAGAAAGGAAAGTGAGAAGAAAATAATTGAAACACATGAGAGAGAAGAGAATGAGAAGAGACTAAAGCAAGCTCTTGAACTTGAAGAAATCAAGAGAAGATTAAAAGATGCGAGCAAATCAGAAATGTGTGAGAAGTTTGAACAGGCTCCTCGGTCAGATGAATGGAGGAAATTAAACCATGTTGAGAGGGATAATCATGGAAGGAACCCAAACGGGGCATAGAAAATTGAAGGGAGAGAGTCTCAATTAATTTGATATGGCAAGCAACCTAGATGGGAATAAAAATGTATAGGCAACTAAAGTAAGGTGCAAACATGAAGACAAGATTGGAAAGGTAGAAACAGCTAAGCAGGTCTCTAAAGAAAAGGATCGAAAAGTGAAGTCAGGAGATACTGAAAACACATTTGAAGCAGCTGAAGTTGTGAGTGGGTAGGTTGTTGGAAGCTCCAAAGTGTCTCATGTGGTTTTGGATGATATGGGACTTGAAGAAAATGAAGTCATAATAGAAGATACCACAAAATCATTGGTTTTGGATAAGAAAATATCCGGGGGTTCTGGTATTGTCAATGGACAGATGCATGTTAAAGAAGATAAGAAGGGTGAAAAAGAGAAGACTAGCAAGGAACAAGAGCCGGAAAAAGAGCGGTTGCAGAAACTAGAAGAAGAAAGAGAAAGGGAAAGGGAAAGAGAGAAGGACAGAATGGCAGTGGACACAGCAAGCATTGAAGCTCGTGAAAGGGCATTTGCTGTAGCCCGAGAGAAGGCTGTTGTGGAGAGGGCAACCGCCGAAGCCCGACAAAGAGCAATTACAAAGGTACAATAAAGATTGGAGAAGGTGTGTGCCGAGGCTAGAAGTTTTAGTAGAGCTTGGTTGAGATTATGCCTAGGTTGGTGTCCCCCTAGAATCGAAAAAGAAAAGTTGTTGATATCTCCGGATTTTTGAGAATCTATTGAGAAATCTCCAAATTTGCAGAAAAAAGAATCTGTTGAGAAGGTGTAAGTCGTGAGAAGGACTACATAAAGAAAACTTTTAAAGAATGGAAAATGAAGAACCTATTATCATTGTAAATGTGCAATTCTAAACAATATTCAAAGAGTTATTAGAAAATTTGAATTTACTTTCAGTAAGGTATGTATGTACAAAGTTTGGTCTAAATCATTTTCCTGATTTTCTTACGAAGGTAATATTTGAAGATAAATATGGAAGATATGAACAATATGGATTCAAGGCATACACAAAGAAAGATGCTGAAAATAAAGCAGTTCTCCAGGTAATAAGGTATTGAAATGTGTTTTCGATGTTGTAATTCGAGATGTGAATGAAAGAGAATTATATGAACTCAAAAATGATTTGGAAGAACTACAAGAATCCTCTGAAGAAAAATTTTGATGAACTCATGAACGAATCTGAAAAATTTGGCAACAATGAAGATGCATTGAAAATCTAAAAAAAAATACATATATTCTAAATTAAGGGGTGTAATGTTGGAATAATTAATTTAGAATTTATTGTATGGAGAAAATAAAAAGTCTAAAGGCATGTCAAGCGTTTAGAGTTATTATAGCCATGTGAAGAGTCATGAGTTTTCTTATATCAAATAAATGTAGATTCTCCAAGAGTCATAATGTGATTATTAGGTGTCTCTTTGTATGTCTAGATATTACTATAAATTGTTAGTCATTTTATGCAGTTTTTTAAGAGAGTTAAAGTCACCATCATATGTATCCAATAAGAATTCTCTCTTCCTAATATATTCTTGAGTATTCATATAGTTTATATCCTTATTCTATTCATCTGCTCTTCATCTCCAAAAACATTGATCTTCTATAGTCTAGTTCAAATCCATTGAATTGGTATCAGAGTAAGAGCTCAAACCCAACAGGTTTACCCCAGCTCTAATCATGTCAAAACAAAGATATAAAGCTTCATTGTACTTCTGACTCGAATATGTGAAGAGATCATTATTGTCCAAGTAAAAACATCACCAACATTCATAGGCGCAAATAACTTTTGGGCTTCTCAACATAGTCACCCTAGGAGTACAAATTAATCAGTGCACTACATAAAACCTCATTCGCTTCAAACCCAAGCTTTACCATATATTCATGAGCCCGAGTTCACCAACGACAATCCTCAACCGCAGAACAGAACAGATCTCAAGACACTCAAGAGCATAAATTCCTTAAATTCCTTAAGACACTGCCCGGTAACAACCATTTGACCAAATAGTTCAACAACGTTGTCATGACATCCACTTTTAGTATAAGCTAACAACATTCTGGTCCAGAACACTACATCCCTATGAGGCATTTCATCAAAAAATTGGCGTGCTTGTCGTACTCCAAAGAATTTTGCGAGTAAATTGTTGTTGAAAAACAACTGATCTTGAAGACACAACTTCAGTATTGAATTGTGCACACAAACACCCTCTTTCAAAGACCTTGAGTTGCATGGAGAAATGAGTGACAAGCATGTTTCTCCCAGAAGGGTAAGTTCGTTTGTACTTAAATGTTTAGGGAGTGTTGGAATGAATTGTTAGGAAAAATAATTTAATGTAAAACCATATCAAAATCGTGTTAAATCATTGGAATTAAAAACTTAATAAATTGAAATTAAAATTTAAAACGGATCAAAATTATTTTTGACTCCATAGCTGAAAAACTGAATAGAATGAAAACTTAATTCGACCTTCGTCTGGGTAGAATCCTGGTTAAAACCTTCCAGATCAAATGTATTCTCACAAAATCTCTCTATATGATGAAAGTATTAGAGAGAAGAGTAATACTCTGATCTAGGGACTATAACTCTTATTTATAGTTGTAGGGGGTGACTTTACTTCCAAATTTATAATTGAAATTTGCTTATTTAGTTTATTCAAGTTATCTTACCTAATTCACATGAATTTAGAAAACTTTTATACTATTCTTAAGTCACATTTGTCATTCTCTATTTAACCAATTATAAATAGTAAATGTCTATTGGTATCTACACATTTATTTATTTTCATATTTTTTGAGATATTTAAACCAAAATTATTGAATTTTTCAAATTTATCTGATCACTTTCATAGGAGCTTATGTTATGGGCATGATAGTATGCAATATATAATTATTTTAAGATATAAGCCTACTGTTGGATTAATGATCCAACAATCTCCCACTTGGGCTATATATAAAACTTTATAATTATGTAATTGTGAAACAACCGAATGAGCTTAACTTCTCTATCAATGCTAAAATGTATTTACAACCAATTCCGTCAATCAATCATTTCAACTTAGGATCAAGGTGACTTTTGTTGCATTTTTTGCAACTCAACCTTCAATTGTTACATAAACTGACATAACCGAATGACATAGATCATATATGGATGCATAACATGAAAATGTCATGCAATGTGATCTTTAACATGCTTATTTCCAACCGATCCTCTTTAATGAGATCATACCGAATCAAAGTGAATAAAAACCGAATCTATATTTCTGCAGAATTTAACTATAATAACTCAATATTTACATCAATAGAACATTCATAATTTACAAACTCCCACTAAAACTGTATATCCTTAAGTGACATTACGCTAATATGAGCAACATGCTCAAGGAATACTTTGGGTGGCAAACCCTTTGTAAGTGAATCCGTAATTATGGAGTTTGTTTATATATGTTCTATAGATATCTGATCACTCTGTACTCATTTTTTAACAACTAGGAACTTAATATCTATGTGTTTGGACTTTATCGAACTCCTATTGTTATTGGAATAGAAGACTGCTAATTTGTTGTCACAAAATACTTTGAGTGGCTTATTAATGCTATCTACTATTCGCAGTCCCGTGATAAAATTTCACAGCCATATTCCATGATTGGATCCCTCATGACACGCTATGAATTCTATCGCCATTGTGGAAGATACTATAAGAGACTGTTTAATACTCTTCTAAGAAATGGCTCATCCCGCTAGCATGTAGATATAGTCTATTGTAGACTTCATACTATCTTGCCATCCCGCAAAGTCGGAGTCAATACACCCAATGATCTCAAGTCGTTCCAACCTCCGATATGTGAGCATATATTTATTTGTTCTTAGTAGATACCGCAAGACCCAATTGACAGCATTCCAATGGTCCATTCTAGAATTACTTAAGCATCTGCCCAACATTCCTCTAATGTACGCAATATCCAAACGCGTACATACCTAAACATATATCAGACTTCCCACTACTGATGTATAAGTAATCTTCTGTATTTCCCGTTTCTCAATATCATTTTGGGGGCACTGTTTGAGATTAAATTTGTCTCCCTTAGATACATGGGTATCACCTAGTTTATAATTTTGCATGTCATATATTGTTAAGACCTTTTTAATATATCCCTTTTGAGATAATTGCAGAATACTTTGAGAATGATCTCAGTGTATTAGAATGCCTAATACAACAAAACTTTCCTCAAGATCTTTTATCTCAAATTTCTTAGTGAGAAAAATCTTGATTTCATATGATAGATTTTTATCGTTACTAGCAATCACTTGTTATCGACATATAAAATAAGAAAAATATACTTATTCCTACAGAACTTATGGTATATACATTCATCAACTAAATTTATCTCAAAATCAAAGGAGATGATTATTTAATGAAATTTAAAATACCATTGTCGAGATATTTGTTTGAATCCATATATGGATTTTTTAAGTTTGCAAACCATATTCTTTGATTCTCCCGACACAAAATTTTCTGGTTGCAACATATAGATAATGTCACCATTGAGAAACACCGCCTTTACATCCATTTGGTGTAACTCAAGATCAAAATGTGCCACTAATGTCATTGTAATCTTAAAAGAGTCTTTCAAAAAAACTGGAGAGAAAGTCTCTTTATAATCAATATCTTCTTTCTATGTGAAACCTTTTGCGACAAGACAAATTTTATATCTCTACACATTGCTTTTCGTATCCCTTTTAGTTTTAAATATCTACTTATAATCAATAGATTTCGTACCTTCAGGCAATGGAACGAGATCTCAACTATCATTGTCCTTCATGAACTTCATCTCCCCATTCATGGCATTGATCCACTTTTGAGAGTTACAACATTCAATGGCTTGATGGAAGTTGATCGGATCATTTTCCATCACTCCAATGTCACATCATATTCCTGAAGAAATACAATATAATCATTCGAAATTGTATTTTTTCTTTCTCTAGTAGACCTTCTTAATGATATAGGTTCTTAAGGTGGTAGAGTTTGTTATTTCGAATTGAAGGATTCTCCAATATTGTTTGATTCTATTGTATTTTGAACAGAATTAGGGATACAAGCCTGATCAAGTCCAATAACACATGTGGAAATATTAACATATTCCTCTCGAAAAATAATATCTCTAACCATATCTGTCCCCTGCAAACTAACATTCTCAAAGAACCAAGCATTTCCTGACTTAAAAATAACCTTATTTGTGGAATCATAAAATTGTACCTTTAGATTTTTCAGAATATCCTACAAAATAGCAACTAACTATCTTAACATTTAGTTTTCTTTCATTAGGCCTAAAAAGCCTAGTCTCAGCTGAACAACTCCAAATGCGCAAATGCTTCAGACTAGGATGTCTACCGGTCCAAAGTTTGTAAGGGTTTTGGTAGTTGCCTTAATAGGAACCCTGTTTAGGAGGTATGCTACAGTCTTGAGTGTCTCTCCCCAAAGTGACTCAAGTAAGGTAGAATGAGCAATCATACTTCTTATCATATTTTGAAGAGTCCTATTTTATCTTTCAGCAACACCATTCATGGCAGGTGATCTAGGCATGGTATACTATGAGACGATACCACATTTCTCTATAAAGTGAGCAAACGGTTCTGAACGTTGTTCACCTGATCTATCATTTTTGCCGTAGTATTCTCCACCACGGTCAGATTTGACTTTCTTAATTCTTTTATCGAGTTGGTTTTCAACTTCAGTTTTATAAATTTTGAACAAATCCAGATATTGGGACTTTTCTGTAAGGAGATAAATGTAGCCATATTTTGAATAATCGCCTATGAACGTGATAAAAGATCGTTGACCATTATAAGAAGCCAAAGGAAATGGTCCATAGATATTCGTATGAATCAGTTTTAAGACGTCTAAAGTCCTTTTGACCTCATACTTTTTATTAGTTTGTTTTCCCTTTATACAATTTACACAAATGTCAAAGTCTGTGAAATCAAGTGAACTAAGAATTTCTTTTGACACAATTTTCTCTATTCTCCGTCTGGAGATATGACCAAGTCTCTTGTGTTACAATGTGGATGAATTCTTATTAGTTAATTTGCGCCTTACATTTCGAGTACTAGTATGCACAGATTCATTAAATAAACCACAGTATCAAGTAAATAAAAATTATCAGATCCTAATAAAGAATCAGAACTAACTATTTTTGAATCAAGAAACAATTAACTTTCTCATTTATGAAAGAACAAGTAAAACCAAATTTGTCCAATATAAAAATAGAAATCAAATTCCGTTTGAAAGACGGTACAATAAATGTTTCATGTAGATTCAAAAAGAATCCGGTCATTAACAATAATCTAAACCTTCCTATGGCTTCAACTGGAACCTTATTGCCGTCATTTACGTAGATGTATCTTTCACTATCATTTGACGGTTGGTAATTTAGGCAACCATGCATGGACACATTGATGTAAGTGGTTGTAACGAAATGTAGCCACTAAGTATATCCTAGTACTGAAATTAAATTAATCTTAGAACAAACCAAAGATAGATGTATACCTTTCTTTGCATGCCAGGCGTGATAATTGGTACACTCATTTTTTTTATGTCCCTCGGCATCACAAAAGAAACAACCTTTCTTTTTCGATTCACTCGATATCTTTTATTGCTTCTTTTGAGGTATCGTACTTGTAGCATCCTTAACGGGCTTCCTTTCCTTGCCTTTGGTCGAGGCTAGGTGAGCACTTTCTGTCCGATCTCACTTCTACCTTTGCTCTTCTTGGATACAGTGGGATATAAGCTCATTCAGATACCATATCTCTTTCTGACAATTATAGCTCATTTTAAACTGATTAAACTGTTCTTGAAGAGATATTAAAACCAAATGCACAAGTAAATTCTCAGAGAGGTCAAGTTTGAGTGTTCTTAATTTTGAAGCGATATAAGATATCTCAATGATATACTCCATAATATTGCCTAAACCTTTATACTTCATTGACACAAGATTTGCCCAAAATGTATCAATTTCTAACTTTTCATTCTTGACAAACCTTTTTTCAATATCAGTAAGGAAATTCTTGGCTGTAGCAATAGTATCAGATATAGTGCCCCAAAAAGTTTCTGGAATGGTTTTCTTCATAATCATGAAACTAATGCGGTTTGATTTTTCCCACCATTCAAACTCCTTTTTTTCATCAAAGGTACTCTTAACTGTAATTGGTGGAGAACCGTCGGTTCTTAGCACAAAGTCCATATCCAAAACCTCGAGAACAATCAGAAAATTTTCTCGTCATGATTTGAAATTTGAGCAATTCAACACGGAAATAGAGTTGAGTTGGACATTGATATTTGTAGAAATAGTGTTAACTGTCAAAATAGAAAACGATGATCGATATATACTCAAACTAAACTTTAAATCAAAATAAATTCAAATATAAGAAATTCCTATTATAAGATACCAATAACTCCATTAATATTTTATATTTAAACAAAATAATTAACTTGTAAATGGTATCTTGATGTAGTAATCAAACGGTGACAATAAGAGTATGTCAACCAACTATTTTCCTTTGGGCTGATAAATTGATCACATGAAAAAAACCAAAAAACTGTCACGCATTTATTACTACAATATACACATGCAATTCCGTCAAATAAAAATCTTCCTTTGGACCAATCAGTATTCACATGAATTGCGTAACACCAAACTAAAAAAAAAAAAAAAAGGGAGAGCCAAAACGCAGCGTTTTGGCCCTCCCCAAATTGAATTAGGGCTAAAGCCCTAATTCATCCCACTCTCTCTCTCTCTCTCCCTCTTTCCCCCGACCCTTCGTCTCTCTCCCACCGCGGCGCCGCTCCTTCGCCGTGAGCTCCGCCGCCTTCTCCTTCTCCTTCTTCTTCTTCTTCTTCTTTTTCTTTTTCTGCTTCTTCTTCTTTCTTCCCGCGGCTCACTCTCCTTTCTGCAGTCGCGATCGTTCGCGATCTCACCTCCTTCGCAAGCTCCGCCGAGCGCCGCCACCGCGCGTAATCTCGCTTCCGTCCGCGAACAGCCGCCACCAGCAGCAATCCCTTCCTTCTGCCACCATCGCGCGAGCTTGAGCACTCCATAGCGTGATTCCTCCACGCGAGCCCGACCACGCCACAGCGCGCAATTGCTGCCTCCTCGCGCGATCGAGCCACCTAGTGCGCCCTCCAGCCCACAGCGAGAGCCAAGCCCCGAGCAGCACCCAGCCCGCAGTGGGAGCCCAGGCCACGAGCAAGACCAAGGCCGCGAGCACGAGCGAGGCCGCGAGAGCGCGGCCCAGCGCAAGGGCACGCAGCCCAGCGCGCGGCAGCGCACGAGCGCGCGCGAGCCGGCGCACTAGTTCGCACCAGCACAGCGCACCAACGCACGGGCAAGCACCAGCCCGCAGGCTCATCAGCAGCAAGTCCACGGGACCACCAGGCCCATCAGCCCGTCAGCCGCAGACCCATCACCTGCAGGCCCGCTAGCCCGCAGGCCCATCAGCCAGAGGCCCACCAGCCCGCAAGCCTGCCAGCCTGCAGGCCCACCGGCCGTAGGCCATCAGCCCGCTAGCCCGTCAGCCCACTGGCCCGTTGACCAGCGAGCCCGCCAGCTGTAGCCCACGAGCCCGTGACGGCCCGTGAGCCCGTGACAGCCCACAAACCTCCAGCAGGTAAATGACTTAGGGTTTTGCTTCTGATCTAAGTGTTTAGATCTAACAAATAAATTTTGTTTTGATAGGAAACCCTACAGATTTTGGAGTGATCGAAACGACATTCGGACGAGACTCGGCGTTTCGAGAAAACCCTAGGTGAGGAGATTTCGGCTCTAATTGATAAATCAGATGAATCTAAAATGAAAGATTTTGTATATGTTTAGAGTGTAATTTTTGAAACTCTCGTATTGATTTATTTCATTGCATTGAGACATTTGTAAATATTTAAAAATAACTTGAGAATTTATTTTATATATGCGTAGAATTTAAGTCCGCTCGGTGTGGCGGCTGCTCATGCTCTAGTTGGGCATGACAGTAGAGGTCTGTTACTAGGACTGCTAGAAACTTTATAGCCTTGTGTTGTTCTAGATGTTGGTTGTGGTATTTGTTGATTTTGGAGAGACCGGGATGACCAATTATTTATTTTTACAGGATGAATGTCATATACAGGTGAAATTGTATATGGAAAACCTCCGATTTATGGAGAGTTTCTACCCGATTTTCTGTAAAAATATAGCCGGTATCCAGGAACAACGGGCGACTGTTCAAGATCCCGGTTTGGGGCGTGACAAATTGCATACACACAACCTTTTATATCCTAAAAATAAATTAATTTTCACAAAAAAAATCATTTTGGTGATATGTTATTTCAATTAATTTATCTCGAAATATATACAAAACTATACTCATATTTGAATAATATCCGTAATTGAAAAAATTCCAATTTTATCCTAATGAACTCAATTTCTTGAGAATTGGGTTATTTAAAACTCAATCTTATAAACTTTAAATTGGGCAAAAAAAACCTAATTTTATTAAATCTGTTTCTATCATCTTTTTTTTTTTTTCCGTCCCTATACTTTTGTTATTGGCATAAAACCAAAGTTTTAATCTTTTACCGACAATTGTTCCAAAACTTAGCAAATCCTCGTTCTGTAGCAGAGGATACCAGGAAAGTTCTCAGATAGGTAGTGAGTTCATTTAGAACTGTTTAAGAACCAGCCAGCCTTAATCTTATCCTTGTCTTGTTGACAGAACTTTTCTAGACATGTCATTCCATTGCATACTAAAAGAATGACCAATTTTGAATATAAAAGAGACAGTAAAGAGTAATAAAGATGAAAATGGGTTTAATTGATTTCAATGAATTCCAAAACTTTTTACACCCAGAATTGAATCTATTTAGACCCAAAATGGCCCATAAAACTTTTTTTTTTTGGAAAAAAAAATATTGATTCTTTTGTGATGTGGGTTTGCAATAAAAAGAAAAAATTCTTTTTGATAGATTTTGAAAGTTTTCCTTTGAAATTGGCAAATCATAATTTAAAAGAAAATCAAATCTAAAAATTTCTTTCTTTTTTTTTAAATTCTGAAAATTTTTTATAAGAAACCAAATTTAAAATATTCCTTAACATCGAAAATTCCCAAAATTAGATTTGTAGTTATTAAAAAAAATTACCATAAAAAATGATACCCAAAAGAAGGAAAGTACAGCAAAAAAATATTTGACTTGCACCATTTTCCTTTTTTTTTTTTTTGGTTGAAAAGATCCCAAAAACTGGAAATCGACTTTAATAAAACTGAATGTCGACTTTGATGAAAACTAAATGTTGACTTGATGAAAACTTTCTAGAATTTTTTTTTATTTAAATCCACACCCAGATCCATAATAGTCATACATATTCTCAAAATTCATATAATACCAAAAATCATAAAACAAAACTTAGAATATGTATAAAAATTCCAATGACTCAAGCACGAGTGGCTCTAATGCCACTTATTGGGAAAAATAATTTAATATAAAACCATATCAAAATTGTGTTAAATAATTGGAATTAAAAACTTAATAAACTAAAATTAAAATTTAAAACGAATAGAAATTATATCTGACTTCATAGTCGAAAAACTGAATAGAATGAAAGTTTGATTCGACCTTTGTCTGGTCAGAATCCTGGTCACGACCTTCTAGATCAAATGTATTCTTACAAAATCTCTTTATATGATGAAAGTATTAGGGAGAAGAGTAATATTTTGACCCATGGATCATAACCCTTATTTGTAGTTGTAGGGGGTGACTTTTTTTTCAAATTCATAATTGGAATTTGCCTATTTAGTTTATTCAAGTTATCTTACTTAATTCACATGAATTTAGATAATTTTCATACTATTTTTAAGTCACGTTTAAATATTCTCTATTTAACCCATCATAAATAGTAAATATCTATTGGTATCTACATATTTATTTATTTCCGTATCCTATGAGATATTTAAATCCAAATTACTGAATTTTCTAAATTTATTAGATCATTTTTATATAACTTATTTTATGGGTTTGATAATATATAATATATAATTATTTTAACATATAACATCAATATTGGATTAAGGATCCAGGACCGGCTGCCATCTTAGATACCCATTAGTCAAAAGAGGCTTCTTAATTCAAAGGTTGAGGAATGCTGTGGTTTTTTCTTGCTTGATTGCTTTTCTGGCGACAGAGACTAGGAACAGCACGTCCTACTTCCCGACCGGTCACGGTCGCGAAAGTATTTAGCGGGGCGAAACACTGCGTTTTCACGTTACAAATGTTTTTATTTTTGTCTTAGTGTTTTTCATTTCTTTTTTCATTGACAGGTCATGTGATGCTTACCTGGGCAAGCCAGTATTGGTAATGTTAAAAGAAAAAAAAAAAAACCTTAATTGACCAAATTCTTGTGTATAAGTATATGTAAATATATTTTAATTAAATTTAAAAATTAGAATTAAATCAATCAAATTATAATTTTGTTAGCTCTCTTGCTCTCTATTAGACTAACACAAATGATAGTAGTTTGCTCTCTTGCTTGTAATGTTAATTAAATTTAAGTTGGCTGCAACAATCCAATTTTAAACATGTTGTTAAATTAGTTAAGCAGATTAATATATGTAATTAATTTTCTTATTTTATTTAATTATAATTTGTATGATACATCAGTCGAGTTTAAGTTTATGTAATATGACGAGAAAAAATTATATAAAATTATATAGGTAGACAATTTTATGTGAATTTAATTATAATTTGTATGTATAAATATATTTAACCATAGCTTTGAGTTGTCCCACTTTACCTTTTTTTTATAAAAAAAGAAATTTAACATAAAAATAATAAAAATTGGATGAATAATTTTTAAATTAAGAATTAACAAGAAAGACATGTAAGGATCATTGTTATTTAAAATTTTCATGGATCAGACTTTAAGAGTGCACATTTTCAAGTATGTATGCAAGTTTCCCTCAAATGATTTTATTTTATTTTTTAAATGAATAAACATATCTTATTCTTTGAGAAAATCTTATTTCTCATAGACTCGAAATTTTTAAATTAAAATTAACAGAATACAGATATTGCTTGAAACATTTTATGAGAAAAAAATTTAAAATAATTATTATTTATTTCTTTTTTAAAATTTATAATCTAATTAATAAAGTATAACTTTTGGGGAAAAAAAATGCTACAATTTTAGAAGAAAGTGAGGCATCGTCAAAACCCGAAAAATTGGTAAACGAAAAAAAAATTGAAAAAGTCGGCAAAAATAAAGCACGTGAGCCAGGGCCGAGCGTGTGCCTCCTATTGTCTTCCGTTTCTGCCCCTCAAAGTCTCGAAGTGTTGTCGAGTTTCGTCGACCTCTCTCTTATCTATTAAAACCCCAATAAGTGAAGCCTGCTTGTTTGCTCTAATCACACACTTCACAATTTCCCCCATCAATTCTCTCTCTCTCTCTCTCTCTCTCTCTCTCTCTCTCTCCGCAATGGCTTCCGATTTCGAAACTAGGGCAAAAGAGGCCTTCATCGACGACCACTTCGAGCTCGCCGTCGATTTTTACTCTCAAGCCATTAACTTCAGCCCTAAAAACGCCGAGCTCTTCGCTGACCGTGCTCAAGCCAATCTTAAACTTAATAACTTCACCGGTATTGTCTCTCTCTCTCTCTCACATCTTTCTTGTCTTTGTCTCGTACTTCGTTCTTTGTTTTCTTCTCGCAGAGATGCGCGGCTTTTAGGGTTTTAAACCCATTCTGAGCTTGTACAGATGAACGTCTTTGCTTTTGTATGTTGGGATTCAGTTTCTTGAGAGTTTGTGAATTTAGGTCATGGATACATATTCGATTCTGCACGTATACTTTTAAACCTTTTGTGTTGTATCCTTTTTGTACTCTTCGTAAGTGTTCCTTTCGTGTTGCTTATTAGCAATGACGTAGTCATAGTGCCCGTGTCGTGTCACTCGCATGTCAGGTGTCCATGTCCATCCTTGTTTCATTGTGGGCCGCATAGTTTGTAAGGTTCACGCCATTTGTTGTATTTAGCAATTGATATATCCAAATTTCTGTTGTCTTGAACACTTAATACCTCCTGGATTTGGGAGATAAGAAACTAGTTATAGTTGATTACTGAAGAAAAAGAGTCCCATGGGCTATGATTATCACAAAATTTGGATTTTGGATGCATTTAGTATTCTAAACATTCGGAGTCTATTACAGGAGAAAATTAATAATGATAACCAAGTTTTACAGATTCTGTATGCTAGTTTTGATATATTTGGTGGTCAAAACAAGTAAACACTGAATTTTAGTATCATATTAATATGTCTTGTTTTTATGGAAGTTTGTCACATCATTATCTTTGTGCTGTACCTTTGTCCTATATAAATATCCTTGTCTTGTAGTTTATGAGCATAAACTATCAATAGCTTATTTAATTTGCATATAAGTTGTATTACTCTGTTATTCTCTTCTAGCTACGTTATCTTTCATCACTATCTTATTGAATAGGGCTGAAGAGCTTTTAATAAAAGCATTTGGAGGTTGCCAAACACCTTCAAATTATGTTTAAGTATTGTCATTGTAACTTTATGATGAATGTTTGAGGTTCTTGTCTTCTTTTGATTATTTAGGGTCTCTTGATTATTGAGTGTACATTCATTTCCTTAGGGATCGTGGATACATGTTCAGCTTGGCAATAGACCTCAAAATCGTGATTGATCTTATTAATGGGGAAGTGAAGCAAAAGTTTTATGTTTTAGAAATGTACTATATTTTCTATCCGAGGAAGTGACTCTCCGGTGAATTATTGATATCAGGTGAAAGTTCTTCTCGGTGAATAGTAAATATTGGATTTACATAGAGTTAAAGCCACCCTGTAGTTTCCTGTAGAATTCCTCCTTGTCCATGCACATCACTGTCCTATTCGTTTTTGGATTTGAAAGAACTTTAAAACTTACAAGGCTAGATTTGTTAAACTAATTTCTAAACTTATGAATGCGGTAGTTGCCATGTTATCTGTTTTCTATTATTGTTCGATGCTTTAACATATGCATAACTTGAACTATGCAATTGTGTATTGTAGCACCAAGCAATCCTGAAATTGATTCTGCAATAGTTATTACCTTTGCTGCAATCTTGTGTAGAGGCTATAGCTGATGCTAACAGAGCAATTGAACTGGACCCTGCAATGGCTAAAGCTTATTTTCGTAAAGGGTGAGTACCTTGCACTTGAATTGACCTACTTCTCTGCATGCCATGAATCTGACTTTTATGTTCCATCAAAGTTATCAGTGATGGAGCTGGATTCTGGTACCCAGGTTGAAACATTTGCACTCTGGTTTCCAAAATTCCTTTGCATTTACAGAATTCATGCCACTTTGGTTGTCTACTTTGATAATCTAAGATTTGTAGAGCATTGTTTATTTTATTTTACAGGGAAAAAAGGAGCACCAAGGTAGTGCTCCTTTATAGCTCGGTATTCTAACTAAAAATAGCGAAATGGTCTACTTTGTGTGCCTGCCCAAAAAAAAGCCGAGGAACCAAAATGAAGGGATTTGAAGAACATATCCAGAAAAAGAAAGAAGGGCTTTTCTGTCCCCCTAAAAATTTCTTATATTGATTTCCTTCATGCTAACCAAAAAATTACAAGTGGCTCCTTGCTGTTTAGTAGCCCGTACCTTGGGGAAAGAACCTGTTATCCCCAGATTTAGAGTGCAGCTTATTGCTTGTCTGTTTGATTTCTCTAATCATACTTAAATTGCTTTATGAAGGCACTGTTTATTCAGGGCACAACCGTGTTGAACTGGAATGCCACCAAAATTGCATGATAGTTAGACATATTCTTATCAAATGCTCTAGTTGGACAATACTTTTAAATAGCAGAATGGGTGGAATGAATATTCTCACACATCTTTTTGTTTTTCTTCTGTTTTGTACCATTCTTATGCTAATGAATTTGTTGATTACAGAGAAATTATATACATGCATTTTACTTGGGTGGCTCACCTGTTTTGAGAAAATGATAGAACAAAAATGATTATTGAACGCACAATAGGAAATTGATATTATTATTAGCAGCCTCTAATACTTGCAATTTTTTCCTCTTGTGGGAAGGGAAGCATAACTCTTGTCTAGTTGTGAGTAACAAGCAATCTTTTCTAACATTTATAACATTATCCTAGCATAGGGAAATTAGGCGAGTTAGATGATGTGAATGAGAAAATTGGAGGCCATTACAAAAAATGATTTTCTTTCTGGTTGTATTTTCATGTCCAATGATGTCCACATTCAGATACTTGGAAGTCATGTCTAGATTTGTGTAAGACATTACTGGTATATGGTTAAGACCTTTTGGAATTCATATGCTGCTTCCTAACACATTGAACATTGTTGTAACTACTGATACTACTAGCACCTGGGCATATGTTTTGAAGGATCCCATTTCTATGTTGCTATCGTTACCATAGTAGTTGCGTAATTGTTCCCAATAAAATTCTTTGCACGATCATTACCACAAGTACCACCAAATCAAGCTATTTCTATTGCTAGTACTGCTATGTGGAAATGACCAGCCATTGCATCCTCGCGATGCTCTAGCTAGCCATGAACACCAGGGCCACCGCCATTTATGTGGACCCTTCTTTGTTACTGTGATCTATTTGTGTAATTTCAACCAACCGGTAAAAGATCCGTGGGATTTCTTGTATGGCTTAGTACATGTTCCATTTTTTGGGCTCGACTAATCTTCTGAAATCAGTGCTATTAACTTGGGGTTTCGAAATATTGAAGGTAATACCTAACTCTTCACCCTACAATATGTTCATTTGAAAACCGACCAATTTCTAGGTCAAAATCGACTACTTGGAGATTTTGCACTCATGCTCAACAAATAGGAAGGACTATCTCTTTCTGGAGCTCTTCTTGCACTTTCGATTAGTGTATTGTTATGTATTTAATCCTTTTTTTTCCTTCCAAAGTGTGAAATTTACCTGATTTTTATCTTAGGAGCATATCACATGAAAGCTGTTTGTGTGGCTGAAGATTATCTTTGCTACAGATGCAAATAACCTGATTCCTCCCATCTTGGAGAATGTTAATGTCCCCTTGATTATGCTTCTTTGCATTTTTTTATTTAGTTGAATTAATTGTGTGCATTTTTTCGATTTATCTTTCTTTCTTGACTTAATGATTAAGTTTAGAAATATGATTCTGAGTAGAATACCTTACTTATTTCACTCTTTATCTTCTCCGACTGTAGTCTTGCATGTATCAAACTTGAGGAATATGAGACTGCTAAAGCAGCCCTGGAGACAGGTGCTTCATTGGCACCCGGTGATTCAAGATTTACAAAAATGATCAAAGAATGTGAAGATGGGATTGCTGGTTAGTATGTGTATCATACTGATATGTGGGTTCTTTCTTTTCCCGTGGTTCTGATATAAACTGCTCAAACAGGAAATGAAATAAATCTTTTATGCATTGGACCTTGCCCATTTGTGTTCATGTTTCTATTTCAGTCCTTTTTTTTTGTTCATAGGAAATCTATAGTTGAGATTTGTGTTTCTATGGAACTACAAGTAGCCCTATTAATAACCGATACTGTGTGATGGTGACTAACTGGCGACTTTGTGCAAATCACCTGATATCTTCATTTCAAGAGTGAAATTCTATTCTTGGTCTATCGTGTAGTAGATAATGCAGAACATTCTCACCGAAGTCTTGCATGACTAAATTTTTAGCTACTATTTAACCCCATCGGATATCTATCCTGTGCAAAGACAGGGAAATCTTCAGCTTGGAAGATATTTAGCTTTATATAAAACTGAAGAGTCGAATATTTGAGTTTTGGAGTTGTTAATTCTTTCAGGAGTTCTTATTTTTTATTGGTTTAGTTACTTCATTGTCTTTGTTTTTTTTTTTTTTTTCCCCTTTCTTGACGTGATTCCTTGTTTTATTAGGCCATGGTACACATTTCTCCTCTAAATCTATCTGAAAAACATGGTCAAGATGCTTTATTGTGCATGGTAATTAATTTCCTATGTGGACTTCAAGCCGAAATTGTCATTGCCATATTTTGTAGTTGTATGAAATTTGATGGAATTAGTTGATCATATTCTTTATGATATTTTTAAAATTGAGTGTAAAATATCCTTTATATCATGCAGAACCTCTTCTTTTTTAGTATGTTCTGAGTAGCATTCATATGGTTTTGATAGCCCTTTATGCCTCATGCAGTCATCTTGGTTGGATAGAAGTATACTCTTCTTTTGCGCATGTCGATTGGTACCCAGAGAGTGAAAGACTGGAGTTTTAAAAACCTTTTTAGTGGTCTTGCTCTGTCTGGTTTTCCTTGACTAAGTTTTATTGGCTTCTAAAGCTTTTGTGTTAAATAAGAGCTTGTGTTCTATGTTTCCTGCATTTGCATTTTTTTCCAATAAAAAATTTAATTTTCTCTTTAGAAGCAAAGGACGTCTCTGACTTTTATACACCTTTCTTCTCACATTGAATGATAAGCTAGTTTCTTCATCATCACACGTCAAATGATAAGTCAGTATTCTTCATGTATACTGAGGCAAGCATGCATCTTTCCTGCCAAGGTACAAGCTTCGCAATAAATTTGGTTATGATAATTCTGTGGTACATATTTTTGGTCCTCCCTCTTGGGAGAGTTGGAAGCTTTTTGTGAGCATGGTTATTCCGTCCCTGTGGAAAAATGCTTTCTCCCTTCTTAATCAGTGATTGGTAGTAGTCCAGCCCTTTGTTTTCAAAACGGTTAAAGCTTGGGATATAGGTAAGATAGTAGTTATTGCATGTGCTTAGCAGATTTCTTGCTCAAGTTTTACCTTCAATAAAAACTGGGAATGCTATTGCGCTGGTGATTCCTCTTTTTTATTTGTATCTTATTTGTTTATAGATTGTAATACTTTGTTTCATCCCCCCTTCTCTGTTTGACATGCTATTGGTAAGAGAAGAACTCTCCTCGACCCAAAAAAAAACCAAAAAAAATAAAAATGTTACGCTGACAGGGTTGGTGAGTTGGAGAAAAAAATTTTAAGCTGACTAGGGTTGGTGAGTTGGAGAGCGAGTTTTCTGTCTTGTTTGTACTTATTCCATTGCTCGGAATTTTTCACCCAGATTCTTTTCACCGCTTCCATTGCGTTTGACGTTTGAATTTTCTGATGTTAAGTTAGGTGTGTTGGTTTGGTCTTGATACTACTTTCTTCTTTCCTCTGTGCTATAAGAGTATATCTGGTATTTGTTTGTATTTACAAGCTAAAGGAGATCTTTAAGTGGGGAATTAGACTTCCCATATTTGTCATACATGATCTTTTTGTAAATAATTTTCATATGTTTATTCAGAGGAGAGTGGTGTGCCAAGTCAAGCGCCAGAAAAAGCTCCCATGAGCACTGTTTCTTCTCCTGGAGATAAATCATTGGATGAAACTGCCATACCTGCAAATGATGTTAAGCCAATGAATGACATGAATCAGGTGAAATTTGCCCAATCAGCCAAACCAAAGTACAGGCAAGCTCTAGTTAAATATATAACAAGTACTTTTTATGTTTTTATGTTTTATGTTTCACTAGGTTCATCTTTCACAGTTTTAGGTGATGTTGTGACACTGACCTTTTAGCTTCCCACGAAATACTTGCACGCCTTTTCTCTGAGAAAGGAGACAGCTCATATAATGTCTAATACCAAATTATATTTCTGCAGACATGAGTACTACCAAAAGCCCGATGAAGTTGTTGTGACAATTTTTGCAAAGGGTGTGCCAGGAAAGTGTGTCACTGTTGACTTTGGTGAACAAATAGTATGTTTCCAATTAAGTTGGAGCTTATCTTTATGTATATGTATAAGTTTGAGTTCATTGTTCTCTTTTGTGAGCAGAAGTTGATAAGCTGATTGTATGCTAACTTCTAGTTCCTGCATTTTGTCCTTTGCAGCTGAGTGTTTCTATTGATATTCCTGGGGAAGATACATATCATTTCCAACCTCGTCTATTTGGAAAGGTAGTTCATGCACATGGATTTTATGGATTTTATTCTAACTTCACATTGTTCATTCTCATATTAGAGAATATGTCATTAATATATTAATTTTTTGAGAACGAGTTCACTGAGCTAGCCAATGGAGAATCTTCAGTGACTACATAGGATAATGTTTCTCTATTCTTGGGAATAAGTCGAGAGTAAATTTCCATATTGGTTCAGAAACCAGTGAGCGACATTTTTTATTTTTTGGTATGAAAATAAATTTTCAGTCATTGAAATTCTTGAAAATGGGATGTAACTATGGTAACATTATTATGGTTTTGGTGTTTGTTGTGTGACAAACAGATAGTACCTGCCAAGTGCAGATATGATGTCTTGTCCACCAAAGTTGAAATCCGCCTTGCAAAAGCTGATGTAATATTCTGGACATCTCTTGAATTCAGCAGGGAAATCACTGTTCTGCAGAAGATTAGTGTGCCATCTGGTAGGTCATAAGCGTTGGTACTCCTTTTGTTGAATCAAACCAAGGGGAGCATGTTATATTTGAATGGTCCTGGTAAGAGGACATGTTTTACGCACTGAAGATACATTCTGTCAGAAATTTCCCATTCCATTTTGGCTAATTTGAAGCGGCTTGAAGTACAATGATGAATGTATCCAACACCCATGAATGTCTTGGGCACTTCTCACATCTGGAGAGACCTTAGTAGTGCTGGATTAGGTCCATGAGAGTTCCTTGTTTTGCATATTGCGTTTTCTAATAAATTATGATCTGTAGCTCACACATTTGAGAATTATTGCACCGTTTTCTTGATTGATGTTTCACAGATTCTGGTTAATTATTGCAGGCGCTGGATCTCAAAGGCCAACATACCCATCATCAAAACCAAGAAGAGTTGATTGGGATAAGCTGGAAGCTCAAGTGAAGAAAGAAGTATGTATCATTTTTTTTTATTTACATTCAACTGAGACTTTGACACTTTGGTAATTTTAATTTCAGGAAAAAGATGAAAAGCTAGATGGAGATGCGGCTTTGAACAAATTTTTCCGTGACATATACCGGGATGCTGATGAGGACACTAGAAGAGCCATGAAGAAATCCTTTGTAAGATATCCCTTCATTCCTTCGTACTTTTCTCTTATCCTTCTTGAGCATAGTTCAGGATCCAAAATTTGATTATTGTTGATTATTTATGATGTTGGTTATTTCATGTCAATTGTCCAATGGTCATAAAAGGGAAAATCTAGAACAATCTCACATGGTAGTTAACGAATCCTCTCTTCCCACCATAACCACCTGTACACATGGTATATGAAAATAAGAGCTCAACACGTGCACCAAGAATAAAATATGCAAACCAGAAAAACTGAGAAAAAGGATTTTGTGATGTGAGAAATTATATTGTGAATAATCAAAGTTTAATTGATGGAGTATTCAGTTAGTAAATGCTGTGGTTCTATTGTATAGGTTGAATCGAATGGGACGGTCCTATCTACAAATTGGAAAGAAGTGGGAGTGAAGAAGGTGGAGGGAAGTGCCCCCGATGGCATGGAGATGAGGAAATGGGAATACTAGCTGGTAAGAGTTTATTTAATTGTGACTTCAGTAGATTTTGATTTGATGGCTTTTAATTCCATTTTTGTCTTCTTTTCAAGCAAATAGTCCTTTCTGGGGTGGTTGTGCTTGAATGTCCATATTTATTATACAGTGAAATTTATAAGTTGCTTATTTTATATTCTTTGAACTCTTTTTATATATATATATATTTGCTTTGAACTCTTCTCTTTCCATTTTTTTAAGAGGGGGGGGGAGTAAGATATGCTTTGAACTTTTTGTGATGTTCACTTCTTGACTTTGTTCTGAATATATTTTCTAAAATTTTTACTTTTGATTTTTGTCCAATTGTGTGATTGAACCACGTTGAGGGTGACTTTCTCTTCCCTATAAATTGATAAGCCCCCAATCTAGTGCTTTGATTTTAAGATCTCGAAGTACTATGTTAAAGGTCTTCACGGGCTGACCTCTTTGTCAAAATGATTTTTCCCAATTACTCAGGATTTTTTTTTCTTTTTTTGGCATGATTCCTTAAAACTAAAGATTGCTATGCTGTGATGATGTAAAGATGGTTTTTTTTATTATTTTTTATTTTTGGGGGGATAGATGTAAAGCTGGTTTTATACCATGTGCTTCAGTAAAGAATCAGTTGCAGCAGCTTGTCTAGTAGCATTTTTTAAGCCCATTAAACAATCCTCTTGTCTCATATTAAAGTTTCTTCTACAGCCCTAATTTAGTCGAATGAAATTAAATATACACTTGCTTTAGTAATGGTAACTATACTTTAAACTTGACATTTTGTGACAAGTTAGAACTTTCGTAGTAATTGTTCAAACAGATAAAAGCTCTTGTTACTTTTATTACTCTTATTAGTTTTATTGTTATTATTTTTTTTTCTGGAAAATAAAGTTGAGTGGGGGAATATATGAACTCGTGCTCGCACATGGAGTGGGAAATTATAAGTTGTCCCTTGTAATACACTGTATTCGAATATGGACTGTATTGCTATTGGTGGCTAGGCAAGATCAATCTTTTTCGAGAGCAAGTGTGTGTGCCCTACAGCTCATGGTGGGGAAGAGTGTGTGGCATTTCATGTCATGGTAGCCAATTTAGTTGAAAGAGGTGCTTGGCTGAGGTTGGGGATCCGGCCAATGATCTAAATTGAACCCTAGGGATATGTTTTGTTTGGAGGAAAAAAATTTTGAAAGGGAAACATTATAAGAGTAAATATAATTCTCTGTTTTTTCATTGTTCAGCTCAACAGTATGGTATGGATAAAAGATAAAAAGTGAAAAGATTAGATGTTAATAGTAATTTAGTTCATTTTAATTTTTTTCTCCTTTCAAAAACATAATTTAGTTTCTATCTCAATTAATTTACATTTATTTTTATATTGATTTTGAGTCTTCTCTCTAAAAACACAAAATTTAGTTTTTTTGTCTCTAAAACAAAAAACGTTAATTTTTTTAATGAAAAATCAATCTAATTTAGATTTTCTCTTTTCAAACATATTAATTTTATGTTTTTTCTCTTAACAAAGAAAATTTGTTTATGTTTTTTCTTTCTAAAAACAATTATATTAATTTTATTTCTCTAAAAAATTAATTTAATTCACATTTTATTTCAATAAACATATTGATTCTAAGTCTTTTCTCTCCACGAAGACAAAGTGTTTTTAAATACATTAATTATCTATGTAAAAAATTAATTTACTTTATATTTTTCTCTAAACAGATTGATTTTTAGTTTTACCCTTTTTTTTTAAAAAAAAATAAATTTTCTTTTTTTAAACTAAACATATTTTTATATTTTTATTATTTTTGTTATTTTCACTTATCACCCTATCCACATTAGGATAACATTTACCCTATAAAAATTAAGAGAAAAAAATTTGGAAGTCAAACACTCTTTAAGGAAAGAAAATTTTTAATTTGTGATTTTTTGCATCTTTTCTCTCCTACCAAATATGACCTAAAAGGGGGAAAAAATGGAGAAACCTGCATTAGTACTTCTCGTAATTTATGCTACTCGTTTTTCAAGACAAAATTAAAGAAATGGATGAAAAGAAAATCATAATTAATTTTTAGGATTAATTGCTTTTCACCATATTTACCGTATGACACCTTTGTCTTCTTCGTGATTGTGCAGGTGTGGTGTAGGAGGAAAGAGGAGGGAAAATGAAGAGAGGAGAGAGGAGGGAGAACCAGCGGAGGAGATCAGGGAGAGAAAACTGGTGGATGCCGAAAGAAGAGAGAGGAGAGAGAGAGAGAGAGAGAGAGGGAGGGAGGAGAGAAAACCAGAGTGAACAAGGACTTTAATTAGCTATTTCTTTTGTGCTTTGTTTTGCAAAGAAAAGATCACTGAAAATGACGTTTTGGGGTTTGTTGTCAGTGTCTATATATATTGAGACCCTTCTCTTTGGACTTCGGTTCAGATGCTGAATTTTAGTTTTTGAGCAATCGTAGGTTTTGTGTTTGATTATATGATTATGAGAACTTGTGGTGTTTGAAGTTTTATAAAGTGGATTTTTTTTTTTGGTTGTACAAGAATTTAAATTTAAAATCATTATGTTGGGATGATGGTTTGTATCACTAAGCTATTTTCTTCGGAACTATGAAGTGGGTTTCTTTTAACTGCTCAAATGGACCGATGGAAGATGATGGTTTGTATCACTAAGCTATTCTCTTCGGACGTGATGGAAGATGCTGCCATTCCTGGTACACATAAGTCCTTCACCATAAGAAAATCCAATGATTAATCTGTGGTTGTCTCAAATCCTTTCACGGCTCTTTCTATAGATCAGCCTCCACTTATAACTGGTTTTCAAGAGCCGAATATGAAACCGGTTCGATGGACCGAAGACCCAGACAGAGTCTCGAACCCGACCTTCGACCACCACAACAATGTTAAAAAAGAAAGCTCCTAAGAGTGTTACCTTTGATAGTTTCTCTGACGCCTAATCAAACTAAGACTATTGTCTAGTCCGTTACTCCAACATTTACCTTTTTCTTAACTAAAGTTACCTTTGATATACTTAAACCTCTCACATAAACCAACCATGTTCCACAAAAGCTTCAAACGGCGAACCTTCCACTTCTTAATAAAAAGTCTACATAATCGTAGTCTTTCTTGTCTTATGATTGACTAGCTGTTGTTTTTTATTGTCTTATCTTCGTTTGCCATTTTTTTTGGTGGCTCTAACGCCTTGTGCCTTGCGTTGGTTCCCCCTCTAAAGCACCCCCCCAAAAAAAAGTCGTAAAAAGGGTAACAACTTAAATTTAAATTTTAAATTAATAAACAAATTCTTATTTTACTTCTAATTTTATAATATTATAAAAATTGTAGAATGGTCGGGATTTTTTTTTCCCCTTCGCATTATATAGCATTGTGTTGCGTGAAATAGTTGATTTCCCGGATTTATTCGGGGCTTTTAATGTGAAAGCCGATGGCTATCAATATTGATGGGTTCGGTAGAATCGTTCATATGATTAATTGAATAATTTAGTACTCAAGGGCTTAAAAAATGAGAGAGATGCACTGAAATGATCCAGAAAAAAAATTTTTTTTAAAACAATCCGAATCGAAAATTTTTTTTCTAAATAATCCGAATTTATTGGGAATTGAAGACGTGACACACTGTATCGCGTTTTCAACCAGCGACAAAATCCAGAGAGAAAGAGAGAGAGGAGTACGGGGGGAGGGAGAGAGGGGAGGAGAGCGGTGGGGGCGAAGGGGGAAGGGAGGAGCTCGGCAGGGGGCGGGGGGAAGGAGAGAGAGGGGAGAACCACGGCTGGCGGTGGGCGGCGGAGGGGGGAAGGAGAGAGAGGGGAGGGGCACGGCGAGGTACGGAGGAGGGAGGGAGAGAGAAAGGGAGGGCCGCGGGGGCGGAGGGGGGGTGAGAGAGACAGCGGCTCTCCACCCCCTCTGCCCACCAGTGGCCCTCCGCCCCCCGCGGCTCTCCTTCTCTCTCCCTTCCCCCTCCGCATTCTGCCGCGCCCCTCCCCTCTCTCTCTCTCCTTCCCCCTCCGCCGCCCGCCGCCCGCCTCCCGCTGCCAGCCCTCTCCCCTCTTTCTCTCTCCCTCCCCGACGGACCCCCCGCCACCCTCCCCTCTTTCTCTCCCTCCCTCCCCCCTCCGCGACTCTCCCCCTCTCTCTCCCTCCCTCCCTCCTCCGCACCCCGCCGCGGTCCTCCCCTCTCTCTCCTTCCCCCGCCCCGCTCCTCCCTCCCCCCTCCGCCCCCCGCCGCTCTCCTCCCCTCTCTCCCTCCCCCCTCCCTCTGCCCCCGCGGACTCCTCTCTCTCTGGACTTGATCGCGGGTTGGAGACACGACACATTCCAACTCCCGACAAATTCGGATTATACTTTTTTTTTGGGTCATTTAGGTACATATCTCTAAAAAATGACACCAAGAATTTGGAATTTTGGATATCATTTTTTTAGAAAGTACTCGAGATCCTTGGCTATCTTCCTTTTTTAGGCCTTTGGGTAACTCCGGAACATATACCAATCGGAAATCCGTGGCTAATTTCGATTTTGCAGGAGCAGGGCCTCTTGTCGAGGTGGGGTGCCATACGGCGACACATTTGTAGAGCCATGTCAAATGAATTGGGGGTTTATAAATTCAAGCTATTTGAATTGGGGGCATTGGGCATTAGTACGCTAGTTGGATCACATTCTCTCCGTTCTTTTAGGTACGCTTCTCTCTCTCTCTTTACCTACCTTTAGAACACTCTTCCGTTGAAAGTGATTTTGCTTCTATTATTTGTCGAACATTTCAAAATGAAAAGTTTTTTGGATGATGTTGGGGGAGTGTGTTAATTGTTAGTCTTTTGGAAGAGGAGAATCAGTCTTGCTTCACAACGGTTGTTGATTTTTCTATCGTAGAGATAAGAATTGTGACATATTTGAGAAATACCTTTTTCTTGAATGTGTCCATGTTTCCGATTTAATTGCTCATAATTTCAGAAGATGATTGGCTGCTATAAGATGTTGAATCTTGAGGAAACATGTTAATCTAACAATGAGAGGGACCGAAATTTAGTGTCTTATTGAAATCCCTAATTAGGGTTCGCTTGGCTATTTTATTTTATTTTATTTTATTTTATTTTTGATATAAGCTAGTCTTTAATTTTGCTTTGGTAATGATATTGTATTGACGAATTGAGTAAGATTATTAAACATAAGATCACTTTTGGAGTATGTGATGCTTTCTTTTGGTCTGGTGACCAAGCTGATGTGACTATGTTGAGAAATTGATCATAACATCTATGCATTCCTGAAGAATATTTGGAATGCTTTTGCAACATTATAAGAACTTTTGCATATTGATGTTGCAGATTATTTTGGTCACTCATCCTATGAGTGGTGATCCTCCGGATTGCCTCAAGTATATTTATAACTTGTATGTGGAATATGTCTTTCAAAAATCCTCTTTATTCTCCAGGAATTCCAATCAGGTGAGCAAAGAACTGGCTTATCATTCTCTGTTATTATTTTTGTAGACCTTGCTGCTTGCCCTCCAATAATTTACTTTATCTTTCAATGTTGGGGAAGTAAATTTGGAACTACTAGTGTTTATGGAGCAATTCGTTAGAGCATTGAGCATGGGCTATAAATGGCAAAGGGTCTGTTTATATTAGCCAGTGAAGTTTTATTGGCTGTTTTTTCTTTGTTCTATTTCCTTGTTTTGTTTTTCAGAATGCAAATAGGTAGAAAGAAAACATATTTTGTAGCCATTATTTCTAATGACGTGGAGAGCAGGGACTAGGAGATGTAACCTTATGTGATTACACATAGACATGCATGCACACACATGTCAAGGATGCTTGGCTGTTAGCTTCCTTGGGGAAATGGATGCACATTACATTTATAGCGGCTTCCATGCTCAATGGCCATTCTTGTGGCAGGATTTCTGGTTCCTTTTTGACTGCTAGTCCAGAACCAATTTAATGTCTCTCTTTTGGGCTGTTAAGATGTATATTATCATCACTGTACCACTTCTAGTAATGCTTCACCCAGAGCAGTCAATACTCTTTGAAAATTGCATGCTTTTGGTAGAAATGTGTGCGGGGTTCGTATTCTTGTCTTCTGGTAAAACCTTGTCGCATAATCATCTCACTTCCTGTAGATTAACTAGAACTCTCAGCTGATATACGGATCATTAATTGGTGCACATCGTGGTTTTATTCTGGCAAAATATCTAATATAATATTGTTGGTTTTTGAGGGTTTCCAATCAAAACTTAATTTAGGTTGATAAACTTAACTATGTATCTTTGCAGGTTTGAGCTATTCAATTGCAATTGCTTGATGCCTCAAGGTATTTCCTTGCACTATCCTTTTAATTCCAACATCTCTACCATTTTTTTTAATAACACAAAGGTAAGCTCCAGTCTTGAATATCTTAGGGTGTTTTCCCCGGACCTGTCCTTTGGCGTAGTTGGTAATTTGGTTAATTTGATAGATGATGAAGTGACATACTTTAGATACAGAACTCAGAACATCCATGTGCAGACTCCGGTCCCTGATAGCGTAATGTGGAAGTTGTCGTTCTTTCCCCATGCACCAGAGGTTAGATACTGCAAGAAAATGTCCTGTATCAGAGGCCCCTGGGCAGGACCTGGGGGGTTGATAATTGTTACAGAGCTTTTTGGCCTGGTTTTGGATATATCAGTCTTTTTCTCAAGTCTTTTAGTAAATTCTCCTTTATGAGCTTGTCTTAAGTTTGTTAATTTAGATTTACTTTGTGGCTACAACTCGTGGTTCTGGAGGGGGAAAAAAAGAACTGTTTTCAGATTTAACACTCTCTCAAGCTGAAAATTTCACTTTTTTGAGCTAATTTCCATTTTCCAGCGTAAGTGATGTTCTATTCATACTTGAATATCTGAAAGTGTGGTGAGCCATTGTAATGCAATGCCCCATTATGGATGGTTCCCAGGATTGTTTTACAAAAATATATGTGGTATATTGTTATCTGTTTTGGTTGACACTTGTTTGATGGAGATAGTGCATGGAATATTTCTGGCATTCATTTGTAGGAATCGGATATTTGGTGCAAATGAAAAGGTCTCAAGGATACGCTTGGGATCTTGAATTCAAATATTCATGGTTACCATGTAAGAACCCTTTTCTTAAAATAGTTATATTCCATTCATGATGTTATTCGTGTTGGCTTAATCTTGAGACTTACCTTTCGAGCCACTCCTGCACCTCTTTATCTTGGTTCATATCATAGTGAATATGATGTTTGTGAACTGCTAGCTCAAAAAGTGACAAGGCCATAGTGATGGACCACTTGTTAAGACTTTTAACGTATTACCTTTAAGTGGCTAAGAAAGCATTTGATTAGGCCGACAAACAACCACCGCTTATATATCAATTTCTGACTTCGAATGTCACAAAAAATCTGTAATGTTGAAGCCTTAATATTCAACACAATGAAAAAAGGAATAAAATAAGATAAATTCAATCATTTAGATTTCTCTCTTACAAATTAGGAACGAACAAATAATTCATGGCCAAGTTCGTGGCTAATTAGCCAAGTTCGTGGCTAGTTAGCCACGAACAGAATGTTCTTTGCTAATATTAACAACAAATAGATTGTTCATGGATAAATTTAGCGACGTATGTGGCTTTCGTTGCTAAATTAGTGACAAAAAGTCCATTTATAGCTAATTTTAGTAATGAATCGTGTGTCCGTCGCTAAATTTAGCGACAATCACTCAATTTGTTGCTAACTTTAGCGATAAACATGAAATTCATCGCTAAATTTAGCGATAAACATGAAATTCATCGCTAAATTTAGCGATAAACATGAAATTCATGACTAATTTTAGCAAATATCTAGTTCGTCGCTAACTTTAGCAATAAACCTAGTGTCTGTCACTAAATTTAACGACGAATAACTAATTTTTCATTGTTAATTTTAGTTATGAAAAGCGAGTTCGTCGCTAATTTTAGTTATGAAAAGCGAGTTCGTCGCTAATTTTAGTTATGAAAAGAAGGTTTGTCGCTAATTTTAGTTATGAAAAACAGGTTCGTTGCTAATTTTAGCGTCGACCATTCTGTTTGTTGCTAGTTTTTATCGTTAAATACATCACAAATTTGTCATACAAATTTATTTATAACTAAATTCATTCTTAATTTGCTACGGTTTCTAAAATTCGTAACTAATTTTATTGTTAAATTTTTTCTACACTCATTTATAAAATATTTTTAATCGTATTTCTCTTTTTAACTTTTCCTGAATAACAGAATCAAATTAAATATATAACGAATGTTATAATTTTTATCAAATTAATCATTTTTTATAATAAATAATTCAATCAATTTCTAACGAAATATTATCATGTACAGTAATAGGATCTTACTTGTATAAATATATATTTTATGTTTTGGTTAACTACAAGATTAAATTGGCATTGAACAATATTTTTTAGAGATAAGATAAAACAATGTGTATTTATTCTAAGTATTATCAATTATAATTTTTGAAAAATAACAAATTTCTTTAAGTAATATAGTCATTATTAATGAGCCATACAATGAATAATTTTTCATCTTTAATTTAATATAAATTTTTAAGAATTTCTTTTTTATTGTTAATTTTATCGTAAATAGTTAATTTGTTACTAAATTTATAATAAAACAGTGGATAAAATCAGATTTTATTATAAAATTTGTCGCTAATCAATAATGAAGAGTAATTATCATCGCTAATTTAGTGATGAAAGATATATTTTTGTCCCAAAGTTTAGCGACTTACCGTCACTAACATCAGCAACGAATTGCTCTGTCCGTTACTAAGTTTAGCGACGGACGTTGCTGTCCGTCGCTTAGGTTATTAAAAATCCTTTCTTTGTCTGCGTCTACTCACTCTTCTCCCACTCTCACTCTGCTATTCTTGCCCCCTATTCTTCCTCACTCTCGCTCTCCGCCGCGAGTTTATTCCTCCGCCCTAACCCTATTCTCTCGCTCTCACTCACTGCTACTCTATTGTGCGGTTTCGAACACTCTCTCCTTTCGCAAGGTTTCGAAGACTCACCTCACGCGACTCAGACTCTCTCTCCCTACGGTTTCGAAGACTCACCTCGGCGAAGACGGAGACCGTCTCTCTCTTTCTCCATCTGCATAGGTATGTTTGTCGCATCTCTGTCTCTCTGTCTCTATCTCTCTCTCTTTCTCTAGGATTAGGGTTTTCGAACCTTGTCTTGCTCTCTCCATCTGCGCAGCTATGTTCATCGATCTGCCAATCTCTCGCTCTCTTTCTCTCTTTCTCTCTCTAGGGTTACGGTTTTTCAAATTGGCTCTCTCTCGTTCAAATTGGCTCTCTCTTGTATTTTTTAATGTTGTTTTGGTAATGTGCAGGCTCACCATCTCCTGAATAATTCCTTGATTGAAACAATAATTCTTGTCTTTTGAAACCTCTAACTCTCCGGTTGAAATAAACACTCCAGAGATTGCTTAGATTCGTTAACTTGATTTTGGATCTTAACCATCTTTTCCGAGTAATATATACATCTCTCTCTCTCTTCTCCATTTCCAGCGATCCATAACTTACATTTGATGCTTAAGGTATTCTTTCTCTCCCTCTATCTAGATGTCAGATGAATTGTGTTTGTATTCTGCACATTGAGATGTAATTTGATGATTGCATTGTGTAGTAATGATGGCCAGAGTTATCGAAGAACCGTTTGGTCTTAAATTTCAGGTTTTTTGTTTCTCTATTCCCTTAGTTTTAATTTCATATTTGCGTGTAGTGCTTGTATATCTTTGCATTGCTATGAAAATTTTAAGAGATCAAACTTCATTTCTCAATTTCTCAGCTAAATCCATCCCACACAAGTTTTTATTTTTCCCCATAATGCAAATTTATGATTTTTTTTAATTTGGGCATAATTGTACTTAGTTAAATTCTACAGATCTAGTCGTTTTAATTGAATTCTTTGTACATTTCCTGAAGCGACACCAATTTACATTGCCTTTTTCTTTTCCACCATCCGTTGCATCTATTTTGGTCGCATTTACCTAATTTGAAAAGATTTTTACTATTGGGTTTAGCTTAACTGTTTCCTTATAGAGTTGGAACTAATTGACAGGACAAATGGTGGTTGAATCTTCTTTCTATAAAGATTCTTCATATTCAAGTTGTATTTGGTGTTGGGCTGTGAATGTCTACTGTTGTTAGGTCTACATGTGGTACCTACATTTCTGGATTTGCAACTTTTGGTCTTACCCATTGCAATTTCTTTATTTTATTTTTTTAAAGTTAATTTCTGTTCAATGGATCTAAGTACATTTAGTTTGCATAGATTTCAAGAAGTAAATGAAATATTTCTGGATATATATTCTAAAAATTGGATTCAAGAGAATCAACCTCTTGGTGGTTTCAGCAGGGGCAGAGGGAGGGGACATTAAAAGAAAAAACATTAATATTATATAATTTCAAAAATTATAGCATAAAAAGAAAAAACATTGATATTGTATAATTTCAAACATTTTATCAATTCAGATTCTGATCCATTTTGTCACAAATTCAGACAGATAAAACAACATCAGTAACAGGTACTTTACCATGAGAAAATGATACTTGAATTTGCAGATACATGTATGGACTTCTGACCTGTTTGGCCTATGTCTGTAGCCTGTACATTGGAATTTTTTTTTTTTTTTTTTTTTTTTTTTTGATCTAAAGCATGTTTCTGTAGTTTTCACTGAATCAAAGGTTAGTTATCCCTTCAGATTCAGATGAAAATGAAAACTATTATTTCTTTTGCTTGCTTCAAGATGCCTGCTTAGATCATCCTTTTGTTTTGATTGATTCTTAACAATGATTCTTGAAATATTTGGTGAGATTGTGTCAATTTCTTTTGATTTAAGTTATCCAGATGCTTACCTTGAATCAATTTTTACTTCAAGTTCAAATAACTGGAAAATGGTAGGTAATATTGAATAATGAAAGCGCAGATTGCTACTTTTGTCGGCATAAGAAAGACAGACTTCTCCTGTAGTCTGGAATATTTTACAATGCAGCTTAAAGCTGCTATCTGATTGATTTTCTCTGCATTCTTTAAGGGTTATAAGGAAACACAATGATACATCAACTTACTTTAAAGACCAATACTTGTTACAGTGGCGAGTGTAACTCTTTTGTTTGGTGATGCAGGCCTATGTAAATCTCTACAGGGTGCAGTTATTGTTCCAATTGTATTTCATTTTTATAATGTACCAAATACAGAATATTATATAACCATGATATGTAGGAACTGTTCATCCCATGCCTCCGTAACAAGACCTGCCTGCTGTTATTTTAGAACGTCAATTCTGAAAATTTGTTGATATAATCTGAAGGCAACTTTTTCCATTATCATTGCTAATTGCTCATTCATGTGGACTTCAAAATGTTACCTTATTAGATAAAAACAATCTCAAGATGACATGCACAACTTACAGAAGGTCCAAAAAGATGAAGCAACTGATGGAACAATTGGCCTATTGGAAGCCTATCAGAACTCATCAAGGAATTAGATGTGCTTATATAAGAATTCATACAGATATATACTTGAGGATCAAGGATACTCAAGAACAGGATCAAGAACCGCAAAAGATCAGGAAACACAAAAGATCAGGAAAAAAGTTAAAAAGAAATGAATTGTCAGATTATCAAGAAATTGAGAATGGAAAGTTAAAATTCCAAGGAAGGGTATGTATATCTAAAAATGAGGTCTTGCAAAAAGAAATCTTTGAAGAAGCACATTGCTCAAAATATACTATTCATCCCCGAGGAATCAAAATGTATAAAAATCTAAAAAAAAATTACCGGTGGAATAACATGAAAAGGGATATTGCAAAATATGTTTCTAAATATTTGACTTGTCAACAAGTTAAAATATAATATTAGAAACCATTTGGCTTGCTGCAACCCTCACCAATTCCAGAATGGACATGGAATGAAATAACTATGGACGTCGTTTGTGGATTATCAAAGAGTAAGGATATGCATGATGCAATATGGGTAATTGTGAATAGGATCATCAAATTTTCTTATTTCTTGCCAATCAAAATGACTTATTCTATTGAAAAATTGGGTAGAATATATATGGATAAGATAGTTAAATTGTATGGAGTGCTTTTTAATATTGTTTTTGACAGAGATCTAAGATTTACTTGACTTTAGAAACAATTACAACAACTTTTAGGTACTAAGTTGAAACTTAGTACAAGTTCTTATCCTCACACTGATGGACAATATGAATGCATTATTCAAATATTAGAAGATATGCTTTGAGCGTGCGTATTAAATTTCAAAGGAAGTTGGGATAAGCATTTATCATTTATTAAATTCGCATACAATAACAGTTGTTAATCCACGATTGGTATGGCTCCTTACGAGACATTATATGAAAGAAAATGCCGATCACCAATTTATTGGGATAAAATTGGAGAAAGAAATGTAAATACCTCGAATACCATACCATGAATGGAAAAAGCCCTTGACAAAATCAAAATAATAAGATAAACAATGATGACTGCTCAAAACAAACACAAAAGTTATGTTGACCATCATAGAAAGGATTTGGAATTCCAAGTAGGAGATCGAGTTTCTCTTAAAGTATCCTCCTAGAAAGGAATTATTTAGTATGGAAAAGGAGAAAAATTGAGTCCAAGATATATTGAACCATTTGAAATATTAAAACAAATTGGAAAAATAGCATATCGGTTAGTCTTGCCATCAACCTTATCTAGAATTCATGATGGATTTCATATATCATTGCTTCAAAAATATCAGCCCAATCCAGATCATATATTAGACTGCCAGCCACTCCAACTTCGTCAAGATCTAACTTGCGGGGAAAAACTAATCAAGATTTTAGGATTTGATATAAAGAAACTAAGATAAAAAGAAGTACATCCAGTAAAAGTATTCCAAAACAATTATGGAATAGAAAATGCTACATGGAAACTTGAAGAAAAAATATGGCAAAAGTATTCTGCTCTGTTCCAGCAATTAGGTATGAATTTCGAGACTGAAATTTTTTTAAGGGGGAAAAATATCACGTACCCCAATTTAGTTATATAATTAATAATATAATGATAATACTACAAGTGAATTGAATACATAATCGAGTATGTAGAAGCTTAAGAAATAAGGGGATAAGGATAAGGATAAAGAACAAGGAGATTTGAGATATTAAAAACTTAGATTTGACTGGCTCGTTGGAAACTAAGTACTCCAAAAAATAAGGTGTATGAAATATCTAGAAAATAAAAAAGAAAAGTCTTGGTAATTGTTCTTTAATATCAAATAAGTTAAAATCTATTTTTTTAAAATTTTTCTAATTCATTAGCCATCTGAATAAAATTTACTAAAATTAACTGTTTCGAGTTTTGTTCTTAAAAAAGAGAGTTGACTTTTTATTCTTAACGAATTAGATTCTGAAACTATTTTTATTAAATTCAAAGGGGGTATTTTCTTATTTACGTGTAATTTTTAAATAAATAAACTAAAATAATATCAAAACATTTACTTAAATATCCAAAACAATTAACAAAAATTGCTAAATAGTTAAAGTACATTGAATCTTAATACATTACATAGACAACCACCTTATTACCGATCAAAGGATAAACATCCATTGGCTATACCACCGATCACGATAAAAATGTGATGAATATATGTCTAAACAAATGTCTTGCATCAAGAATAAGTGTCTTACATAATAAATAAGTTTTCTACACATGTCAATAATTCATGAAATGTGTCATCTTTGATGAACAAGTGTTTTACACATGTCTACAACTCATAAAAGAAGATAATGACTCATCATTTTTCAATTTCTATAAATACTCATTTCCCCTTTCCATTCCAAAACTATCAAGCAATCCGTGAGGAAGAGAGAGAAAAGAAAGAAAAAAAGAGAGAAAGAAGAAGAAAGAAAGAAAAGAAGGGAAAGCAAGGAAAAAAGGAAAGAAAATCTTAGATAACTCTTTGAAGTAAGTACTCTTGATATTCATATATATTATGCAAAACTAGCATGATTTTTTTTATAATTATCATTTATTGCTGATTCCATAATTTATTTGTATTATCATGATTCACTACCGTTATCATAATTTATTATTGTTATATCAATATATATGTTTGTGATTATTATATAAATTAATATGTGGAGATTTTTCGAACAAGCAAGTGTTTTGTTGAACATCAAAATATATATTAGTACCACCAATTATTGTGGATAGAAGATTTGTTCACTTAATGCGGGAGAGATTGTTAGGCTTTTTCGGAATTGGATCTCCTGGGAGGGATAATGAGACTGTTCTTATGGAGAGATAAAATAGAAGTGACCTGTTACTTGTACTATATTGTATTACTGTTTTTATTAAATTATACATGTTATTATATTGAAAGTTTTCTCAAAAGATTTTACAATAAAATCATTATCATATAATTTTATAATAATTTTTTTTCACGTGCACACATGGTTCTCACTGGACTATAAACTTCACATCAAAAATTATTTTTAGATCCTACAAGAACAAAGAATGAGGAGAATTAGAAGAAAGAAAGAAAAGTAATCACGGTAGTTTTGCATAATATATATGAATATTAAGAACATTTACTTCAAATAGTTGTCTAAAATTTTCTTTCCTTTTTTTTCTTTCTTTTTTCTTCCTTCTCTCTCTCTTTTCTTTCTCTTCCTTACAGATTGCTTGATGGTTTTAGAATGGGAAGGGAAAATAGGTATTTATAGGTGTTGGAAAATGATGAGTTATCATATTCTTTCATGGGTTGTAAATATGTGTAAAACACTTATTTATCATAGATGACACTTTTCATAGATTGTTGACATATGTAGGACACTTGTTCATTATATAGGACACTTGTTCTTGATGCAAAACACATGTTTGGATATATATTTATCACATTTTTATCGTGATCAATGGCATGGCCGGTGGATACTTATCCTTTAATTAGTAGTAAGGTGGTTGTCTATCTGATGTGTCAAAATTCAATGTACTTTACGTATTTAGTAGTTCTTATTAATTGTTCTGAATACTTATTTTCGTATAATATCATTTAAGTAAATGATCATTTACTTAAGAATTATACGTAAATAAGGAAATATTCTCTATTTGAATTTAATAAAAACAGTTTTAGGATTTCAAGAACAAAATTTGAAACGGTTAATTTTAGTGGATTTTATTCGGAGGGTTAATGATTTAGAAAAATTTTAGAAAAATAAGTTTTAACTTATTTGATATATAAGGAATAATTATCGAGATTTTTTTTTTTACTTTTTAGACATTTTAGATACCTTATTTTTTTGAAGTATTTAGTTTTCAGTGAACTAATCAAATCTAGGTTTTTAATATCTCAAATCCCCTTGTTCTTTATCCTTATCCAAACGAACACCAAAACCCAAATTTGAGTTGGGTTTCTAATGCGGTACTGGTTACATGATGATTATTGCTTTTCACTAAGGATTCCATATACTTGGTTACTCTTGTTTATATTGAAAGAAATTTATGATTTCTGTTAGTCTCTGTCTTACACTACAAACCTTTAACTACGAGGTGTTTGTAGAGGACTAAAGGGGAGCAAAAAGAAGGGGATTTAATATGGAACCTTGCTGAAACCTAATGTTAATTGGGAAGTTATTAAATCTGCGTAGATTCTTATATTGGTAATATGTCTCTCGTATCTTTGATAACGTTAATGTATTTCAAAGAGATTCCCTTTTTCTCAACGTCTCCCACAATATATCTCTAGATACCCTATCATATATTTTTTCTAGATTAATAAATATCATATACAAGTCTCTCTTTTGCGTTTTAAATGTTTCTATCAAATATCTTAACGAGTGAATGGATTCGGTGGTGGATCATCCTAGTATTAATTCAAATTGATTCTAAAACAAATTTATCTTCAATCTCAACATATTCTCCATCTCTCTGTCATTTCATTTTATGACTTATAAGTTTAGTTCTCCTATAATTAGAACAATTTTGTATATCTCATTTATTCTTATACAGTGACACAAGTAAACTCTCCCTCTATGTTTGGGATATTTTCTTGATTTGTCAAATTTTGTTAAAAAAATCCATTAATATTTTTATTCCTAGTTTATCCAAACACTTCTACGCCTCAATAGAGATGTCGTCAGGTCCTATGACTTTATTTTTATTTGTATGTCTCTTATTTGTTTAATTATTTTTGGCATTTTCGTTGAGCACTAACTCTTCAATGATCACAGATCATAGATCTTAATTATTGGCTGCTCCATTAGTCATGAAGTCCGATCAACTTATAATAGATAGATGGATACCATTTACATAAGCTCTTCTAATCTGCTCTACTCCCTGTATGTGAACTGTGAAGTAATCTCCAACGATGGACCATGGGTGGAGGAGATGTGTTGTTGGTGGAGGAGATGAAGTTGACTGTGCCAAAGCAGGAAAAGGAAGATGGAATTGTGAGTGCTATTGAAGTGGAGAGTGCATCAGTGAGTTGATGGATTCGGAGGAAGGGAAGTCAATTAGAAAGCAAGTCATGGGTTCCCAAGAGAACAGTTAGTGGTACGAACCTCTCCTCCTCAATCTGGTGATCCCATATTCAAATATTTGTATAACTAAAAAAAAAAGCAAATCATGGGTAAGAAAGAGGAAGCCAAGCTGGCTATGGGTGAGAGTGGATTATCTCATGTAGCATTGGATAAATTGGTATCCCCAAGGGGAGAGTCTAGTGATACAAACTCTCATCTCCCAGTTTAGTGATTTCAGATTCAAATCTTTGTACAACAAAAAAAAATTAGATAAATTGGTAAAGCTCGGACATATAATCAGTTGTCAAAAGAAGCACCGGTTAGGTTATATCAAATGGAGCAAAAGATTAATAAGTTGTAAAACTTCATCTAAAAGGACAATTACTTAGTCTCCCACAAAAGACATTAAAGGCAAATTTAATAATTTCTGAAAAGTCATGTCAGGTAGGCAAGAGAGACTGATAGATACTTTTTTCTGGACCTAACAAGTCTCGTAGCTATCTGAGAGAATTAATAAGCTGAAGAAAATGGTTCCGATCTTGCTTTCTTTGCCAACTTTTATACTATTAATTTGCAACCTACGGCTGTAAATTACATCTCTCATCGAAAATGGCAAGTAAACCAGGAAAAACTTATCTTTTTCTGGTCAGGAGTATGAAATCGTAATGAGAAATGCTCTTCATATAGCTTGTTTACCCAGTATACCTTCTAGGCTTTGGGGTTTCTTGATGTTAGATGATCCGGGGAAAAATCCTCCATTCCTGTAACCTGTTTTTGGCTCTTGACAGTGGATTTTGTTCGTCCGACCATGGGCATATTATTAAAACATAAATCTTCCTTTGTTTTGGTTCAGTATAATTTTGTTCTCATAGCAGTATTACATAAGCATAGCATTTCATGGTAACAAGTAGAATTGTAGCCTGAGGATTGAGACCAACATTTTTTTAAAGATTCAGACATTCGAACCTTTTTCCAACCCTATTTGCATATGAGTTCAGTCCTTCCCCTTTACAAAAAATTCTTGTTAGTTTATTCCCAATTGCGCTATCTCAAATCTTAATGGTCAGTAATTCCATTGGAATTGTTGCGAGAGGATCTACTTTCTCCTATCGAGGATTGAAAGTCCTAGTTGTATAGATGGATCAAGAAGTTACCATTTGAAATAAGCTTGTTTCTACTGTGCTCCGCTCTCCCCCTTTCCAGTGGTAGTGATTTCCTTAATCCCACCGTCATCTCTCTCATCATTGACATGTTCTGCAATCATATTCTCTCCATGTCCATTACATCCCATCTTGGTACCCCTGCCTACTACTACTTCTCTCAGGAGATGGATGTCTCTCTTCCTTCTTCTTCCTTACCATCCATAATAGCACAAACCAGAACTTAAAGGGATTCACAGTTTGCTGAAGATATAAGCTAGAGGAAGGCCTAAACTAAGGCATGACAGGAACGCTACGGGGTGCTAGAACTTGCTTGAGTTTGGGAATAGTTTGCCTGTAACAGTGTTTGGGAATAGTTTGCTTGCAACGGCTGGGGTAATAGTCAACTCATTTTGAAGCAATGCTGGAAGGACTGCGCAGGCCAGATGCCCCGACTCCGCACCTTTTCTATGTCTGACCCTTTTTGGGTCTAGGGATCACAGCTCTGGCAATGCTGAATGTGCCACTTTGGCTCGACTCGTAACCAATTTGGAAGTGTTGGTTTAATCTCGAAGGAGCAGTTGGGGTGATTGCAATGGGAGTTGGAGAAATGTGGGCTCTGGTTTTGGTGGGTTGTGCAGAACCCGCCTTCCTCCAATGATAAGGAAAGTCTTGCGTGATCTACAGTTGCTGATGGACGGGTTCTTGGATCAGGTCGAGGAGAGGGGTAGAGGTGAAGAATTGGGCGCCTCAAGTGCCTGTGCTGAATCATGACTCAATATGATGATTTGTGTGGGTGGAATTGGGTACTTGAAGAAGCTGTGTCTGCGGGTGTGCCAATGGTGGCATGGCCTTCGGTACACCCCCTTTACATGGAGCAGAATTTGATCAGGGTATTGTTGGTGAAGGAGATGGAGTTGGCTTTGCGAGTGAAGGAGAAGGAAGACGGGCTTGTGGGTGCTATGGAATTGGAAAAGCCTAGTAGAGAGCTGATCGATTTGGATTCGGAGGAAGATAAGTCAATTAGGGAGCAAGCCATGGTGAAGAAAGAGGAAGCCAAGATGGCTATGAGTGACAAGTGAGGGCGGCTCATTTTGTGTTGCATTGGATAAATTGATCAAGTCCTGGGCTTGGTAAACTGTTGGCATTATTACCAACACTGCCTCGTCTGGTTATTTACATGGGAAAGATATTGTCTTCCTTGGTCTAATGAAAATTACTTTGTTTTCCATCACTCAAAATGATTTGAACTACATAAAATGTGTTTTTATGCGTCTCCAGTTTTGTGCCATCAATCTCATCTAAGGCTACTTTCTACTTTCACAATCTCCCCAATCTCATATATATTATAAAACAATACATGTAAAAAATCTTAAAAAACATAAAAACGACATCGGAAATAAAGCAATCACAATTCAAATTATTTCTCAACTCTCTTATAGCGGTCCAGGATTTGTGTTCCATGTCAAGTACGAGGGATCTTGGAGACCGCTTGGCTTCTTAAGATATATGGCAGTAAAACATAAGGCCAAGAAGAAGCATATCCCGCCTACCGTAATGTAAGCAACACCGAGGAAATCATTCTTGCCGCCAATCCAATTTGCAGTAGACAGAACAATCCTCTTCTTCCCATTAAAACTGTAAACGTTGTAATTATTCTCCAGAATAACTTCGATTACATCATTTGCCTGGAGATCAACTTCTATCTTCCCATACAGTTTCCTGAATGTAGGCATTGCCGCTGTCCTCATCCAAACCATGAGATCCTCCTGCTCACTCAAAGGAATGGACGAATTGAGGGAACGACCACCAACAAGACCTCCACTTTGGAAGTTTTTGGGATAAACATCTTTGCCAAATTTGTGATCTCTATCACTCTTCCATGAAATGCCCGTCTTGTTCACTGTCAAAGACACATTATTATTGCGGGTGAAGCTGTAAGTGTCATTAAACAAGCTCCAAGCTATGAGACCACAGGGCACAATAGGCAACCCATTCGCATTGTTTTCGGGTTTACAATCACTTGTATCTCCCTCACTACCGGGAGACCTCAGCTGCTGATCGCTTTTGCTCTTCACATACCTGCGATGGTTCTGGTAGTAGTTGTCGAGTTGATAGTAAACATAGATAGGTTGCTTCATGTGTTTTGGCACTGTTAGTGATCTGGTGCAATTTTTTTCTGACTCAGCATTTTGTATGAATCGGATCTTATCGTCCTTGGTGCTTCTATATCGCTCCGGTATGCATTCTGTCTCATACCTATTACTGATTTCGACCACGTCTTGGGATGCAGACAATGAAGCGATTCCAATGGGGATGAAAATGATTCCGATGATTGTGAATGCTGTTATGACCAATTTTGGTGTGAGAATTGGCTGGCAAGCTGGAAGTTCTTGCTGACCAAACTTGGAATACTTGGGCCGGTGAGGATTTCTACCGTTTGCAGCTGATCCAGCCGCAGCGGAACTCGACCCAGCCATCAAACTTTTGGGTTTTTTTTGGTTTTTTTTTTTTTTTTGGGAAGGAAAGTTGTGTCTTTCTTTGGTTGCTTTGATTTAAAATAGAGTGAAAGAGAAGATCAAATATGTGCAGATGAGAGAGAGAGAGAGAGAGAGAGAGAGAGAGAGAGAGAATTCTTTGTATGTGTTTATAATTCTGAGGAAAATAAGAATTGGATTTATAGGAGAATGAGGGAGTTGTGTGGTTCCTCTCCGTGTCCTCTTTCTCTCTTCTCCCGTGTTTGACTATTCCAAGGAATTTGGAGGAAGAACTTCTGGAAGGGAAGGGCGGAGAAAATTAAGAGTGGGATTGTAGAAAGCACGGCTCTTTTCCCTCTTTGGTAGACGGCCGTACGCATCCAAGAGGGACCAAACGACCAATAACCCATTCAACAAGTTGATTCAAATCATAAAATAACCAAATTTTAGGAGCAGGATTTGCAGGCAGTCTAGTCTACGCGCCTCCGGAAACTACTTACTTTTCGTCTCTCTTCCTCTTTATTACAAACAAAAATACTAAAAATAGAAAAATAAAGAAAGGTAGTTTAGTATTGCGGCATTTGAAATTAAAATTAAAAGGTTTTAAATTTAATTCTCGTTAGTTCCATTTTTATGCTCCTTTATTTCCTCTTTTTTTTTATCCTCAACTAGGCTCGTGGGCTTCTTTGCAGTTGAAGACAAAAAATAAATAAATAATAGAATTTCTGAATTTTCTTTTCCCCTTTTTTATTTTTTGGTCAACCGAACTTTACAGCTTTCTAGATGCAATTATTGACATAAAATACCTAATTTAATAGAATCTTCCATTATTATTTATGGAAGGAACAGAAGAGGGAGAGAACGACGACCAATGACAACGAGAATGAGGAAACCTAATGCGTGCCCTCACCTTTCTCATGGTCAAAGGTATCAAGATAGTTGGAATAGGGATGAGTACTCCGTCGGTCATATTGTAATTGAAATTATTAAAATTAGAATTATTGGATTAATTTGGTTATATAATTTTTATAATTATAATCTAATTAAATATATAAAAAATAATAATTTATTTAATCGAATTAGATGATTAATTTGATTTAATTATTTAAATTAACTGAATTATTAAAATTTATGACTATAAAGAACTTTTAAAAAATGTAATTTTATGTGTCCACGACAAAAAAAAATCCATAAAATTTTAAAAATAAAGAAAATTCAAAACAAGATAATTATTTTTATTTCTAAAATTTGTCGTGGTATTGTGTAAGAGAGTAGTGTGGGAGCAAAATTGTAATTTGAGAGTAGCAAAGAGGAAAGGAAAAGGGATGAAATAAGAGGAGAGGAAGAGGTGTGAATTGGGTCTTTTTGGATCGGTCATTGTCAGCACAGGAAGAAAATTTGGCCCATTAAGTATTGTTTGCTTTAAGCCCAATAAAGTTCTGATCGGAGCTCCATTTGCTGTTAATTTTTTTTTTTTTTACTTAACCGATTGATATCTGGATTTCGTCCGATTAATTTGATCTGAGTATTGTAGAGTTTATTAAAAAATTAATTCTCCAAAATTCTTTTATTCTATTCTCATATACCGAACTCGAAATTTTTAAACGAAAGAAACTTTGTTCATAACGACGAAAACCAATTTCAAAATTTCTTTTGTAATGCATGCGTTTCTAAAACGCTGACTAATCTTTTCTGTCAAGAATTCACAGATAAGTCAAAATAAAAATCTCAAACGTTTGAGAAGATTTGAAATGTGTATTTAGTAGGGAGATTCTCTTAAGTGCTAGAAATGAAAAAATTGTGAATACCCCACTTCACATTTTACCCTTTCATCTCATTAATTATATAAATTCACAAAGCAGCATGGTTAAGGACAATTTAGAGCATCATTTCTCTTTGTTTGTTTTCTTTATTTTGATTCTATCAAATGACATTAAAAATAAAAAATATTAAAATACTTTTATTGTTTATTTGAAGGTAAAAAAAGAAACTATTCTATTTTAGTTATAAAAATACATATAAATTTTATATTAAAAAAATTAATTTAAATAAATTAATTTATAAATTTAATGGGTAATAAATATTTATCATGAAAATTATTACATGTGAATAAATTAGTCCCCATGGGTCGTGACAAAGTAAGCGACATTCTTAGCTTCAACCTAATTCCCAATGAATTTGGGCTTATTATCAACATATCAAAGCGTCAAGCAATAACTACCCTTGATAAATGATTCCCATGACCTTGATAGTAATTTTGTTTTGTTTTGTTTTTTATTTTATTTTGTTTTATTTTTTCCTATTGGACCTTGATAGTAAATACAGCCTTATGAATTACAAAATGGGAAAAGTAAAATTTTTCCTCTTGAGCTTTGAGCTGAACACAAAGGGTCCTCGAATTTTATTTTAAACATCTCTATTCAATTTTGAAAAGCTACAATTTTAGTTGTTTTGTTCCAAGTCCATCAAATTTTGGGATTAAAGTCAACCCCAAGACCTCAATAAAAAATGATTAGCTAATTCTTTACTAATTTTAATTAATTAATTAATTTTTATAATAAATGAGTGATATAAGACCTAAATTTTATAATTCATTATAGGAATAGAATTAACTATTTTAATTACAAGAAATGGCTATTTATTTATTTTTAGTACGTGATAAGCATGGCGAGTTGATCTGAATTGGGTCTTAGGGATGCAGTTGTTATTGGTTCAGTCATTGTCAGCACAGGAAGAAAATTTGGCCCATTACGTATTGTTTGCTTTAAGCCCAATGAAGTTCTGATCCGAGCTCCGTTTGTTGTTAATTTCTTCTTCTTTTTTTTTTTTTAATATTTAACCGATCGATATCTGGATTTCATCCTATTAATCTAATCTGAATACTGTCGAGCTTATTAAGGGATTGAATCTCTCAAGTCTTTTTATTTCTTTTTCAAGGGTCGAATTCGAGATTTTTGATTTAGGAGATAGAATATCTGAAAACTCAAGCGAAAGAGTTGTTAAATTGCATTCTCTGGTTTCAGCTTCCGCTGTCTCAGGATTGATCGACCATATCTTGAGTCCATTTGCTAGGTAATGTCGTGAGGATGTTTCGAAGAGTTTGGGTAATTGGCCTGTCCCAGATAGTACTTTTCAATTTTAGTACTATAATTAACATATTTTATAATCTTATTTATAATAATAATTTATTTATTTATTTATTTATTTATTTATTTTGTATTATTTTGATTAATGACTCTGTAAGCCCTTTTTAATATATTTTTGTAAGTTATCATAGTATATTATACTCATCACAAGTATAATGTTGCAATTTAACATTGTTAAGGATGAAGTCCGAAATTTTTGCATCGGAAATAAAAGTTCAACTCTTTATAGTGAGATATTTGACATAATTCTAGTGTAAAATTGAAGACACTAATAATCTATAATTGGTTGGTTGTGAGAAGTAGAAAATCTGACTTGACAAAGCATGTTAAATTTAAAAATAATTTAGTATAAACAAGTGAAGCAGATGACAACGATGGTAGAACTTTTAAATACAACACATTAAAACTACTCTGCGATATTCACCCCAAACATAAAAAATATTCCCATTTCTTATCAAATGAAATACCAAAATCTCCAAAGCTAGGAATTATAACGACACGAGTGTTTATAACCCTAAGACAAAAGGGGCTAAAAAATATCCTAAGACAACAAACAAAAGAAATGAAAGTACATTCTGTACTTCATGCAAACGCTGGCTAGGTCGAAGCGGGACGCAGCTGCGCTGAGAGATGATTGGGCGCCTTCCACCTTGCACGTGCAGCTGCGACTGCAGCACGCGGGTGCGTGCTTGGCTGCAAGGAGTAATCTGGACGCGACTGCGGCCATAGGGTGCAGCTGTGGTGCACCTCAAACTTGTGCTCCTTGCTCCAACTTCGCTGCATGTTTGGACTCTTTTTTGGGTTATAAATGTCATGATTTATCCATCGGGCTTGACAATATGAGTTTTGATTTTTGAGAGCTTCTTGTGCGTCGACGATCTCTCTATTCTTTTTTATTTTTTTGTTCATTTGTCGAGTGAAAATGCGAAGGAAACGACCAACAATCTTGCTGCTCCTCTAAAAGGAAGCTATATCAGTTTTGTGATAAAATAATTAACTCAAAAAATAATCATAGTTTTAATTACCACAGAGATAAATAATTGCTATATTATTGAGCAATTGCATAGATGCTTAATTGATCTCAAAGGAATTCAGGCCTAACTGGATGCTAATAAGGTGAAGATAGGGCCAAACAATTTGCGGTTGAAGCACGTCGGTCGGGTCATCTAATTTCCAAACCGAACCACCAGAATCATGTCAATGCCCTTCTGCCACTTGCCTGGTGTGCATCATATTCAAAACTTGTGGGGGAGGGTGGCCTTTGCCCACATGGAACACAGTGCTCTGTCTCGTGGGCACTTGTGTGGATTCAGAAAAACCAATCGAGATGTCTTATGTGCACAAGCAATTAACAAAATTTATGAGACGACAGAGCGCCCGTGAACAGCACACTGATTCAAAAGTAACAAACGAACAAACAAATACAAACAACAGGGCATTTTATATTTTTATTATTAATCATTTCAGTTAGTAGTCTATTCGGACATGGGCAAGGCCTGCATAATAAAGACACCAACCTTTAGAATTTTCCTCAGCTTCTGAAACTCCCGTGACCCTTTATTTTTCTGTGGTTCTTTCGAATAGATAAATAATTAAAAGAAAAAAAACTTTAATGTGACTCTTTTGTAGCAGCACCTCTATTTCTCTCTCATTTGTATGATTCTTACACTAACCCGCTACCATTTATTCACGTGCCAATAAAATTTTCATATATACAAAATAATCTAAAAATTATAAACATCAGAATAATTTTATTGTGAATTTGGTAAAAAAGAAAATAAATTTTGATTATACTGTTAAAAATATAAATGATTTTTATTTTGAATTACTTCAAAACTATTTTTGTTTAAAGGAATTAGACCCAGTGATATCGTTTTAATGTGACATTGGCATAACGTCAACTGTATTTTGAATTATTTTTATAGAGTTTAACCATTATATATTATTAATGTATCAATCGGTCAATAAAATATAATTCAACTGATACCATCTATTTTTTTTTAATCTAAAATTTGAGTTTTCCTATGTAAAAAAGAAAAAAAATTGGTAACAATCAAAGCTATTTGACTAAAATTAGTTTATAGATAATCCAAAGTATAATTCATTTATACTGTCAAAATTTTAACTAAGATTTTATTAAGAATTTGTAAATAAAATTATTCAATTTTAGTTGATTTGAAAGCTACCCTCAAAGTGATGGGGACATGCCACCGAAGCATAAGCACCTAACATAAAGTTTTGAAGACGACATGGACACTGTATACCATCAAATGTTAACGTCAACTTCACAGAACAAAAGTAGCCTCAACACTGTAATGCCAAAGCCTGAAACCACTTCGCTGCCACACAAAATATGATTTTCTAATTTTTTTTTCCTTTTTTTTGGGCCTTCCTTTGTAGGGGGTCCAGTTAAAATCATCTTGATTTTCAAGAGTTCCATTTTTCCATGTTTAAGAAATTTGGAGCTTCTTTTGAGATTATTAGAGGCCACAAATATTCGATGTACTCATCTTTTCCCCTTTTTTCTTGCTCTTTCATTGTCCTATACACTATCATCAAATCATTATTGACCTCATCAACAAAATAACCATATAAATGGGTTGTCCAAATTGAAATAAAAACATAACCCTAAAGTGCATGGAGAGGAAAAACTCCAAGATTGTTACAGTTGTAATGATTAATTCATATTCTCAAACTACAAACACCAAGATTTGATCATGAACATAAGCAAAACTAGAGAAAAGCCATAAAAAGAACTTGAGATCATGCCCGGCAAATAAGAAGAAAAATAAAAATCACCTGAACAAAGTATGCTGAAATTTAAGGCACATTTACCATTTTACTTGATTTCCTATTTCTTGGACCTTTTTGCTCTTCTCAGCAAGACCATCAAACAAAGCACCCGATAGAACACAAAGAACCCAATCAGGATATAGATGTTAGTCCATCTCTGCCTCTCATGAAGCCCTCTCTTCTGCAACACATCGCCACCAGTCACCATGCAAGTCTTGTTCTCTTCATACCATATAAGACACCTCGAAACAAGGCAGGAGTACTCGTTGATCAAAAGTGCATCAAATGCATATTTATACATCGAGAAAAAGTGCATGAAAAGCCAATACTTGGGAAGGCTGTCTTTGGAGATGAAGTAGCCTGAGAAAAGAAAGAACCCTCCGAGAAGAATGGTTACCCATGATGTTCCGGCGATGTAATTTGGAGCAAGAGAGCTCAAAAAGAGAACAAAAGAGTTAGCCATTAGGACTATGATCCATATGACAAGAACAAAGTAAGCAAAGGCTTGCCAAGAAGCACATAGACCTACTAAGAAATAGACTGAGACTGAATATACGATGGCTATTGCGAGCAAATAAGGCAAGAAGACAAGGGTGTTTGCTATGAGATGAGAAGATAGCCTGTACACACCACTTGAAGTCTCTCTGAGAAGAATAGGCCTCTCACTGATAAAAATAGGGAGAGTTTCAGTGGTTGAAGAGAGAAGGAAAGTGAGAGTGAATGCAAATAAGCCTAGTCTCTTCTCAATTCCTTGTTTGTCAAACCCGATGTTGATGTAAATAGTGCCGAGAACAAGGCCTACTCCAAGTGCTTCAAGTGTGTTGGTTAAGAGAAGCTGTCTGGTTCTATATATGATCTTCCAAAACCTGTTGTAGAGTGTCAAGATTTCGTGCAACCTTGAGCTCTTGTATCTGATCTCCTCTGTTTGAGGGGAAACGGGGTTGGGAGAGATTGTAGAAGAACTAGTAGGTGATGAACGAAGTGAAGGAGGTGAAAGGGGTTTCGACTCTTGAAGTTGATTGAGTATTTCCATAGCATATTCAAGTGAGTTGAGCTGCGGAGGGACAGTGAAACCATTGGAGTGTAAAAATGCTTGGAGTGAGGAAGGTGAACCATGATGAACAACACTTCCTTTAGACAACAAAAGGATCCTATCAATCATGGAAAGAATCTTGAAGCTCGGTTGATGGATAGATAGGATGACAGTGCGGTGACGCGAATCAGTAATAGACCTAAGTGTCTGCATCACATTGGAAGCGGAAGTGCTGTCTAGCCCTGAAGTTGGCTCATCGAGAATGAGCACCGCAGGGTCATGAAGGAGGCTCAACCCAATGGAAACCCGTCTTCGTTCTCCTCCTGAGAGCCCGTGGGCCAAGCGGGTCTGGGCCAGATGGGTCAGCCTGAGCTCGGCAAGGAGTGATGACACAACTAGGTCAATTTGGAATGACTTGGGTACAAGAAGACTAGCAGCAAAGGCAAAGGTTTCAGAGACAGTGAGGAGAGGAAGGCAAGCATCATGTTGAGGAACATAAGCTGAGAGCTTGCGGAAAGTGGAAGGATTAAGTAGTGAAGAATTGAGCAAAAGAGTGCCACTAGTTGGTGACGTTCTTGCAGCTAAAATGTCAAGAAGAGTTGATTTTCCGGCACCACTTGGGCCAACAATGGCTAGGATTTGTGATGGGTAGGCCGTGAGAGAGATGTCTTTGAGGATATAAGTAGGAGGTTTTGCAATGCAGGGGTTAAAGAGGAGTGTTTGGGGAATAATGTTGGTGGTGGTTCTGCATTTTGTGTAGGATATTGAAGTGGCTGTAAGTTGGTAGGTTTTGTGTTGTGGCGGTGGTGGTGATTGGTTTTCCATGGAGGCTGTGGAGGAGTTGGAGGGTGGAAGAGGAGAGGTTGAGGTAATGGGAGTAGGGAGATTTGGAAGAATGTGTTGGTGAAATTTTCCATGAATTTGGAGTATAATGCTAGTGGAGGATAAGTAGCAAGCCAATTAGAAAGTCTGGACCGTGCCTTTTGGGCTTTTTTTTGGAACGATTTTTATTACACAACTTTTATGTGATGCGGTGGTCCAATGGTTTGTTTTTCTTATAAATTTATTTTATTTTATTTTTTTATCACTGTCGATATCTGAGATCATTTTCTGACTAATTAAATTCGAGTATCTGCAGAGACCCTATTTAGAGAGACGCTCTCTGAGTATAATATTTTATATTCTCAAATTTTAAATCCAAAATTTAATTAAGAAATCAAGTATTGCATTTTACTAAATCAACTTCCATCAACATAAATTTATTTATTCACAAAAGCATCAATTCTTTACTTAAATGATAAATCAAATCCAACAAATGCAATCTCTCGCAAGTTGGTGTTCAAAAGAGTTCAATTCTTCATATCACAATTTAGCCTAAATTCTTCTCCATTATAACTTAATATTGGTGATAAATTGATATTCTTATAATTGAATATTTATTATCAAAAAGAAAAGAAACTTTGTATTTCAACTTCAACATAAGTGTAACAAAATATTACATAAATATAATGTAAATGACATGAGAATAGCCTTTTTACCAATTTTAGGCATTATTTTCTGAAATAAATGTTTAACATATATTTTAGTACATAGGATTTGAAAAAGGAGCAATAGAGGCATGTGAATACTTTATTCCCTCCTTACCTGTCATTAAAAAACAAATTGGAATATTTTATTTATCTGATTTTTCTTCTGCAATCTTGTACCTCGCAACGTGTGGTGTGGGCTTTCTCCTTCCTCTCTCATGAAATAATTGCAAAAAACAAATGGAGAAGCAATCTTAGCAATTGAACAAAGGAATCTTTGAGGATTACTTGGGCCTTGTATTTTCCAATTAATAGAGATTGGAAAGAAGGTAGGAGCATGGGACTAATGCTGCTAGGATTACTTGGGCCTTGTATTTTCCAATTAATAGAGATTGGAAAGAAGGTAGGAGCATGGGACTAATGCTGCTACCTTGCTAATAATGCGATACCTAATCCACCATTGGCTTATTAAATAATCCACGAGGCGGTAAATTGTCTTGAAATGGTGTAAGAAGAAGAGAGAGTTGTGGGGTGTCCTCACGTATAAATCATTAGACAATAAGGTAAAATTCAAATGACACTATTTTTGGATCTCAAGTTTTGAGTTTCGAGTCTTTGTTATGTAATAAAAAAAAATGACTACAGTAGGCCGAATGATGAAGAAGGCAAAAGGGTATGATAGGGCCAAGTTCTTGCGCGTTTCGCACAATACAAAGACTGTGAATGACAACCAAATGGACTAGACGCGAGAAAATTTGTCTGGGAGCGTATGTGCCTATCAGGGCATTGGACAACTAATGGGTAGCAATATTGCATAGAAAAAAACAATGGAAATACAATCTGGCATTAGAAATTCTTGGACATTGATTAATTAAATTTTCAAACTGCATTTAGATCCTAAGGAATTCGATGTGTAGTGATTTAAGATTAAGAAAAATAGGAAATCAAGTGAGTGAGGAGGAATAGTGCGAGTTTCCAAAAGTTGAGTTTAGATAGAGTTTTCATTTTTTTTTTTTTTTTAAAAAAAAGAAAAATAAAGAGGCAAAAGAAATAACAGGAAAAAAATAATTAGTATTTCTTATTTATAGAAAAACTATATAAATTGTTGGGAATAAGAATAAGTGCAATAACCACGACAATATTATGTTTTGATGTGCATAACTGCTGTAATTTTGGAAAGTGATAATCTTGAATTTTAAGATTGTATTGGGGGTGTTCAAGATTTCTTCATTTAGAAAGGTGAACATTCTTAACATAACTTAATATAGATATTATTATTAAGATAAACTTTGTTCTTTTATGAGAAGAAAAAAAGGAAAATATTATCAATAAAATGAAGGTTTTCAACCAATGAGGAGGGCATGGTGGTTACTAAGAATCATTCATATACCAGACACATTAGTGAGCCGTAGAGAGAGAGAGAAGGATCTAAATGAATGAATGGAATTGTTGGAATTTGGTTGAGAAGGATCGAAGCTTAGGCTGGATTCCCCATCCCACCTATGGATTCACGAGTTCACTGTACAATCACACTCGTCTCTTTTTCTCTCTCTCTCTCTGAAAAGTGATCCAAGTCTCGGGTCGGATGCTAATGAACGGTCACAACCAATTTGAATTAACAGATCACCAAACATGTAGAACGTGATGGGAAGTGACAGAGAGCCTAATGTTGTGAGAGTGAAAGTACATAAATCTCACACAGAAGAAGCAAACTTTAGAAATCTGTTTTGTCTATGTTTGTTAAAATATTTTACAATTTTGATAATGAGCTCTTTTCGATTACAAAAATCTACACAATACGTTTTCTTGGTTGAATGTGTGATGCCATGCCTTCTTGTTTGTTGGACATCAGATCATAAGCTTTCCACCGTGAAGGGACATCAGATCACATCAGATTTATCAAATGCCTCCGAGTCTAATCTTCTTTTAACTCGTTCAAAATTGTACATCCGTAGAAATAATAAAGATTTAAAATTTTATTTTAGGAATTTTATACTATTTTCTTGAATCATACATATTGGGTTGGTAGTCCTTGAATTCTCATCCGCTCATGTCATTTTTCTAGTTTAATAAAATAATAAAATTATAAGTAACCGTTTGACAAAAATCTAATAATTACAAATTTATGGGTTTTAATATTCAGGCTAATTATAAAAGTCCATTTATTTTTATATATAATCTTGGCCTTAATCGACCCAATTTCAGCCCAAGCGCGGATGACTTAGCCCGGCTAATCAGTTCCAATCCGATGCTTGACGTGGTTTTGGGCATTCATAGGCTCCTCACCTTCACTCTTCGTCTACCAACAGACGGTTAATGCAGTCGATAGGTCGCTATATCTCTTAATTAATATCACAAATTTGACTCGCAAGTTGAGCATAAAGTCGACTATATTGGGAGACTCCTATCACCTAAGAGAGACCTCAATTAGGTCGATCTACATTAGTCTGAACAAAATTTCAAATATTGGATAATAAATCGAGTCCAAGGGCACAAAAAAATAATAAAATAAAACCCTTCATCCCTTCGTCTATCCTAGAATTTCAGTTTTATGGGGTTTAGCTACTTGGGCCCTTTCTTTGCCTACGGGTCCAGAGATTGACCAATCGACTTTATGACATAGCGATTGGGCTGGGCTGGGCTGGGCTGGGCTACTCTTACCCAAACCCCCCAAAGAGTACATACGGGACCAGGGAAACAGAGACGTTTGTTGTTGTAGCTTCTTTGGAAGGAGCACTCTGAACTATACATCTTGGTCGCATTAGTCGTGCCACGAAGCACTCAAGTGGAATCCCACTGATGGTCACTCCAAATGATGTGGGCTTTGGAAGCGTGCAATTCGGACCGTTCGATAGGCTGATTTCAGGTAGTATCTTTGAAAATCATCTGGTTTTAAACACGATTGAATGGAACATGACTGACATTTTCCACCATCTCCCATAATTTCTTGAAATAATTTAGTTTTTCCCCCTGATTTCATGTATGTGAAACCATTTAATTAGGTTATCACGATACTCGATCAATCTCTATTAATGCAAAAATATGAAAAATGCTCAGACTATTGTTAGATTGAATGATTGATACCATCGGTCTGGATTCACCAAGCCATGCATCCTTGCATCCAATTGCACCGTAAGCCAAAAGCAATGCAAAAGTGACGACCAGACTAAACAAAAGTACTAATTTTCTTTGACACATATCATATATTAAAAATCATACAAAAGTACTAATTTACTTTGACACAAATCAAGTTCAAGATGAAATGATAAAAAAGACAAACAATCAATATATACATACTACAAATCAATAATAAAGTCAATATCAAATGAAAAAAAAAATAGTTTTTTAACACTCGTACACAATAGCAAATAAAAAGAATTTATTAACGGCTATTAAAATAGATAACAACAGACAAAAGCTGAAACTTAATACTTACACCAACAAAAATAAATAAAGGGGATTGCCTTACTTTTAGTAGGATTTGATTTTTCAAAAATTATCCAAAGTTACGGGTTCTAAGCTGGCTCATACCTTCAATGAAAATAGGAATTCTCTCTTCCCTTTCCCCACTCTTTCTCTCCTACGCGCTGGAACTACATTTCCTTTAATCCTCTCTTCCTTCTCCCTTACTCATTCTTTCTTTGTTTGCGCAAAGGCAGAGGCCTTTGCTTCTTCTTCAAGTAGGAATCAGCTCATGCTTGTTGCCCCATTTCTTTCGTTCTCACTTCTTCGTGTTCCATCTCTTTCTTTCACTCCGAGCTCCCCCTTTCTCTCTTTACCCGTTGCTCATATCCTCCCAAAAGTAGTGTAGGCTTAGAGGTTAGAGGGCACCTCCTTTTATATCCACCAAAGTATAGAAAATGTAATCTAAGTGTAGAGATCAAGCCATGTGATGAAACAATTTGGACAAGGTGTAGGGTTTGTCCACTCACTCGCGGCAAGTATGATGCAAAGTTTGATGTTGATTTATGATCAATAGATCAATAAACAGATAAAATCGAAACACGAATGTCCCAATTGAGATCGTTTGGTATTTGAAAAATTAAAATATTTTGCTGTCAAAAATTTTATAACAAATTAAAAATTTTAGAGTTATTTCTCAAAGTACCTAATAGTTTTTCTCAATTATTTTTTTTGGAAAGTAATAAACTAATATTACTTATGTTTCCAAAATTAGGGATATTATAATGACAGCTTGATTGCTTTCGGAAGTTGTTCTAATTTTTGTTCTCTTTCGCTTGACTCATTGGATGCTACTTTCATCTCATGCCCTGCATGGGTAATCGTAAAAGAGTTATCCTCTCCACTTAAAAAATTTTGGGCTTCAAACTTCTCTTGATCAACATCAGTGTCAACTTTTTGACATCCTTTTTCAGCTTGTAGGCGTTTGTTTTCCCTATATACTTTGCGCTGACATCAAACCGCCAAGTTCTATCAAATAATAAGTGACAAGCATTGATATTATTAAAATATACCTCATTCTAGTATTTGTCGATAGAGAATGGAACCTTGCACCATTCGATACCTGATTTATTCTCAACTTGTTTAATCCAGCTAAATGATAGTGCTTTTTGATCTTTAGTCCCCAAACTCTCTCAACACTTTTATCTATCGTTGCCATTATGAACAATAACATTAAATAATTAGTACAAGATAGTACACCTCATTTTCAATAATTAATGTTTTAAGTGTTATTCGTTTGTTTTGATTTGACGAGAGTATCATCCTCTTCATATGTTTTGGAAATTTAATTGACATGTAAGACTAAAAAGAAAAAGGGGGAAAAATCTAATTGACCAGAAAGTCATGACGCTTAAAAAAAATCACAGTTACTGTCCCTCTATTTCTAAAACAAAGCTTAAAACGAAGATCTAATTAATTTTCTTTTGTTCGGCTTTCAAATGGGTTGCAAGGCGGGACTTTTAACATAAATGTTTCTTTTATTTCGATCACTACGAGGGTCTTACTTGTTACCAAATAACTCTTTTGATTTTTGCATAATTACTGTCCCATTACTAAACTATCACCACATCCAACTCGCCCTGGGCTAATAGAGTTGACGCTGCCACGACCCTCTTTGAAAAATCAAAAACATTACATCTGAAAGGTCAAAATTCAATTCAAGGCACGAAGTCTCATGTGGTAGATGTTGATAAGTCAACTACACGTTCTCTCTCTTTCTTCCCAACTTTCTCGATTAATAATTTCGTACTAGATATGAGGACTTCCCCAAACAACAATAGAACTTAAAACTTCACAAGCGCACAATCATCCCAATCTCCTACAATAACAAAATGTACTCACTCTCTCTCTCTGTGAATGAGGCAGAATATCATCAACAACTCCCACCTTGCCCACATCCCAACTACAAAGTGACCAAGAATTAGCAATGATGATCGTGAAGCTTCGGCGCAAAAACAACATTACAATAGCCTCTTACACTTTAACATTCCTCGGACATCTAATCGCAATAATTCTCATCATAGTATTTGTCATACTTCCTCGGACTCCTAAATTCCTTGTTCATTCAATGACATTTGACACGCTTGAAGTTGGTACCGCATCAAATGCTTCATTCAACATGCAATTCGACATCCAGTTCCGAATAAAAAACAAAAACTTTGGAAAGTTCGAGTACGATTACAGCAGCAGCGTTGACTATTATTACAGAGGTATCAAGTTAACCAATGTGTTCATAGCCAGTGGAGATGTGAGAGTTCGATCTACAGTGAAGATCGACATGAGTTATGTGAACATGGATTCGAGTAGGCTTGGTAAGATTGCCAATTCTTCGCTGTCTACTGATATTGAAAATGGGATTTTGCCACTGACAGCGTTGTCCAAGTTGGATGGAGAAGTTAAGGTCACGAAGATCGAAAAGCATAAGTCTTCTGTCATGCATTGCAAGTTGTCGTCTCCAAATCTATTCAGAATTTAAATTGCCTCTGATTGATTAATCTGTAAACAAACAAGGAGAAAATTCGATTTGATTTCTTTTTTTATTATTTTACATGTATATTCTATTAGATTTATTGTTTGTATATTTGAAGAGTAATGGGAGAGAGACTATTCGGCCTTGTGCAATGAATTTTGGGATCACGATGTCCTTTTATATACTTGGAATTTTATTAATAAATCTATCAAACATACAATACAATAGCTCATAAAATATACTTACAACACAGACATTTTTTTATTTCGAAACATCACTACTGCACTGCAACAGATAAACCTTTTGGAACTTGACCACAGAGGTGCGTCTTCTCTCCCATAGTAGGTATCTTAGGAAAATCAATTTTTTACTAGACATGTTATGCAAAGAAATAACACCTGTGCGGTGCTCGAAAAGATCAAAGTTCAGACCCAATACAAAGTCAAAATTGAAATTGAAGCCTTCGTTGTACCAGCTCTAAATAGAAAGGGCACAAGCAACCGTGTTCATGGTTTAGTGTATAGCCTCTTCAACACATAGCCTTGTTCCTATTGCTCTTCGCAAACTTAATTAAAAACACTTGGGAGATGGAGGAAGACTTGGAACTGTCTGCCCTGACAGTGGCACCATCTTGTATCTTGAGACAATGCAGACAAGGGTTGGTCACGGCTCGCTCCTTAATGCTTCGACAACGTTGGGGGAGACTTGGATGTTTAGGTTACGTTGGATTTCTTGTACTTCTTATTATAAGAATATGACTTTCCATGCAAATTTGGAAATAATTTCCAATTACAAGTACTTTTGCTTCATTTTACATCATATATTGAAGCATCTTTCGGCCCCAACAAGTTCTCGTGGCTCAAATTGATGCTATATTAGGTGGGCTTAGAACTTTCCCTTGGGCCAATACAATTGGGCCCAAGGGGCCGCCGACCAATCATGAAACTCAGAGAGCTGTGTTCCTTCTTCCGGTTTTCTTTTTTCCTTTTTTCTTTTTCTCCATATTTTTTTTTCTTCTAGCTCAATTTGTCATATAATAAAATCTCTCTCAACTACTATTTGTCTTGCCAGCTTTGTAGTCTAATTTTAACTAATTCAAATTTCGCTTCTCATGTAACAATCAAATAAATAATAAAAAAAAGATTAGTATTTCTCTTCAAGACGTGTCATTAGATTTCTCTATGTGGACGGACCAATGTGGTGTGGGTTCAGTAGTATGATACTAAACTCTCTTAATCAAGATATTGAGCTTGAATATTGAAAATAAAAAAAAAATACCGAGAAAGCCGGCCCTTAAATTAGGCCCTACAATACTCAAACTGGATTAATGGCGTAATTCGGATACCGATTGATCAATACCAAAAAAAGGCATGTTATTATATTACAATTCTCAATTTAAAGTAGAAAAAATAACACAAAATTATAAATAAAATAATAAAGTCAAATTTTACATTAACATTTAAGTTTACATTATCAATGTATTTGGTGTAAAACCATGTGTAAATATTGTGGATCTCTCTTAAACTCAACAAAGGGTTAGAAGTGGTGTGTTTGTGAGAATTATTTCCTATTAAATTAAAAACCAAAAATTTAATACTAAAAGTTATAATTTTTAGACTAGATTAACTAAGTTATCGAATTTATCAAATGTATAATTGTCCATTACGCTGTATAAACAAGGAACAACCTTTCTTATTACGAGGTTAATAACATAAATAATTTCAATCAAAGACCTAATGTCCAGAGATAGTTTGGAAGTGAATGTTAACATGGCACATGAGCAATCAAACCCTTTTGATCAAAAATAATTTTAAGATAACCCAAAACAACCATTATTTATATGTGTAAACCTAAAATTAGGATTTAACTGTATAAATTAATTTATAAATTGATTTATTTATTAATATGGATAACGAAAATATGCACTTTCATGAAAAAGAAATTAACATGTTAAACTTAAACTATTTTATTTGATTTCTTAATTAAAATTTAATTAATGAGAGAAGAAAGTGGAAGTTTTTTTTTCAATAATATTCAAATAATTGAAACTTATAATTTCTATAAAATGGAATGATGATAAATAAAATATTAAATAGTAAGTTATATTTTTTTTTAAAAAAAATACTTGGCTATAAAATATTTTGAATGAAAATAAAAATACAATTTGTCAAAAACTCATATGAACATTTTTTTTTTTGTTTAATACATTTAAGCAAATTTTTTCTAAAATAAATTTAATTTATAAATTTTCTATCCATTTAAAATTCAGAACTTAATTTTTGTTGCTATCAATTATATTGAACATCAACACCTAAATGGTTATCCAAACACATCTTACCCATGAGCTGTTTTTCTCTTATTTAACCTTGCAGGTGCCGATTCTACGGTATCTGGCCTAACAGCCCACCCTGACTCTATGCTTCAGGTACCCTGCACTGCATAAATTAAAGACTGCAAAGGAAATGTAGATTCTTAATGTAGTCCACGTTTTTGTCAGTATGCGTTTGGTCGGCAGTACGTGTATGTAGTAATGCAACTTGAATGGTGGTGGATTTTCCTGGAGCAGTCTTATACTGCCGTGCCAGTACTGGAAATTTAGAAAGAAGGGTAGGATGAGTGTTCTGGTAGATGCCCCTGTTGTTTCTTCTGATGCTCTCATACCATGATTGGATGGTGGTGTTTGATTTTTTATTTTTTAAATAATATTGGTAACTCACTCCTGTGATTATATTTGCAATAACTCAGGAATCGCGTAGGTTGACCTTTCTTTTTTAATGAAGATGGTGGACAAATTTCGAAGTTTATTATCTTAGTATACAAATTTTAGAAAAAGAAAATTGTATATATTAAAAAAATTATGATTCAAATATTATTTATTCCATTAAAAATTATAATTTATGTCTTCAGAATTTATCCTTAATATAAATTTTAATTGTAATAGTGTTTGCGTGGGACGTAACCGAACAGAACAGGAGAACACCTTTCTTTTTCCAATTTGATGGCGTGGGACGTAAGCATATGATAACCGGAGGTCGGCAATTTAAGTCTACTTCAACGGCCACCATTATTGAAATCATTTTCTGAGACTTTTTTTTTCCTTTAAAAAGTACTATTTATTACGAATAAAATGTACATAACTAGTTTACATAATTATATTTAATTAAAAACATTAATTTTTAATTATTTTATTAAAAATAAGAATTATCTTATTTTATTTAATTATATATATAAATTTAAAAGTAATTGTATATAAAATTTTTAAAATCAATTTTATTTTATAAAATTATGGTTTTTATTTCCTCCTTAAGGTATCTGGCTTAACAGTCCACAATCATTTATGGTGATCTGATAAAAAAAGGTGATGGTATCCAACTTAATAGCCCTCAATCATTCGTGATTATTTAATAAAGAAAAAAATTTTCATGATTACCAAAACTTTCCTTATTCCCCTAAAATTTCAGTTCTCTTGTTTTCTTTAGAAGGAAGAAAATATTTCTGAAATCTTAAACCTTTTTTGATTTCGAGTGATTCTAAATCAAATTTTTGTCGTTTCAAACGATAATTTCTTCATAAGATAAGTAAGATTTTTACGTATCTTGACACATAGAAAATTATATATACAAAACAAAGACAACTCACCGGGGCCAATTCAAATCTCAACAAGAGAGGTACTGCTTCATGACCAATTCCATATCATCTGAAGTATAACTTCGTACTCAATTCTATGCATAATCAGAGGTTTTCCATTTAAGAAAATCTGACGAGCATCTCGGTATCAATTCCCCATTCGAGTCAAAAGAACAATTTTCTGTGGAGTTAAATTTTGACTTCAACAAATTGGCGCCATCTATGAGAAATGATTGACTAATAAGCCAAAGAAACTTCATACCATGTTTTGCTTCGTCTCTCCTATCGCCATGCCGCCATCATCCATGCCCGACATTAGGCAAACCACCCTCATAGCGAGATCCCCAGCCACCTACCACCCATTGTCGAGACACCTCTCAACATTAGAGTACTCAAGTATGATCCACATCCATCAAGTATCCCGATTTAATAATTTCTACCCATCACCTCTATTTACTTTACTAATATTTTCATACTAATAACTAATAGTTCCAATATTGAATTTTGTTTTATGTTTATTGATAATACCTCCATTCTACATTCTCTTACTCTCCCTTGTAACATTTGGATCATATTGACCGTGCAACAATCGGAAACAATTTTCGGCAAGTGATGACACAATTAGGGGTACCCCTCCGTTGAGTAATTCTCTCGACTCTACGAATCGAAACGCATCATCAATACAAATTCTAGCACCAGGGTAGATGCAACTTACTCTCACAATTCTATACCTTATATAGGTTTCGCACTCATTTTCTTGGTTCTACACCACATACTAATCACCAATATACAGAATATAACTTTCGAACGGATGGCTCCCACACTTCTCAGCAGACCATATATGAGTTCCGCATTCATACTCTCGACTCTATGCCTCTTTAATTGCCAATATACGGGATATAACTCTTAAACAAGTGGCTCCTACATCCTCTCAGCTTTGCGCCACATTTGGGTTTCACTTCCATCTTCTCGGCTCTATGCCTCTCTAATCGCCAATTTACGGGATGCAAATCCTTGGCGGGTGGCTCCCACATCCTTTCAACTCCGCTCCGCATATTGGTTTCCCACCTATCCTCTCAGCTCTATACCTCTCTAATCGTCAATATATGAGATGCAACTCTCGAGTAGGGGGTCCGACATCCCCTCAATTCCGCACCATATATGGATTCAACACCTATCCTCTAAACTCTCTGTCTCTCTAATCGCTAATATATGAGATGTAACTCCCGAGACCAACTCAATTCTTCACAAGATAAGTAGAGTTTTAACGTGTTTTGCCATATAGTAGACTATATATACAGAGTAAAGGTAACCCACTGGAACCAACTCAATTCTTCACAATAGAGATGGCTTCATAGTCAATTTTATACTATTAGAGATATGATTTCATATTCAATTCTATGCATAATTAGAGGTTTCCCATCTAAGAAGATTCGGCAAACATTTCACACCGGTTTTTCATTAGAGGCGGAACAACAGTTATTTGTGGATTCAAAATCCTACTTCAAACACCTATGTTCCCCTCTGAGATAAATTTCTCACCCCTCTTAGTGAACAACTCAACGTGTTGAAATTGAAGGACACATGTTTAGCTCCCACGAAGTGTTGGATTATGGTCGGGGTTAAAGGATGAAGATAACAACCCATTTGTAAAAAGAGGAACGATGACCCTTATAATTAGGAAAGATTCTTTGAATAAACTTGGCTTAGCTTAGGAGAAGATGAACATCGTGGCAATGCCTCTTTTGGGGGGTCTCACTTCATTAATGAGGAAAAGGAAAGAAACATGGGAAGTTTGTGTTGCACAATGCCAAATTCATGGTACCTAAGCAAGCACAGGACGGTGATGTAAACAGAGAGCAATCTAAGGCTCTTGGAAGAAGAAACTGTTGGGGCATTGTTTGTATGGTGTGTTTGGGTGCACTGAATTACAACCTTGGAACCAGTGAATGGTGGACACAATCAACTCATTGTTTGTCTCAAGTCTCGCAGAGTCGGTACTTTTTTTTTTTTGACAAAACCCCCTAAAATTGTTCCTTTCAATCGCATGAGGTTATTTTACCATCTAGGTGACGCGCATGTCACTTGGTTTTAATTTTGTTTTTGAAAATGCAGGTCTCCTGCATACGGCGTTTGCTATGATTATTAAAATATGGCATGGACTTTGGCCGAACTGTGCACGCTTTGCTTCCTTTTTTTATTTAATACAAATATTCAATGAAGCTCTCCTCCTTTTTTCTAATGTGATTAGGGCTTAGGATTGACGTTGTTCCGACCACCGGTTTTCTTACGTAAATAACATCATTATCCTCTAAATAAAATCTCAAATTTAAATTTATGTATAAAAAAATAAAATCACGAAGGTTTTGCTTTTTAAAAATTTAAGTTGACTTAAATCAGTTTTAATTAAAACTAACATTTTTATCAAATATTAACGATTTATCAAAAAAGAAATGATTTTATTTAAATTATACATTAATTGCAATAAGTAAAATTTGAAACTACACTCAGAATTTATCTGGTATCAGTACTTAATACTTAATTTTTTTTCTCAAAATATAGTAATTGAATTCTACACCATTATTTAAAAAAAATTGATATCTGGGCCCAATAGAACACTTTACATTATATAATTTCAAATATTTCAAGAGAAATATTATATAAATGTCAACTCTGTTTCTAATGTCACGGTTGGAGTAACCAATAATTTTCTATCCTAATCGAAAAGATTTCTTTATTAAAAATACATTTATTTTTTTTCTTTAATTCGTTATCCTCATAAACAATGTGAGTGGGTAGGGGTGGCCAGATCACTGTAGTGGCCCCTTCCTCGGGCTGTCAGGTCAGGCTCATGGTCATAAACAAGAACGAGCATCAAAAACCCTGCATCACCAAAAACCAACACACGCACACACAGGCCAGAACCTCAAAAATGTAAGCCAACTTTATTATTAATTCCAAAGGTTTCCAGCAACACGTGTTTTCTCAAAATGCGAAACTTTATTTTTATATAAAGGTAAAACATTTACCAATTAATTTTAAAAGATATAAATAATTTTAGTTTACCTTAAAACTATTTTTAATTAAAAATTTTAATTAGTGACAATAGTGTGAGGTTGAACGCCCAAGTACTTGCATGGATCGTCATCTTTTTTAATCTCAAATAATTTGTAATTAAACCAAAATGAGAATTATTTTTTTTAATACTATAACTAAGAATTTTCATTTTTAATTGCACATAACTTTATTTATTACGTAATAATGTGGAATAATTTACAAATTATAATAAGTATATTAATTAATCTGTCTCGCTTTAAAATTTATTAGAAAAATTCAATTTTATAAAAAATTTAATACTCATGAAATTAAAAATTACGGCAAGCGTGGTAAATGGTTATTTTGATTTAATGAGAAAGTAGAATATCTGAGAATCCGTTGGTGGATGAGGTGATGATTTGGTGAGTGGCAGACGGGAAGAGAGGACGTGGGAGTGGAGGGAGACCTAACCCTGCGGGCATTGTCCGGAGGAGCTGTTGGGTGGGGGCGCATCATTTGGTGCAACCCCTGCAAAGTCTGCGATGAGATGTGACCAATTTCTGACGGGGCCACTACTCTCTCCGATAGAAGTTTCTCCCCGGTCTAATAAAAGAGTTACAACTCAAATAAAATCACAAATTTAATTTTTATTTATAATAAAAATAAAAATAGGAAGATTTTTATCCTTATTTAAATCTAATCTCACTTAAGTTCAATTTAATTACAACCAATATAATCGATCAATTATAAAAAAAAAAAAAAATAACCAAAGTTTCTCTCCCTATTTGGCATTTCTTTTCCATTAGGATCATGCCTCGGAAAGATTTTGTTTCTTCTTGCTTGCTTTCGCAGACTTAGATCACACGATTTTTCTTCCCATCACTTGATGTGTCTTGGACTACGTTACGAATTCTCTCTCTCTCTCTCTCTCTCTCTCTCTCTCTCTCTGTGTCAAATTTCAAACTTTTGAACTTTTAAATTAGTAATGTATGATCATGCCTTGGCCTTTCAATTGGAAGCAGAACAGTAAAAGTCGTACCTTGTTTTGAATTTCTATTTTCTTTTTATGACTTTGGTTTTTTCTCTGTCTCTTGGTTGGTGATATTAATTGTTCTGAATATTTACTCTTTACCTCCAATAATGGTTTTTGGTTTTTGGTTTTTGGTTTTTGGGGAGTATGAATGGAAATAAATTCAGGTCTGATGTTGAACACAACTTGCCATTAGCGTTGGATTGGAGAATAGAATAGAGTCCACAAAGACGGAATAAGGAGGCTATGGAGAAAAAACAGCCACCCTAACCAGATTTATACCACCCAATATCCTAATTTAAAATTCCATTCCTTTTTCTTTATTCCATAACATGACCTTTAATTTCAAATGTCCGGAGAATTGATTTATTAATACCTCTCATTTAGAATCCAAGGACAATGTTCATAAAACCTTAACTTTCCTTTATTTCTTTTATTTTATTTATAATATTTTTAATTAAAATAAGTTTTTTAATATATTTAAAATTTCATGAACAAAAATTATTTTTTATAAAATAATTAAAATTATAATATATAATATTAAACACTATTTAATCTCAAACAATATTAACCTCGACTTGCCCAAATGACCTTTAATATTCTTGAACCAAAAACAAGAATATAATACATGGTATCTTTGATTATGCCCGCAAGTAAAAAAAAAAAAAAATGGTAACGTGGGGTTGGAAGAGGCAATGCAAAATTCACAAGATTTCAGAAATCATTCTTCTGGCGTGACAACCTTACTTCACAAACAAAACAAAGATATTGTCTTTGTCAGCTCACCAATGGAATATCATTCTCCTAACTTCCTCTTTCTCTTCTCTCTACCAAAAAAAAAAAAAAAATACAAGTATATATAATATCGAAATCTGATGTCGGACTCTGTAAGTCACCTTTAAGAATTAAAAAAAAAAACATTATTTGGTTTTTCCTAGTAAAATCTGAAAGTGAAATTTGAATTTCAACTCGAATTCACTCTGCAAGCCGTTGAAGGTTCGCTCGTACTCCGTGAAAGAATTGAAGATTCCAAGTCTGTTAACAGAAAATTTAAAACAGTGAAAACACATTTCTACTAGTTACGAACTCTCGGTTAATATTTGATTTTGCACACTAACCTCTTGAAGAGTTAAACGATTGCTTGCAGTGAAGAATAGCTCCTTGAATCCCATCATGCTCTTCTTGACCTCTCCCCATGAAATTCATCGGAGGCATAACTCCGGCCGTCGAAGACGCCGATCGGCTTTTCCCCAAGTGTCTGCTAACCAATCGAAGTCCCGCCTGAAAGTTGGCCATTCTGTCCTCCGCATTCATCTTCGTCGTCTTTCTCGGTTTGTTCGGAGAACTCGTCGGAGAGGACGAAGTTTGATAAGAAAATCTCACCTTTTCGCTATACCTCTTCGAGATCATAACATAGAGAGGCTTGATAAGCTTCAGGTACTTGTGCACAACATCTTTGGTGTTCGTAAACCGCTTCGATTCGTCTCTTGCAGCTTGAAATTGTCTTTTGCTATTGTCTCTGGTGAACACTGATGACGTCACCGGAGATTCGAGCTTGAATTTGATGAAGAACTTGCTTCGGTGTGTGGATTTCCGGAGATTGGGAGTTGAGGAAACAAAAGAACTAACGGAAGAAGAAGAAGAAGAAGAAGAAGAATCAGATCTGGATTTTGATCTTTTCAAGCCAAGCATGAAAACCCCAAGTTTGGGTGGAGATCGGAGAAGAGAGATGGGAGATTGAGGCTTCAAGTTAGGCTCGAGGGGAAGAACACGAGATTTAAAGAAGAAATCCTTGGAGGAAGAAGAGAAAGAAGGTAGAGTAGATTCCGCGACTTTGACATCATTCTTCGTTGCCATTTCATAATCTCGCTTTTCATTTTTAAGGTTTTTAGAATTGGTTTCGCCGGCACTGTTGTGCTTTCCTTCGTCGCGACATTTGAAGTCGTAATCAGGTAAGGCGAACTCTATATCGAAGAAAGATCCCTCGTCGTCGCTCATTTCCTCCTTGGCTCCTCCGTCGTACACCGCCGTTTCTTCGGCGCCATCTTGCCAGAGTTTTACTAAACTAAAACTACCCATGCTCGGTAAAGCCAGAGCAACACAGAGAGAAAGAGAGAGAGAGAGAGAGAGGGCTAGAGAGCTTGTGCTTTTTTGTTGCGACTTGTGAGGGTTATGCGTTTGGTTGATTTACACCTTACACAGTGATATTTGACACTTGGTCAAGGGCTTTAAAAAGAAGACGGGAAAAAAAGGGGGGGAGAGAGAGAGAGAATGTGTTGCGGTACTGGTGTTTGTTCTAGGAAGCAGAGAGTTCAGAAAGGCTTTTTGAAAGTGCAGAGGGGATAGAGAGAGAGAGAGAGAGAGAGAGAGATTTGCTTTTGAGAGAATGCGGGATTGGTCGTTCTCTTGGTACAGGAGTGTGATCATGTGAAGCGAGACTGGGTCTTGGCTTCTCACGTCACAATTGACAGAGAGTAAGCAAAGACAGAGAACAGGGGAGAACATGCAGATACAAATACCACAAGATACAGAGGCAGAGATACAGCTGCAGCTTTCTCTTTTAATTAACCCAATTTTAAGAGCCAAAATAAAACTTGAAAATGGCGAAATAGCAAAGCTGGATACTGTGGATTATTATTCATACATAATTTGTGTTTCTGTAATTAAACTGGAATCGTAGATTTGGTGGGGGAAAATTAGGAGTGTGAATGGTATGAAAAATTAGTGTTAAAAAAAAATAAATAATTGTATTTTCTGAATCTAACTCTCATATGTTTCTGGCCTCGGAATTTAATTATATTAGAATCACAATAATGTCATATTAGGATTATATCAACATCATATCCATATTTTCTCACGTCACTATAACATATTCTCAATCTATCAATCAAGAGATTCAATTCTCCTAAATAATATGATATGACCGATCAATTTTTTTTAATAGAAAATAATTTAAAAAGGACTTGAAATAGATATAATTATAACTCTCAAAACTATAATTAGAATTTCTGTCTGAATAGTAATAATGAAATAGTTAATTTAAGAATTAAGATTTACAAAGAAATTCATGTCTAGGTTTCCATATTTTTACAATTGTCATTCAATGTTCCGTGCTATTATGATTTCATATTTTTACGATTGAAGTATAAAATTGTTCTCCAAATATTATTAAGTTTAGCTTGACTTTCTCAAACAAACATAAGTAATTTGTTTGGTGCAACTCCTTCCAATGTTTTGAATTCGAGAGATACTAATTTATTGTCGATCTTTCTTGTTTAACTCCATAAATTAGATCGGATCAAAGACTTCCAACTTTGTCGTTTTTGAGAGAAAGAGAGAGAGAGAAAGAGGAAGAGACTTGGTCCTCGGACTTTAAAATAAACTAACGCTACACTTGGATTTGGTCAACACAATTCAGTCAGCCTCGCATGGCTGACAGAGAATTTTTATTGTGCGTGTCACGGGAAAAGGAAATATGAAAAAGCAATGTTTTTAAAATCGAATAGGTATATAATTCGGCATCTATTAATTTATTGACTTATTTAATCAGATAGGTTAGATCGTTTTACAAATCAGAAGACATCGTCGTAATATTATATATATATATATATATAATTTATATATTATATATTTTAAAATTAAAAAATCTATATATGTCTATAAAAATATGAATTCGAGTCTATATATATTTATAAAAAAATAAATTGTAAAAAAAATATGGGTAGAATGAAAAGAGTCACAAATACTTTTTTGGATCGATTTGAACGGTTCATTAATTTTATTTATTATAAACAGTTTTAAATAGTTTTGATTGAATTTGATTTTATTTGATTTAATAGTAAAATTTGAGTCAAACTATTAAACGGTTCACGGTCAATCTAGTCCACGGACCTATTCGGTTCTAAACATATTGGAAAAAAAGAAATCAGAGGTTTTCTGGTGGAGTAAGGGATTTGGTTCCCGGAAACTTCCAAAAAGAAGAGAAACAAAATTTGGGGAGAAAAAGGCCAAAAAGAAAAGTCTATAAAAAGAAGAGTAAACGTAGGAGGCTTTGTTGAAAAACTTTGCTTTTCTTTCCCTCAGTTTCTTTTTTATTACAAAACAAACAGAAAAGCACCCAGAAAAAAATATTTTTCAGAAAAGAAAAATAAAAATGTGTATGTGTGTGTGAGAGAGAGAGAGAGAGAGAGAGAGAGAGAGAGAGAGAGAGAGAGAGAGAGAGAGAGAGAGAGAGAGAGAGAGGTCACTGTTGCATCTGCACCAACAGGAAAGAAAAATCGGGCTAAGTTGGGCATGCATTTTGTGTCTTTATAGACCTATCAAATAAAAGCAGTCCAAGGTCCAAGAAAAAAAGGTTTGACTTGTAGTTACAAATCAACCCTAGATTGAGATTGGGTTCATCTCAGCCCTTCTTTTTTAGAATGGTTGTTGCTAGATGTGTGTCTAAAGGGATTTAAAAAAAAAAAGGACACTACTATTACTTTTTATTTATCCATCTTTTTTAGTTGGTCTATTTAAAGTAGGAAAGTTGGTTCCAAAAATTTTTATTAGCCCCGAAAAATGCTAACCTATGTGCGTATCATTATGGCATGATTTGCAGCGTATCCAATGGGGAGGGGGGGGGGGGGATAATGTAATAATTCACGTGTATTAAAATTTTTTTCTAATTATATAAAAATCATAAAAATAAAAAAAGATACGCATTTATAAAATTTAAATATAAAATCTCAAAATAAATATTTAAATAAAAACTCTTTACCATTCGAGTGTTTTTACAAGAATTACATATTAACGATTTATATATATATATATATATATATATATTTTTTTTTTGGATTACACTGAGAATTGAATCGAAAATTATCAGATTAGGAGAAAAGAATTATAACCACTAAACTATTCTATTGAAATAACGTTTTATACATAATATTGGTGGTTTTCGACCGGTCATATTAAATCTCAACTCAACATAATTAATGTCGAACCCTATGCCCACTTGTTTCATTAATCAACGGTGAATGATAAGAGATGATTATATACTATCAAGTAAGATGGCATCAAATCTCATTAGAGATCAACTAGAGTTAATTATCAATTTACTTCCATTTCCTTATTTTTAACATAAATTTAAATCGAAACCAAATTAAAAAAAAAAACTATAGAAACAAAACCAGTAAGAATTCAAGAAATCATAAAAAAGATATTAAAAAATTATAAAGAAGAAAAAAAATATACATATCAAATCCAAACTATTTCTTTTTTCTTTTTTCTTTTTTACTTGAACCGGAATCAGCCCACTTCCGGTTTGGTGCAAACAATGGGGATGTGTAGTCCCAACCCTTGACATGCTCTTTCAGTAGAAAAAGGAAATCCTCCATCATTTTTGCATATGCAGTTGTTGGTCTAATCTAAATATTTTGACAACTTAAACAACAACTATGTGTTCGACAATTGAGTTCGTAAGAGTTATGCTTGTTTTTAAACAATACATAGAATTTAGTTTTGAGTAATCGTATTAACGAGTTTTTTAGTTCACGCATAAAGTTTGCTTAATATATTTAGAAAAATACATAATTTATTACATATCTAAGACGAATAATAGAATACATAAAGTTTGAATTTATAATCTATATTATGATTTTATTTTGAATTGTTATCTGTCTAATCGAGAGTTTTTATGATATTTATTTTTAAGAAATCAAAAATTGAAACATCGGATAAAATTGGGTTTAAAAAGATAATTTGAAACTTAGTTGTTCAATACATCAAAATTGGGATTGATGAAGAGAAAAGAAAGAAAAACCTGATAAGAGGGGATGACTTTTAGTTTTTGTTAAATTCTTTATTTTATATTTAGTAGGAATTTTTGTAGAATCTTTTTAAATCTAGGATTTAAAAGAAACAAAGGCACGTCTACTTTTCCATGAAAAGAGGCGGCTATTAGGATTTGCACTCCTTCTTTTAAAAACAAAACTCTATTTTCTCTATTTTTGTTGAAAAATTCAAGAGATCATATTTTTTTACGAGTGGCTAAACTTTTCTTTTTAATTCAAGAGGAATTTTTATTTCAATTGTGATCATTGTGAAGTTATGTGTTTTAAATTTCTTATCTTTAATTCAAGTATTCATTGATTTCTTTTTTTATTTTACATAAAAAATTGATATTGATTAATTTAATAATTTAATTCAATATTATTTTTTCTATTATTATCTATGAATTCAATGATCTGTAATTGTTATGAATAATTGATACAAATAGTAATTAGGTTATTTATGTTTATGTGCCGATAGACAATATGCATGTTTAAAACTAAGAGAATTAATGGAATAAAATTGAATAATTACAATTATCTCAATTATTTGAATTTTGATTTAATTATTTTCATAGAGTGTATTGCTATCATTACATTGATGTAGAACACTATTGTGTCCTCAATTTTGGCCGTTTTGATCAATTAATTTAAGAAAATATAAAATTTATTATGACTACCTAATAAATTTAAAGTTAAAATCTTGAATTGTAAAATAAATATTTTTAACCTATGATTAGTAAAACATTGAAATATAATTGAACCCTTTGATCAGAGTTTGATAAGATTAAATTTTTCTTAGATTTTTATTATTTATTATTAATTCTATTTATTATTTAAGAGTTTGTTAAATTTAATTTAAGAATTTAGTTATTTGAAAACTCCGTATTTGATTTTGATTATTTTAATTAAGGAATTAATTGATTAATTCCCTTTAACCTGGGCTATAAATTTATTTATGGAGAGGAATCGGTATTAATTTTGAGGATTTTAACAACTTGGTCAATTATTAAAGTTTCTAATATTGATAAAACAAGTATAAACTTTAAGACTTTTTCATTTTTTTTGGTACAAATTAAAACTTGAAGCCAAGTTTATTACATGAGAGATGAGAGAGGGGATGGTGCTATTAGGGTAGAAGCTCATTGGTCAAATTGATATGATATATATATATACATAGACAAACAAGTAAGTTTATGTACTTTACCTAGCACGGACTTCTGATACGAAAATAACACTTTTATCATTCGGTTCCCCAACTGCAATTGAAATCCCTCTGGACTCACAAAATTATGCACTAGTAACAGTAGGGTGGGTTGTACTCTTCTTCAGAAAAGCCAAAACTAAAATCCCTAATAGTGGACACCAGATGCGATTACAGAATCTCCATCACTGCAAGAAACCCAGATGAAAAATGATATGCCCAACAAAATCTGCTAACTTCATTAGCTTTAATCATCACGAGAGACCTTGATTCATATGATGGTCTCGTAATTCTAAAGATACACATGTCTAGAAGATCCATTTATTTATTTATTTATTTTTAATATATGGTTCTAATGAGTAACAACACATTCCCAGAAGTTAATAATCCTACGAGCCAGGATACTTCTGTTAGTTCCAAAAGGATCCCCTCGTCTGTTAATCAATCAAGCATCCGGGCATTAAATTTATAAAATTTTGTTCAACTTCCCTTTCGGCCTTTTTTGTTGATAGGCCATGTTCATTGTCCACCAATGACAGATTTTTCATAAACTACTATTGTCTGTTCCTCTGATCCTCTATTAGCTCGTAAAAGGTCACACATTTATTTCGTTTTCTGTTTGATTCAGCATTATTTGAATTAGAATAAAATTTTATTCACGAAGCTATGAAACAATTTGATGAGATTTTATATTATTTCATGAGACATATCCAAATGTTAAAATAAATAAACATGCACGCGTACATATACACAAACAAACAAACTTAGTGTGATTGTTTTGTATCAAATATTTTTAACCAACCGATAATTAATCCAGCGAGATAGCGCGTTAGATTTTTTAATTAAATATCGGATTAAAAATTTAAGAATTAAAATAATTACGTTGGAAGAGTCATTTCTTAGATAGAATTCTCGTAGACGCTCGAATATAATTAATTGTAATATAATTATGAATATTGATAATTTGATTAAAAAATATATTTTTTTTTTCGATAAAGATCATTGTGACTGAGATTAATTTAATAAGGGATATTTTTTATTGTATAATTTTAAAATTTATATGTTTTTTAATTAATAAAATAAAATATTAATAAAATAAATTCTCTAAAATAATATTTTTTATTATATCAATCAATATTTAAAATTATATTCTGATTTATTTATTTTAAAATCGATAAGAATCGCCTCCTTAACAACTTAGTGCCCTCCCAACATACTCTAGAATGATGAGATGTTTCATTAGATAGTGCCGTAAGTGTGTCGGTGATGAATAGGATTTTGTTCTTTGGAAGCCCAAAAATGGTGTAAAACAAGTATATCGTTTTAAATTTTGGATACAATGGAGGCATTATAATGATAATATTATAACATTCTGCGCCCAAAATCATGATGCTACCTCAAAACTTTGGAATTTCTTATGTCAACTTTCCCTTTGAAGGGTCGGTAGGACAAACCCACTTATTTCTTTTCACTGATTTTACAACTTTTTTTCCCCCTTGTTGTCATCTTAGGTGTAGATTTTGGTGCGGGAGTCTCCATTAAAATTCCCATCAACGAATATTTTTGTACTTTCTTACTTGGACCTCTCTCTCTCTCTCTCTGTGTGTGAGGCTTTGGAGAAAGTGTGATTAAGCGGTTGGTCAAAATGATTGTGTAAGGATTTCTGTGAAGGGTGTGGGGGCGATATGTTTCATCGTAGGCGACTATACAAAACAGCAAAAGCTGATTTAGTTAAGTTTTTCGTAAGCATAATTCTTGAGAGGTTGGGTTCTTTAGAAGATTGCAATGCAAACTTCAAAAAAGCATTGGTCGCAGTGAAATTGAGATTTGCCCTCTTAAGTTTGGTTTACAAACCAATATAACCCCACTGTAACCTAACACAATCTCATGATGGGGAAAAATAAAAGTTTTATCATATTTTATGTTACTTATTAGTTCTAAGCTTTTCTCCTCCTTTTACCCTACCCTTAGGCTCCAACTAATGGAGCATTTACCCTGAGGACACTTAAAAATTGGATAAAAATTTAATGGAGTAATATTTTATCACATTTTCCCTTTACCACACATTTATCACTACCACTTAAAATTTTAAATATATATATATATATATATAATTAATATATCAAATACATATAATATTTTGGTAAATCGCGTGTACTATTTTTTTTTATATTATATCAACTGATATCCGAAATTATATTTTGACTGATTCGGTTTCAGACTTACAGTGACTGATTTTTTTATACCCAGACTGCGAGTCGAATTCGAAAACTTAATTAAGAGATTTAGCGTCATATCTCATTAAATCAACTATCCGTTGATAATCATGTATACTATTGAAGTACACAAAACATTGTAGGGAACCCGCAGAGGAAAGTTTGTAACAAATGCGCTTCTAAGTATCAATTTTATTTTGTGGGAGACTAACGATTCTTGACCAGGAGAAATGCATAACTATATTAAAAAGATTTTGAATAACGTCATATAAAAGATGGAAAAATAAGTTTTAAAAATTATATCTCACAATAATTGAACTGAATTAATAAGATAATTCAGACGTAGGTAATCAAATATCAAAAAACAATATTAAAATGGTTTTGAGCTTAACACGAATTCTGTCTATTTGTGAGTCACTATTGGTGACCCGTGAATTTATTACTATATATTTCAGGTAGTTTGGATTTATATTTTTACTATAATTTTCTTTAATTACGTATGATATACATCACTGGCATCGAGAAATATCAATAATAGACGTAGCTGTAGTAGTAACATAAAAAAATTCATCAAAATTTAAACCGTGTGGTCCATTCCATTTCACGTGGCATATCGAGTAACTAAATTGCTTCGAAGGGGAACAAAAATTTCTGACATTTCAAATCAAATCCAAAGAAATCACTCTCGAAAAAGCCCCGAGTCCAGTAGGCAAACGTGAGGCCCATTAAGAAGTGGGCCATTGCATTGACTTGTAAGAGACATGGACCCGAAAACAGGCACAATCGGACTCTGATGCGGATGTTCACGGGAAAAGTTTATTGAAAACGGACTGAAAATGACTGATCGAGTGGTCGTTGCTTCAATGGACGACAATGAACATTTGGTGGGTCAGTATCATTTAAGGCTCCATGATTTTGAGGTAGTGCCCAGATTGTGATCGTTGTGATCTTATATCTGTCTCCTCCCTAGTTTGTGAAATGATTGGAATTACCAATACCAATAGTTAGCCAACCGGACCCATAGTTGAATCGGTTAAGGCACCTGCCTATGGTCCCAGATCAAATCATGATCGAACCATTTAAGATATCATAGACTATAAAATAATATTATACATGCGTATAGTGTATATATGTATATATACATAAAATTAATACTATGTACAAAATTTTGAAATTTTAAAAATACCAGTACGTGAAATTTATAACATCTCCATAACCGTTAGAGTAAGAATATTTCAAGTTTAATCATTGATTAAGAGCATATGGAAAAAATATGAAAACCATAATTTTTTATTTTAAAACAAAACCCTTTGATTATTATTATAGCCTGATCGCCTAGCCAAGTGACCACTTCCCAATTTTGCTGGCCCGATCGAGTTCGTAAGGATTGACCGGTACAAATCCTAGTAGGTTCTTGCTATTATTAAGAGAAGTTGAAAATGAATGGGGCCATAATCAACTCGAGAAAACGCATAGGGGTGCAAATGAATCAAACAACTTTCAACTATGAAGCATAGCTTCTTCTTGCCATTCATTTCACATGACTAAATTTCCACGGTTCACATTTTTAAATGGCACGGTCAAGTTTGAGGATTCGAACATAACTACAAGAAACATTAGATATTATGATATTTCTATCGGACTAAACTAATTCCATTAGTGCTATTAAATAAAATATATCTATAAAGCGACCTTTGACTCTCTCCATATGACCGTTATCTGCGCTGGCTCGACAATTGCACCACTTGACATTCCGTCAGCTTCCATCACTGGCGAGACTAGCAAAGGGCACGATCACCTCTACCGAAGTACTAAAAGAGTTGAAAGAAATGATAGAGAGGACCGGCTGGTGCTTCATTGTGGCTTAGGGACACTCTGCTCAGACAGACACATCAACAGACTCATCGGATTCAATGGTGCTTTCGGATTCTGACGAGTTTAGATGGAGGATGCCCATGAAGATTCGACGATTCCCCAAGTTTATATTTTGGATGAGCAGTTGAGTCTTCTCCGACACTAATGAAAGTCATTGTTGATAGTGAAACTGTGGGGGCATGACTATGGGGTATCAGTTTCTGAGAAACCGGATTCTATCAATTTGGAAAGTAGAGGGCTAGATGGAGCTGATTGATATGGGAGACGACTTATACCTTGCGAAGCTCTTGAAAAATGTTGATTATTAACGGGCTATGGTCATCGAAGATCACTACTTGGTAGTGATGGAGTGGAGGCTATTGTTTGTGCCATCAGAGATCGAGATACGCCAGATGACTGTTTGGGTAAGGCTTCTAGAATTACGGATTGAACATTTTGATGAGAAGGTGCTATTCAGAGTCGGAAAACAACCGAAACAGCCTATTCGCATCAATGTGAACACGACAAATGCTTCATGAGGCAAGTATGCCCACATATGCGTGGAAATTGATCTATCGAAGTCGCTGGTCCCTCGCGTCTGAGTTCGAAAATGGCTTCAGCGAGTGGAATATGAAGGTTTACATCTGATCTGCTTTGATTGTGGAAGCGTAAGTCATTCAAAGGAACAATATTCGGTTGGGTGTCCAGAAGCAGAGGTCCCCAATGCTGATAATGGTTCTGTTTCAATATTTTCTAGGTGAATTCCTCTATTTTGAAGGGAGCAGATTTGGAAAGTGAACTGGGTTTCAGACCATGGATGCAAGTTCGATGAAGACCTCTAGAACTTCGGTCAGTAATAAGTCGAGTGATAGATTTACTAGACTAGAGGCTACAACCAATGAATAAGACTCTTCGTCTATCACAGTTTCGATTGTGGAGGAAAACCCGGCTCGGCACAGCATGGGTGTGGAACTTCAGTATGGGCTCAAGGCCACTGGCATAGCTCGACGAGGCCCAAAGGCCAAAGGCATAGAACCAACCCACAGTTGCTAGATACCCCTAGGCCCAGCAGCCCAAGACCCTTAGCAACTTTGGGCTTCAAACTAAACCACAAGCTTCTGGGTCTAAAATGGCTCTAAATGTCATGGATTCGTCTAAGAACACCAACTAAATTTTTCGGTGTTTGACGCCACTGTTCTCCCCTCTGGTTAGATGTCAATGCTGAAAATTCGACCCCGTTTGCTACTGCACGCTAGTAAGCGTCTAGGGTTACCGTCGCCGTCTTTTTTCCAGTGGACGAAGTCAACTTCTATTCCTTTCAATCTAATGGCTTCATCACTGCCTCATTCCACGTCTGCAGTTCCCAGCTTGCTTCAAACTGCTATTCTTATGCAGGCAGACAGAGGGCCAACATCGACGGCTTGGATCCCTAACCCTAAGGACATGAAGTGATTGGTGAGGATGCTCTTACAGTAGTTTCTCTTGGTGCAACTATAGGAAAGGCTGTTGAAGTGGCTGGAAGCGACATGGTGCTGGATAAGGACTATTAGTTTGCTAGCATGGCTCCTTCCTTTCATATTGATTGTTATGAATTTAAATTTAGGTTTCTTGTTTGGAATATGGGTGGTGTGTGTAATCCTTGCCTCCATTGAGCTATGAAGGAATTAATTAAATTTCATTGTCCAGACTTGGTTTTCTTAATCGATGCAACATGTAGTTTTCAGTAACTCCCTGGTTTTCTGAAACGTATGGATATGACTAGGATTTTATTGTGTTGAATTTGGGTTTCCGGGATGGTTTGTGGTTGGTCTAGAAATTAGAGGGTATTGAGATTTCTGTAGTACTCAGATCAGACAAGTTAATCCATTGTCGCGTTCAGTTGGGTGACATTATATGGTTTGTGATTTTTGTTTACATCCAGGCCTACAGGAAAGAAATTGGGAGTTTGGTGGGATCTTGGTGAACCAGCAGCTAGGATGACTTGTGAGGTGTGGTTTGTGTTGGGAGATTTTAATGATATCACGGGCTGATCAGAGACTAATAGTAGGGTGTCTAAGATTGAGGCACGAATTTATTGCTTCGTAATTGTTGGCACCAGTGTCGATTATAGGATTTTGGTGCTGTAAGGAGTTTGTTTACATGGGTTCAGAAACGAAACGGTATGGTGGTTATTAGAGTGTCTGGATCGGGTGCTGAGTAATTCTCAAAGTAATATCACTTGAAACACAAGTGGTTAATCTACTACCCCATATTTATGGTGACCACCACCCGATCGTCCTCCATTCTTGTATGGCCTCTCCCCCGCAAGAATCTCAGTCTTTCCACTTGGAGACAGCTTGGTTTAGATACTTCCTGTTTCAGTAGGTCTTCTCCATAGCCTACTGTGGTGGGGATGGAAGCCAATCTCTATCAGGATTGATTCAGTGTATCAACCCAGCCCTTAAGATCTGGAATAAAGATGCTTTTGGTAACATATTTAATAGGAAGTACAAAGTTGAGACTTAGCTTAGGGGTACACAGAAGTCCTTGGATTATAATAGATTGGTTTCCCTTTGTCATTTGGAGAGCTGTTTATTGGAGGAGATATTCTATTGTGAGAAATCCCAAATCCGTTGGTCTTGTCAGAGGGACAAGAACACTTGGTTCTATCACCTGTCCAGTATCATCTACCATTGTCATAATTGGATTTCTCAACTAAAGGTAAATGGGTAATGGTGTTCGGATCAACGTAAACTCAAGAACCATGTGACCCCGTACTTCACAGAGCTATTTTCAAATGTTCCCCTCCATCGTTGGCCTGGTGGGTTGGATAGATGGCATTAAATTATTGAGTTTGAGGACGAAGTTCAATTATGCTACCCTATTAATTTGTCTGAGATTAGGTCTGTGGTGTTTTCTATAAAAGAACTAAAAGCCCCAAGTTTTGATGGCATCTTACAGCTGTTTTATCAAAGATTTTGGGCATTACTCATCCTACTTTGTTCCAATTTGTTAGTGGAACTTTCCAAAATGATTCTTCCCCTCTAAAGTTCCTTCAAGTACTCATTGTTCTAATCCCCAAAATAGCTTGACCAAGTGGATTGAATGAGTTTAGGCCGATAGCCTGCTGAATACGGGTTATAAGTTTCTATCAAAGGTTATCGTATAGAGGCTTTGTCCCATTTTGCAAAAGGAGGTTGGCTCTTTTTAGAGCAGTTTTCTTACTAATCGAAACCCGTTAAATAACATTATCATTACACAAAAAGTTATTCATTATATTCGCACTTACAGGGGATCTGTTGGAAATGGTTCTGAAATTTAATCTACAACGAACTTATGACAACGTCAATTAGGATTTTCTGGGTCAGACGTTGCATGATTTTCTAGCGTCTGATCAGTTGATCCTATTGATTATGTTTGTTATTATCCACTCCCAGTCAGCGGTGTTTTGGAATAGGGAGGTTTTAACTTTTTTGTATTAGAGAAAGATTTGAAACAAGGTAATCCTTTGTTTCCCTATTTATTTATTCTGGTCATGGAGTAGCTCTTGTATATGATTCAATCTTGAGTTGGTGAAGGTTACTGGAGTCCTATTTGGAACTCTCGTTCAGGGCCAACTATCTCCCATTTGTTTTTTGTTGATGATCTCCTTTTATTTGCACATGCAAAGCCGAGAGTCATGGATACAATTCTGGATTATCTTTGCAAGTTCTCTAAACGCAGTGGTTTAGTTCTAAATCCACAAATGTCCAAACTATTTGTCTTCCCTCAAGCTCCACTGTCTCTGAAGAGAATAGCCTCTCAGTGCTAGTTTCACCTAACGAATGAACTTGGGGTGTATCTGAGAGTCTCTATTGCTCATGGATAAGTTAGTAGGTCTCACCTCCAATACTTGATTGAATGAGTCCAGAGCAAAATTACTGACTAGAAATCAAAAAATATTTGAGTATTAGGGTCAGAGAACTCTGATTCGCACTGTCACTTCCTTGGTTTTGGTTTATGCTATTTAGTCTGCCAGCCTTTCTAAATCAGTTTGTATGCAATTGGATAGACTGAGCTATCAATTCCCTTGGAGTGACTTGAAGGGGCTCGCTGGGTTCGTGTGATCAGATGGGACTTGGTTTGCTAGCCTAGGAATGTTGGGGTTTAGGACTCTGGAAGACAAGGATGCCAATGGGGATTTTCTTTCAAAGCTTGGTTGGCGTTTTCTCTTTTCAAATCTGGATTTATTGTGTTGAGGTGTTTAAGTAGAAATACCTCTGTCAGGGCGATTTCCTTCATTGCAGTCATCCTTATGTTTCTTTATCCCTTTGGCAAGGCTTTCTTTGAATTCGGGAATCGCTTAAGGGAGGGATGCATTGAAAGTTGGATAATGGGAGGAATATTCAATTCTGAAAGGATAATTGTACTGGTATAGGCCCGTTGGCCTAGAGGATTTCATATGTTTCTTTGGCCCAGATAGATAGCGGACATTTCTGGCCTTACTACCATCCTTCTAGAACCTATGGTGGAGGAGATGAGAGCCGTGCTAATCTCCCATGATCCTGAGGCCCAAGACTCAGTCTATTGGTTGAGAGATTCCTCAAGAGTTTTCTCTGTTAGGTCCACTTATGTCACCTTTTGCCAATTATGTGAGAAATGAACCTTACTCTGTCTGTATCTTGGAGGTGGATCCATAGTTTGAAGTGCTAGGAATAGGTCAAATTTCTAGTATGGATGCTCATCCATGGTACTTTGATGACCAACAGCAAACGATGCAATCATGGATTCACCGATAGACCATTTGTGTTCCCTCTGTAGGAAGCTTCTAGAAACTCATGTTCACCTATTCTAGGACTATTCTAGAATTTGACAGATTTGGACTCAGATATTACATTCATCCCCTCTTCCATGGTGGGTTTTGGGGAATCAATCGGTGAAAAAATACATGGAGCATAATTACTAGTCTCACGCCCTCCACATGGACTTTCTGTGATCAGTTTGTTTTGTGTATACACTTTGAGTCATTGGGAAAGCTCAATGTAGATATATTTTTGAGAATATTACTCTCTCTCCCGAGGGTGTCGTTAATGTTGCCTCCCGATATACTAGAGATGGGTGGTCAACATTTAGCAAAGATTTGCAAAACTACCTCGTTCGGCTTGTTCGGTTCATTAGACCCCCTCCTCTGGGCTTCTACAAACTAAACGTAGTGGGGCCTCAAGTATCCTTTCTCAGGTGGCGAGTGCTAGGGATATAATCCGAAATGAGTATGGTTTTTGAATTTGTAGCTTTACGGTGAATGTTGGGATGACAAACCTTTTTTACAATAGAATTGGGTGGTGTTTGAAAGGGCCTCTATCTCTTTATCAATGCAAAACTCTTCCCGACCATTGTTGAAACCGATTCTGCTGAACTTGAAAAGGCCTTTTGTCTAAGGTGGCTCCTTCCCATTCTAGTTTCCATGTCATCCGAGATATCGACAACCTATCTGACAATCTTTAATTTATCATGTGCTTTTTATCTGTAGAGAGGGGAATAGTTGTGTTAATATTTTTGCTAAAATAGGAAAGAAAGTACCTTTGGGGTTTTATGAATTATTTGTTTTTCTTCTAGTGAGGTGTACTGTTTGTTGAAATGCTTTTCTTTTTTTTTAGAAATTAGTTCTTTTCCCTATCGTATTACCAATATATATATATATATATATATATATATTTGTTTTGAATATGAAAGATAATTAGAATAATATAAGATTCGTTAAATTTAATATCAATTAATTCAATATAATACAAGAGCTTTTATTTTAATATTTAATTTTTAATCTAGAAATCAATTTTTTCTTAATATTGTGTTAGTATCACCTCAAAATCTAAATCTGTTCATTGAATGATATTATCTAACATAGTGTAAAATCAATTAAGCGTGACTCACACGATATTCTGGTTCATATTAGTGTTCTTACATAGCTATTATCTTGATTCTTATATAACTCATAAAGTACCTAAATTATATTAGTTGTTTAAGAAACATGTATAACTATCATTCATTAGATACATGTATGACTCTTAAACTTTTAATTAATGACAATTTTTCAATTGAAAAGTACCGTCGAAATGTCATGACTGTTGAAGCGTTATAACCCTTTACTTTACTTTGATGGAAGACAACTATTCAAAATTTATAAAGCAAGAATACGGTTCTTTCTCTATTCCCACACTTTCATATAGATGAAAAATACGAAGTTAAAGATCTATACATTTTAATTTTTGCATAATTGTTTGGCACTTATTTAATTGTGTATTTTTTTTTTGATACCATGTTTTGGATATCGTTAGATATCTAGGGTTTTATCCCGATTAATCTGGACCGACCGCTATAGTGGTTTCGGAGGACAGGTCTCCCAACGAAAAACGCTCTATACATATGAAGACCCGATATTCCCAACGGAAGTCGAATCTCGATCATAGTTAAGAATACTCAACTTCACGTTCAGTTGAACCAACACGTTGGTATTAATTGTGCATTATCAACATAGAGTTGGATCATACATCTACGTCACCGTAAATTTGGATAAATTTATTGACTATTCTTTGGTGGATGAGAAGGAGAGCATGACTCAAAACACTCAATGTGAGAAAATAGATCTCAAATTTTAGATCACTAAAAAGCATATTCTCTAAAAGTGTTCTTTTACTCCCCCACTGCAAAGTACAAAGCAGTGGAATATGCCCCGCCCAAAATGGCACCTTCCCTTCAACACCCCTATTCTATTTCCCAACTCTCCTACCATAGTGTCTATCTGAATTGAATACCAATCCCAACACCATAAACTATCCTCCTCCTAACATTTCTCAGTAAATTTACTCCATCACTGTTCATCGGAAACTCAAATTTAGCACAAATCAAAGCTGTGTCCGCCATTCGATATATCATCATAAGCCATGATTGCTCCATCCATGTTCACTCTTGGCCCGCAATTCATCGTAAGTTTCTTCACTTGTTTCTTTAATTGCTGGCCTCTTTATCATTTTTGGTATTTAGTTTGATGATTTTGGTGCATGGGTTTTGTAGTCTGTCGGCCTTTGCTTCTTGTATTAAGTTAAATTTCGATAATAGATTATGAAATTATTTATAATTTTCCTGGTTATGGTATAGCACTCGCATCGTGATTCTCTACTAAAAAAAAATCGTGATTCTCTACTGATGGGAATCTATGGGTATTGAAAATTTTGGGTGCTAAGAATTAATTTGCTGGAATTATGTATTCGAGATAATCTTTCAGAACCATGAAATGAAAAAGAAGCTAAAAGGGTAAAATAAAATAAAATAAATAAACATGGTTGCCTCGGCTTTGACCCAAATACTTACTCTTAAGGGTTTGGTAGGTCAGGACTTCAAGCTAGATCCATAAACACACACACACACACACACACATATATATATATATGGAATGAGTTGGTTTTGGGAGAGAAAAATGGTACAATTGAGGGTAACCCTCTTTTGGGGTATAAATTTGGCACCTAAAGCCAATGCATTAGAAAATTAATTTATTTATTTTTTCTTTTTTTGCTTCATGTGTGTGCTGAGCATGTGAATTTATTTTCCGGATAATTTTATTGAAATTAAAAATTAATTTTAAATTAACCAACAATCTGATTAAGAAAAAATTGACAAATACATCTATAACTGCTTGCAATTCTCTCTCTATACTATGTGGTCATTTTAAGCTAAAGTTGACCTTTTTTAGGGAAGAAGGGTTTTTTTTTTTCTTTTTTAAGGGGGAGGGGGGGGGGGGGGAGTTGTATGTCAATAATGAACACCATTTTCTTTAGAGGGAAAGTTGAAGGGAGACTATGAAAGGTACGTCCCATATTTGTTCTCTTCTCATGCTTTGATTTTCAAATGAACATCCATCGCATTCATCTCCTTTCTACTTTCCTTTTCATTTTTTTTCTTACCATGGTCAGCAGTGACTTGATTGCTAATTCTGTTTTTCTTAAAAGAGTATATGGAACATGGGCAATGAAATGACTTTTGTCATTTGTGTGTGAGTTTGCCTTAAATCGAGACTTTATTATATGACTATTTTATGCTCATTTATTTGAACAATTTTATAATCATTTTTCACAATAAAAACATTATTAACAGCATAAAATATCATACATATTAAAAGAGACTAACGTTGACACTATGTAGAGCAACCCTTTGTAGGATTCTAAATTTCTCAGGACAATGTTTTGTGACATGAATTAATATAGGTGAAATAACAATGTTTTACTATTGCATTAGCTATAAATTTAAGTTTTTCCTTTCTTTTTTTGGAAATGGTGAAAAATGATAAATCAAAGTTTTTCAAATGGGGTTTTCCCTTTTTTGGGTTTTCTAAATTTATGCAACGCCTGTCTAATTTACTTTAAGAAATTTCCAAATTTCTAAATTTATTTTTTGGGGCAATTTCGCATTAAATATCTTTAACACAACCAAAAAATGGAAACCATGAATGTCTTGTTATGGTTGCAAAGAATTCCTCATGGCACTCCAATGTCTCCACGTGGAAAATATGCGGAGGACTATCAATTGAAGAGGTCCTAATCCGACGGAATTTGTAGCATACTCCCACGTGTATTGAAAAATTATAAGACTTAATTGTTAACGCCGTCTAATAATGTAAACCCCGAAAATGCAAACGCAAAATTGGAAATCATAGACAGAGGAAGACTACGCCGTCAAAATAGTAAACGGCCGTCTATTCATAATCGGAAAGATCACCCTAAGTAGTAACAACTAAACCTGCATTCATCGGTTCTCACTCTCGCTCCAAACCATCAGGCTCGGCTTTTCCCTAACCCTTTCTCTCTTATCCGAGCCTCAGCCTCGTAAGCCTCGACCCCTTTTTAAACACTCGAAACTTCACACACGCACACACTCTCTCTCTCCCTCTCTTTCTCTGCGCAAATTCACTCTCGAGCGTCATCGGTATCGGATTCTGAGGGTTCTAATACGCAATAGTGCTCTCTCTGCATCTCTCTCTCTCACTCTCTCTGGAAATGGCCGATCACGCAGAGGAAACGTCTTCTCCGTCGAAAATTGAGTCGATGATGGAGAAGATTACCGAGAAGTTTCAGGACCATGATTCATCGTCATCCTCCGATTCCGATGTTGACAAGAAGACCTCCTCTGCCAAGGCCAAGATCTACCGCATCTTCGGCCGCGAGAAGCCTGTCCACAAAGTTCTGGGCGGTGGCAAACGTATTTCTTCTCTCTCTTTTCCCTATTTCTAATTCTCTTATCTTTTTGAAATTTTAGAAATTAGGGTTTGCGGTTTGTTGGATTCGTTTTCTCCGATTTGGTTGAATTGATTCTTTTTCGGCGGGTGTGTTATTGCGGAAAAATTTGAGCTTTTTGTTCATTTTTCAAGTGCAGAGTTTTTTTTTTTTTTTGTGGTGGATTGTGTTTACTGAATTTTGTTGATTAGATCTATTAGGGTTAGAAAATTCGTCAAACGAATGCTCACATCTTTCGTACATTTTCCACCGGACAAATTATCGGGTATTTTCTATTTTTAATTTGTGCCTTTGAAGATTTTATGAAATTAGGCTTATGAATTGGTTTGATTTATTTTCTAGTATTTTCTTGAATTGAATTTTTGTTGTGTTATGTCGTGGATTAGTATGGGTTTATGTTCATTTTTCTGAGTTTTTATGTGAAGAATTTAGCCTATTTTCTTGTTTGATCCTTGAGATTATGCCAATTCTCAAATGTATTTGTTAAGACCTTGTTTACGTTGTCTTTGAAATCAAATATCAGAGTGATAAATCGTTTTTTCCTGATTTGGTAAAAGGTCTATGTTCTCTTCAATTTTGGTGCCCCTTATGCCGGCTTTTTGTTATTCCCGTTTTGATTTTGGGTTTTTGAGTTTATTAAGTTCTCTATTCTTTTAACTCAAAACTGTGCAGCATTAAACTTTTTAGCACAATGCCTTGTTGTGCTTCTAGCAAGCTTTTTCTTTTTGGTAATTACTATTTTAAATTGTTAGCGACTAAGGGCTTAGTTTGCACCTTTTCTTAAATTTTTGATGCCAAGAGTGATAGAAATGGTTTTCGTAATAGCACAGCAAACGTCAATACATTTGCCTGATATTAATCAGGAAACTTTAATACAATTAATGAACTTGTGCAAGTTATGCAGGAAGCTGTTGTTTCATTTGTGAATGGTTGTACCGACGAGTTTATTAAGGAACGGTGCGGCTAAGAACATATAAGAATTTCTTCCTCCGTTCTTTTTTGTTAATTATTTTCTAAGACTAGCTGTAATTAAATTTAAAAAGCACTCATGATGATGAGCTACCGGTGGGATGGTCGATGACTATGGTTTTTATAGAATGAAATTTTGATTACCTCGGTGTCTAGATTTTAGGAATATCTTGAAATGAAGCTTCATGTAACTTGTAATTAATCCACATCATCTTGAGATATTTGTGTTCTGCAGTCAATTCAGACGTATATTATCTTCTATCCTTTTCTTAAATAGGGCCATGGAGTGTCTCAAAGCTTAATGTGTATTCATCTTAGAGTGTTACTTTAGATATAAGTGGGTGGATATGTCTGATAAATTGTTATATACGCAATTTAAATAGGATTTCTGACACCAAACAACTTAGTGGAGTGGTGCATACCTTCAAATATCTAATAGAGGTTAACCGTATTTTGCTGATGGTCTTACTAAGCCATAAATGTTCTTTGTTACTGGATTTCTTCTTGCCCGTAGAATGTGAAGATGATGATATTTTCCCCCCTCTTTAATGTACTGTTTTCCCTCACTGACATAAGTAATTTTTTGCTATTTCTTGGCTTTCTTTTTTAATCTGTTTTCTTGTGCGGTCATATGCAAAGCCATTTGGTTAAATTCAACGCACAGTAATATGTTGGAAAAAACTTTTTATGGATCTTGTTCTTCATAGTGTCCCTAGGGACTGCTCTGATTGACTGACTGGTTCAACTTCTAGCCTTTAGTGGGAATCTAGGAGCTGCTAAAAACATTGCAGTTGTGACGCGTAGTTACCTAAATAAATTTTGGGCTAAAGGGACAATAAAGAATGGAAAATGGAGGACCTCCTGTGTGTTATTTATTCTGAGGAAATTTCAAATTGTTCAGGGTTTCAAGTTTTGTATTGACTAGCTCTTGACTCTTATCATGTTGGTTGCAGCTGCTGATGTTTTCTTGTGGAGGAACAAGAAAATTTCTGCCAGTGTACTTGGTGGGGCCACAGTAGTGTGGGTTGTCTTCGAATTGATGGAGTATCACTTGCTTACCCTAGTGTGTCATGTCCTAATACTAGCTTTGGCAGTCCTTTTCTTGTGGGCCAATGCCTCCACTTTCATCAACAAGTAATCCTTGACATTCTTGTCTATCTGGATGATTTTTTTAGCCTTGTTAACTTTTCTCTTTTTATCCCAAAATTTGAAATTAAGATTCAGTTTGTTGTTGTTGTTAACTTTGTTCTTTTTAATCAGGGCGCCTCCTCGCATTCCAGATGTCAAACTTCCAGAGGATTGTGTATTGCAAGTGGCATCTATTGTGAGATGTGAACTGAACCGAGCTTTATCCACGCTGCGTGATATTGCATCTGGGAAAGATTTGAAGAAGTTTCTTGGTGTATGTTGTGATCATTCCCATTGCATTCATTTGCCATTCTACTTTTCGATTCACTTCTCTCCTTTTCATGTGTGCATGCATGCATGCAGCAGGGTTAGGAACCTGGGTGCATCAATTTTTAGATTTTATGGCAACCTTAATGGTATTATCACAATATTATAATAAGTCAATGCAAGTGTAGACTTGGAGTATGTGTCATACATTATGAATTGTGGGATCCGAAGTACTGTAATTATGTAGCTAGGCTTGGTGTCGCACCTTTATAGTGAAAACTATCACCCATTCTGTTGTAGTATTACATTTAAGGTAACGTATTTCTTATTTTCAGGTGATTGCTGGCTTGTGGGTTCTGTCAATTGTCGGCAATTGGTTCAACTTCTTGACTTTGTTTTACATATGTAAGTTCTTTTTTTTCCTCATTGCAAACATTTTACTGTTGTAACAGATAGAATAACCCCATTCATTGGTTTCTGAAACAGCCTTTGTATTGCTCCATTCGGTGCCTGTGCTTTATGAGAAGTATGAGGACAAAATCGACCCACTTGCTGAAAAGCTAGAGGCAGAGCTTAGGAAGCAATATGCAGTGTTTGATGCCAAGGTTCTAGGCAAGATCCCTAGAGGACCATTGAAAGACAAGTTTGCCTAAGCACTTTTCAGGCAGCTTTCTAGTCTCTCTCCTGTTTAGGTGTTGTGACCTTTAAACCCGAGGAACCCCCTTTTTATTTAAAACTTTACAAAGTATTCAAGTGCAAAACTGTTGATGAAATGTGATACAGGTAGCCTGTGATACGGGTAGCCTTTTCAAGTTTAAATTTTTGATGAGGGCATCTGGCTGTTTTGATTTTGATTTCTATTTTTGTATTATTGTACCCTGTTTGCTTTGATTTAGCTTCTAAGGAGCATGGGTATCTTTATCCTTTTAGAAAAGAAAGACTCGGAAATTGCCCCAGCCGTATTTGGGCTCTGATCATTGTGTCTTCGTAAACCACCTATGCAGGAGGTACCGTGCTCCAAACTTGAATTCAGGTTTGCTAGTCCGCTCAATTGTGCAAGCAAATCAAACTGTTGGTTTATATGATCCAAACACCAGCAATCGTCGGGTATCCCCGATCTCTTTAAACCTTCCTTTACCAGGCTAAGTATATTGGGGTGGTCGATTTCAGACGATAGTTTATTTTCGTCATGTGGTGAACAATGGCTTACTATGGTAGAATTATTCCTCACCGGAAGTTAAAACAGCGACAGTGACTACTTGCATTCTGGTCATCGATGCTCCTAAAATTGGCCGCATGGGAGATTGAGCAATTTTTTTATCCTGCTTCTGGGCAGCGTGACCTTAATAACATCAACTGAAGTCTGAATGGGTGAAACTTGATTTCAATTAGGATGGAAACAAAATTTTCCTTCTAGCTATAGATGCCCAAAAGTTTTGATTTTTAATTTGTGATCTTTCGCTGCCGATGCCATTCAATCTCTTCTTCTCGCCCTCTCTCTTAGCCACGAGGGTGCTGTTCTCTCTTTTCCCAGCGTCTTTATTTTTTTGGTACCTACCCAGCGTCTTTATTTTCAACCTCTCTCTCTCTCTCTCTCTCTCTCTCCGCTGAAGAAGACTTAGAGATGGGACAAAAGAGAGAAGACCATTTTCTTTCATATTTACCGCCCAAGTTGCTTTCTCTTTTTTCGGCCAATGACGAGAGAGGTACACGACAATTCAAAAAAGAATACGAAATATTATAAAGGAGTGACAAAAAAAGATAAAATAGTTTTTTTTTTTTCACTACAATGTACAGAGAAAAAAATTATAAAATAAAATAAAAATTGCAAATTATATAGAATAAGGCTGTTATGCAAACCGAGTAGAGCTTGACTCACGAGCCACTCAGTCAAAAATTCAACTCAACTTGATTTTGACTAAATTCGAGTCAAGTTCGAGCGATTTCATCCGTGTTTTTAAAAGTGAACCGAATCAGCCAGTTCAACTGTGAACTATTCTATAATCTGATTCAATTTACACGATTAAACCATATAAAGTCAAACTCAATCAAAATCGTTTAAAATCGATGAACCATTCAAACTGATCCAACCGATTTTTCATTGCAGTCATTGCTTTCATGTGTTACTAATACAAATTCATTTTTTATAGATATATAGATTTTATTTTATTTTAAAATATAATATAAAAAATATATATATATCTGACATTATAATGATATCATCCGATTTATAAAATAGTCCAATCAGTTTGACCAATGAATTGGTAGATTAATCGAGTTGAATACTAGTTCGGTTTAAAAAAAAATTGTTTCATCATATAATCGAGTTTAGTTCGAATAATAGAAATTTAAATTTGAAAACTTATCGAATAATTCAATAATATATATTATGTATATACACCCATATATTATTATAATATAAAAAATTAAATTAAATAGAATATGTTAATATATTATATAAATATTTAGATCTATAAACGAGTCGGGTTTTCGAGTTAATCTCGAACTCATTAAATTATAAACGAATCAAATTCAAATCATATTATTACTAGTCGTCAAGTTCTCGAGTAATATTAAAAAATTCGAGTTTAAGTATGAATATAGGCATATTGAGGATCAATTTGACTTGAACACACCCTTAATATAGAAGTTCAAACGACAACTATAAATAGGATAGATTCCTTTTTCCATCCCTAACAAGAGTTACTTTTCATCTATCATCTGTAGCGTAGCCGAGACATGGCCTTAGTATAAGTTTGGTTCAAGTGTAAAATGAAAAGAAAATGGAAGAAAAACTAAAAGTGGGGTGAAATGTCTCTTTTCATTCGTTTGGTAAGGAATGAAATGTAAAATGGAAGTAAAAGCGGGATGTAATTCTTCCCTTCCCTCTTAAGAAATTATTCCGTCCCAAAGTGGATGGATCGGGAAAAAAATGAATTTTTTAAACAAATTTGTCCTCTTCCTTATTTGATATTTACGAAATTATCCATTAATTTTTTCAATTTTAATTTTAATTAATATAAAATAATAAAATTTAATTTTCTTCATCAATTTTATTGAACAAATTATTTTTTCATTAATGATAGAGATTTTTATTTTCTTACATTACTATTTCAATTTTATTTAATATAAAATAATAATAAAAATAATTTGTAAAAAAAAGAAAAATATATTGAATAACTATTTTTTAGAAAATTTATATTTTTAGAAAAATATTTTAAATTAGAAAAATAAAAAAATTATGCAGTGAGAAATATTAAAAATATTATTTTATAAAGATATAATAGTCAAGTTAAAAAAAAAAATGTAGTATTTCTTTTCATTTTTCATTCCAACCAAACAAAAGAAAGCATTACTCATTTCCTTACCTTCCATCACTACCAAACAAAAATAAAGGAAATGCATTTACTTCCATAAGGTGAAATAAATCTCCCCCTTCCCTTCTCCATTTCCCTCCCCCTACATTTCCACGTACTAAACTTACCCTTAATTTTCTTCAATTTTGATTTTCTAAGCATATGGTATTTATTGATATAAAAAAACATATGATAAGATATCTAGAAACATATTGTAATGAACGTTGATGAAAAATAATCTTTTTTTAAAATACATTAATCTTATCAAAAATTTATATGAGGGAGTTATTATCAATATAAAAACTTGTGGGAGTTTAAGTAATCACTTTCCAACTAATATTGGATTTTACTAAGATTTGAGATTAAATCCCTTTTTTTTTGCAATAGTGATGGATTAAATCACAAAAACATTTAAAATAAAATACCATGACATATATTTTTTATAGATGATAGTGTTGGTTGATAAAATTAGAGAGGGTATTAACGCTAAACTGAAATTATGGAGGGATACACTAAAATTTAGAGAATTTATATTGATTCGATAAAAAAATGAATATATGAAATATATATTTAGTGACAACTATCGTAATGATAAAGAAACTATTAAGTTAGAAAGTCAAAATGTACCAAAAAGTAAATGTTTTAAATATTTTGGATTGATCATTCAAAACGATAACAATATAGATGTGGATATGAATCAAAATATTCAAGCGAATCGGAGGAAATGAAAAAACGCGTATGGAGTGCTTTGTGATTGCCTGATACTATTGCAATTGAAAGAAAAATTTTATATAATTGCATAAAACCTATATTATTATATGCAACCAAATGTTGGGTTATTAAATATAAAATGACTATAACTGAAATGATAATATTTAGATAAATGTGTAATAAAACAAAAAAATATAGGATTAGAAACGAAAAAATACGTACTAAGTTGGGAGTAAATTCAATTGTTGATAAAATGTGAAAGTATCGGTTAAAATGGTTTGAACATGTATAATGAAAATTCAAAAATATATCAGTTAGGAGATGTGAAATCTTAAATGTAGGAGATTTAGTAAAACGTTGGGGTTGATCATTAAAAAGCTAAATTCAAATTATCCATAAAAATATGGGTATCAACGATTTAGTTGAAAAGATAATTTTAGATAAAAATGAGTGGTGTATGAGAATGTAAAAAAATTAAATCATTTCTTTTATTGTTTTAAGTTTCTAGAAATAGTTTTATTATTATTATTATTATATTTTTTTAGTGTTATTTTCTCTATTTTGTTTTTAAATTTAAATTTAAATTTTTAAATTTTTAAATTTTAAATTTTATATTTATCTCTTAAACGATAGATTCTAAAATTTGATATTAAGTTTTAGATTGTTATCATTGTTATTTTGATTTTCTAAGATGGATGATTAAGATTGAACACCTACAAATTAATTACAGGAAGTGAATACATTTTCTGTTACAACAGCACACGGGACCACGCTGATTAGGTAGGTCAATGAATTTTTTTTAATCGTATAGTCGGTCTAGTAAGATTATGTAACAGCCTGATAGAGTGATAGTTACTTAACAACTACCTTAACAAACTGAGATAGCAAGTAGTTGATAGGTGGTTGAGTTAGTTACGAAAGTTAGAAAATAGTTAGTGTTGATTTTATAAAAAAAGAGGATGGGAAATAATGAGAAGAGAAAAAGAAGTTTTTCAGGGACCAAGCTCTCTCTCTCTCTCTCTCTCTTTCTTTCTTTCTCTCTCTATATCTCCTCTCTCTCTAGTCTCTGTAACTATCTTCCACCTTCATTGCTTAAGCCATTTTCCATAGCTCCAAAGTTTATAGAGTTAAGCAATTACACAAATAGCTCAATCATTCTGCCTTGGTTGACGTGAGTCGATACTTAGAGAGAGTTGTAACAAATTTGGTATCACAGCAGTTCAATTCTTGGAAGAATCAGAAGAATTAATGGCAGAAGGTACCAGACAGAAGGCCATTAACGAACAACTTAGAAAGATGGAGAACAAAATGCAAGAATGGGCAAATGAGGCTCGAGAACACCGAATTCAAGTCAACAAACAGACGGAGGAGTTTCACCAAAATTTGAAAAATGGGATAGTCTCATGGCCAACTTAGATGTTCGATTTCAGTCTATGTCAACAAGGGCTACTAGAGATGAGGACGTGGAGACTAAAAGAATACTCCGAACTCCAATTTTACCTACTCCCACTAATAGAAGAAGCAAGAATGAAATGAGACTTGCACAGTCCAAGATAGAAGTTACTCAAAAAGGATCTTGGCCAAACCTTCCCAAGATTGAGCTCTCTATGTTCGCAGGAAAAAATCCACAAATGTGGTTGAGAAAATGCAGTACATTCTTTGCTGTATATCACATACCAACTCATGGGTGGATAGAAACAGTAGAAATGTACTTGGATGGAAAAGCAGACTATGGTTCCAAGGACTAAAAAGAGTTAAGAAAGAAGTTAGTTGGGAAGAATTTAGTAAGCTGTTGTGTTACAGATTTGAAGGGAAGGGTATTAGAGATGAGGTGGAAGAGTTTAATAAGCTAAATCAAGATAGAACAATGCAAGACTATTGAAAATGATTTGAAGAATTATGGTCTGCCATGATACAAAAGAATCCTGCCCTGACAGAAGAATACTTCATCTCCAATTTCATTAGTGGAGTGAAAGAAGAGATCAAACATATGCTAAGGATGCTTAAACCCAATTCTTTACTTCAAGCGTTCGAAATAGCAGCTCTGCAGGAACAGTCACTCGAGGTTGCTAAATAAAGAAGAGGAAGTTGGAGCAAAGAATTGGAGTACAATGGCACGAGAATAGGACAAAAGAATCTGGCCGGCAACAATATAGTGCAAAAGAGTAGCATAATTAAAAAAAGAGAGGATACCAATGGTACGATGTCAGACAGCATAGCAACTAGGATTACAACCCAAGAAATACAGTATAGGAGAGCTAATAATCTATGCTACAGATATGGAGACAAGTATGTTCTCGACCATCAATGTAAGCTTCGTAGTCTAAACTTGATAATAGCTACAGAAGAGGAAGAAGAGTCAGAAGCAAAACAAGCAATCAACAATGAAGAGTTACTAGGTGAAATCCTCAATGTTTCTTTATGTGCTTTATCTGATTCCTTGCAAAGAAAAACTATAGCTTTACAAGGAAACTTGAAAGGAGTAACAATAGGAATCTTGGTGGATACGGGAAGCTCCAATAGTTACATTAACCACAGATTAATAGAAGAGCTTAAGATGAGTCAAGAAAGCGCTGAACCAATGCATGCTGTACTAGTTGATGGGAGTAGGGTAAGTAGTAATGCCCAAGTTAAAGGAGTTAAGTAGAAGATATAAGGATATAGTTTCTCTTTTGATTTAAGAGTAATGCAGTTGGGAGGATGAGATACTATACTAGGGATAAATTGGATGTTTAACTATAGTCCCATTACATTCGATTTTAAACTACTACAAGTTAAACTAGCCGGTGAAGAAGGAGAGAAGATATTGGTAGGAATGGTGGAGAATTCTCAAATGAAATTAGTCAGAGACAAAACCACTAAAAAGTTTAGAAAACAGCAGCTGCAGTACTGTACCATAGTGACAATAAAGGAAGGAAGACAAAAGCAACCAAAACAGGAGATTTTTTCTGAACTTCTGCAACAATTCAATAATGTGTTCTCTATTCCTAGTTCATTGCCTCCTAAAAGATCACATGATCAAGCGATACTTCTCAAACCAAATACTCATCAACCCTTCAAGCTTCTTCCCTACAGATACCCGCATTTACAAAAGAATGAGATTCAAAAACAAGTGCAAGAGATGTTGGATAATGGTGTGGTCAGATGCAGCAACAGTCCATATGCATCCCCAGTACTTTTGGTGAAGAAAAATGATAACTCATGGAGTTTCTGTATAAACTATAGACAGCTCAATAGTCTGACTGTCAAAGACAGGTATCCAATCCCAAATATAAATGAGTTGTTGGATGAGCTTCACGGGTCAAAATGTTTCTCTAAGATTGACCTCAGGTCTAGTTATCATCAAAAAAGAGTTCAACCTAAAAATGTTGAGAAAACAGCCTTCCAAACCCATCATGGGCACTTCAAATTCTTAGTCATACCCTTTGGACTGACTAACGCCCCTGCCATATTCCAATTCTTGATGAATCAAATATTCCAGTCTTACCTCAGAAGATTTGTGCTTGTCTTCTTCGATGACATTCTGATTTATAGTTCAGATTTGCCTACTCATGTGCCACATCTTGAATGTGTCCTATTGATCTCAGGAAGTACCTATTATATGCTAAACTCTCTAAGTGCATGTTTGCTCAGTCACAGGTGGAATATCTGGGACATATTGTGTTAGAGGAAGGGTTTAAAATGGACCCTCACAAAGTGGAGTATATTCTGAATTGGACAGCACCTAGTAATGTTGGAGCATTAAGGAGTTTTCTTAGACTCCTAGGGTATTACAGAAGATTCATTCAAGGATATGGGCTACTAACTAAACCCCTTAATGACTTACTCAAGAAAGAAGGTTTTAATTAGAGTGAGGAGTCTGATAGAGCTTTCAAACAACTCAAAATAGCAGTCAGCTCAGCACCAATCATGAGATTACCAGATTTCTCCAAACCATTTGTCATTGAAACGGATGCTTGTGCTAAAGGCTGGAGAGCTGTTCTAATGCAAGAAAAACAACCAATCGCATTCTTGAGCAAAGCTCTAGGATTGAAAAGCCAAGCATTATCCATATATGAGAAAGAGCTTATAGCTGTGGTGATGGCTGTTAAGAAGTGGAGACACTACTTAATAGGGTACTACTTCATAATCAGAACAAACCACCAAAGTTTGAAATATCTCTTGGAGCAGAAGTTGACCAATACTCTACAACACAAATGGTTAACTAAATTGCTTGGATTGGATTACGAAATTCAATACAAAAGAGGAGTGGAAAACAAAGTGGCAGATGTATTGTCAAGAAGGGAATTCTCTGCAGAGGAACAGCAAGAAAGTATGTTGATGCCAATCACTAAGGTACAACCTCAGTGTCTAGAGGAGATCATTCATAGTTATTATGGAGATGAACAATGGCAAGCAATCATTGCACAATTGACTCTGTAAACTGAGATAAAAGGAGATTATAAATTGCAGAACGGGATTCTCAAGTATAAGAACAGAATTTACATAAGCCATGGAGCTCAGATCAGAACTAAGGTCCTGCGGCAGATGCACGATTCTGTTATAGGAGGACATTTTGGTCAGAAAGGAACTCTGTAGAGAGTGCGAGCTGTTTTCACTTGGCCAAACATGAAGGACTTTGTGAACAAATTTGTGAGAAAATGTGAAATCTAACAAAGAAACAAACATGAAAACCTGCCATATCCAGGTTTATTTCAGCCATTTCCTATTCCTTCACAAGTATGGTCTCAAATTAATATGGACTTTATGGAACGACTTCCTGAATCGCAAGGGTATGATACTATTATATAATACAAATATGGCATATGAATATTTTTAAAAGATTTTGTAAAGTATATATGTTTCAAGAGAGAGAGAGAGCAAATAGTATTTAATTCTGCCCCAAAAATGGAAAATAAATCTAAGTCACTGAAAATAGATTGCATGACTTTTTTAAAATGTTTATATTTTTTTATTATGTTTTAAAATTTTGCTTGTGTGTTTGATTATTAGGCTTTCCACAAGTACAACTGCAATCATTTAGCATTGTCTTCGGTTTTGCTTATTTTCAATTAATTATAATTTTTATTTTTCTAATTTTATTCAATTTTTTAATAGCATAAAATAACTAGCACACAAATCATATGCATATTACAAAAATTTTCAAAATTTTTTTTTACAAGATTACGAAATCTTTAAGAAATTTCAATTGTTGTTAAATGTTCATAAAATATTAAAAAATATTTAGTAAAAAAATTGTAAAATATTACAAATTGAGAAATTTTTGTTAAATGGTTTTGTGAAAAATATATAAAAACATATATAATAAAAATAAATGTTTTTGTGAGAGAGAGAGAGAGAGAGAGAGAGAGAGAGAGAGAGAGAGAGAGAGAGAGAGAGAGAGAGTAGCATTTAATTCTTGAAAATAGGTAATAATTCTAACCTTTAGAATAAGTTGTTCTCCATTTTCATATATAATATGGATAAATTGTACCACGTCTCAAACCATGAAGCGTTACCCTGATATCATTTACAAATAGAATAGATGGAATTAGCTAACCTAAAGAAACCACAAATCAAACTCACGTATGTTGCTTTTTGCAGCTCTTGCTAATGCGTAGAGGAAAAGCCCATAACTTAAAATTGGAGTCTTCATCTGATTCAGAATCACTGTCTGAAGAGGAGATTATCGGAAGAGCATCCTCTAATAAATACTGAACAATCTGCGCAAGAAAATATCATTAGCTTAATTTCTGTAGTTTAGGTACAGTACGAAACAACTGGAATCATTTCAAAGAAAAGAAAAAGGGATGATATTTGCCCTGCATGCATGACAAATAGAGGAGAAGAAAGAACTTGGTACGCCATTTCCTCTACCCGCTAAAACAAGGATTCACTGGAGTTACCAACAGACTTTTAACACAATCCGTGCGTCCAAAGATTTCGATGTACCGCAACTAGAGGTATTACATCAACTAATAAAATTGCATTGAGAAATTTGAATGTCTTGTGCTAAAAAAAGTAACCCCGTGATTTTAAATCATGTTACATTTGACTTGAGATTTTTCTGTTGCCCCTGTACCCATTTATGTACAGTAAATATCTAAATCAAAGCATGACTGAAACTGACTTATACACGCAAGGGTACAGCAGCTGCTCAGGGGAACCACCCAAAAAAAAGCGCAATTTACCTGCTGAGGTGAAACAGGCCTGACTTGCTGATTTTCAGGCTTTAAATCAGAGTGCACATTGGCACATTTCATATTATTGAGCCAGACAATGGCATTGCAATGCCCACAGAATCCCCTATTCGATGTGATCCTCCTAAAGCGGCCTGAAAACCAGACAGAAAGGGTGCTAAGAAGGAAAGAGCAAAAAAGAAAAGCCTAGAAGCTGAATAATAAAGGTCCAAATGGGGTTCTTGGTCCCTAGAATGACACAAGGAATGAAAAATGACGTGCCAATTAAACATGCATCTGCTTATCTGAGAGATGCAAGTAATTTGACGAACAAAGAACTAACATACAGGCTAAGATGTAAGCCACTCCTGCATTGCAAATGATAATGGTAGGATTTTAACACATGACCTGTTACAGACTGCCATGTTAAAGAATTATATGGTAATTCCAGTTTTATTATCAGGGGAAAAAATAACACTTGGAAGACATCATAGCATATACCAGTATAAGCTCTCTTGAAAGCCTCTCTCCAATTAGGATTGGTTGTGCCAACTTCAACCTCTTCAATAGGTATGCCTTTGTGACCCTTAATCTTTGTGCCATTATTCAGATGACCAAAGAAACTAGCGTACTGCATCTGCCACAGGTGGTTGTCACTTGCAGCCAAGTTCCAGGACCTTAAAGCAGGAGATTGAAATGTTAATAAAGAACCATCATCTGTGAGGACCAGACCATGGTACCTGATTGCTTACTCACAAGGTGAAGCAATCTAGGTGAGTAAAAACTTGATCTAAAAGGAAAAGGCCAGATCCAACATTAGGCAATACACTAGGCAAATTTACTTCCATTAAATTGTTTTCTCTAGTTAGAGCTTATGCCACACCATCCTCTTTTTTGGAGAAAAATAATTAAAGCAACATATGAATTTATACAGCACCATCCTGTCTTAATCAAGTTTCAGATTCAGCTATAGATTCAGTTGATGGTTGGACCCACAAATGTACAATTCCCTGAAATAGGCCATTCTGATTGTATACAGAAATAACAAAAAGAAACCAAGCCGTAGAATCTGGAAATTGATTCAGCATTCCAAATTCCAACCGGTCTGACTGAAACCACTATGAGCTATATGTGGAAGTTTTAGTTAGTAAACCAACAAGAACATCTTCCCAAGCACAGCCCAGTGTTCAACAGATAGACCAAGTAGATGTTAAAGTCTCCACAAATTAGTAGAATATGCTCCAGAGACAGGAGCATAGGCTAATAAACCTCACAAGATTAGAACTGATAAAGGAAGAAACGATTACCAGCAGACCAGACCAACGGAAATCAAAGAGTGCATATCTAGGAAACTGAAGATGTGGACAAGAACATCTTGAGGCAATTGAGCTGAACCTAAAAATCCAAAAAACAATTTTATTATACACACCAGACAGAGGAGAAGAATCTGTTTCTGCCACGATAAAATGTCATATAGGAAAAATGAGTGCTTTTAGTGCTTTTCTTTAACCTATCCCTATCAACAAAGAAAGCAAGTGAAATGAACCTTGCAATGTACATGCTACAGAGATACACAATATTTATGTCATTTTGGAATATAGAGAACATAATACGTAAACCCATTTTCCAAATGGACCCCAAGTAGTGGGAAAGGTTGAATTATTTCATTTTTCTATGCTACAAAATCCCTCGTATGCTACATGTTATTTGCAAAATCATGGTTAGGACAGCGCCCTTGTATAAATCATGGAAAATTTACAGAATTTGAGACCTACAATTCATATTCATATTTACCAAGGGACCCCTTAGTTGCTCTCTTACTCTTCTTAGTGATACAGGTCATGAGTTGAATGCTTGTATGACCTAATGACCAGGGCTTGCTTGACAATGCAAGTTGAAGAAAAATAGATGGGAATGGCATATCTATTTTTCACCACAATTCAGCAGAAATTCAACTTTTCTGCATGGGAAGTTGAACAATCTTCGTTATAATAGAAAAGCTATCTCACAACTTAAGACATTTTGGAGGAAAGTCTGGTCCTTGCAGTTCTGAAGATCGCCAGGGGACTCGTGTGCTATTCCAACGGAGTATACAAAGCATGACTTTTACGAGGGTGCAGGTTTGCCCATCTAAAAGAGCATCATCTTTGATTTTTTCAGTTTGGTTTATGCCTCTCTTTCTTATCCTCAGGGAAATATGGAAGGAGAGCTTAAGACCATATAATTGGAAGAATATATAATTGCCACTCTCTAATGTAGGTCTCTATCATCTGTGCGTAAACATTCAGATGTTTGTCAACATGAGCTATTTGATTTCTTATTTCTTTGCATAGATTATTATTTCAATTAGACTTAGGCTCCCATATTCTTAGGATTTTTCACTAGATAGGCACTGATTATTGGTTGAGTTGGTCAACAGAATCCTGGTTACCTCCTTAATTGTTCATCCCACAAGTTTACTTCCCTCAATAGTTTCTTCTCTATCAAACATTTCATTACAATTATCAAAATTAGTTTACTCCAATCCTTCAAAATCAAAAACTAAAAATATTTATTTTTAAACATTTTAGACAGCAGCTACCCATTTTACACTGAGAGAAGAAATCATTAATAAGTTGACTTCCCATCCATCTAAAACAAGTGGAAATGTGTGCCTCAACATAAAAAACAAAGGGTACCTTCATTGGCCTGCTGAGACTTATAGCTTCTCTTGTATGCAACTTTTGCTTGTTTGAACTCTGTTATGGCCAAATTTCTCTTCTGCCTTGGCAAGGCAGCCTCTGCAGATTGCAGCAGCACATTAGCTGCCGAAGCAGCACCTAGGGTCTGCATTCTAGCATTAAGCTTAACTATTATTATGTACTCAAAATTATTTTGCATCTAGAAAGCACAAAAATAGAAAGAATAGAGAGAGAGAGAGAGAGAACCCTATCCACAGAGAGGATAATTCAAAGCTAAAGATAATTGAAGAAGAAGAGACAGCCCAGCATGGATGGAAATATTACTCATGAAAACCACCATTGCCACATATAACCGGCTCTTTAATGATCAGGAACCTAGATTTCTTCCTTTAACGATATCATTATACTCATAAACAATATCTTCACTAGAGCTTTCAAAAACAACAAAGTTTGGACAGATTATACTCATCACTAAAGTGTGATTTTTTAATTATTATTTTACATATTTTTTTGGGGTGGGGAGAAGGGTGAACCAAAATACCAAAATGAACCAGAGTCAGCTTGTTCATTTACAAGTAGTGTGTGGAGTCGGCTCATGTTTGTGACCAAACTAGATCAAGCATGAAATCCCAGCTCATGTATAAATGAGAAAGCTTGGACTTAACTTGTTAAACAGAAATCAAGCTAGGGAAACTGCTATGTATATGTATGTATTAGGGAAAGGTGCAAATAACCCCCCCCCCCCCGGGGGGTGTAGTTTGCAAAATTGGCGGGTTTCCCCACATGGTTTCAGCATTGGCAAAAAGCCTCTAGTTGTTCATTTTTTGGGCTATTTACCCAGTAGTATTAGCAATTTGCCCACATGTGGTTTGCTCCATTACAAAAAAATAAAATAAAATAAAAAAGGTGGAAAATCTGTGTTCAAATAAAAAAAGAAATTCCAGCTCATCCTCTTCTTCTTTCTCATTCCCACAACACCCCAACAAAGTCAATTTATCCGGATTATAACAGAATCCAATGTGAATCGCTCTCCAAATATTCTTCTTGGTTCCATGTAAAATTAAACACCCCCTCCCGCCCCTCCCAACAACAAAAAAGGATTTGAGAAGTTCATTCAATTTCATGGATGCAACTACAGCACCAATAAAAACTCAAATGCAACAACCCCAATTACAGTATCATCTAATAAATCAAAGTGAAACTTTTGCAATCCCCATCATCTAATCTAAATCAAATCAAGTAAAAGGGATATACAATTGAACCACAATGTCTATCATAAGTCCTTTAGTAGCAACAATTACAAATATATTAATTAAAAATATATAGATAGAGGAAACCTAAACACCATAAATTTTCTGAAAATCATTTAATTCCAAGGAGGATGCAACTATAGTACCGATTGAGTTTCAAAAGCTACAACCCCAACTACAATATCATCTAACGAATCAAAATGAAAATTCAGCAAGCCACATCATATAATCCATAGAAAATTTAGATAGATAGATAGATAGAGAGATAGAGAGAGAGAGAGAGAGAGAGAGAGAGAGAATCTTGGTAGGAAACCAGAGAGCCATGGAAAACAGATTGTCATTGCCAAAGCCGGTGGCATAGAAGGCAGTGGTGCCAGTCGCATATAAATCAATCAATTATTTGTGATTGTGTTGGCAATTAGGTGGTATTACATAACTAATCCTGTTCACAATCAAATTCTTCAATTCATATGCTCGAAGCTTATGGCCTGTTACTTTTTCTTGCCCTCCCTTTTGTTTCAAGGGTTTTCAGTTTTAGGGTTTTGTGGAGATTTAGAATTACGTTTGATTATATGTCAAGATTTTCAAAGCATGAGATTTACCTTTATGAATGTTTAATTATTAATATAAGCTGATATTTCTCATTGTCAATTTTTCTGATGCAGTTGTTTCAATGATTTGATTAATTTCTATTTTGATTTTATTTTTGGCATCACAAGTGGCTTTTCCTTGGGCAAGAAAAGAGGGAGGGAATTTAGAAAAGCCAAACATTTAAGTTTGTGTCACTGTTTCACTACCAACACCAAGAACCTAAGGTGCTGTTTGAATTTAATTTTTTCAAGAAAGTCGCATTGGACACAACATTACATAGTCATGGTCATTCAGGAAAATTTCGACAATAACGTTGTAAAATAAGTAAAATCAAACAACCCCACAAAAATGATGATGATAATTTATCCCCATTTTTTCCCAAACAAATGCAATCCATTTTTGAATTGGGATCAGATTGTGAAATTATTGGAAATCGATAGATTTCGTGAGGTTGTCATGGGAATGAAGAAGAGAAGAGGAGGAAGAAAGAGGAGCAAGGAGAAGGAAAATGATAAGAAAAACTGTGTTGGTGGAAGAGAAGAGGAAGAACGAAGAAGAAGGTGCGATGGATTTTTTTTTCTTTATTCCAACACGTATTTTCCACCTTCTTTCATTCTTTATTTTTGTAATAGAGTAAACCACATGAGGGAAAGTTGCTAATAGCAGGGCTAACTAGCCCCCCCCCCCAAAAAAAAAATGAAGCACAAGAGGAATTTGCTAGTTTTGAAACTACAAGGAGTAAAAAGTGAACCACATGGGGCTTTTTGCCACTTTTAAAGCCACAGAGGCTAACTTGCCAATCTTGCAAACCACAAGAGGTTATTTGCAGTTTTTCCCATATTCTATATATTTATATACATTTTTAGTAACAAATAGATCGGCAAACTTAATACAAAAGGGGAAAATTTAGTGGAAAAGCTAAGGGGATGTTTAGTTACTAAAAGTTTTCTATGCTTGTTTTAAAAAATTTTACCAAACACAGAAATTGTGTTCAAGTAGGGTTTTTTTTTTCTTTTTCTTTTTCTTTTTCTTTTTGAAGAAGATGGGGTGAGTTTTTTGATTTTCCATTTGCCAACTCATAACACAGTTCCCGAAAATAGTTCAAAACCATTTTGCATGTTTTCTAGTATAAAATAGGTTTAGTTCTCTGGTATATTTGAACATAGTTTTCAATTTCCCATACGAAAATGATTTTCTGTTCTCCAATGCAAAATATATAGAAAATAACAAATAATCTCTGTAACTAAACAGCCTCTAAATACTTGCTTATATAGACACATACATGTGCACATACACACATACATCTAAATAGGGAGACTATACGTCGAGTCCACAAGTCGAGTGTGCCTTTGTTCAAACCAGCTCGTTCTTTAAACAAGACTGTATTGTTTGTCCTAAATGATCTTAGCCACAAGCTAGTCGTGAATGACTTGTTCATTAGGCTTTTTATTTTTTTGGTAGTACCTAAATAACACCACATAGAAAGGAAAATGTGCTCAATGCGGTGACGAACTATCAAACCATATCTGGTCCCGGGCAACCCTAGGGCTATGCTTATAGCGTGAAACTGCCGTAATAAGCCTTCAAGCATTTGCCTGGATCACCACAAAATCAACTTCTTTTGAAGCAACTATGAAGACTATTTCGACGGCCTATCGTAACTCTAGCATAATAAACCTTAGTTGTGACCAAGGTAGAATAAAGTTGATGCAGTTAATGGTGTGTCTGACTTGGTTTAGTTTCGAATTTAAGGAAGGCACGCATCACAAGCGTAAGCCTAAGTAGTAAAGGAGAAGAAGCAAAATCAAGAACAATTAAAAATGAAGTATATGAAAAATAAAAGTAGATAGTATCAATGAACAGATTCTTTATCTCCAAAGCTATACCATGTCAAAGTAGATTAAACCTCAAAAAAGAAAAACTAAATTTCTTTCTCGGAAATTGGAGGATTAATGTCTTCAACTCAAAGTCAATTATGAATTTCTAAACATGAGATTAATCACAAATTAGAGAGAGGGGGGGGAGAGAGAGAGACTCACAAGGGAAGAAGACGGAAAGCGCAGAGGGAGTCTTGGAAGATGAGAGATTGGAGAGGCTTTGGAAGTCTGGAATAAGCGTTTCTGAGGATGAAGCTCAGCTCGTTGCAAGCCCATGGATAATGTTGGCTTCGATGCAGCGATTCTCTTAGCCCTAGCTTCTCGTATCTCGCTACCATTCCTCCAACTTCACCCATTCTGATTCTGATGATCCAATCCCCGGGGTGGGGGGGAGAGAGAGAGAGAGAGAGAAAGAGAGATTGACGAAGATGGGACCGGGGGGAGGGGGGGGGGGAGGGGGAGGGGAAGATTCCTCTGCTTTTCTGTACCAGGACGCCGACTGAAGCTTTAGGATGCAAAATGCACCGCTTTCGTTTCTTCAAAGTGAAAACGTATCCCTTATACCTTGAAGTGAAAACGTATCGTTTTAATGCTAGTCATTTCATTTTGATTTGGACACGGCCAACCGCCAAAAATGTCCACTTGGTTCTTGTCTCTCTCACTCCTCTCTTTATCCGGGTATCCATGGATCCTTTACTGATACTCGATCAATTGAAAATATTGAAATACATTTTTTTTTTAATTCTATTTCACAATTTTATAATCTAATTTTGTCGTACTCTCTTCCTCAATTCTAAATTCTTTTTTTTTTTTTACCTAGTGGTGTAGAGAGAGTGTGAAAAATAAGTAATTTGAATTTAATTTCTAATTTGACTCTTAATTTTTTAATAATATTAAAAAGTTTAACTTCAAAATTTAATTTATAGATTAAAAATCAAATTTAAGTGTTAAATATGTTAAATCTTTCATGTTTATTTACCAAATATAATTTATAAAGTTACTTAATATTTAAATTAACAACTTGTTATTTCCATTAACTTAAACTGTTTTTACCCTAAAATGCAAGGTGGGCCATATGACTCCAAGGCGGCTGCAGTAGCCGTTGAAGATCGAATTGACTGAACCAAATAACATTATCTCCGATAAAAAATGTTGAAAAAAAATTTGAGTATGAGAAATAATACAATAATATAATTTTTTAATAATTTATTGATTTAATAAAATATTATAATAAATTAGATTTATATACAAAATTTATGATTATAAATATGAAAATATAAAAGATTATGAAAATTAATTTAATTTTAATAGATAATATTTTTTAACATTCTTTTAAATTTAATATGGTATAATAAAAATAATTTGATTTTGAAAATGATGATATACCACGAAGGGACCGTTGGACTTCATCCAAACCACCAATACTGATAGCATGACGGTATAAAAGCTCTTATAAGAGTAATGACAGAAAGATTCTAATAAGAAGATTAACAAAGGAATCTAATAAGAGCGATAATAAAAAAAAATTAATAAAATCTAGTTATGCCTATTGAAATTATTTTGAAAGATAATAAATTTTGGTATATATCAAATGATTATAGGATTATCATATAAGTGGCAGAAAGTCGAAAAAGATGATCGAAAAACTATTGCATGGATTTTAATGAATGTTGCTTAACTTTCTGGTGGCGTGTGTAAATGCATGCAAGGATTTTTAAAAACCTGATTCTTGTGTATATGATTGTTTCAAAAAGTAGAACAATATGATATATATGAAATAGTTATTAAATAATCTAATAGATGAGACTGAAATTGGACCAAAATCTAAAAAATTTAGAAATAATTTTTCAATTTTTTTGTAAAAATAATTTTGATACCATATTAAATATGGAAATCAATATAATAATATGAAAACGTAATAATCTATTATTTCAATAAAATATTATTATATGTTAAATTTATATAAAATCTCTATTATTGTCTTTTTCATTTACCCTTACCCTTTTTATTAAAAAAATTATCATGTATCAAGATAAAAAATTTGAATAACACTGCCCGGAGAGAGGACCTAAAAAACCTAAAGATGTTTTTGCAATATTTTTACAAAGGACCATGTTAAAAAAATTTGAATACGAAAAACTAATGATTTATTATTTCTATAAAATATATAATAAATTGATTTATATAAAAAAATCATTATTATAAATATGAAAATACAAAAATAAAAGAAATCAAATATTTTTAAAGATGAAATCAATTATTGGTTTATTTTAATATATAATATATTTTAATAATTGATTTGATTTGATATATAATATTTTTTAATAAAAAAAAATGAGAGTAAATATAAAAGATAATAATAAATTATTGTGAAACTAATTTAGCTAAAGGAAAAAAAAAGGGAGAAACTGATTTGAGTTCACACAAGAAAAATGTACAAAACACTACTACCGTAAACTAATATGAATACAAGACATGAAACAAATTCAATATAAATCTCAATAACAACTGTCTGGAATCCCATAACCATGTTTTAAATACCACTCATTTACAATAACCTAAAAATAGTGTATAGGGACTATGTTGTATAGGAGGCTTTGAAGCTACAACCGGACTTTCAAAATGAATGGCTGAGGCCAACGATGTTGAGTCTCCCTTAGTTGAAAGGAGAGTTTGGGTCTTCCTCAAAATTCCACCCCCATTTTCCTAGAATGGAACGGATTTGTATCACAAATTCCGATCTCTGCTTGTCTAAAGAAAGTAAGTCAACTGTTGCCTCTTCCGTGAACCTCCTTCTCCATACAAATCATTCCACTGCTTTAACTCACTCATAATAGATCCCTCTACAACAAAGCTTGCAGCAACCTGGTTCATTGAAATCACGGTTTTAGTTGAAATTTTGAAGAACTATAACACATGGATAAAAAGGTTCAATTTTGTTCCGAATGTAATTAATTCAGAAATCTTCAAGTTCTAATCTAGATTATAAATTCTTAAAAATCCCTTTCAAATTAACAAATATGGGAAAGAAGGGATAACAAATCTGGGACCCAGTTTAGGTAACAAATTCCAAAGTTCCCGGTACAATCTCCTATGGCTACTAGTCCTCCACAAATTTCAAAAGAATCGCATCTATTCTTAAAATTCACAATTCATTAAGAGTACAAGTTCTAATTTATTTGACAAGTGTCATATGCAATGTGCAAAACTGATAGACCTCTAACAAAAGATGGCGCAATCTAGAAAATTGGAAGGAGAATCAAAATCCAACTACTTTCATATAGAAAAACTAGTCTACATCTTTTAAAAATGTTTCAGATTTTATTACCTGATTCTTCGCTTGCTTCATGTCTTCCATGTTCAATGGCCTAAGGGTAATTGTCGTTTCCTCCGTTTCTTCCTTTGTTTCTGATGTGCCTTCGGAGCCTTGCCCTTCTGCAGCTTTCTTCTTTCTTTGCTGCAAAAAGATACCACAGAACAATAATACCAGTTAAGGATTTTAATATGAGCATGGGCAGAAACATGAAACCTAATTAGAAAGGTGAGTTTTTGAGCACAAGATCCAAGTAGTTACCTCATCCTTCTGTCTCTCTTGCTGCATTAGCTCCCTAACTGGTCGATAGGCTGCAGTAATGCATAAGTTCTGTTTTCAGTAGTTAGTGCCAATGGTTTATCACAACTGTCAAATGATTAAGACAACGTCACTGGTGAGTAGTAACAGGACAAACCTTGAGATCACTCCCACTGTATCCTTCTGTCATGGTTGCAAGCTCCTTGAAGTCTAGATTTTCAGTTCTCTCTTTCCCCAGTAGAGTTTTCAGGATCAATTCCCTGCTCTCTACAGATGGTAGGCCAACCATAACTCTGTTATTTGCAAAAAGAAATTTCATTAGCAATTGTGAGGTCAACCATGACACATGCCTTCCATGTTTCACTATGGTTCCTCATTGGTCAACAGGTTTCTCAAAAACGCCTTCAATTCATCTGGATAAACTGATTACTTTTGCAGAACCACCTTCCCCTTCATATTTTGATATTACCAATTAGCAAAAACATATTTTCAACTTGAAGTTCCTCATTTTCAGCTAGGAAGAAAACAGGAAAACTATTATCCTGTAACAGGAGTTCGAGAAGTCACATTGTCTATTTATGCCCATTGATTTCCAATATATGCACCTTCATAAACATTCCTACATGGTGCAAAGTGAGACCAATGCAAAACATGGCATGCAAGTTTCAGAAGCCATTTATTATAACCAGGTTGCATTAACTCAAGTTTCAAATGCACCACTCAGTTTAAAGAATCCATTTGCTTGTACATATCTAGGATATCATGTTAAACCAGCAGCTACAAGTGAAGAGGAATACTGATAGCATTATATCAAATGCTGGCAGAAAAAGGCTAATAACTGCTGCATTATTTGGAAGATAAGGATGATGCTGAAAGTTGCACCACTAGAAATCACGTACCTTCGCTCAAATCGCCTGATAATTGCTTCATCAAGGTCAAATGGTCTGTTGGTGGCAGCAAGAACAAGAATTTGCTCTCCAGGTTTTGTCAACAGTCCATCCCAGTGTGTCATGAACTCATTTTTAATCTTTCGCATTGCCTCGTGCTCTCCAACCCTAGTTCGCTGACCAAGCATACTATCGACCTCATCTACAAAAATAATAGTAGGAGCAACCTTTGCTGCAAGTGTGAAAAGAGCTCGGACATTTTTTTCATCTTCGCCAAACCATTTAGAAGTGATGGTGGACATTGAGACATTTATAAAGCTAGCCCCAGCTTCATTTGCAATGGCCTTTGCCAGCATCGTTTTTCCAGTGCCAGGAGGACCAAAAAGCAATATACCCCTACAAGGCTTAAGAAGCCCACCTTTGAAAAGGTCCGGTCTTCTAAGAGGAAGCATGACCAGCTCCTGAAGTGATTCTTTAATCTCGTCCATTGCACCAATATCTGAAAATGTGACTCCAATTTCATTTGCAGGGATTACTTCAGGCCTTATGCGCTTCTCAAATTCATTGTCAGGAGGAACTTCCTGTTGTAAAAACCATTAACCAGGTCAATGAATATGAGCAAGGTAAATCAAATTCAAGCAGTAATGGTAAATTTGGAAATTAGAAGTGATATGACGAGGCTTCTATTGATGCCATAAAATCCTTTGAAAACATGAATCTTGATAACAAATTTATAGTAATTTTGTAAAGAAACAACTGGACCCACTTTGGGAGGGATTGGATTGTCAGCTTCCTTCTTCACAGCTGGAACGGGTTTTTCAGGTTCACTTTTGTTTTCGGTTGCTGGAGGCTCCGACTTGGATTCAGCCTTTGCAGCAACAGTGTCTTCCCCTCCAGTCTCCTAAAATTGATGCAAACAAGAGTTTTGATCAGAATCAATCAGGTTTCCCACCTTCAGCTAGTAGCACTTTACAAGAATAACATCTAAAACTTACCTTGGATGATTCAGCATTTGTCTCCATTTTTAAAGTGTCCTTTCGACCATTTTTACCATCTTGGAATATACTCAATCCATGGGACAAGCTATGACAAAAGAAAATAAGATATAGAAGGATTTATTTAAGACAATGGAAAGGAAAACAGCAGAGAGAAGCTGCCTAAGAAATCACAACCACAGGATTCAAGCTATTATTACCTCTTCACCGATATAACAAGCTTTCCGTTACGGAATTCTGGATTTTTATTATTCATCAAATGATAAGATACTGCTGATACCACTATTTCTTCTATGTAGTTGCTGAGTACCATTGTGTCTGCTTGACAAATTGAGCCAAGATCATCACAGTCAATATCATTCGCTGCAAGCACCTCATGTATGTGATTCTTGTTATCCTGAAACTGGATCATCTTCATATCCTCCTCAAATTGAGCTTTCCAACTACCAAGGTGAGTCTCATCTTCAGGTGCCCTGATCTCAATACCATAGGGGAATAAGAGAGCAACCCTCTCATCAACTTCCCTGAAATTACTGTCAGGGTCCACTACACGAGAGCCAAGTATCAATATGGATCCTGATATTTTCTTCAGCATTTTATCAAAAAATTTGCATAACTTTTGGGACCGAAGGAGAATATTTTCAGCATCCCTGATGTATAAAATGATTGAACTGATTTCTGATGCAGACACCAATATCTGTTTGGACAGCGATATTTCTTGATATTAGTACCTCAGTGAGGTATCCCAAAACTAACAATCAATTTACTTATAAATCGGGTGAAAGAACCATAGAAACTAGATAATACCAAAATCCTAAAGAATCAACATTTATGATCAGGAACGAAGCCCCCATTACCTTGTACAATGACTGTAAAAGAAGTTTCTCGTCAAAGCACCAGCAGTTCGTGCGCTTGAAGGGAGCTATAAAATTAAAAAAAATTACAAAGAATAAGACCATACACTTGGCAAGTAATTAGAAACATATAACAATACTAGAATGGAATAGAACCATCATTAACATTTGCAAACTGAAGATGAAGAAGATAGAAGTTTATTTTCATTTTTCATGTATAGTTTCAACAATTAAACGAGCTTAAGAATTTTAATTTTTGCCCCCATTGGACTGTAATGGCTACAAACAAACACCTAGGCACATAAATATCACAGCTGTAGATAACGCATTATATAATACAAAAGTGCAATATTATCACCACAATCAGCATTGAGTAGTTTATATTTATGTCATATTATCATTCATTGATGTAAAATATTGTGGCAGTCATTAGAGTTTCAAAAATTGTAGATACTATATATTGAACTATATATTATATATATAAGTATTATATATTCTTCTATTGGGAGACAGTAACCAACCTGAATTTGCAGGAAGGCATTGTGAACGAATGCTGCTTATGTCGGATGAATGTCTATGATGCAGTGAAGGGTGCTCAACCCCTTCTGTGGCCCTGTAATAATAATTTACATGGGTTGAGACTCAACACAATGACTTTGGTTTCCAATAATAGTTGTACCTTGATCTGAGATCCGTGCCACTGGCTTGCCTCCGTAGATTGCCTGTAAGGAAACATAGGCACAGATATGCAAGTCAGAAAATATGGAAAATATAATGTAGGAGGAGGCAAAGATTCTCTTTGAATAATCTTTAGTTTAGTTTCATATGGCAATCAGAGGGAATGCAGTGAGACAATGATCACTGATGCATGAAATTTACATTTCTAAAACCATAATAGTCATTAACATTTTGTGAAAAAAAGGTTTAAAACAACAATCATTAACAGATGAAAATCAGAAGAAACATGTACCACCGGATGCAATGCAACACTTGAAAGTGAATATTTGAAAACCAGAAGAAACATGTACCACTGGATGCAATGCAACACTTGAAAGTGAATATCGACATATTAGAGATTTACTCCCCACCTCTAGGTTCTTCCCTTTGAGGGAGGATTGAAAAGGAACCGAGTAAGCCTGACACTCGCGCCAGTGCCAATTCTGACATATTTCTCCTAAGCTGATTAGGCTGGCAAAAGAAAAAAGAAAAACACCCAATAATTACAAAATATGCCTGTCTGAATGGCCAACTTTTCTTCATATAGGAGTATAATTCTATTAAGCAATGGAATATCAACTCCAAGACACATCAGAATGAGTTTAGAAAGCACTATTAAACTGGAATTACCATCCTCATCTAGAATACCAAACAATAGATTCCAAGAATTTGAGGAAACACTGTTGTTTTCAACAAAAACATAAATGCTCAGATCACCCAACAGATAAGGGCAGAAAACATACAGATTCTCTTCTCATATTCCGCCCATGTCTGCTCTGTATCTGTGGAAAGTCAACCACAACAAGTATTTGTATGATGTATTAGAAATTTAACTCATAGAAAAACCACCCAAGTTTAGACTCTGACCTTCTGTGAAAAGTCACTCATATCTAACAATAGCAACTTTGATTCAAAATGGTGCGCTAAAGCCTTGGCAAGCATTTGCTGGTAAATCTCTTAATAGATTAAAAAATAATTGAAGAATCAAAGAAACCAGGTTAGCATTTTAATAGACTTCAAATGCATTTGTTTGAATTTGAAATCAGATAATGCATCCAAAGAACATACCAGTTGGGCCTGAGAGCAAAATAGCCCTGCTTGCTGGGGAAAGATTTCGTGTGTGCTTAGAGAAATGAGAGTGCTTCAAATGAATATATGCTGCACTTGTCAGTAACACTCTTGTCTGCTTACTGTTTTTTCATGAGAAAGATAAGAAATTATAACTACAATAAAACTACTTTTGATGGATACAGAGGCATGATCCAGAATAGTTTAAATATGGCAGTAACCTATACCCACTGCATACAACTCTTAACCTCAGGATATTGTCTAGCATTAAAAGAAAACTTATTACCTCTGAATATACTGTTGATGCGGACTTAACCACAAGCATTGCACCAACAATCCCACAATCACTTCATAAAAGCACTTAAAGCAGGAATTCAACTAAAAATGTTTCCAAAGCCAAACGTCAAGTAATTCACGTCATGAGAAATTTTGGGAGATCCCCCAACCAAAAACTCTCCTTTGATTTATAAATGCTTGAATCACCAACCAAAGAAACCAGTTACAGTAGAATTATTTAACATATTAAATTGCGTAAGTGTTTATTTTAATAACATTTCCTAGAAAGATAAGCAATATTACGATTGGAAGATTTTACTTTGTATAGAAACAGGAGTCAAAATGTTCTTCTTAACAATTAATAAAGAAAACTTAAACAAACTTCCAGATATATTTCTCATGACAGTTAAAGGAACATCCTAACAAGAACAGTGGTGGAGAAGACAGTCATGGAGTCAAACTAGAATTAGTTCACTCACAATCTTACCGTGAGAGTTTATGGCTATCATATCATGTTCAAGGTCCCAATGATCAAACTAGATATCATCTTTCAACTTGAAAAATCGATTTGTCCCCTTTTCCCCATGAGTACTGTCCAGTCAATATTAGCTTAATTTATTTATAACTAGCAAATAGCAAAAAGATTTTCCGAAAGATAGGAACAGAGCACTTCGTCCTTTGTTCACGAGAGGGCTAGGTACCTAGGAACTACCAAAATGGACAGAATTCAAGAAAAAATGGAAATTGACAGAAAACCCTTGAAACCCTTTACTGTATATAATCAGGATGTATTCCAAATGAAGTCAGTAACATGACATAAAAATATACAGAGTCTGCAGCAAGCCATCGAGTATGAAGCCAGGGTGGGATAAGGATAATGTAATAAAAATGTGAGCATTTGGCTGCGTAGATAGAAAATCATTTTGCACTAACATATTTAAATATTCTTATTTAGATTTTAATTCCATGGGAGGTTTTAAGTTGTTTAAAACAACAGTTACATCAAGCCCCGCCATGTTCCATCACCAAAGCTCCTTCCTTATTTTACAAGCTTATTTTTCTTGCAGATAGTGGACAATTTTTTCCGCCCTCTTCAAAACATGTGTGTGTATGGATGTATATAATATGTATAATATATATTATACATATTAGTTTGCTGCTAAGTAATGAAAATTATTGTGAAGATGTTTCTTTCAATGAATAGCATTTCTGTTTACACAACACATACCCGATCTTCATTATGCAGTTTGATCAAATGACTCCAACATAAACGGAGGCAAAAGAAAATGGAAACTTTGATCTATAAAAGGAGAAGAAAAGAATTATGGATCAAGATTGACCCACCAGAGAAATTACTTGATAAAACCCAATGATAAGAAGACGACGAAACAATCAAAAAGGTAGTTATGAATAGCAGAACTTATCTAAAAAGATAATCATTTTTATTATGCATAGAGGAATTTATCAATAAAAAGATAAATCATTTCTTTTAAACATGAGATTCAGGGTTTTAACATTACTTAAGCAAAATTAATGGAAAAACAAATCTCTCTCTCTCTCTCTCTCTCTCTCTCTCTCTCTCTCTCTCTCTCTCTAGAGAAGCGTTACCTGAGAAAATAAGGGAAGTCATCAAAGGTGATATTGGTATGACGTCCATCGATCACCAATCTCTGAAGCTCATTGTCAATCTGATCAAGAGGAGCAGCTTCGGGAGAAATGGAGCCGGTCCATTTACTAACAGTGCAGCCGGAAGCCAAACTAAGGCCTACACCAACCCCCACCCCAACGCTCAAAGCAGACAATATAATGTGCTTCTGTTCCATCACCTTTTCCTTCTCCCTCTTCTTCTTCTTCCTCTTCTCGGTAATTTCTCTATCCCCAACCCTAACATACAAATCCCACGCCAACTAATATTTTCTCCCCCGCAGGGTTCTAAACAGATTTTCCTTTTCCTTTCTTTTCTTTTCTTTTTTTTTTTTTGGTGTTGATTTTAAGAATTGTGCGTCTCCTCCGATTGATGCGATGGTTTGTCGACCGTTTAAACTATTTATAGCTGCTAATGGACCCCACCTATTCTCTCTTCACAATCTCTCCCTCTCTCTCTCTCTCTCTCTCTCTCTCTCTCTCTCTCTCTCCCTCTCTCCCTCTCTCTCTCTCTCTGTGGGAAAAGGAAAAAGCAAATTGGAAATTTTTTGCTTTTTACGTTCTCTGACTTTCTATTGCTTTACTTGAGTTACCGGTGACCGCCAATTCTGAGTTTCTTGCTTTTGGTATAATATTAATTAATTGGTGTTGCCTACCCTTTTTAGCTTTTGGCTTTTCTTTTTGATTGATTTATTTTAAAGAAGTGAATACCGACGAAGTCGGTTCCCGCTTTTACTGCTCTTCCCTCGGTTTCGTCGCCAAGGAATTAATATAAATAAAGATATGTTATCAAATATGAATTGGGATTTTTATTTTCCATTTTTATTTCTTTTTCGGATTTCACTAAATTCTACTCGCCCTTTTGTTTTCTCAGTGCACTTCACGTCACAATCAACAACGCATTTCACCGGAAATATCTAAAAGTATTACGATAAAGCATAATATAAATTATATAAATATAAAAAAAGACATAATATAAAAATATGATACATTAACATTAACATAAAAGTATTTATATTATTGATTTTATTGAATAAAATAAAAATATGATTTTTAATATTATATAAAAAGAAATAAGCATATGATATAAAAGAATCCATATAATCGATTGAAATAAAAGTTTGATTATTATTGTAGTATCTAAAATTAAGATAATCCACGTTTTATACATTCTAATATAGTAATAATCTCAAATTAAATAAAAAAATTGGTTAATTTTAGTAGGTGCCTTATGTGCATTTATGAAAAAAAAATACACATATATATGAATACTTTAAAAAATTATATTTTTTTGTACCCAATAAAAAATATTATTGAATAAAAAATTAGTTGTATTGCAGAGTTTACAACTTTCTCCGATCATAAATTAATTACTATTATTATACTTAATTACTTTAATTTAGTTTTGTAGAAATTCGATCAAACATAATTTGTGTTCTTGCGTATGCTTGTGGGTGCATGGTCACAAGATTTTATTTAATTATTTATTTTGAGGGAATTATAAAAATAAAATTAAAGAATTAATATTGAAAATACATTAACTTCATAAAAAAAAAAATCAAAAAGTTGCTGACAAAATCATTAATAAACGTCATCGTGAATCAAATACATATATACATTTCGTGCAAAGTGCAAAATAAACAATTTGTCAATTTAAGGAAAAATAAAATTCATAAAAAATTTCACCCAATGATACAAATGGAGTAAAATTTTCAAAGCCGGTAATAATTTAAAAGTATTTTAGCGAGATATTGATGCGGCAGACATTAATCTATTATGTAGAGAAACTTTTTAATATTAATAATTTTTGTTTTTGAGATATTTCAATAACTTAAATTAATTATATTTATATAATAATTTTTATAATTTTTATATTTATATATATTCTATATTTAATGAATTATTTGTTTATTTGATTATAATTTTATTTTTTATATTATTTGTCTTATTATTAATAATTACACATTTGAACATTTTAATTTTTATTATAAAAGTTAACTATTCTATTATTTTCATAAAATAATAATATTTATATAAAAATTCTTATATTTTTTATATTTACATATTTTTTCATGTTTTTTATATTCTTACAAAATATTATTTTTCATATCATTTTGTATCCATTTTTATTTTTCTACTTCTGTTTTCATGCTATCTGGATGTTAATATAGGTGCTGGATTTTTTTATCACGATTAATTTAGAGATGATTCAAAATAGATATTTTTAAACTTTAATATTTGACATAGAGTTTTTTTTTTTAATTATGTTATTCTTTCCGAATTTAAGCTGTAATATTATTTTTTTTTTTTAATTTGAAAGGTGTGGCGGCTGGAAAAGGTTAATTGCAACGCAGGTTCCACTTTTTGGAAGAAAACATATATTACTTGGGCCGTGGAATGTAGCTTTTGCCTTTGCTTCGCTGGACGGGCGGGAATGCCAAAAGACACACCTTTGTGTGAGCGTGCGTGTGCCCTCACTCCGTGTCAAATTGGTGGCGGCTTCCCTTGTTGACACTGCCATTCCTATTCGAAATCTCCCTTCTTTTTTTTTCTTTTCTTTTTTTTTCCCATTACATACACTAAACTTATTTTATTTTGTTTTTTTTTTGCATAATCGAAAAGGAGAAGAATATTTTGTCATTGTTCCCCAGGACCTTTTCTTTTTAGGGTGATTGCTAGATTTATTTGAAACCAACAGAAGTATAGTAATTTTTTTAAAAAAAAAATTAAAATATCAAATTTTCATATATATGTCCGTAAATAAATGTATAAAATTTGAAAACCATGTAAATTTTCTCAAACAATCTCACAGTCAAACTAACAATCACGTAAATGAGTTACTATCATAATATCACAATACCACACTAATCCGATAATTAAATGATGAAAAAACTTCTACCTACTCAAAATTTTCTCCTAGTTCTCAATTAACTTTACTCTCAATCTTATGCTGTTCTCTCAATGACGTAGACTCAAACTCTCTCAAACTCCCGTATATTGGTAATCAATTCACGTATGATACCACACAGAGAGTGAGGGAGATTATTTTGGGGGAAAAGGGGATAATGGATAACCAACTATTATCTAATTAGTTTTAATTTTAAAATTTTAAATTAACATTTTAAGGTTAGGTAAAATACCCTTACATGAACATATTTACCAAAGAGTGTTTGAGTCATTTTCACAAAAATATGAATTTAGATAAGTATCTATCTAAAATTCAAATTTAAATTTAAATTTAAATTTAAAATTGAGTCAAATGTTTTAGTTTTGAGCCGAAAATATTTTGGTTCATGCTAGAAAAGGAGTGGGCCCTTTATGCATTCATAAATATCTTCAATGGTGAAGCAATAAAATATTTGTTTTTGTCGTTAAAAGGGAATTAAAATAATAAAAGAAGCAATCTTTCATTGGATTCTTTGATCTTCTTTCTCCTTTTTGATCATTTTATTATGTAAATGTCAATGATATGTAAGTGGTGGTCTACGCACTTGCAAGCAAATAGAAGGGGGAAAAAATGAAGATTACTTGGGTCCATCACAAAAGCAATGAATCCATAAGTAGTGGTTCAGTCCTTCAATTCAATCACAGTCCGCCCAAAAAAGGGTTCACAAAGAAACAAAATGAGACCCCATCTGAAATTAAAATGTAATACCGAGGGAAGAAAAGTCAAAAAAAAAAAAAAGAAAAAGAAAACAAACACACTCTTTTTTCTCCCTCTCTCTCTCTCTCTCCCACTTTCCCAATTCCTTTCTCCCGAAACCCATTTTCCCCTCATTCTCACTCTCTGTTTCCCTCTCTCTCGAATTCTCTCCCCTCTCATGCTCACTCTCTGTTTCTCTCTCTCTCTCGAATTCTCTCACTCTCTCTGTCACTTACTGATTCTCTCTACCTCTTTATTGTTTCTTTCTCTACCTCCCGCGGCCGACACCTTCCTGCGACAGTCGTAAAAAAAAAAAAAAAAACCTAGGTTGCGATGTCCTGCGATTTCTTCTCTGCGCAGGTAAGGGCTGGTTCGGCTCTGATTATAGTTTTAGGGTTTTGTCTCTCTTGGTAATTTAAGCCTAATTACTAAGCTTTGCATCGGTTTGGAATGCACTGTAGGTCTAGGATTGAATTGGAAAGATATTCGGACAATGGTTGTGAACTGCGAAAAACCCTAGGTAAGGAAATTTCAATCCCTTCAATATTCGAACTATTTTTATTGAATTTAGGTTGAGAATATGTGTATATTTATTCTGAAATTGTTAGATTCGAAGGAAACACATTTTCCTGAGAGTTTGATTGGAAATATGTATGAACATATTTGGATTTTGGAGTTAGAATGGGATAATCTGCTGAATGGAGGATACAGTTGCATTTCATATCCTTCTTAGGTTATTTTTGAGGTGTTAAATGACATATGGCATTAGATTGTATTTATCAATTGGAGGAATTAAAGTTTATACAAAATTAAGGAGAAAATTGAAAACCCTTTAATGGGATCTCATTTAACGATTTATATGTGATCCATATTTTAGGTTAAGGCCTTCCGAATTAAAGAAGATGTTGGATTTTGTTGAGTTAGAAATTGGGAGTGAAAACCCTCCCAAAGAGGTGAGTGGATGGCTATACTTCATGTAAATGAATAAATTGTTTTAAAGCATGACTTGTAAATTGATTTTAAATTGAATTTGAAATGTTATTTGCAATGTTTTGTGAAATTGGTGTGCCCTGAAATTTGATTTGATAATTCCATGACTCGAATATGATCATTGAATCATTTACACTATACCATGCTTGGATACCATGAAAAATTTGTAAGATGCTTGCTTCATCTTGAAATTTAAGCATGATCTGATTTATTAAATGGATATTTGATAACTAGGTGCTGAAAAATGACTATAGTCTAAGTTTTGCCACGGACCGGGCCATCGGGGCGGCGTAGCTAAGGCTGTTTAATTTAGTTTGGTGGTAGGTGAGTTGGAGAGCCTCCCCAGACTGCCTTGATAACGTGGATGCACCCCACGGAGTTCCGGGCCAACACCAAGGGATGGGATTTTGAGAAAACTATGAAAAATCTCTTGGTGGAAATCTACCAACAGCCATTGGTAGAATAAAGTTTTCGGCATATCCCAAAATTTATGAAAAAGGAATACAAATTGTTTGAAATTACTTATACGAGCCATGGTTGTTTGGAAACGACATTGTTTCATGTAAATATTCTCGGTTTCTACAAATATATTTAAATGTGATTGTTTGGCACATCCATTTGCACACCTCATTTATATGTTGCATGCCATTGCACTCCATTCACTGGGTATTTAAAATACTCACCCCCCTCTTAAATCCTTTTTCAGAGGACGCGTAGGGAGACGACGTCCACTATTGCGGATTGGAGGCTTATTTTGTTGATTTTGGGTAGGTATGGATTATGTAAATCTTTTTGGGAAGTTGTAGATCGTTAGTCCATGGAAAGGAAGTTCTGTACATCTCATACTGTGTGGATTTTATTGATACTGGTTTGAGTTTCGGGCAAATATCGGTAAAATCTAACGGCTATGATTTGGGACTTCATTATTTTGTGTAAAATCATGTTTAAAAGATATTTGTTTTTGAAATGGGACATTTGGAATATTTATCTTGGATTTCTGTATTTATAGCTTATTTGGTAAACTCTATGAAATGTTTGAGAACTTTGGATTGGCTGGGATGGCCACACTGCATGTATGCATGTACAGGAACCCCTTTCCCGATTGTGTGCCGATGTATGCTCGTGTGTACAGGGATGGACCGGATGGGTCCTTTGCATGCAAGTTGTTATAAATTTTTCTATTTTGATAAACTTATTATTTTGGAAGATTTATGGAAAAAAAAAAAACTGGAATGCCTTGCGCTATCCCGGTATATGGGGAGGTCATGCCCGTATGCCGAGATAACGCGGCGGTTGTTACGTGCTCGACAGGAGAGTCGGGGCGTACAATTCTATTGGTATCAGAGCCAGGTTCACGATTTTAAATGTTTGAAGTTTTGAACGACTTCCAAATGTCCCAATGGTTTTCTAAGGATTTTGAAATGCATGTTATTTTGAAAATCTTTTAATGATTTATTTTTAAGAAATGTACAGGACTTTCCATGGATCCTTATGGATTAGGTTCAATATTTATTTTAGGGGGTTAAATACCTAGCCACATGTCTAATTTAGTAGGCTAAGTATAATGTCTCTTTTTATAGGAACCATGTCGCCTAGACAAAGGACGAGGAATGTTAGTGAGATTCCTCCTTCGGAGCGCGAGGATGAGTCGTCCTCACATGCTCCAACTTCTCTTCCAGCTGCCACGAGCACACACCCGGCTCCTTCAACCGGGGTTCCTTTACCTCCTATTACCGCCCTCCAGCAAGTGATGGAGTGGTGGAGTTCTTACGGGGCACAATATCAAGCTCCGCCCCAATCTTCTGTTCCTCCGCTGGTTCCTCCTTCTACACCGGCTGTGGCGCCTAGTATTCCCACAGCATCTGCTCCACCGGTTGTTTCACAGACCGAACGTCCTACAGTTGAGTTGTCAAAACTACTCAAAGAGGCAAGACAACTGGGATGCGATGCTTTTTCAGGCACTTGTGATGCCTCAGTAGCCAAGGAATGAATTGGCCGAGTTCAGGAGACCGTCACCGATACGAGATTAAGTGATGAGATGAAGTTATGGGTGGCGGTAAAATTGCTGGATAAGGGAGCTAGAACCTGGTGGGAAAACGAGAAGGCCAGGGCAACCATACCTCTCTCTTGGACAGATTTTCTGAGAGCTTTTGAAGAAAAATATTACACTCGGTTCTATAGGGACCAGAAGAGAGAGGAGTTCTTCAAGCTTGTCCAGGGAAATAAAACAGTGTCTGATTATGAATCAGAAGTGAGAGAACTTGCTACTTATGTTCCGGAGTTTGTGAACTCCGAGGAGTCCCTATGTGCGAAATTTGAATCTGGACTAAATCTGAGCATAAGGGAGAGGATGTCAATCACAAAAAGGCACACATTTCAAGATATTCTGGATTTGGCCCTAAGGGCCGAGAAGATGGTGATTGAAAGGGGAAAAGTCCGAGACCATGGGAAAAGGGAGAGATCCAGTGGTCTCATACCGGGCCAAAGTTTTAAAAAGAATAGAAGTATAGGCTCCTTCGGTAGTGGATCTGTTTCAGGACCGGTTGGCTCTCCTCAAGGCCAACGCGTGTCTCAATTTAAAGCTCCTACCCCTAGTGCTGTTTCAGGAAACCAATCAGTGGGAAATAGGAAGGAACAGTGCAAACATTGCGGGAAGTTTCACTCAGGGTTTTGTCATTCGCTAAAAAGGTGCTACCACTGCGGAAGGGAATGCCATTTTCGCGATGTTTGTCCGGAATTGGGACGAGGAGGTCAGATGAGGCGGGATCGCCCTAGTGGATTGATGGGCAGCCAAGCAAACACTCTTGTTCCCCCTTCAGTTGGTACATCTCAGACGGGGATTGGGAGCAACACGGTAGTTGCTCCAAACCAGCGCCCACAGGCAAAAGCTCAAGCAAGGATATTTGCAATGACTAACGAGGATGCCCAGAACAACCCTGATATAGTCACAGGTAACTTTTCTAGAACTTGAATTTGGTGATTTAGAAATTTGAATGCAAATATGATGAAATTGTGATTACTTGACTATGAATATGTGAAATATTAGGGATGTGGTATGATATTAAGGTCAATAGAGGTGATTTGGATAATTGACGATAATTTCACGACATTGGGGATTTTAAATTCTAATTGTGTTTGGTTGATTTAGAAATTGATCCTTACTTTTTGAATTTATAGGTATGATGAAAATTTTTGGAGTTGATGCTCGTGTTTTAATTGATACTGGGTCTAATAATTCTTTTGTAAGCACCGAGTTTGCCAAGCACTCGAATAGACCCTTGACTCCACTCGAAGAGGAGTTATTGGTTGTCACTCCATTGGGAGAACAGTTGTACAGAAGCACCGTGTTTAAAGCCTGCGAAGTAGGGGTAGAAAGGGGAATTCTTGAAGCGGACTTGATTCCGTTAAAAATGAGGGATTTCGATGCTATATTGGGTATGGATTGGTTACACCCTCATAGAGCATCACTAAATTGCTTCACGAAGGAGGTAGAGTTCCGTAGACCAGGATATCCTCCGCTTGTATTTGTTGGTGAACGGCGGGTTTTACCGAATTGTGTAATCTCGGCATTGGAAGCACGAAAACTGGTGCACAAGGATTGTGAAGCTTATCTTGCTCATATAATTGATACGAATGTGAAAAGTCTGGACTTGATGAATGTCCCAGTAGTGAGTGAGTTTTTGGATGTTTTCCCGGATGAGCTACCAGGTTTACCTCCAGTTCGGGAGTTCGACTTTGCTATTGACTTGATTCCCGGCACCGCATCTATTTCCATTCCTCCGTATAGGATGGCACCCGCAGAACTTAAGGAGTTAAAAGTCCAACTACAAGAATTGTTGGACAAGGGATTTATTCGACCGAGTACCTCACCTTGGGGTGCTCCGGTTTTATTCGTAAAGAAGAAAGATGGCACGTTTCGGTTGTGTATTGATTACCGGCAGCTAAACAAAGTGACCATCAAGAATAAATACCCCTTGCCGAGGATTGATGATTTGTTTGATCAACTCTAAGGGGCAAGTGTCTTTTCAAAAATTGATTTGAGGTCCGGCTATCATCAATTGCGGATAAAGGAAGATGATGTCCCCAAGACTGCGTTTAGGACGCGGTACGGGCACTATGAATTCTTGGTGATGCCTTTCGGTCTAACGAATGCTCCGGCAGCTTTCATGGATCTCATGAACCGAGTATTTCATTCTTATCTTGACAAGTTCGTCATTATCTTCATTGACGATATCTTGGTGTATTCCAAGAATGATGAAAAGCATTCAAATCATCTTCGGATTGTGTTGCAGACTCTCCGAGATAAGCAATTGTTTGCTAAGTTCTCAAAGTGTGAATTCTGGCTGAAGGAAATTGGCTTTTTAGGACATGTGGTATCCGGAGAAGGAGTATTTGTTGATCCAAAGAAAGTTGAGGCGATTCTGAAATGGGAACAACCCAAAAATGTCACCGAGGTGCGTAGTTTTCTCGGTTTGGTTGGGTACTACTGAAGATTTGTAGAGAGTTTTTCCAGAATTGCAGCTTCGTTGTCTGGCTTGACACGAAAGGGGATTAAATTTGAATGGAATGATAAATGTGAGCAAAGTTTTCAAGAACTCAAAAGGAGACTCACGTCGGCTCCTATACTTGCTCTACCTACTGCTGATGATTTTATAGTTTACAGTGATGCCAGTAAACAAGGGCTAGGATGTGTTTTAATGCAAGGTGACAGAGTTATCGCCTACGCTTCTCGACAATTAAAGAAGCACGAACTGAATTATCCTACCCATGATCTAGAACTTGCTGCCATTGTATTTGCATTGAAAATTTGGCGACATTACTTATACGGGGCCACATGCAAAATTTTCACCGATCATAAGAGTCTTAAGTATTTGCTTACCCAAAAAGAGCTCAACTTGAGGCAAAGGAGATGGTTAGAGCTGATTAAAGACTATGATTTGGTGATTGACTATCACCCGGGTAAAGCGAATATAGTTGCGGATGCTTTGAGCCGCAAATCAACATCTTCTCATTCTTAGGCGGGTTCCTATCTTTCATGCCTTGTTGGACTTTGTGGTCTTGGAGCCAAATTTGCTTGTGATGACAATGGCGCATTATTGGCCAAGTTTGAAGTTCGACCTACCTTGGTGGACCGTATTAAAGAGCTCCAGGCAACTGATGAGGAGCTAAAGCAGATAGTAGTGAAGGTTCGCAAGGGTGAAACTAGTGATTTCCATATTCGGGAGGATGACATGGTGACACATGGGAAACGGATATGTGTTCCCAAAAATGATGAGCTTCGGAAAGCCATTCTTGAGGAAGCACACTCTTCGGCTTATGCTATGCATCCCGGGAGTACTAAAATGTACCGAACCATCAAAGAAACATATTGGTGGTCGGGATTGAAACGGGAAATAGCCGAATTTGTAGCAAGATGTTTAATATGTCAACAAATCAAGGCCGAACATCAGAAGCCAGCCGGGACACTTCAGCCATTGCCTGTACCAGAATGGAAATGGGAGCACATCACTATGGATTTCGTGGTGGGATTGCCACGTACTCCGAGCCATCACGATGCCATATGGGTGATTGTAGACCGTCTCACCAAGTCGGCTCATTTCTTGCCGATTCAGAATACTTATTCTTTGGAGAAATTAGCCAAGTTGTATCTTGATGGGATTGTCCGACTCCACGGGGTTCCAGTATCGATTGTATCAGATCGTGATCCCCGATTCACATCTAGATTTTGGCCTAAGTTACAAGAGGCTTTGGGAACCAAATTAAAATTCAGCACAGCATTTCATCCGCAGACGGATGGACAATCCGAACGTACAATCCAAACGTTGGAAGACATGTTGAGAGCATGTGTGATGGACTTCCAAGGGAGTTGGGATAGACACCTACCATTGGTTGAATTTGCTTACAACAACAGCTATCAAGCTAGTATCGGGATGCCTCCCTATGAAGCTCTCTACGGAAGGAAATGTCGAACTCCGCTTTGTTGGGATGAGGTTGGAGAACGAAAAATTGAAAGTGTCGAGCTAATAGAAGCAACGACAGAAAAGGTGAAGGTGATCCAAGCAAGAATGAAAGCAGCTCAAGATAGGCAAAAGAGCTATGCCGATAAAAGAAGACGACCTTTGGAATTCGAGGTCGGAGATATGGTTTTCCTCAAGATATCACCTTGGAAGGGTGTAATTCGGTTCAGGAAACGAGGCAAATTGAATCCGAGGTACATTGTGCCATTCAAGATCCTTGAGAGGATTGGAAATGTGGCTTACCAATTGGAATTACCTCCAGATTTGGAGAAAATTCATGATGTATTTCACGTGTCAATGCTAAAGAAATATTTACCAGATCCTTCTCACGTAATTGAGTCTCTTCCGATAGAATTGAATCCAGATCTGAATTTCAAAGTGCAACCAGTGCAAACCATTGATCGGCATGTCAAGCTATTGAGATGTAGACAAATCCCCATGGTTAAGGTCCTATGGAGAAATAAGCAAGTGGAAGAGAAGACTTGGGAGACTGAAGAGTTGATGCGAAAACAACACCCCCACCTTTTTGAGGTATGAATTTTAATTTAAATTTCGAGGACGAAATTTCTTTTAGAGGGTTAAGTGTTGTAATACCGAGGCAAGAAAAGTCAAAAAAAAAAAAGAAAAAGAAAACAAACACACTCTTTTCTCTCCCTCTCTCTCTCTCTCTCTCTCTCCCACTTTCCCAATTCTTTTCTCCCGAAACCCATTTTCCCCTCATTCTCACTCTCTGTTTCCCTCTCTCTCGAATTCTCTCCCCTCTCATGCTCACTCTCTGTTTCTCTCTCTCTCTCAAATTCTCTCACTCTTTGTCACTTACTGATTCTCTCTACCTCTTTATTGTTTCTTTCTCTACCTCCCGCGGCCGACACCTTCCTGCGACAGTCACCACCGCACGACAGCCCATGTTGCCTTCCTCCCCTGTCCGCTCAACCGTGCGCTGCTCTCTCTGTTGAGAGCCTTCTGCGACCATCGTAGAAGCTCCAAGTTGGCGGTAGCATCACTGTAAAAAAAAAAAAAAAACCTAGGTTGCGATGTCCTGCGATTTCTTCTCTGCGCAGGTAAGGGCTGGTTCGGCTCTGATTATAGTTTTAGGGTTTTGTCTCTCTTGGTAATTTAAGCCTAATTACTAAGCTTTGCGTTGGTTTGGAATGCACTGTAGGTCTAGGATTGAATTGGAAAGATATTCGGACAAGGGTTGTGAACTGCGAAAAACCCTAGGTGAGGAAATTTCAATCCCTTCAATATTCGAACTATTTTTATTGAATTTAGGTTGAGAATATGTGTATATTTATTCTGAAATTGTTAGATTCGAAGGAAACACATTTTCCTGAGAGTTTGATTGGAAATGTGTATGAACATATTTGGATTTTGGAGTTAGAATGGGATAATCTGCTGAATGGAGGATGCAGTTGCATTTCATATCCTTCTTAGGTTATTTTTGAGGTGTTAAATGACATATGGCATTAGATTGTATTTATCAATTGGAGGAATTAAAGTTTATACAAAATTAAGGAGAAAATTGAAAACCCTTTAATGGGACCTCATTTAACGATTTATATGTGATCCATATTTTAGGTTAAGGCCTTCCGAATTAAAGAAGATGTTGGATTTTGTTGAGTTAGAAATTGGGAGTGAAAACCCTCCCAAAGAGGTGAGTGGATGGCTATACTTCATGTAAATGAATAAATTGTTTTAAAGCATGACTTGTAAATTGATTTTAAATTGAATTTGAAATGTTATTTGCAATGTTTTGTGAAATTGGTGTGTCCTGAAATTTGATTTGATAATTTCATGACTCGAATATGATCATTGAATCATTTACACTGTACCATGCTTGGATACCATGAAAAATTTGTAAGATGCTTGCTTCATCTTGAAATTTAAGCATGATCTGATTTATTAAATGGATATTTGATAACTAGGTGCTGAAAAATGACTATAGTCTAAGTTTTGCCACGGACCGGGCCATCGGGGCGGCGTGACTAAGGCTGTTTAATTTAGTTTGGTGGCAGGTGAGTTGGAAAGCCTCCCCAGACTGCCGTGATAACGTGGATGCACCCCACGGAGTTCCGGGTCAACACCAAGGGATGGGATTTTGAGAAAACTGTGAAAAATCTCTTGGTGGAAATCTACCAACGGCCATTGGTAGAATAAAGTTTTCGGCATATCCCAAAATTTGTGAAAAAGGAATGCAAATTGTTTGAAATTACTTATACGAGCCATGATTGTTTGGAAACGACATTGTTTCATGTAAATATTCTCGGTTTCTACAAATATATTTAAATATGATTGTTTGGCACATTCATTTGCACACCTCATTTATATGTTGCATGCCATTGCACTCCATTTACTGGGTATTTAAAATACTCACCCCCATTTTAAATCCTTTTTCAGAGGACGCGTAGGGAGACGACGTCCACTATTGCGGATTGGAGGCTTATTTTGTTGATTTTGGGTAGGTATGGATTATGTAAATCTTTTTGGGAAGTTGTAGATCGTTAGTCCATGGAAAGGAAATTCTGTACATCTCATACCGTGTGGATTTTATTGATACTGGTTTGAGTTTCGGGCAAATATCGGTAAAATCTAACGGCTATGATTTGAGACTTCATTATTTTGTGTAAAATCATGTTTAAAAGATATTTGTTTTTGAAATGGGACATTTGGAATATTTATCTTGGATTTCTGTATTTATAGCTTATTTGGTAAACTCTATGAAATGTTTGAAAACTCTGGATTGGCTGGGATGGCCACACTGCATGTATGCATGTACAGGAACCCCTTTCCCGATTGTGTGCCGATGTATGCTCGTGTGTACAGGGATGGACCGGATGGGTCCTTTGCATTTGTTATAAATTTTTCTATTTTGATGAATTTATTATTTTGGAAGATTTATGGAAAAAAAAAAAACTGGAATGCCTTGCGCTATCCCGGTATATGGGGAGGTCATGGCCGTATGCCGAGATAACGCGGCGGTTGTTACGTGCTCGACAGGAGAGTCGGGGCGTGACATAAAATGCACACGCAGTATCTTGAAATTTTTATTATTCTCTTTAATTATTAATAATCATATCATTAATTCTAAAATTTAGTTCAAGAACAGTCTATCCAATACTTGGCATGCATGGATTGTGCCCATGAGTTACAGTTCGATTGGTATATTATCTTCTTTCCCTTATAAAACTTTTAAATTTGAGCCTTTCTACATAAAAAAAAAAAAAATGCTTGGATTGCAAACTTAAGTAAATATGAATATATAAAATAAATTCGTCTCCAAAGACAGCTCTTATGCCGAACAAAAATAAATTATAATAGATATGTTATAAATAAATTAAAAAAGTAAAAAAAAAAAAAAAGATTAGGGGATTTTAGAAAATGGAGAATTTTGTTGAGCAGTGAATGCACGTATCATAGATTTTTTTTTAATTTTAATTTTAATTTTTTTTTGCGGTGGTACGATGAGTTGATTAAATGCAAAAACAAGTAGGATCTTTTGGTTTAGAAGAAACGCTTACCGGGAGAAAAGGGAAAATGAAATGACTAAGATACCTCTGGGCATCAACGCATCTTCAAGAGGCTTTCCAACTCAGCATCACGTGGTTTGCCCCTTGAATCTTTCTGCAACAGTGTGATTTGTGGGTTACAGGCCAACGCCACCAATTCACCTTTTTTATTTTTTGAAGTACCTTACACCCAGCAAAGCCTTTTCCTTTTCCTTTTCCTCTTCCTTCCCCAAAAAATATTTTTGTCTAGCTAGAAACATAAAACAACACTGTAACACTAGAGTGGTCCTTGCCAATTCCTACCTTTTATCTAATTTTATTCAATTTAAAATTAATTTATTGGTTTAGGTTGGGGTTTAAGTTTTGAAAAAGGATCATTTCAATTTATTAATTGTTTATTCCGAAAACATATTGTCTAAATTAGGTTTTCTTTATGTGTTGTCTCTGCCACAGCATTTGGAGAGACGAGCATTGCATCTGCCTTGCGGTGTGAATGTTTTGGGAAAGGAGGGAATTTGGCAATCTTTTGTATGTGAATATTCTTGATGAAATTTGAATCACAAAAAACACTTTGGAAGAAAAGTAGTTGGTTTTAGTGCGATTAGAAAGGAGACAATGCGTTGCAATTTCACTTGTTTTGCCACTTTCAAATTGCTTTAAAGGTTAAATTTCTTGTGTGCAAAGCATTTCGCTTTCTCACGATTGAAGTGGAAAAGGAAAAAGGGTGTTTGGAAAATGCTATTTGCTGGCCCGGCGGGGCATTTCGGTCTGAAGTAGGACAATGTTGGTTGATGCAAGGCAAGTTGAGAAAGCATGCAAATTGCTACAAGAACGTTTGTCCCGGTTTCTGTTGTTGTATGACACAGGAACAAACAACTTAGACCAATTTAAGTTGTTATTTGGCAAGAAACAAGATAAAATATTTTATAAGAGCAAAGAAAAATATTTGACAATTAAGATGGGAACAGAACTGGAAATCTCCGGTGCATGTTATTAATTTACTGTATTTACTCTTTATATGGAGTTAAAGTATAACAGAAAAGTAAGAAAATTTGTTAATTTTAAACCAAATTTAAATTACTACTAATATCAAGTTATAACAAAAATATGTAGAAAATATATTCTAAAAATCTAGTTTGTTGAACAATTATTTAGTAACTCCATGATTACAGCAATCTAAGGCGCATTTTCAACACTCCTCCTTGCCTTAGTAGTTGCAAAGGCCTAATTTTTTTTCTCAGGACTTCAAGTTTTTAGCTTCTGAATCTTTCTGCATGTATTTCTGCATGGTTTCTTGTAACTGTATCTCCACATCAATGCTACGAGCTTGTACCATAGAGTGAAGCTCAGAAACTTTGGAATGATATCTGTTAAGTCGGCTGTAGTCTTCATGTGTGAAGCAAGTTGTTCAGTAACAATTTTCTTTTCATTAGTTACAGAGTTCAGCAATTCCTCAAGTTCATTAACCTTGTTATTTAGTTGTGAGTTTGTCTCAACCAGTAGCTCATTTTTCAAGTACGACTGTGCAACTTTAGTCTTTGATTTTGATATTTTTGTTTGGAGTTCCTTGTTGGTAGCTTCCAAAGCACCCATCTTCATTAAACTCTACTCCAATTCTTTCTTTACAGCTATAGGAACTCCACATCAATGGTACGAGCTTGTACTATAGAGTGAAGATCAGAAACTTTGGAATGCTAATCTATTAAGTCGGCTATAGTCTTCATGTGTGAAGCAAGTTGTTCAGTAACAATTTTCTTTTCATTAGTTGCAAAGTTCAGCAATTCCTCGAGTTCATTAACCTTGCTATTTAGTCGCGTGTTTGTTTCAACCAGCAGCTCATTTTTCAAGTAAGACTGTGCAACCTTAGTCTCTGTTTTTGATATTTTTGTTTGGAGTTCCTTGTTGGTAGCTTCCAAAGCACCCATCTTCATTAAACTCTACTCCAATTCTTCCTTTACAGCTATAGGCACCTCAGTTGCCTCCACTATCTGCACTTTACAACTCTTTAGTTTATCTTCAAGAGTTTATAGTTTCTCATACAATATTTTTCCCTCAGTGTCTTTGCTAGTGAAATTCACCATTGCTTCTTGGAGTTTTAGTTCTGAATCTTTGGCTAAGGTTTTGAGCTCCAAGTTCCTTGAGGAGGCTTGCTCTAACACTCTTTCTTGTTGCTGCAATTGTTCCTCAGCAGATTTAAGCTTCTCCATATTCTTGCTCTCCTGGATTCTAGTAGTCATAAGATCTTTTTCAATACTTTCTAGCTTTCCTTGTGTCAAGCCCGGCTCATTCTTCAGAACTTCCAACACTAGCACACCTTTCACCAAATTGTGCTTATTTCTAGAAAATGCTATTTGCTTCTCCTCTATTAGATTTAGAGCAAAGCTTTTTGCTCTTATTTTCACTTTGAATACATCTGTGCATGTTGCATCTTTGATTAAGCACCATTTGTCTTCAAAGATGACTTCGAAGCCTTTTTCAACCAACTGTCCAATACTGAGCGGGTTTTGGTCAATGTCAGCGACATATAGAATATCAGTAATATACTTCAAACCTGTTAAGCTTCCTATAGCCACAGTTCCTTTGCTCTTGACTGAAATAAATTCACCATTTTCAATTTTTACTTTGGAAATGATAGTTTTATCAAGCTCTTTAAAGAGCTCTTGGTCAGTGGTGATGTGGTTTGTGCAACCACTAGCAATCTGCCCGGAATGGTTGGAGCTATTACTTGTCACGAAGCATGTTGCAACAAAAAGTTCATCTCTTGATGTTGCTCGGTAGAAGTTTTTGCCTCGTCATATTGTTGAGACTTGCAAATCCATTCCGTATGTCCAATCCTATCACATTTCCTACACTTGACATCAGGCCTCCACCAACACTTCTTATGCGGGTGATTCATCTTTTTGCAATATGGGCAAGGTGGTAGGTCTCAACATTGTTTTTGTCATTGATGCTAGCCTTGTTTTTCTTCTTCTTTTTGCCTTCTCCTAAACTTTCTGCCTTTGCTTGGAAAGCATCCTCCATGGATTCTTCCTTTCTCATCATTCTCCTTTGCTCTTGCGCCTGTAATGCATTCGCCAGTTCTCCCAAGAATATGCTCAACGGATCTTTAGATTCTTCTAATGAAGAAATTTTAAATTCATACTTTTCAAACAAAATTACGAGAATTTTTTTACACAATTCATTCATAAGAGAAATTCTTGCCAAGCAACCTCACTTTGTTTACTATGCTCAGTAATTTGTCAGAGTAGTCTTTGATGGTTTCTATCTCCTTCATTTTCAGCATTTCAAACTCCGTGATCAAGTTGAGTACCTACATATTTTTTGTTCTTTCATTGCCTTAGTATTCATTTTTGAGGTAGTCCCAGACCTCCTTTGCCGACTCCAAGTGCATAATTCTTGTAAATATAGTGCTTGAAACAGTAGAGAATAAGTATGCTTTAACTTTGAATTTCCTGGTCTTCCTTTTTTTGTGGATCTTCAGTTGGGTCATCGTAGGATTCGCCGACAATGGGAGTACATCATAGTGTTCTTCTATAGCTGTCCAAAGATCAAATACCTCAAGATGGACTGTCATTCTAATAGTCAAGACTTGATAATTATCACCATAAAAAATTGATGGTGCAACATGGGAGAAAGTTGTTTCGGTTTCCATTTCTTAAAGATTATATGTTTCTGTTTTTTATTTTTTTAGTAATTGTGTTTTTTGGAGTTTGGATTCACTCAACTCACAGATCCCTCAAGAAGAAGCTGTGATACCAATTTCTTGTTTTATGACATAGGAACAAAACAATATAGACTGATTTAAGTTGTTATCTTGGCAACTAAGAGATCAACAGAATTTGGAATTTTGAATACATTTTATTAATTCACTGCATTTCTCTTTATATAGAGTTGAAGTATAACATAAAGAAAATTTGCTAATTTTAAACCAAATTTAAATTACTCATAATATCATATTATAACAAAAATATGCAAAAAATATCTCCTAAAAATCTGGTGTGTTGAGCAATTATTTAGCAACTCCATAACTACAGCAACCTAAAACACATTTCCAACCGTTTACGAGATTTAATTGACAGGACCCAACAAATTGGGACCCAACCCAGCAAAACCGTAACAAGCATTTTTAAGTGCATGGATTAAGAAAAGGACGGTCAAGGATTTTTGTTAAATTAATATGTTGAATTGCTTATTTTGGTACTCATGCACAAAAGATTTTGAGATAAATAATATTTGGGAAATGTGTGTCTGTTTTACCCTTTAGGTGCGGGTGTATAGAATATGATTATGAGATGAAAAAATGTTATTTGTCATGATGTTATCATATGACAACTTCCATAATCATTCTCCAAAAGAAAAACTCACAAAACTTGTCATAAGAAGAACTTTTCATAATGAAAACTATTTTTTTTTAATTATTTCTTTGCTAATAGAAAAGCCAAATGGGGGAAAGAAATGATCTTGCATTCGAGTAAGATCCACTATTATTTGATAAGAACATAATCCATTTGAATAAATATAATCATGGTTTTGTGCCATATATTTTAAAGCAAGAACCCCCCCCCCCAATGAAACGACAATCATTGTAGTTCATTCTGTCATTTTAGTCACTAAAGTATGAAATGCAAGTCTTATTTCCAATCTTGAGTTATTGTTTCTCCTGTTTAAAGCACCTCTACATGGGTGAAGAGTTTCTTGCTCAATGAGAGAAGGTGGAGCACATCCTTCCACTTGATCTTGAAAAGCCATTCATAAAAAGGACCTTTCTTTCATATCAATGTCATTGCTACCCAACTTTTCTTGGTAAAGCAATATGAGACTATATGTACTGTGCCAACCACAAAGCAAGTGAAGGGAAGTAATGAAACTTTAGAGCAAGTGTTTTAATTAACCATTGACTTATAAAGACACCAACTTGCCATTCGAAGAAAGTGTCAATTTTTAAGGATGTGGACAGAAACCAAGATCCACCACTAAAACCCAATAGGGTTCAAGGATCGTAACCTAATTGTGAAATGAGACTAGTTTATCAATTCTAGCCATTGAGAGTGACCAATTCTTATTTACCAAACATGGAAGTGGAAAGTGAGTGAAGAGAATGGCACATACCATGTGAAAGAAATTTTACAAATCCATTGGTATCGATAATGACTATTAAATCGTAATCCAATAACTATGAATCATTTTATCGTTTTGTTTTATAAAAAATAATAACCATAGGATAGATTTTATGATTATAAACCCTATAAGTGTTGATACCATATAAATCGTTGAAAATTCATCATTAGAAGGTATGGAGATATTATACACGAAAAATATGATTTTGCATCGTCACATTACATTAGAGAGTTTGGAAAACTGCATGAATCCCTTAATAATCATTAAACGCTTTAACAAAACCCCAAAGGAATGTTTTGCTAAAACATGTCAAGTTGGATATAGATGTGATATTCTTAATCAAGAAAGAAGCATGTGTACTCATTTTACAAAAATGTAAAATTTTTTGGTCGAGCAAATGAAGAAAAAATAGGTTTTAGGTGTCATATTTTTCAAGTGAGTGCACCCTACACATAAGATCTTTGTCCCCCTAAATTTTGATTGATGATGTGTATAAGACGCCATTTTCTCTGTATTCTTGTGAAAATTTTCAATTATTTTCTTTGATATATTCCCTCGATTATACAGTAGTTAAAGGTTTTATGATGATTTGGAAAGAACAAGGCTCTTTTACTGATTCACAAGTTTTACTTCTTCAAAACTTCACTCCAAGGCTTGCTGACAAGAAAATAATTCATCAATTCATTCAACTTCAAATTTTGTTGTTAAAGGTATATGTTGAGTCACTTTTATTCTATTCATTTGCCACTAATTCACGCACTTGTTACTCAACAAAAAAGGTGAATTATGAAAACGAAATGTGCAGTCTGATGATTATGACCCGCACGGTGGTTTCCCGGTGCAGATGAAACTCTCTGTCAAAAAAGTTGATAAAAAGAGGCGAGTTAAGAGAATTTCCCAAGTAGGACTCACAATTTCTAAAACTTCTGCTTCACAAGAAACCTTATAAAGCTAATTCCTACGTGGAATCTACGATCCAAGCTTGTCATTTTCTTGGCACCATCACATGTGTGCAGTGTCTCTTATCAAAGACAATACCGTAAGTGCTAGACCTTTTAAAACTTGCCTTGTACTCCTACAGTGCACAGTAATCAAACTTTCTTTCCTTTTTTTGCCCAAACCAAAGTTCTTTGTAAAGCTCTTATCGGCTTCCGGTTAGAACCTTGACGACTCGAGAATGGTATTTGAAGCTGAAACATGTGTTGAGAGGAGTTAATCAGTCTCATTAATAGGAAGCTTTTCTAATTGGAAAAGGTCCCTCCTAGGTTGAGAAATGCTTTGTTAATTGATAGTATGGCCAACGTAGCCAAGCAAGATAAGAAAACAAATGAATAAACTCAACTAAACATTTGATGATTCACAGACAACACTTAAGCATATACAGTAAAATCTCTGTGCATATACCTGCCTGATTCCTTATAATGTTAAAGACAAATTTGAATTTATAGTGATTTAATTACTAGCTAGCCATCTTTCAGCACCTTCTAAGATGCCAATTTCTTAAACAATTTTCTATTGCTTTACGCTATTTCTCCAAATGATCAAGACAGAAATTTAGTCAGCATAGAAACAAGAAAGAAAAAGATACATATGAATACAAGACAAAGGTCAAATTTCCCATTTCTTGTCACTTTGGAATTAGAATTTTCCTAATTTTTTACATAAGGAAGAGAGGTACCATTACGACCAGGGTGTGTCTCCAAAAATATTGCCACTCAGATAGGAATTTTCCTAATCCTTTACATATCTAGAAGAGTGGCATGAATTAATTTTTAATATCATGTGACCAGAAACATTATAGGAGTCAACACATTTCTCTTCATATACATAAAAAAAAAAAAAAAACATTATTCCAACAATTAATTTAAATTTAGAAAGGCTATACCTATACTATACCTAATCCCAGTTGGAACAAAGGGTGAGCCAGGGTGGCCATGGTTGGGCCAGGTAGGGAATTGCCGACTGACACTTTATTATTTTGTTGTAAATTGGGAATGAAAAAGGACCTATGTGTAACACCCAAACAAACAAGAGGTCCATTTCAAGTAGGTCGAAAGTGAGGCAACACACGTGACAATTGCACAATTGGGTCTCATCCCTTGCGAAATTTCATCTCAAGCTCCTAAATGAGTTGGGAAAGTCTTTTTTCAAAATCGGTATTAGAATTCTTTAATAAAAATATTAAATTTGTTTTTTTTAAAAAAAAAAAAAAAATTGAGTCTCACAATATTCAAATTTAATTAATCAAGTAACACAAATATCGATTAGTCAAAAAAAATTCTTAAAAGTTACATCAAGACCATCTTTTTCACGATAATAACTTTATTCTTGCTTCTCAAAAAACTCTCAACTTACTTATCCATCAAGCAACGAGCTATATTTCATCTCCCATCCAATATCTTATTTTAACTATGGTTGTTAAACATTATTGGGATTATTTTTTTATTAATTATCCTATAATTCCAGAGTAAAAAATAGGAAAAACACAGACATAACTATTTATTCTGAATATTATATAAAAAAAAATTCTGCCCAATACAAAATATATTAAATAGGCCTTGAAGTTGGCAAACTTACACTTGCATTGAAAAGTTAATTGTGATCTATAGTTTAACATCTTCATAGTAATTTTTTATTTCAAAATGTTTCTATTTGGCCCCTACTTTTCAATTTCACAGGTTGATTAGGAAACAAGTATACCCTTGTTCCATCTTGAACATCATGTACCATGTACCATGATGACAATAATTGATCTTTATAATCCAAAATAAGACCCACCCCAGTCACAGGCGATCCATGCAATATGTTTAATCCCCCATGGGATGAAGAAACACAACGTGTCTGCTCTTTGACCTATTCATTCATAATAATGCACACAGTCCGACTTCTTTTAAGGACATAATAATAGTTTGACATGAGCATCATATGGAGAGAATGAGATTTTGGCCGGGTATTCGTGATGTAGTTTAATCAGAACAGCTCAATTTTGCATTGTTCTTATTTGTCATGACTGTGGGGTCTTCAAACTTGTCCACCAATTTAACTATCAAGTCTGATCATCACAGATAATATTAATATCAGGTTGAATTTTTTAAAACAAAAGATATAAGGTGAAGATCTTAGTCATTGCCTTTTTCCTTTATTTATTTATTTTTTCTCTAAAGCAAAAGAATGATGAGAGAGGACAAACTATTCGATTCATCACTTTGAGATAAAAATTTTTAATGCGAGTTCGGCACTAAACCATAATGACCATCTATTTAGAAAATCTTACGTTAGTAGGGCTCTGTTTTTCTTTATAATGTCTTATAATATTTTTCAACTAAATAGAAAAAATTAGAAACAAATATGAGATTTTACAAGCAAAATTCAAATTTATTCATAAAAGATATAATTATGTCATATTAACATGGTCAAATTAATTAAATTTAAGTAAGTGTCGGAAGAATCGGTCTTTGAATTAGACCCCACAATTGTTTAAATCTAATCGGTCGGATTTCCAAATATCAACAGTTAAGAAAAAAAAAAATCTAAAGCGGGGGCCTGATTATTCTATCTGAAATCAAATTCTAAATTATGCGGTTCAAGTATCTACAGGAATAAAATCAAAGGTCTCAAATTCAAACCCTAGAAATGGAAAAAAAGCATTTGAGAGAGACAAACTTACAATGGGCCCCATCGTGCTCGGATAGGATTAGTCGGTGCCCAAATACTGATAAGTGAAAAATCAAATAATAATAATAATAATAATAATTTTAAGTAGTCCACCAAAAAAAAATAGTTTTAAGTAAACGTTAGGTGGGTTGTGCAATAACGGTGGGCCCATAATTTAAAGCCCAAGTTTGGTTGGAAGGCACGCAAATCATTCGGATCCAGAGACTTGGAACTTTCAACTTGGTAAAGGAGTTTAATATGTGGCCCTCCACATAAAAAAATCTGTGAACAATGGGCTGCACTGCATTATAACCCACATAACTTTTTTTTTTTTATCAATACGGCACTTCCCCGACCACCTGTTATATGAGGTTTTGTCCAATTAATCTAAACTGACCCATATGAGATCTCTTTTCGGAGGATAGAGGTCCCCCAACGTAGAAGAATCAAGTGATTTATCCACGCAACTAACTACCCATATATCTAACCTACATAACTTTTAACTATGGGCAAATTAGTTACCACCAATCTCTTGCATACACCAAAAAAGAAAGAGAAAAACCTAAATTACCTTTTTTTTTAAATACAATGCAAATATAAAAGTAAATAATTTTGGATCAATTACAAGACATGTTATTGAAAATTGACTAAATAATGTTTTTCTAGTTATGATTTCTCAATAATTGCTATAGGGATTATATTTAGTAGTAGATAAAATTTAAATACATAATTCTTACTCTAAGTAAATGTTTTAAATTATTTGAGTTATCGTTTGAACAGATTCCTTAACCGCGAGTCAATTTACACCCATTTTTGTGTCATGGTTTGACACTCCACACTAAAAATTGAGATTCGAATTTTCATAATAACAAAAATTATATTGGAAAAACTCTCTTCTGATTGGGACTCAATAATAATTCGGCTGAGATTAATTAGAGTAAACTTTCATATACTCGGCAATGGGAAACCAAAAAAAAATTACCAAACATGGAACAACGCAGGAAGGGAGGAGCCTAGTGGTCCAATTAGCTTCAGGCAAATGTGCGGCATTGGGTTTTTTTTTTCTTTTATAATTTTGCTTTGACAATTATAAAATAAAAATTCACATGATTGTACCCCAATTTTATATAATATTTGAATTTTGGTGATATTAGTAGTTATCATTATAAAGGGGTTTTTTTTTTTGCACAAAAAAAATGGTGGTTTTTCTTGATCTTAAAACCCAGGAAATGATCTAATTTCTTCTAATTGAGTGATCGGGTACTCTACTCTCTTAATCAGAGATTTTGAGTTTGAATTCTAATCTTGAGAATGAAGAAAAAAGATTTGAGAAAGTCAATCACTTAATGAGTTTCATAATATTTAGAACAAATTAATTATATAAAACTCAAATATCGATAGGTGAAAAAAAAACCCTGGAAACGAGCTGAAGGTTTCAAAAACTGAAAAGAGAAAACAAATAAGTGGTTAAAATGAACGGTCTAGATTCAAGATCACTAGGCCCATCAAAGATGGGCCAAGATTAGCTTTCTTAGATAAAAAAAAATCTAATCCCACATCTTAAAAATGGAAATTTTAACCAAAAAAATTAATTTAGACAATTCATTATTTGATACTATATTTTAGTCTAAAATTTTATGTTTATCACTGTTCTAATATTTGAAAAAAAAAAATCACTTTTACAACAAAATCAAAAGCTACCTTAAAATAAACTTGCATAATAATTAAATATAAATTTGAAAATTTTTTATAATTATTCAAATAAAAAATATAAATCGTTAATATATATACCATAATGTTTTATCAAATTGTTTTTTTCTCATCATATCTACTAATAATCTTGTCCACGTCGAAGTAAAATATGTTCCACGATTCTTATCGACAACAAATAATTTTTTGAGTTCAAGTCATGAAAATAGAGAAATAGAATTTAAGAAAGTCTGGATATTATAATACTCAAATAAGAGAACTTAGGACAAAATATAAATACCTTTGATAAAAATCAAAAAGAAAAATTAAGCACAAAATCCGAGTGGATTATTTTAATATTAATTTTGTTTCTAGACAAGACAAACAAGCCTTCATTTTTTAAAGACAAACAAGTCTTCAGTTTTGAAAAACAAAAAAATTAGAAATACAATTAGCATGATCTGAAATATGATCAAAATCCAACAAAAGACGGCTCTCGGGGATAAGTCACGCCCTTGACTTTAGATTACCTATTACTATTACGATAAATGAATTTTGGGTAGTTCAATTATATTAAATAAATGTGTATAACGTTTTTATTTAATTAGCAAATATAATTTTTTTAAAGTAAAATAAATAGTGCTCCTCAAAGGATCCTATTAGAATTTAATCGTCACAAAACGGAATTATGATAATTTTTCAGAATAATTAAAAGATCAAAATTTTCAGAATAATCCTATTAAAATTTTAAGATATTTAAAAAACACATATAATTTGGGATTATACTATGATAGGAATTCAATATTTACTTTATATGGATTTGCGGATACTGATTTTGCTAGATGTAAAATGGATAAAAAAAAAATACAAGTAATACTTGTCAATTCTTTAGAAGCATATTAGTATCTTTGTTCTCTAGAAAGCAAAATAGTGTTGTTACTTCAACCACAAAAACAGAGTATGTGGCTGCAGGGCAATATTGTGCATAAATCCTATGGATCAAATATCAACTTGAAAATTATGGTTTGGAATTTGAAAATATTCCAACAAAAATTGATAATACTAGTACAATAAATTTGACAAAAAAATCCGGTATATCATTTTAGAACTAAACACATTGATGTTAGATATCATTTTATTAGAGAACATATTCTTAAAAATGATATAATTCTAAAATATGTAAAAATTGAAAAACAAATTGCAGATATCTTACCAAATTTTTGGATAGAGAAAGATTTTGCAATCTAAGAAAAGAATTGAAAATGATGGAATGAATTCTTGATTTAAATATATGTAAACTCAATCTATAATCATATAAAGATGATAATTATAAAAGAAAATTAAAAAAAAAAAAATTCATAGTTATGCAATTTGACTATGGGACAGATCGTCTTACAAGATGTGTAAGTCGCCTTATTGGTCTGAAATTGAGACGACAAGTCGTCTTGTTCTGAAATCAAGTCGTTCTATGAACAAAGTTAACTCAATAAGTCGTCTAATTGAAGGAATGAGACGACCCATCAATCATTGGTCACAGAAGTGACTTTGAAAAATATAACCAATACACCTCAACAAACCAAGAAGGCGCCTTGAGGATAACAAGCAGACTTATACTATTTTTCTAAATCGCCTCATAACTTTACCAGTCATTTTGTAATAAATACAAGACGATTCATTATGATCATGTCACAGAAAAATTGTTTGTAGACATTTTTTAGTCGCCCCACTTATCAGAGAGGACAATATGTTGTCTTAAGGTTTCACTCTCATAAGACGGCTTGCAATTTAATGCAAGTTGCCTTGTGTGTAAAAACAAGTCGATTTATAAGTTTGACCAAATCTATTTATGTGGCTCAAATTCAAAATCCTAAATCTAGAACCATTTCCTATCTACCAATAGCCCAAACTCAACCTTAGTCCATCAATATAGGTTTAAATATCACATCTTTTCGTATTCCCTCCACTTGTTTCCCCCAAAATTTTTAAAAAAAAAAAGAAAAAGAAAAAAAGAAAAACCTAAGGTGTCTCTTCATGAATCGACTTCTCCACATATTCTCTCGCATCCATTATTAAACTTCATTCACTCTTCTTGTTCCAACAATCACATCTCTTTGGAAGAAACTTGAAGAGATCTCATTAGAATCTTAAAAACCCTAACTTCCCAAAGTGTTTTAACTCCAACCGCAAGAACACGAACACTTTTAATGGTGCCAAAGATGAAGAATCTAACCAAATTCAATAAAAGTGAGTTCCCTTCTTTGGAGAAAAGTAAGTCTTTCGCTTCTAACTTTTCAAAAAGAAAGTTGAATCTGTGAAAACTTATAGATTGGAATTTTCTTAAGAAAATTGAGTTTCTATATGAAGATCATCTCTCACACATCTTGCCTATTTCTTTGATGAGTCCGAATGAAGATGTATATGATATTTTTGTTATAAAAATCTATAATAACTTAGAAGTAGTTGAAAATACCAGAGATCATGTACTTGAGACACATTACTAGTTTCCCACGAGTATAGAATCATGTACCTTCAAGATGCATATTAAGGGAAAACAAATTATGCTCACTCCCAAAGTAATATGTATGATGTGCAACTTGTGGACTCCCTCTGTCAAATGTGAAAAGTACAAGAAAATAACTCAAATTGAATGTGTTAGGATTATGTTTAGGAATGTAAATTTGTCGGAAATGAGTGAAGTAGACTTGAATGGAAAAAATTTTGGAATTCATAAACATCTCTTACATGTTATCGTCACTCATGTTTTTAGGCCTAGAGGAGGAAATCGCACTCATATAACCAAAGAGAATCTTTGGTTAATGGCTTTTATCATGGATGGTAAAAACCCTAGATTGCATTTTTTAGTTCCTTATTTCATGATTGAAGTGACCAAATCCAAGTCTGCAAATCTACCTTATTGCTCTCTGATTTCCGATGTGCTAATAGTGAACAAACTTGAAAAGGGAGGTTTGTACAAAATTGAATATAAAGCATAGAATTGGGGAACAATATTTGAAAAAGGCAAAATGAGTACTCAAAGATGGAGTTTGAGAAAAGTTAGATAATGATCAAGAAGAGGTTGGAAAGAAAAGAAAGAGTGATGAGGTCGAATTTAGTGAACCATCTAGAGTAGATCTATCCGATAGATTTAAGCTCAATTGCTTCAAATCACTCCCTCCTATGGTGCTCCATCCATATCCATTTCATCTTCTGAAGTCACCATGGACATGATTTGGAGATCCCTAGTGCATATACAATCACAACTCCTAAAGCTTGCAGATCAAAATTCTCATACTCATGCTCGTTTGACTGAGTTGGAAGATCAAAACAAGACCCTCCATGACAAACTAATCTCTTTAGAATCTCTGCTCCAAAAAGACCAAGATGAACCTCCTACTTCAAAAAGACAAACTAACCCTCCCATCAATCCGTCCGATGAGTTACATGTCTAAGAAGCCAACATCTTTTCTTACTTGTAAAGTTAACAACTTCTATGATTTTTTTATATTTGATTTTACTTTAGCTAGTTTCTTACTTTTGCTAACATTTTCTTCAAAATTGTATGACATTTTCTTAAATGACAATGCACACTTATTTTGCTGATGACAAAAAAGGGAAGAAAAATATATGCATTGGCATATATGGCATTTGATGTATGTGTTAGCATAGTATTGGCATATGTACTGTTGAAATGTATGTGTATGTGCTGCATTGGCATATATATTGTTGAAATATATTGGCATTTGTATTGATTAAGTATCCAAATTGTAGAAATGTTACATATACTTTATTTGATTAAAGTATGTAATTGTTTTATAACATATACATTATCCACATTAGGATGAATTTGCATTGAGTAGTGATAAAATATGTCTCTCAATGACTTAATATTAAAGTATGATTGAGTAGGAGAAAATTGAAGATGCATTTGATAACATACAATTTATTGAATTTATTTTTGTTATCATGGTTTGAATTTGAATTGTTTAATACCCTAATGGTTGGTTTTATTGAATTTTATTTTTAGGAGGTTGAATTGAAGACTTAGAGCAAATTGAGCTTAACAAGGCAATTTTGGACCTAATTGGGTCAAGACATCTTATTGGACTTTGAAGAAGGGAAGTTTGAATTTTAATTTCAGTATTCTAGTAGAGTTTCTAATTTTCTCAATAGGAAAAATCCTAATTAAATTAGAAAACTAGAAGGAAGGAAAGTTGCATTATTCTTTAGGAGAAAATGTTTTCTTTCCTATTTTCTATGAAGAGGAAGAGTCCTAATCAAATTTGAAGACTAGAAGAAAGGAAAGTTTCCTATTTTCACAAAAAGGGACCGGCTACCTTGCTTATTTAAATACAAAAGAGGCTGCACTCAAAGACACAACATAATACTCTCTACACAAAAAAAGGGAGGGCTGCTGCAGAGAAACACAATACTCCAAGGAGGTGGCTGCATCTTAAGGAGAAAAGAGAGGAATTTCATGACAGTTCATTCAATCTCTCATTAGGTTTTATTTTTTATTTTTTTTCTTTCTTTTTAGGAACATTATTTTTTATTTTCTTGTGTTGATACTTACCACTATGAGTGGCTAGTTTCTTTATTCTGATTCAAGGGGAATTTTAATCGATTGTTCTTCATTATGAGATTATGTATTTTATTTAATTTCTTGTCTTTTATTCAAGTATTCGTCGATTCTTGGTTTATTTTTATGAAAAATTGGTATCGGTTAATCTGACAATTTAATTCAATATCAATTTTTCTACTGCATCCAGGATTTCAGTGATCCGTAATTGTCATGAATGAATGATACGAGTAGCAAATAGGTTATATATGTTTATGGGTCGTTTGCCGATATTCATTTTAACCTAAGGAATCGATGAAACAAAATCGAATAATTGTACGGCTATCCTGGTTATTTGTATTTTGATTTAACTGTTTTCATAGAACTTAATGTTGTCATTATTTGATATGGAACGCTATCGTACCCAATCGATTAATGATAAATTTTGATTGGATGCTAGGTTTGGTCAATTAAATTAGGAAAACATAAGATTTATTACGGTTATCCTAATAGATCTAAGGTTAAATGATTGAATCGTAAGAATAATATTTTTTAACCAATGATCAATAAGACAATCGAATATATGAACCCTTGGATCGGATGTTTAGCATATTGAATTTCTTCTCCAATTTTTAGTATTTTTATATATTTGATTTGTCTTTTAATTTTATCTATTTAATTTTTGATTTAGGAATTTATTTTATAAACCCCCATTTTATTTTTACATTAATTAAGAGATTGAATTAACTAGTTCCCTTGAAATTTGACCTGGTAACCACTATTGCTACAGTTTGTTGCATTGGGGGAATCAGTATTAATTTGAGAGTTTCGACAACCCGACCAAATTTTGGCGCCGTTGCCGGAGAACTATTTTGATTTCTTAGTTGTGTTTTCTTTATATTTGTTTTGTTGACCTCTTTTATTTTATGACCCGTTCTTCTCAAGAAGGTGAATTGGAATATATTCCCGAAATTGAGAAAACTGCTCGTCGATTAAGAAAGGAAGCCAGACAGAGGAAAGGTAAGTTTCGTCAAAGGCCAATTTTTAACATTGATCTGACAATTTGTGACAGGTCTATTTTTGAATAAGAAGAGAAAAGGATGGCTGATCGTGAGCGAACCTTAAAGGAATTGATTGCACTCAATCTAAATCAACAACTCTTGTGCATCGAATACCCAACTCTTGAGGTAGCATTCAAACTTAAATCTGGTTTGATTCACTTACTGCCTACTTTTTGTGGTCTCCCAGGTGAGGATCCATATAAACATTTGAAAGAATTTCATGTTGTCTGTTTGAGTATGAAACCCCAAGGAGTGACTGAGAAACAGATTAAGCTGAGCCTTTCCCTTTTTCCTGAAAGATAAGGCAAAGGATTGGTTGTACTACCTACTTCCGGGTTCAATAAATACATGGAATGGAATGCAGAGATTATTTTTAGAAAAATTTTTCCCTGCATCTAGAGTTGCTAACATTCGAAAGGAGTATGTGGGATCAGACAGATTAGCGGAGAAACATTATATGAATATTTTGAGAGGTTCAAACAACTCTGTGCTAGCTGTCCACATCATCAAATACCGGAACAACTCTTGATTCAATATTTTTATGAAGGACTTCTACCCATGGATAGAAGTATGGTGGATGCGGCCAGCAGAGGAGCTTTAGTAAATAAAACACCTGAAGAAGCCAGACAATTAATTACAAATATGGCAGAAAATTCTCAACAATTTGGGTTGAGAACAGATGGAGTTATGAAACGTGTCAATAAGGTAAGTCATTCTCACCTTGAAAATCAAATTTCTGAATTGACTGCTTTGGTTCGTCAGATGGCTGTAGGACAAATACATGCAACCAAAGTCTGTGGCATATACTCGATACCTGGACATCCTACGGATATGTGTCCATCTCTGTAAGAAGATTCTACTCATCAAGCAAATGTCGTAGGAGGATTTCCTGGCCAACCTCAAAGGAAGTACGATCCCTACTCAACTCATTATAATCCCGGCCGGCGAGATCATCCAAATCTGAGTTACGGGAATCAAGGAGGACAAACAAGATATCCTCCTCAACAATTCAATAGGCCATCACATACACCGACACAATCGTCTAATTCAGGTATATCCCTAGAAGATATTGTAAAAGCTCTTGCGACTAACACTCAACAATTTCAACAGGAAACGAGAGCTAGCATTCAAAACTTGGGAAATCAAATCACTCAGCTAGCCACTTCAGTTAGCAATTTGGAGCGTCAAAATACAGGAAAATTACCTTCACAAACGGTAATAAACCCTAAGGAAAATGCTAGTGCAATGGTATTAAGGAGTGGGAACGAAGTGCAATCAAAACCACCATCACCGAAAAAGAGAAGTGAGAAGAAAGATGAAGAGGAAGAAGCCGAAGTTGCTAATGAAAATCCAAACAAGGTAAATTCTAATTCTCTTCTATCTACGAGTTCTAACACAGTTGCACCACCTTTTCCTAGCAGGTTTGAAAGATCCAAAAAGGAAGACTACGAAAAGGAGGTTTGGGAAACTTTCAAAAAGGTAAAAATAAACATACCTTTGTTGGATGCCATCAAGCAAATTCCCAAATATGCAAAGTTTTTGAAGGAACTGTGCACAAACAAGAGGACAATGAGAGGTAATGAGAAAATAAGGGTGGGGGAGAACGTGTCTGCTGTCATAAAGAGATCCCTATACGAGAAGTGTTCAGATCCATGTATGTTCACTTTATCCTGTGTTATCGGTTTAAGGAAATTTGAACGTGCTATGCTAGATTTAGGAGCATCAATCAATATCATGTCATATTCTATTTATATTGCTCTAAATCTAGGTCCCCTAAAGGAAACTAAAGTAATTATTCAATTGGCTGACCGTTCTGTCGTGTATCCAGAAGGGATTGTTGAAAATGTTTTGGTGCGGGTTAATGAGTTAATTTTTCCGGCAGATTTTTATATCTTAAAAATGGATGACGACACCGTTACAAATTCAGCACCGCTACTATTGGGGAAACCGTTCATGAAAACGGCAAAAACAAAAATAGATGTGGATGATGGTACACTCTCCGTCGAATTTGACGGCGAGATTGTTAAATTCAATATTTTTTAGGCCAGGAGATATCCAAATGAGTGTCATTCGATTTGTTCCGCTAATGTCATTGATTCAATTATGCAGGAAATCTTTGAAGAAGAAAATGACAAGTTTTGAATTGGATACGCAATTGAACACTAAAGAAGAGATGACTGAAACTTATAAAATTTCAGAATCAATATTGAAGCAACAATCAAGGTCTTTAAATTCGAGCACCATATTTCCTGTTTCTTACAAGAAAATGTTACCTTCCGTTTTGCAGGCTCCAACATTGGAATTGAAGATTTTGCCGGATCATCTCAAATATGTATACTTAGGTGATGAAGAGACCTTACCCGTTATCATAGCAAGAGAGTTGACGGAAGAACAAGAAAATCTGCTACTCCAAGTTTTAAAAGAGCACAAGACAGCAATTGGTTAGACTTTAGCCGATATAAAGGGTATTAGTCCCTCGATTTGCATGCATCAAATCCTTCTAGAAGAGGACACTAAGCCAATGAGGGAATCGCAAAGAAAGATGAATCCAATCATGAAAGAAGTGGTGATGAAGGAGATTCTCAAACTTTTAGACGAAAGCATAATTTATCCAATTTCCGACAGCAAGTGGGTTAGCCCAATTCATGTGGTACCAAAGAAAACAGAAATCACGGTGGTAAGAAATCAAGACAATGAGTTGGTACCTATACGAGTGCAAAATGGTTGGCGAATGGTCATTGATTTTAGAAAGCTCAATTTAGCTACTCGAAAGGACCACTTCCCTTTACCCTTTATTGATCAAATGCTAGAGAGATTAGCCAGAAAATCATTCTTTTGTTTTCTTTTGTTTTCTTGATGGTTTTTCAGGTTATTATCAAATCGTGATTGTACAGGAAGATCAAGAAAACACGACATTCACATGTCCATTTGGAACATTTGCTTATAGAAGGATGCATTTCGGTCTATGTAATGCCCCATGTACATTCCAAAGGTGCATGCTGAGTATTTTTTCTGAATATATTGAAAATTGCATTGAGGTATTTATGAATGATTTCACTGTTTACGGTGACTCGTTTGATAGTTGTTTAGGGCATTTGATCAAAATTTTGAAAAGATGCATGGAAACGAACTTGGTTTTGAACTATGAAAAATGTCATTTCATGGTGAAAGAATGCATAGTTGAGGTAGATAAGGCGAAGGTTGATTTGATCAAGAGTTTACCTTACCCTACAAATGTTAGGGAAATACGTGGTTTTCTTGGACATGCAGGTTTTTATCGCAGGTTTATTCAAGACTTCTCAAAAATTGTCTTGCCATTATCCAAGTTGCTTCAGAAAGATGTACCTTTCGAGTTTGGAGAAAAATGCAAGGAAGCCTTCGACAAGCTTAAAAACCTGTTAATTACTGCATCAATCATTCAACTACCTAATTGGAATTTACCTTTTGAGATCATGTGCGATACAAGCAATTTTACTGTGGGAGCAGTTCTTGGCCAACGGATTGAAAAGAAGAGTCACGTCATTTACTACGCTTCAAGGACATTGAACGCTGCTCAATGCAACTACACCACCACCGAAAAAGAGCTCTTGGCCATTGTTTTTGCTTTAGATAAATTCAGATCCTATTTACTTGGTTTTAAAGTAATTGTGTATTCTGATCATGCAGTTTTGAAATATCTATTGGCGAAAAAGGAGTCGAAACCCAGGTTGATACGGTGGATTCTCCTGTTGCAAGAATTTGATTTGAACATCAAGGATCGAAGTGGAGCTGAGAATTTGGTAGCTGATCATCTAAGCAGGTTAGTGAATGAAGAAGATCCATTACCTATTTCTGAAAATTTTCCCGATGAGCAGTTATTTCACTTGAAAGGTACTATTCCTTGGTATGCAGATATTGTGAATTATTTGGTTACACACATTTTGCCTAGTGATCTTAGTAAGTCAAGAAAGGATAAAATTCGATGTAAGGTAAAATATTATGTGTGGGATGAGCCATATTTGTGGAAATTTTGTTCTGACCAAATAATTAGGAGATGTGTCCTAGAGAATGAACATAGATCCATTTTAGCATTTTGTCATAGTTATGCTTGTGGGGGACATTTTAGACCACGGAGAACCACAAGGAAAGTTTTAGATAGTGGGTTATATTGGGAGACCTTGTTTAAGGACGTTTACTTGTTTTGTAAAAACTGTGATAGATGTCAAAAGACAGAAACTTTGTCTCATAGAAACGAGATGCCCCAAACTCCCATTCTTATTTGTGAAATATTTGATATATGGGGTATTGATTTTATGGGTCCATTCCCTTCGTATTGTGGATATGCTTACATTCTTTTGGCTGTTGATTATGTATCGAAATGGGTGGAAGCAAAAGCCACCAGAACTGACGATTCTAAGTCTATTGTAGGTTTTATTAAGACTAACATTTTCAGCAGGTTTGGGATCGCTAGAGCCATCATAAGTGATCAAGGAAGCCATTTTTGCAACCGAGCAATCAAAACATTGATGAAGAAATATGGAGTGCATCACCAGGTTGCTACGGCATACCATCCTCAGACAAATGGACAAGCCGAAGTTTCCAACCGTGAAGTTAAATCCATTTTAGAGAAAATGGTCAATCCGGGATGAAAAGATTGGAGTTTACGTTAGATGATGCACTGTGGGCGTACCGGACAGCTTTCAAAACACCAATAGGGATGTCTCCTTATAGGTTAGTTTTTGGGAAATCCTGTCATTTACCGGTGGAAGTTGAGCATAAAGCGTATTGGGCGATCAAACGTTGCAATATGAATATGGATGAAGCCGGTAAGTCGAGGAAATTGCAACTACAAGAACTTGAAGAGTTGAGATTGGAGGCCTATGAGAATTCGAGAATTTATAAAAAAAAAAACTAAATTGTTTCACGGTTGTATGATCTTAAGGAAACAATTTGAGATTGGGCAAAAAGTGTTTTTATATAATTCTCGACTCAAACTCATGCCAGGTAAGTTGCGTTCTCGATGGGTTGGTCCATTTGTTGTTACTAATGTGTTTTCTCATGGTGCAGTGGAAATCAAAAGTCTTGACACAAATAAAGTTTTCAAGGTGAATGGACATCAGTTGAAGATATTTCATGATGAGATGGAGATTTGTACAATGTTGGACATTACATTGATGTCTCCAAATTATTTTTCTGGCTGAATCAAACATGAAGACCGTCGAACATAAAGACGTTAAATAATTACGCTTGTTGGGAGGTAACTCAAAAATTTTTTTTAAGAGTTTGATTAAATTTTTAGTTATTTCATTTTTTCAATTTAAAATTTTTTATTAGTGTTATTTATCCATTCTCTTAATTTTTTGCATGTGTCCAGCACTTTTCTCAAGCCAAGTCACAAATGGAGTGATATTCAGATTTCGGACAAAAGCACTCCTTCCGCTCTTCAGGCCACAATTTCTGCATTTCACTCTACTCAATGGGAAAAAAAGCACGTTGCAGAGCACAAGTATGGGCTTCGGGGTCGACCGTTTGCCTTGTCACCAGCCCACACTCCAAAAAAACAAATCCAAACGTGCAAGCACCAGCAATTAGGGGAGTTCTCTCTCTCTCTTTTCTTCATTGTCTTCAATTTTAGCATTTCATTTCATTGTCTTCATTTTTAAGTTCACTTTTTAATTGGTTTATCTCTTTTATTGCATCAAGTTTTCATTTTTTGTTTCTAGTCTCTGAGCTAGGATAGTGTTAGCGGTGATTTATTTTTGCATTGTGCTTAGGCATATTATCTTTACATACATTGAGGACAATGCCGCATTTAGGTGTGGGGGAGGATTTCTTGAATCTATGTCATTTCTTTATTTTCCTTCCAATTCCATACTCTTTTGATTTTCATCAGAAAATGATCCTTTAGTCAGTATACATTGTGGATTTGAGTTGGAACTCATGAAAGAGACAAGTATGATTAGTTGTATTTTGGACAAAAATTCTTTTAAGCATTCAATTGACTTTGATGATTGAATTAGATGCAAATGTAAAAGATTCAATATAATATTACACACTTTGTGAGCATTTGAGCCTTGAGAGCATATTATGATTTTTGCTCTAATTTTTTTTATGAGTGTGCATCAATCATAGTGTGTTTATTCTAGAACTTGTTTTGCAATACTTTTCAAGACCACATTCATGAATTCATGCATTAATATGATGGGGGCAATTATGTTTAAACACTTTATCTATCTTAAAAGACCTTCCCGTGCATACTTATTCCCTAGTGAGCCAAATTGAGCCTTTATCCTTTTTTTCTTTGTTTATAACCTCGCAAATTGACACACAGCCTTCTTTTTGTGCTTAACCTTCTTTTTGGTCCTCATATCAAAGAAACATGTGTTAGGGGTTGAATGGATGAGTATTTGTAAAGGGGAAATGGGATAGTTTTATGTTGGGGAGTACTTTTAGAAATTTATTCATTCGATTTATGAGATTTGTATATGCACTATATGTTCTTCCTTGAGATTGACATTCGATTGTTCTCCTCTCTTCAAAAAAAAACAAGAAGAAAAAAAAGCAGAAAAGAAAGAAGGAAAAAAACAGAAAGAAGAAGAAAAAAAAAAGAGAAGAGAAAAGTATTCAGAAATTTGATCGAGAAATGATAATGTTTTGTTTAGTCAATTTTCTTTGGGTTGATTGTATCACCATGTAATGGGATGGGCTTGATAGTGGGAAATAGTCTCGTCATTGTCGGTTTGTTTTCTTTGATATGCATTTACACATCATATCCCCTCTTATCCTACCCATACCTAAGCCAAGTTACAACCCATGTAAAGACCCCCAGATTTTTGTACTGAATTCATATATTCAGTGGTGGAAATTTGATTAATAAGCAAGCCTATGGTAATAGCATACTATGCTTTGATTTTGAGAGTTATCAATAAATTCCCTTTAAACACTTGAGTGCATAAAGCGATCTTCTTGTGAGGGTAACGGATCTTGTTGCATTGACTTCTGATGATATTGTTGAGCTTGATGGGATGCTTATATTTTCTTTTAAAGTTTTAAAACTATGATCACTTGCTCTCTGAATTGTTATTTTTGCTTGAATTTTTCGATGTGTGCTGCTTTGAAATTATTTGAAGATGAATTGAAGGAGGGGAAGGAATGAAGAGGAGAATGGTTGTATGGCATTGGTATTGTGAATGCTTGAAGACAAGCATTGGTTTGGTGTGGGGGAATTTGATAACATGCAATTTATTTAATTTATTTTTGTTATTATGGTTTGAATTTGAATTGTTTAATACCCTAATGGTTGGTTTTATTGAATTTTATTTTTAGGAGGTTGAATTGAAGATTTGGAGCAAATTGGGCTTAACAAGTCAATTTTGGAGCTAATTGGGTCAAGACATCTTATTGGACTTTGAAGAAGGGAAGTTTGAATTTTAATTTCAGCATTCTAGTAGAGTTTCTAATTTTCTCAATATGAAGAATCCTAATTAAATTAGAAAATTAGAAGGAAGGAAAGTTGCATTATTCTTTAGGAGAAAATGTCTTCTTTCCTATTTTCTATGAAGAGGAAGAGTTCTAATCAAATTGGAAGACTAGAAGAAAGGAAAGTTTCCTATTTTCACAAAAAGGGACCGGCTACCTTGCTTATTTAAATACAAAAGGGGCTGCACTCAAAGACACAACATAATACTATCTACACAAGAAAAGGGAGGGCTGCTGCAGAGAAACATAATACTCCAAGGAGGTGGCTGTATCTTAATGAGAAAAGAGAGGAACTTCATGACAGTTCATTCAATCTCTCATTAGGTTTTATTTTTTATTTTTTTTCTTTCTTTTTAGGAACATTATTTTTTATTTTCTTGTGTTGATACTTACCACCATGAGTGGCTAGTTTCTTTATTCTGATTCAAGGAGAATTTTAATCAATTGTTCTTCATTGTGAAGTTATGTATTTTATTTAATTTCTTGTCTTTTATTCAAGTATTCGTCGATTTTTTGTTTATTTTTATGAAGAATTGGTATTGGTTAATCTGACAATTTAATTCAATATCAATTTTTCTACTGCATTCAGGATTTCAGTGATCCGTAATTGTCATGAATGAATGGTACGAGTAGCAAATAGGTTATATATGTTTATGGGTCGTTTGCCGATATTCATTTTAACCTAAGGAATCGATAAAACAAAATCGAATAATTGTACGGCTATCCTGGATATTTGTATTTTGATTTAACTGTTTTCATAGAACTTAATGTTGTCATTATTTGATATGAAACGCTATCGTACCCAGTCGATTAATGATAAGTTTTGATTGGATGCTGGGTTTGGTCAATTAAATTAGGAAAACACAAGATTTATTATGGCTATCCTAATAGATTTAAGGTTAAATGCTTGAATCGCAAGAATAATATTTTTTAACCAATGATCAATAAGACAATCGAATATATGAAATCTTGGATCGGATGTTTAGCATATTGAATTTCTTCTCCAATTTTTAGTATTTTTACATATTTGATTTGTCTTTTAATTTTATCTATTTAATTTTTGATTTAGGAATTTATTTTATAAACCCCCATTTTATTTTTACATTAACTAAGAGATTGAATTAACTAGTTCACTTGGAATTCGACCTGGTAACCACTATTGCTACAGTTTGTTACATTGGGGGAATCAGTATTAATTTGAGGGTTTCGACAACCCGACCAGCATTCAAAAGAAAAAGGAGGGAAAACAATAGAATGTCAATGATACACATCATAGAATAAAGCATATCTACCATATGATGAATATTTTCAAGGGAAATCAAGGGTTAAGACTAATTATAGGTATTTCAAAACTTGAATTGATATATCATTAGTTGAGTGGGAGTATTTGAAAATTTTTCAAAACAATTTTATAAATTATTTTAAATTAGGTTTTGTCATCATTAAAAATGGGGAGTTTGTTGAACAAAATAGGTTTTGATGATAATTAGAAGTGATAAAAGTTAATTATTGGTATTTAATTTAAATTAAAAAGAAATAAGATGAATTGATAAAATAATTTTGGATGGCAAGTCGCCTTATTCATTTAGGGCAAGGCAACCTATAAATATGATTGAGAGAAATTTAGTTAAGTCAAAATACCTAAAACAATCTGACCTTTAGTCTAAGATGACCTGAGGTAATCAAGACTTTGATATCTATGTCTGCACAAAACATAAGGCGACTCAATCATGAGTCCAAGACGACCTGACCACTTTTAGGATGACTCAGTCATAGACACAAGACGACTTGACAAATTTAAGTCTCAGAGAATTTAGTCTGCACGATAAATGAGGTGACATAATTGAAAGCAAGACAACCTAACTCATCCAAACCTCAGAAAGCTTACTCTACACAATTTATAAGGCAACCCAATTATGAGCACAAGGCGACTTGAACCTAGAAACAAAAGCACAAGTCGCCTCCATAAAATGGATAAGATGACTTATGAGAAACAAGTCACAGAAGTTTATAATTGCACAAACCTAGGACCACTTAAGCTTAGGTATAAGGCGACCCAAGCATGAAGAATAAAAATACAAGTTGCCTTGGTAAATTCATAAGACGACCTAATTAAATTTGTTATATATACAAGTCGTCTTACCCACAAATGGAAGTTGCTTTGCAAAATGAAAGTCAAGATTAAGGCGACTCATTATTTCTATAAGAAGGCTTATATCTTGACAAAACTACTCATGGTGAAGACAAGTCCCTTTATCTCTCGCATTCAAAGTCTTGACAAGTAGACTTATATATCTATCAAGGCGACTCATGAATTCAAATTATAAAGACAAGTCTGCTGTAGTCTCGAAAGATCGACATGTTGTGTCTAACGTTTATTTGTTCAAAAAAGCTGGTGCAAATTTATTATACTATTCACCTACCTCACCAAACATTAAAATGTATTCAATGGTGTCCAACGACTACACATTGTTCCTCGAATATAAAATCAGTTGAAGAACACAAAAGAAGAAGAAGAAAAAAAAATTGCTTGAATAACATTCTGAATATCATTTATAAATCTTATTCTTTATCAGCACTATAACGAGCATTCTAAAAATCAATAGTTTCATTTTGCCTTTTACTTTCTCTCTACTTATTGTGTAAAATCAAAATCGTATCATTCTGAATTTGTGCGAAAAAGATAAAGGGAGCTATTAGATTAGATTTTTTATTAATCTTGTGAAAAATTAAGTTGAAATATTTAGAAAATACTTGTATGGTTCACTAGTACTACTGAAAGTTAGTTTGTAATTTCTTAAATAGAATAGTGGATTTGAAAATTCAGGTAAAATTTGAGAGTGAATGTATACCAAGAATGTGGAACAACTATAAATTGTGAGTGTTAATCTTTATTTGCTTTTTTCTTTGTTTATTTGTGTAAATCGAGTTTTAAATCTCTGAAATTAATAAAAAATTTGTAAATAATATATTCATACCCTCTATATTATTATATTTAGTGTCAACGTTTACAAATTATAGACAATATCGTAGTATAATTGGATTCACGAAATTCATTCATGATTCAAACCCCAAATTTTTTTATACCCAAATAAATTCTAAAAAATATTTTTTAAAAAAATTTAACGACTGCTCCAATATCAATGATAGAATTTAATTGTTGCAAAATAGAACAGAATAATTAAAAAATCAAGTTTGCGAGGATATCTCAATGAATAATTACCGACAAGTCCAAGAATCCTGATATCTTTCTCGATGATCTTGTAGTCGGGATGGTGATCACAAAACAAACCACCATCTTGGATTCACAGCGATTCAACCCAAAATCCGATAAACCTAATGACAGAAGAAATTTTCCTATTCAAAAATTTCTCAAACTCTCGATCGATATCTCACTCAAGAGAAATTAATCTCTCTCAACTCTAATACCTCACAACCATACCAAGATATGTGACTCAATATGAAGCACCGACTCTCTATGCCTTCTCTTCATATTCACTCAAGAAGTTAATCTCTCTCTCTCTCTCTCTCTCTCTCTCTCTCTGTTTTTTTAACCCAGTTTTTTCTTGATATGAATCCACGTAAGATTTCGTCGTCGTCCACCTGGCTGTAAACTTGGCATGGCGGGACCTGCTTGTAAACATCTCCTCTTTATTAACGGAGTGAGAGAGATCTCTTCTCACTGTTTTCATTTTTTCTTGATTTCACTGTTTCCGCTTTTTTTTCTTCTTCGTTCTTCAAGCTCTATAACAATTGCCCATCCTCTGTACCATACCTTTCACTATTCACCCTTCTCTCTTCCTCTCTCAAAACCCAAATCCCAAGTGAGCTGGATTTGATATGGCCTTTTTTTCTTCAAAAACATTAATAAAGTAAAGGCATACCTAGAGAAGTTGGGAGGATTCCTTGATAATTTACTTGTTTGCCCCTATTTATTTTAGAATGGATTTCTTTTGCACTCCTGATTTGAGAGTTCTGACATTTTTGTAAAATTAGCTTCCCATTACACTTTTGAAAACAAAAGTCTATGGAGGCCAATCATTTGAGTACTCATTGTGTTCTGAGATTAAATTTTTCTCTTTCTCATGTCATTAACCATATATAGATAGGGTCTCCTCTTTATTAACGGAGTGGGGGAGGTCTTTTCTTTCCACGTTGGATGGGAACACTTTGTTACTGTTTCCATTTTTTTTTAGATTTCACTGTTTCCATTTTTTTTCTTTTTTATTCTTCATGCTTCAAAACAATTGCAAATCCTCCATACCATACCTTTCGATGTTCATCCTTCTCTCTCTTTCTAAACCCAAATCCCATCCCTCACACTTTGGTGAGCTGGATCTGATGTGGCCTTTTTCTTCTTCAAAAACATTAATGAAATAAAGGCATACTTGGTGAAATTGGGAGGATTCCTTCACAATTTACTTTTTTGTCCCTATTTATTTGAGAATGTACTTCTTCTTGCGCTCCTGCAATAATTTGAGAGTTTCAATATTTTCATAAAATTACCTTTCCATTGTATTTTTGAAAACAAAAGTCTATGAAGCTCATTCCTTTGAGTACTCATTGAGTTCTGAGATTAGATTTTCTCTGTCTCATCATATCATTAACCATATAGATAGAGTAGTGTATCGTGATCTTGATGATCATTGTGTATGCCTCTATGTTTTTCTCTCTCTTTCTCTCTCTATATACGTAAGGTAAATGCACTCTCTCTCTCAGGCAAATAGAAAGAGTCATGTGCTCGTTATGAAAGCCATTCCTCTTATAACATCGCCAAAGAAGCTTGAACATGAAAAAGCACCGAAAATAACCATTTTCGATTTTCATTTTCGATTTTTATTTTCCTAAATTAAGATCTACCTGATGACTCATGGTCATCCTTCAAAGCCTGCAAGCACTCCGACTCACTTGTAGGAATCCCATTGCGGGTCAAACTTGGCTCCTAGGCTGACCACTTTTTTCCTGATCTTGCATTACAGGGTCCTCCACGTACGAACCTTTATCACCATCAGATGTAAAGGTTTCTTCAACTTCAGTTATTTCTTCAATTACCACCCCTGAAAAAAAGTAAAAGAATATAACATATGCTGCAAGTCTACTGCAACCAAATTGTGATCAAAGATCTCAAAGGAGGAAAGAATAACAAACCTCTAGAAACATTTCGCTTCTCATCATACTTCTGCAACTTTTCTTCAGCATCCCCATAAACTTTAGCAAACATCATAAAAAAAACCAAAAAAAAAGGGACAGCTTTAACTGCACCAAACGGATCCAAAAACAGCCTTCGTCGATGAAGGCTGTTGCCTTCATCGAAGAAGGCTCAAAAAAAAAAAAAAGAAACTAACGAATGAGATTGCAAGCAAATGGCTTACAAAACTAAGCATAATCTAACAGTACACAAGCACATGGACTCAATTAGCATCATCTCAATGTGCTTCTGATTAACTCCCTTCTTTCTTCTTCTTCAATTTGTGTGTATAAATACAAAGGGCAACTAATTGAATAGATGGATTTATATACATCAATTCCCTCTGTGCAATCATCATCATAATAAGCTTCTTACCAAAGAAATGGTCTTCTTGGAGACCTTAGATTTGTATGTATGAGGAATTTAATAGCTAGGAAAAAATCTTCTGAAAAACGCCAGGGTGAGAAAAATCAAAATGTGGGTGTTTATTACATTTTGTCTAATTTTGGTTTGGTTGTTGATTCTCAGCTTCAAAATCTTCTTGGAACCTTCGTCCACGAAGGTTACTGAATAATATAGTTTTAATTTATTATTTAATATTTTAATATCTTTTATTACAATTTAATATTTTATTTAAATGTTAAGTATCTAAATATTAATATTGAAATATTTTATATTTTAAATTATTATTTAATATTATATAAATATTTAAAAAAATTTTATTTACCAATGAAGTCAAATCATGTAGCAATTCGGTGAAATTCAAGTAGAATCCATGCGATTTTTTTTTTTACTCCAATAAAGCACCCATGAAATCAAATCAAGAAGCAATTCGAATCCATACAGCCTTTTTTATTCTAACAAGATAATTCATGAAATAAAATTATGTAACTTTTTTACTCCAACACCCTGGAAAAAGAAAGCCAATCCTCCTGTACTCTCCCTCTCTCTCTCTCTCTCTCTCTCTCTCTCTTCAATATATATTTGACTATGCACACCAGTTCACTGGAATATGTGACTAAATTAAACCCCCCAAAAAAGACAACCACTTCATTAGAAGGAGAAAAAGATCCCCTCAGTTCATAACTGATTGTAAAGATGACAATACGGAAAAATTAGAAGAACAAAACCCTTTTCATTAAATTGGAATTTGCTCAACGTGTTGGGGAAAATACCCTAAATTTATTTGGAATTTGTTCAATGTAATTGGAAAAACCCCTTTGATTAGAGCAGACTAAAAACAGTAATCTGGAATTTTAAGAAGAATCCATTTAACTGTTAACAATTGACCAAATCTAACACCTACAAAAAAAAAAAAAAAAAAAAAAAAAAAAAAAGACGAAAGTTCCAGTTTTCGTCAACCAAAGGCACAGCCTTCGTCCAGCAGACGCATGGTCAGTTTTTTTAATATAAAAATATATTTAAAATGTTTTTTTAGTTGATATTTTTATAAATATAATTTTTGTAATATTATGATATCATAATATTTTTACTATATGCAAAAATAAATCTATATCAAATATTAAATATTTTTTATGCTGGTATTAAAAAAGGTTCATCATTGACTCATATGTTATTATTATATTATTAATAACACATCATAATCTTATTATAAAATTTTATAATTATAAAATATTTGATATAGATGATTTTATTATATGTAAAAAAAAATATATATATATATATATATATATAATAAAAATATTATAATACTATAATACTATAAAAATTAGAATTAAAAAAATATTAAAAAAATATTAAAAAAATATTAAAAAAATATTAAAAAAATATTAAAAAAATATTAAAAAAATATTAAAAAATATTTTAAAAATATTTTTATATTAAAAAAAATCACAGAGAAAGCTGACCTTTGGTCGACGAAGGCTGGCTTCTTTAGTCATTACGGCACATCATTTGGTGTCTTAAATTCCATTTTGAAAGTCGAGGGAAATTCGGTCTTTCAATCCCTTTTTAAGGGTACAATATCATTAAGAGCATTGTCGACCACCATTATTAAAGGTTGAAAGGACAGAGTTTTAACCGATATCTAAATATTTTACTGGGTGCTCCTAGGTATCTACGTTTGGTCACTGCCACTTGCACCAATTTATTAACTTGGTTTCTACGTTTGGTCACTGCCACTTGCACCAATTTATTAACTTCCATGCCTTTGTTGTGCTCCTAGGTATCTACGTTCGGTCACTGCCACTTGCACCAATTTACGTGGTATCAACGTTTGGTCGCTGCCACTTGCACCAATTTATTAACTTCCATGCTTTATTTTTCCCCTTCTTTGACGAGATCGGAATTATGTTCCAAATTTGATGTTTGTGTTAAAAAGAAAAAAAAAAGAGAGAGAGAGAAAGAAAAGAAAGTAAACACCTGAACAGTGGAGCAAAATATACCTCAATAACCCTTCACTCAAAGCAACCTAAGAAAAATACGTGTGCACACACACACCAACTCTCTCTCTCTCTCTGTCTCTGAGGACAATAAATCCTTGTTTGGGTTTTACCCTTCCATGCAATGTCTTTTTGTCTAGAAAAAAACAAAAGGTAAACATCTCTCTCTGTGGACAATAATTCCTTGCCTGAGTTCTACTCTTGTTATGCAATGTAATGTCATTTTGTGAGATTTGGTACACTAACCCATGTTTAAGCTAGAAAAATAATAGCCGTGACATCATACTTTAAGCACTATTATATACATAATATATGATTAAGAAAAAACAATATTTTTTTATTCAAGCTACATATAAAATACTTAAGAAGGAGGGTAAACCTTGTGATTGTGCGGCCAAAAATCTTTGGAAGATGATGAAAGAGGAAAAAGACAGATTTCTTGTTTTTGTCATTTTTTTAATTATAAATTTATAAAATTAAAAAATAAAATTTAGAATCGACCAAATTGTCTATACCTTCGTCGACCCAAACCTTCGCCTTTCACTTTCTTGATTGAATACGCTTACACTCTTTCCAACGGCTATACCCGTTATAACTGGTGAGAGCCTCACAAAGAAAATAATCGTAACCTGATCTATAACAATGCTCAACTAACATCTTCGGTTGAATACTTTCTTCTCAAACATCACCATTCAATACTCTTTTCATAGACTTTGCTCTAAACACAACACCGATAATTCTCGGTGTAATCCAATGTAATACGTAGCTTTTTATGACTACAAAACTCCTTAATTATCAAATAAACAAGACACTAACAATTCTCGGTATAACCTAATATAGTATATAATTCTATATGACTATCGAGGAGACAGATATAACCTAATACTCAAATAAGAGAGAAGACAAAACGAAATTTTACAAACGATACCGGAAGAAAACACTCAACACATAGCAGAATTTGACAATTAAAGAGCGTGATCCAGTAAGAGGCTACCTTCGGTGGAAGTCCCTCATTTGACCCAACCAAGCCAAAATCTAAAAAATAAATAATGAATCTAAAAATATTATAAATCCCTTAAAATGATAAACAAATTAGTAAAAAATTACAATATTAGGAAACACGTCTCTATAAAATGGATCATAGTGGTTGATCCAGATTAATTAGAATGAAATTTTAAATACCGAAGATAGTTAGGTCATGATATAAAAAAAAAAAGATTAAAAGAAAATCATAAAAACTTGAGGAATGACTCAAAGAGTATCATGAAAAGTTAACCACCGTAAAAATAAATCGTGTAAATATATAATATTTAAAAATTAATGTGTGATAAATATAATAAATACATGATAAATATATCAAATATATATACACAGTATATTTAAAAACATAAAATTACAACTTAAACCTTAATTTTTTTTTAAAATTTCAATGTTTCAATTCCGATCTTCTAGTTTTATAAATTAAAAATAATTATCTATTCAATGAATCGGGCACATAACCCTGAATATTGCGCAGTTTGGTGGACTTGGACATGAGTGACGAATAAAAGTGGAAAATTTATGGGTTTTTTTTTTTTCCTCCAAGTCGGAAATTTCAAATTTAACAAGGCGGCCACCACAAGGGATGGGGCCTGGGCCCCAACAACAAAGTCCATTACAGCGGAAGTGGACCCACCTTCACCGATCGACCAATCGGCGGCGGCGCGGAAGGGGTATCCGCAGCGAATTTGGATGAGCCTACGGCAGTGCTACCACATTCCGGGAACGGTACATTTCCGAACAATGAAGAAGTGCAATTGGTCCCTAAAGAAAAGATTCTTCACTCTGGACCATTATTTTAAAACTCTCTCCCGTTCACAAAATGCTGAAAATCAGTTCATCCGTCACCAAATGCCAAAAATTAGATCTCCATCTCTCGTATCAAAATCTCTGCACCTCTTTTTTTTTCTGCCTTTTTTGACAAATGGAATTCCACTTGAGCACCACAAGATCAAATTAGGTTTTATCTTTTTATCCTCTTAGCTCGACTCGATCTGTCTTGCTTTATTTTTACAGGTGCATGGAGATCTAGTCAGATTCGCACTAGATATCCAATTTGCGTTTGCTTCTGTCTGCTCGAGATTGCCATGAAACCTAAACCGCATATATCAATTTTTGGTTTTGCTGATTTCGTGTAGTGGAAAAGTTGAGCGAGCGAGAGAGAGAGAGAGAGAGAGAGAGAGAGAGAGAGATTATTTAACAAATGGATTTGGAACCTTAATAATTATGTCATTTGGTTGGTCATCAGAAGCACACTGGAAATAAAAAGGATGAGAGAGAGAGAGAGAGGCGTGCAGGATGGACCATTATCAGTCTCTGGTGAGAGCCAGAGGGGAGGATCGACGGACCACTATAAAGTTCAATGTGGGGGCTACAACTGATGCAACTAGTTATGATCTTTTATATAAAAATCGGGCGATATATTTTTTGACTCATTGGGTTGTGGTTCTTATTGGTTTCGTGTCTCAGCTTCTAGGCCGCCTGGAAATGAACTGACGGTGCAAGAAATCTTCCCCGGTTGATGAGTTGCTTCATTGCAAGGTACAACTCCTAAAGCAATTCTTGTATTGTTTCGTGGGACTACAAACTTGAATTCGTGTTGATTTCTCTTACATGGTTGCTATCAGAGTTGGTGTGACAGATGGGCATAGCCTTGTGTTTAATATCCTCTGGAACAACTGTTGTTCGATTTCTTTGTTTGCTGTGAACTAATATGGCATTTGACTCCTAGGTCTACCACGTGCTTCTCAGCTTTCATCTGTATTAAATTGAAATGAATATGTTGTTTGGTTTGAATTTTCCTCTATGTCGAAAACTCTTGAACTAGGGTCGGCTTTATTGCACTTTTTTTTTTCTTTCCTTGCCTAGAAAAATGGAAGGTATAGTCTATCTCTGACTTGATTATTTTAGACTATAATAGTTTCTGCTGTTTATTTTTTACAATTTGTGTGCCTCTTTGTCACATGGGTATCACATGCTCCTCCGCAGTATCGTTTACTTGTTTTATGATTGCCAATATTATTTTTTAGTTTCCACTGTTTGTCCTTTGTTTGTGGTTAATGTTAAAATTTATGGGTAAGGTTTTGTGTCAAACTCCCAGGGAAAATAGTTGTTAGAGTTTATCTGCCTTTTTAAGCCCAATTTAGGGAATATATTCATAAATGGGTTTAAAAAATTGATAATCTTACTATAATCAAGAGTATATCGTTTCTTTCTCATGTCCTACTTAGCTTGAAATTTTATCAGCTAGTCAAGCCTATGATCTGTCTTGCGAATAAAATATCTCGACATTGATGGTGATGACAACACGTTTTAACCTGTCTATTCATTGAACATCGAATATGTTTATGATAGGTGAGTATTGACCGGGGGTGTCATTCTCACACTGTGCAGCTGTTTTTTTTCAGACATTTGACAACTTGGTGAGAAAATTGCTGCAGTGACTGATCATATATTCTGCTTCCGGGGGCGAGGAGGCGTGCTCTCTTGTGATTCCTCTGCTTCTGGCGTCAGAGAAAGAGAAATCACTTCAATTTTCAGCTCTCAGCGAATACTGCTCTTGAGAATCCAGCTGAAGACTTCTTGATCACCAGATTGAGAGGTTGAAGGTCTAATCACATTTTTTCCATCTGTCATGCATAAAGCATTTAAGTATGTTATCTTGACCTTTAGTTTTTGACATACGTAATGTCTATTTTCCCCCCATTTTCCAGAGCTGCTTGATTATGGAAAAGTCCGGACATTTACTTGCTGCCGCACAAAACTCTCCAGAAATACTTCCATCATTGATCGAGTATATTGCAAGCAAAAGAGTGGCTGGCTTTGATAGTATTGAGGCGAACAATAATGCGAGTAATCATAGTCAGGAGGCTGGATATCAACCCAGCTTGTCAGATGGAGTAAGTTAACGTTTCGTTGCTGTCGTTAGGAATTTCTTCTTCGTGTTTCATCCTCAGAGTGCAGTCTTAACCCTCGTGGGCATGGAATAAAAATGATTTCTCTTGTAAAAAGAAATTGTCAGTATTAAATCTTAACACCATCAAGGGTGACGGATCCTTCATTTCTATTGAATACTTGGAACACTTGGCACTACAAAATAGTTCTCGGAATCTATTTTTTTTTTTTTAGGCTTGAAAACAATTTTAACTTTTAATGGCTGTTTATGAATAGACTAGTTGGTTCAATGGATATTGATACTCGTAGGTTTGTGATCTCCAGATTTAAGATTCTACCCATTTTTATGGAATGAAGAAGTAAAACAATCAGTGAACCGACACAAATTCTATGGGTATTGAATGAGCCTTTCGTCAATTCTGGTTCCACAAATGAGAGGATTTTTTTTTTTTTTTTTGGGAAAAGGGAAATAGTTGTCTGAAATAGATTTTTGCTTGCTTGTTTGTTGGGTGAAGGTTTTCAGGAGAATATTATCTTTCATTTTTTTTTTTTTTTTTTGTAGATGGGAAGCGTTCCACTTGCTCAGTTGCTCCTTATCAGCAACTTTCCTCATCAAGGATAACATCTGGAAAAATTTCCTCAACGTTTTCTGGATGTATCCTACCTTTTCCGGGGAACATTTTCGTAGATTTAGGAGGCTATGTGAAAACAAACATTGGGAAGTTGGGAAAGTTTCAACAAACAAACAATGGGTATGCCTTTGGATCTTGGGCTTCCTTATGGAACTCGATGAATTATATGTGGTCCCATGGATATGCCTCAGATGGTCCTAGACTAAAAAATGAAGCCTCATGGTGTTTTTTTCTTTACTTTTCTTTTGGGGGTTGCAGGGGGAGGAGGGGTTGCTGGTTTCCTTAAGCTAGGGACATGGGGGCTAATATTTTTATTATTAAGTGGAAGAAATCTTATTTCTATTGTCTGCCTTTTGTCTACCAATATTTTCATTATTAGGTGGAAGATTCTACCCATTATTAGGTTGGAATGATTCAATTGGGTGTGTGTCTTGATTTTATCTCAAACATGAAAAAGGATATTATATTTCATATTAGTTACTTCTTTTTTGTTATTTTGAAATCATTGTTAGGGATCTGAAGCACCAATCAGCGAAAATGATGCATCTCAAACCATTAAGTCCCAACATTCTCTTTCTATCAGCATGCCATCATCTCCTATGGGAGCCTTCTTGCAGAGCCCTAAAAGAGTTCTCTTCAGTGACAAAAATGAAACAATTCCTGCCAATGAGGCCTCGCATACTTCAGCACAATCTGAAACTGCAAGCTCCCAACAACCAAAGACAAAGTATTATTCACAGCCTATGCCAGGAGGCTCTAGAAATCCAGAGGTTGTTATAGATGAAGCATGCCTACACCATTTTGGGGAACGTGTGAGGAATCCAAGGATGGATCGGCAGAAAGACAAAAGGTTTGATTCTTTCAAAACATGGTCTGGAAAGCTTGAGAGGCAAATATCAAATTTGCGTGGAAAGCCGCAGGAAGAACCAGAAGCTAATGTTTCACAGTGCACTGAGATCGAAGCTTTACCTGTAGATCGATATTTTGATGCGTTGGAAGGTCCTGAGTTGGACACTCTTAGGGTATGAACTTTTTACCTGGTCCCTTATTCATATTGGTCTATTTGACACTTATTTGTTACTTGATCAAATCTGGAAATTGACACTTCAAAATCCTTCATAGCTAAAAGTAAAAGGCCAGGCTTTTCACACAAATTAACTCTCTCCACTTGACATTGTTTTCTTGTGTGAATTTTTGTTTCATAACCAATATCTAATTTTGACACGAATCCTGTTTGTTGAAGATTATTTTGATCAATTTTCCATTTTGTACAGGCTTCAGAAGAGATAGTGCTTCCAGAAGACAAGCAGTGGCCGTTTCTTCTTCGATTTCCTATATCTTCATTTGGTATATGCCTTGGCATTAGCAGCCAAGCAATTATGTGGAAAACCCTTGCCACCTCCCCATCAACAGATTTCCTTCATATAAGCCTGACAGTAAATCTTGTTCTATGGTGCATATCTCTTGCTCTCACAGCTATTGTCTATCTCACTTACATTTTGAAAGTAATGTTATATTTTGAAGCTGTTCGCCGTGAGTATTACCACCCAATCCGTGTCAATTTCTTCTTTGCCCCATGGATAGTCCTCCTATTCTTGGCCCTTGGAGTTCCACCATCAGTTGCTAAAAATTTGCATGCTTCTCTGTGGTATATTCTCATGACTCCAATATTCTGTCTGGAGCTCAAAATATATGGACAGTGGATGTCGGGAGGCCAAAGGAGGCTCTCAAAGGTGGCCAACCCTTCAAACCATCTCTCAATTGTTGGAAACTTTGTGGGTGCATTGCTCGGTGCATCAATGGGGCTCAAAGAAGCACCTATATTTTTCTTTGCTGTTGGGTTGGCTCATTATACCGTTTTGTTTGTTACTCTCTACCAAAGACTCCCAACAAATGAGACACTTCCAAAGGAACTCCATCCGGTGTTCTTTCTATTTGTTGCTGCACCTAGTGTTGCTTCTATGGCATGGGCAAAAATTCAAGGCTCCTTTGATTACGGGTCTCGCCTTTCTTATTTCATTGCCCTGTTCCTCTATTTCTCACTGGTAAGTCCTCTTGAACTTCAAACAAGTTATTGTAGTCCATTAATGTTGGTTTCCATATCATGAATAAAGCACAAGTGAATTTGCAATACTATGATCTTTAGTTAAGACTTCCTTGATCCCTTCAAAAATCTTGTTAATTTTGATTGTTTTCTTTTTCTCTACGTTTTGCAGGCAGTTCGAATCAATTTCTTCCGAGGCTTCAGGTATGATTTGAGTTACATGATCCATACTAGAAGTATCCTTTTCCTTATACTTGATAAAGCACTATCAGGTTTCTGAGGAGCTTATTTGCTTGGATTCTTAGGTTTTCACTGGCATGGTGGGCGTACACCTTCCCAATGACAGGGGCTGCCATAGCAACTATCAAATACGCGAATGAAATCACAAACCCTGTAACACAGTCTCTCTCAGTCATACTATGTTCTGTTGCAACGCTTACAGTAACAGCTCTGCTTATAACGACTTGCATTCATGCTTTTATTCTCCGAAACCTCTTCCCTAATGACATTGCTATTGCAATTAGCGATAAAAGACCAAAACCTCAAAGGAAATGGTTCCATTTGAGAACTGGCAGTTCTGATACCGGAGACGTTGAAAACTACCTGAAATTTGCATCCCCGGACAGCAAAGACGACGAAGCTTCTCTGAAACCTCAAGTCCCAGATGACAAGGCTCTGGGTCCTAATAATGGCCACGATGTTTAGGGCCGTTATGTTCCAAAATGATAAGGAAACCTCTGCAATAGGATATGTAGTTGGTGTGCCGCAGATACAGATGTATGGTAAAAAAAAACATGGAGGTGTTTGTGTTGTTTTTATGTAGTATATGTTAGAGGAACACTTCCTGAATTCTTAGAATTGTGATGGATTATCGTTCCTTATGTATGTGACGAGGACCCTTCTATTATGTAAAAGAAGACTTGAATTGGCATGCCAATGTATTCATACAAATAACTCAAATTTAACTCGATTCTAAGAAACAGAAAAACAAAACTTGCTCAAGCATGACTTTTGCAACAATAGCTTAAGTTAGAGCAACTTACCACTCCCCTCGGCTCTCGTTTGCCCATTTTGTTTCACCGTGTCCATGAATGGACGTGTCTAAGGTTTCAAATCAATGAAATTGGTGGGGTTTTGGTTTGGAGGGAAAAGAATCGAATTTCAATTTGAAATGATGGTTTTAGTTTCAATTTAGAATCGAAAGATTTTATTTTCGTTTTAATTCAAAAAAGTTTTTAGTTTAATATTTGTTTGGTTTTGATTTTGTTACATTTTTATATTTCTTTCATGATTTTTATAGTTTTTCATATTTTTTAAAATTAGTTTATAGTTTGATTTTTGATTTCTTAGTTTTTTTTAAGATTTCAGGTCAAATTCCGGTTATGATTGGAAAATTCAAGAACTGAAATCAAATTAGTGGATTGGTGATTGCAATTGCACCGGAACTAGTTTATGAGTTTTTGGTTTGCTTCCCATTTAGAATCTAAATTTTGGGCATGTCAATTCATATGCATCATTCTGTTATTGGGCAAAAACTATTGTTTTGGACTTCATTGGTGGCCTTAAACCTTTAGCTACCGCTTCTTTCTTGTGAACTCGAGTTCTCTACGCTTATTGGGCCGGTGGAAGGTAAGATGACTTGGTCATCGCCTAATATTCAGAGTTTCATCCTGATTAATTTGAATTAATCATCGTAAGTCTCACTTTGTGGGGACGAGTCTCCCAACATTATTTTTTCTGTATTCAGAGAGAGTCGAACTTCCAACTTGGTTAAGGGACAAAGGTGCCTATCTTATGTACGCCAACAAATGTTGATAACGAGCTTATATTTATCCTTCGTACCAATAGAAAGTCAATAGTGGGTGGCGATAGATTTTTTAATCAAATCTCAAATTTAAAATTTGGGACTAAAAAAGATTATGTTAAAAAAACCGACTCCTAAACAGTGCCTCTATAGACACTCAAATCGAATTAATCAAAATATAATTCTGAATACTAAAGATTGATTAACATATATATATATATATATATATATATATATATATATATTTACCTATAGGCTCTGCGTCTAAATATATATATATTTATCTTTCGTAGATCTATAGGCTCTGCATCCAGATACCAAGGAAGGGCGACGTAGAAACTTTATGAATGGGCCGAGTTTGAGTAATCTAAATTGGGTTTGGGTTCTCTGAAGATCGGGTAATCGAGTCATATAATGGAAGTGACATAAACCTCCGAAAAGAAAAAGACATAAACCTCCAAATTTTGGCATTAAATAGAGTGTGTTAATTATACCTCAAAATGCAACTTTACTGGTCAAGAATGAAAATTTTCTTTCCAATCTCAGCACCAACCCCATGAGAAGTTTCTCATCCTTATCATGCGGTAGTACACTACAAAACTATGTCATTCATCTTTGTCACTTACCGGAGTTAAGGTCCCATGTCTCCAAACTCTTCACAAGCAGATTCCTGCATCTGTCATTGAACTTCAAATTTTATTCGAGTTACACTGCAAAACATTATAGATGTCCTTATTCGAATTTGAATGTGGCATGTTCACCAAAATTCAAACTCCTGTTAACACCTAGCCTTGTTCATCTTCATATAACTGACCCACAGAACAAAAAAAAACATTAATGTGTTTGGTGCAAATGTTACCACAACAATCTCTCTCTCTCTCTCTCTCTCCCCCCCTTACGATAATGGAAACCAAACAACTCATTTGATATTGACCTTGTTCTGGTGCATTGTACAATACAAAAATTTTTCACACGCAGTCTTGAAGAACTGGAGAAGAAATTATTTGCATTGCGCATTTGTCACATAACTTTGGTAAGGGAAATGGTTCCTTCCGACATACGCCACAACCCAAGGTTGATATGGTCCCTCAAATTTTGTTCAATTCAATGTGTCTTCATGTGATTCCATAAAGCAAGGCTGCTTGTTTCGTATCCCTTAAGCAATTAGTTAGCATCCCTAAATTTTGTCCTAATCAAATTTGGATTTTGGTTTTGTTTCTAGCAACAGCACTCCTTTATCTGTTTAAGGTTTGTCTTCTTCACATGTTTTGCAGCAGACATCCTTGTTTTGAATAAGTGACATAAACCCAACTTATGTGTTATCGCCAATGTGTTGGATCATTAATCCAATGTTGGGCTTATATGTTAAAATAATTATGTATTGCATATTGTCAAGTCCATAAGATAAGCCCATATGAAAGTGATCTGGTAAATTTGAAAAATTCAGTAATTTGGGTTTAAGTATCTCAAAAGATATGGAAATAAATAAATGTGTAGATACCAATGGACATTTACTATTTATGATGGGTTAAATAGAGAATGTCTAAGGGTGACTTAAGAATAGCATGAAAGTTACCTAAATTCATGTGAATCAGGTAAGGTAACTTGAATAAACTAAATAGGCAAATTCCAATTATGAATTTGGAAGTAAAGTCATCCCTACAACTATAAATAAGGGTTATGGTCCCTGGGTCATTGAATTACTTTTCTTCCTAATACTCCCATCATATAGAGAGATTTTGTGAGAATACATTTGACGTGGAAGGCCGTGGCCGGGATTCTGTCCAGACGAAGGTCGAATCAAGTTTGTATTCTATTCAGTTTCCGGCATGGAGTCAGATACACTTCCATCCAACTTGAATTTCAGTTTTAGTTCTTGAGTTTTGATTCCGATAATTTAACACGATATTTGGCATATTTTGCATTAAGTAATTTTCCCAACACAATGAACGAAAACTTCATCAAGTAATGCTGAAATAGCTTTGAAGCAGAGTGATCAAATAGATTATGTAAGAGTAAATATAGATATATTTTGAATTGATCAAAATATTCCCATGTAAATTGTCATATGAATATTTGGTATATTTAATTTAAAATTCATTTTGTTCATCCAACATTAATCAATTATATTTCATGTCATCGCCAAAGTCCATGGCTTCAATTTTATCCTACACTTTTTGAAAAATATTATTTTTCAAGATTAAATAGCAATGATTTTCTCAAAATATGAAATGATTTGTTGGAAATGTTCACATTATTTTATACATTGCTCTACCTTATAAGGGCAAATGACATAAGAAAATCGGACCCGACTATTCTGTTGTGTGAAAGGATATCCAGAAGTGCATGAAAATTTGATATTTAAGTCTCTACTGTTGTTCTCTATCCTTTCAACTCCCTCCTTATCTTTTTTTATGGGGGTGTCAGAAGAGACACACCCGTGTGCACGCATGTGTATGCATAGATGCATGTATCTCTTTATAGGGAGCAGTGACCCTGAATTTTGTTTTCACAAGTTGTGTTCCCTTAAGAACAATACTTGAGGGCTTTGTTTCAGCAGAAAACACTTTCAGAAGAAACAAATGTGTGGGAGAGAGTCGCTGTGGCTTAGTGACGAGTTAGTAGCAAACAGTGACTAAAGGATAGAACTCTGGGACATGTATCATGTATGAGTTTTTGGTCCCCTCACAATCAATTGCTAAGCTTTAAATACAGCAACAATAGAAAAACAAAAGGCAATAAAAGCACTTTGGTTGAAAAGGAAGGGCCCAACAAGCAAGGCTTAACAAAGCAGATGAAAACAGGAATAGGGCTATCAAACCTTTGTCAATTTCTCCTAGCAAATTTTGTACTTGTCTCCCTATCTTGTTTTGTGATTTTTGACATCCTCTACAACCTCAGCCAATACCGTTCCAATTGAATTCGCCTCAAAATCTGCCGTATGCTAATTTGGACATTCTCTTACAACTACAAGTTTGGTCACAAGGATTCAGTTAGAGGCCTACTAGTTTTGGGAAATCCAACTTTCTTGCCCTTCAAGAGAGACATTTCCCTCCACAAAGAACATGCTAATTGGAATCATTCTTCTTTTTCGTTAGATCTCTACTTGGAAATGAATCATTGGGACCAAGAACTTCAAAGGAGAATATAGTGGGCCCAAGTCCTGGTTAGGCTTCTAGAGGGTCGTGCTGCTGTGGACCACCCCTACCATCTCATCCTTCAGGAGTGTAAAGAGCTTACGGAGGGATTGCGCACCAGGGTGGTTAAGCACATATATAGAGAAGCCGAGGTCTGCGTTTTTCATCTGGCTGCGTTGGGGCAAGAGAGCATTGCTGGGGTGATGAAGCTCAATGATCCTCCATCATCTATTCTCCACTTCTTATGGGAAGTTAAGATAGGTGTAGAGAGGGTCAGGGGGCTGGCTCCCGCCTTGAGTTTGCCTTGGTTTTTTTGGTAGCTTGCCCGGGCTTTTGTGTCTTTCTTTCTGCTTTTGTTTCTCTTTTTCTCACCACAAAAGAAGGGAATATAGTGGGCCCAAGCCCATGATTGTATTTTTTTTATTATTATACTAAATAATATTTGAAATCAAACTCTGATTAATTTGATTTGAAATTTACAGTAATTTATTTTAAAAAATAACCCTCTCAATATAGTTTATTTCATGTCTAAATCATAAATTAAACTCATAAAGTTAATTAAGAGATTTAACGTCATATTTTAATAGTTGAACTTATGGTTGATAGCTCATGATTCTCAATGAGATTATAAAGTGGATGTCTCGGGGCGTCCTTCAATAAGATTACTTCAGGGAGAGATGATTTCTTTTTAAGGTTTTGGGTGTAGCCCTTTTCCTGTCCTCAAAACTGAAAACCCCATAATTGCGAAGAATGAAACTGATTTGAAATTTAATATGGTCCAAAACTATAAAATCTTCGTAAACTTTGAAAATATTTATAAATATGCCAAGAATTTGAATTATGGTCAAATAAATTCCTAATTTCTTAATATCAAACTCATCTAATTCCTCCATCTAACACCATTAATTTTCCATCCATTTTAATGTCCCGTGACTTCTACATACCTCTCCTTCATTTCTTTTTCCAAAATTATCCTCATGAATGATGATGATGATGATGATAGAAACACAGAATATCACCATTTGATAAGTTTCTTGCCCAATTCAATTAATTGAGTTGTAAAATTGAAACTTTAGCTTTAGTCAGACGGGCTCAAAATCGAAGTACCCCACCACACCACTATTCCATTTGAATTTCGGACTTCTCTTACTAATGTACAAAAATATTTGAACAAAAACAACCACAAATTCTGCTGTCAAGAAACAATTCTATACATTCTATATTCTACTGCAAACTTGAAATCTAAATCAACCCCATCTGAAAAATCCAATACCAAGCGGGTCGAGTAGATCGACATGTTTTGGTTGAAATTACCTTTTGAGAACAAGAAGTAAATGACACAAAAAATAGACAGCTTTATCATCCCCCACCCCCCCCAAAAAAAAGAGTACTTCTGATAGAAGGAAGAAAGGTAAATGTCACTAATTTAACCATAATATATATAAATTAGTAAATAGCAAGAGAAGCCATTTAAGATATCGATTCTCTACTAATAATGGGCTTTGCTTAGAAAAGGGAAAATATTATTCAGCAGACAACACGTGGACAAATACCACCCCCGTGAAACTAAATACTAGGATTTAAATTCAAGAAACGAAAGCACTTCCAAAATATTGAGATTAAACTTTACTAAAATTAAATAATTTTTTTATTAAAAATTATAAATATATATTTATTTTTAAATTTTTAAAGAAATTTCGTTTATATATGTAAAATTCTATATATTTTTGTTTTAAAAAAATCATCTTTGTTATAGTACAAAATAGGCACAAATTGAGGAAAGTGGGTAGTTTCCCAAATACGTGCATAAAGTAAGAAGACAAAAATCAGGTATTTTCTTCCATAGGAGAAAGTTTATATAACAAGAATTGAACTCGGAAGGGGGGGTTTTATGGGAGAAGGATGAAAGATATTCCTCATAATGGTCAGTTTCATTGCATTATTAATAAAAGAAAAAACAAAATCAAATTTTTAACCCCCATCAATTTCCCTCCCAAAACACAGAATAAGCATCCACTCACTTCCTATTCCTACACCTTGAAAATGACAAATTTACATTATCGTCCCAAAAACATATGAGGAAGGGACAAACAACAGAAGTGACAGATGATGATCGCGAGACCTCACATTTCCTTCCCTTCCATGTGCCTCCGGAATCTCCTTTCTCCAGTCCCTTTTCCATCATTTCCCTTTCTCTGTACAATTTTTTTCTGCAGAAACACAAAATACCATGAAGAATATCAGAACCCGAAAATTTAAAAGTTCATAACATTATGAAAATGCCGTAACATACCAATCGATCTTTTGCAATGAAGAACGGCTTCGTAAATTGAGCTCTCAGAGTCACAGGATATGCGCCAATCACACGCAGAGGCTACACTTGTTCTAGGTGATGACTCCGCTGAACATACCCAATTCTTCACAACTTGCCGCCTTGAGTCAGCACCTGAAGTTTTTGAACTTGATCCACAACCTTGTAGTCTTTGGCAAAAAGGGTTGACAAACTTCAAGTACTTGTGCAAAATTCTCTTGTATAGCTTTCTACACCTTCTCAAGGACGGGCAACGAATCTTTCTTTGTTCGAGTAGAGTTTCTGGAGATGTTGAAGAGCTGGGAATGGTAGAAATGGAGTCTGAAGCATCGTATGCTTCCATTTTCATCGGGTCAACAAAGAGGGGCATCAAGAGGCCATTGGAGAAGATTTCATCAGCATGAACAATGGCGACTGGAGAATCTGAAGCTGGAAAATCAAACTTGAAGTCCTGCACATCTCCCAAAAATCTCTTGGAGGGTGGTTTCCTAGGGTCCATCTCGATGAACAAAGCTTCATCGGACGCATCGAGTGAAGTCCTAAAAGAGTCATCTAGGTTTTCAAAAGAAGGTTTTAGATTAATCAACCAACTGTACGAGAAGCTTTCAATGGAGAGAGGTTGAGAAGTTTCCATGGCTGCTACAAAACTTTTGGAGTATGCAAAGGAGGAGAGGAATAATTTATATAGTATTATCAAATGGGATGATGGAATTGGATATCAGAGCAGGTTGAGATTTTATACCATTCGAGGGAATTGGCTGCAAGGTGGGTTCGGGGCTACAGCAAGGTCATCCTACTCTGGAACATATCCAAAAACACATATATACACCTTTATATAAGTGTAAATCCAAATGTGTGTGCATATTTATATAAGTATGAACCTTAATATCCTCTCTTTAGAGTGCTCTGCGTGGTTGTCAGATGGAAGGCAATTATATTTAACAATTGAAAAAAAAAAACATGAACAGAAGAGTGAGGCCCCCACACGCCTAACTGATATGAATCTTAATTTAAACTTCTTATCTTTACTAGACTTCCCAAATTAATTTATATTATAGAATTTACTGTTATGTTAGTAATATATTCCTTGCAACCAATCATTGTTGATAAGCTTTCAGAACAACAACAATCCATAGGGAACAGGGTCTGCTATATCGAATAATTTTGAAATCTGCTTGGAATACTAAAATAATCAGCACTTAATCCTACGCTTAATAGAACAATTTGTTTTAACCTATATATTATACTCCTTATGGACAATTTTTTTATTTTGCTTCGCTAGCTTTAGATTGTCATTTTCTATTATAATTTCTTTCTATTTGGTATAAATTTACGGGTGGGTAAGACTGGCTAGAAGGAGATGATCTCACCATTATGATGCATACATTCCAACTGCCACAGAACAAGGATCACCTGGATAATAATATATGCCATTGCACTACAAAATTTCTATGCAAGTTTGGCTTTTAAAAGCAATTTAATTCTATTTCATTTATAACTATTTCATTTATAAAAGTTCAAATATCTCCCGCCTAGACATATTCTATGTAGCTACAAAATATTAGCTTTTGAAGTTCCTCCTAGTCAGAAAATTACCATATGTCAAAACAAACCTAATAGAAACAAGATAAAATGGGTATGACTAGGAAACAACGAGTCAGTAGTACAATCAACTAGTAATATTTGACAAGACCAAGAAACCAAAAAGGTTGGGTGAAGAAAATGAAGTTCACAATGTTATTGGTATTTGACAAGAATAAGCATGTAAAGTCCTTTCCCGGCATGCTCATCTACATCTTCCTCATTCCTAAGTTTTCCATCATAAGTTAAATGCACAAAATACATGTTACACAGCACCACTTATAACTTAGTGAAACAGATAATATCCCATATATATCAGACGAACAAAGATGCAGAAAAATATCAATAGTTCACATGGTAAGGAAATTCCAGGCGTTTTATGTCCACTAACAGTGAGTGGTGGGGAGTTCAACACTTCTCCAGCTTGAACTCAAGGAAAACTGTCTTTTTTTGTTCATCTAGTTAATTTTTAGAAGAAAGTAATAAATTGAAATGAAAAACATATAAAATAGAAGACACTGGGCACCAACAATGTCGGGAAAAGAAAAGAACATTAGACAAGTTTTTAGGGACAAAGAACAGAAAAGGAAAGTGACTTGAAACCAGATGGTCCCCCAGGTTGTCCCTCCACAAGACAAAAAGCAATGGCAAAAGAATCCAAACATGCTTCTGTTAAATTTCAAACAGAATGTTTTTCATTCCACTTAGATCTTATTGTAATTATGGCACAAAAAAACACATCCACACAATTTTATCACCCAAACAGTTTATGACCATGCAAATTACATAACTTCATCTACATGGGAAAAAAAATGAAAAACTTCCCCTAGTCCTGCCTGTATCTTTTAGTCATAACTAAATCAGCATTCCCATTTGGCTAAGCAAGCCCAGGGCTTTAGATCTAGAGTTAAGGGTAGACATGTGCCCGGGCCGGTTTGGGCCCGAAAACCGGCCCAGCCAGCCCGAAAAAACCCGGCCCGAGAACCGAACTGGGGCTACAGTAACCCGGTCCGAACCGGTACTATAGCGGCCGGACCAGTTCAAAAGATTTTGGAACCAGGAACCAGCCGGGGCCCGAAACTGACTCAGCCCAGCTGATTCCAACGGCTCCTTTTTAAAAAATTTTTGAATTTTTTTCAATTTTACCCCTCCCAACAACTATAAAACGGTTAGTTTTGAATTTATTTCAGTTCATAAGGTCAAAAAATTTTCCCATAAATACCTTACATCCCATTTCCAAAATCATCACAACAAAATATCTCTCTCTCATATCTACATTCTCTCAATATAACTATATTCTCTCAATTTTCATTACTATTTCCATTATTTTTTCCTTTTCACAATTTTTACATTTCTTTATACAATTTTCATTACCATTTTCTATAATATTTCTATCAATTTCTACTCCATTTCCATTATCCTTATTTCCATCATTTCCATTATCCTTATTTCCACCAATTTACACCCCATTTCCATTATCTACATTTCCACCATTATCCTTATTTTTATCATTTTATTCATTAAATACATTTTTATTAATTTCATTCTCAAATTTGTACTCTAAACTTTTGTGAAATCCATTGACTCAGTATGCAACGGCATAACATGTCAAAAAGAGTTCTGTCTGGGGGCAACTAATTGTCGAAAAAAAGAGGTATTTAAGTAAGGACAGACAAACTCCACCTCTTACTTGAAAACTTTCTTAGTACTCTTACTACAAAAAGGTTTGGGTGAAAAATGGAAAATTATAAATTTTTCACGACCTTCAACATTGATCAAGATTTGGCAAAATTTCAAGGTTGGAAGCTCAAATTCAAAATTTTGCGAAAAACAACTGCGATATTCATCAAGTCGGTACATTTAATTTTTTTACATATTTATTTTCTTGCATTTGTATTATATTTGCATTACTTTTTTTATAAAAAAAATAAATCTTAAAATTTTTTTAAAAATTTAATCTTAAATTTCCTTTTAAAAATTTAATTTTATATTTTATTTTAAAAATTTATTCTTAATTTTTTAATAAAATGACTGAAACACAATCTTTCCAATTTTCTTAACTATCTCCTCTTCCTCCATTTTTTTCAAAATGAAATTCCCAATAATATAAATATTGAAACTCTTTTCGAAAAAACTGATCTAGTAACACAAAATCTAATACAACATGGACTAAAAAAGATAATATTAATATACGGACATTTTTTAAGAAAAAAATGAAGAACAAAAAACAATTTGTAAAATTTGTTATCAAAAATATAAATTTTTGAAGAGTTGAGGGGTAGGCACACTTAGAAGACATTTAGTTAATAATCATCCAGATAAATTACCACAAATAAGACAAATACAAATTGTTACAGGGGAAAATAATATAACTGGTACATTTAAATATAATTCGGATAAAGAAAAAATTAGATAAATAGAATGGTTAGCAAGAAAAGAATTACCACTTAGCATAGTTGCATGTTCCGTATTTGAAAAATATGTACAAAAATATTTATAACCCGATTATAAAAAAAGTAGTAGAAGATCCGGTAGAAGAAAATTATTAGATAGATATCAAGAATTAAAAAATGGTATAATTACACAATTTATTATTAGTGATTGTAAATTTTCATTAATTTCATATAGTTCGAAAAATGAGTATAAAAAAGAATATTATATTATAATAACATGTCATTAGATAAATAATTTATGGTTTTTAGAAAAAAGAATTTTAATTTTTCAACATTGGAAATTTTTACATTCCGGTGCACATATCGCTAGAATAATTTCAAATGTTATTTATAATTATGACATAAGTGATAGAATTTTTTTTTATTTCATTTGATAATATTTCGGCTAATACTATTGCAGTTAATAGTTTAAAAAATTCTTTAAACACAATTTTAAATGAAATATTTTTTCATATTAGATGTGCATGTCATATAATTAATTTATGTGTTAAGGATGGTTTAGTAATGTGAGAACTATTTTTAAAACCCATTCGCGATTTAATTCATCAAATAAGAAATTTTTCTACAAAAACCTAAAAAATTAGATAATTATATTTGTTACATAATAAAAAATTTAAAAAATTTAAAATGGAATGTGACATTAGGTGGAATTCAACATATGATATATTATAAGATGTACTTTCTTTTCAAAATATTTTAATTGAATTTACAAATTTAAATTACGAATATAGTTTTATTGATAATAACACTTTCGATTTTTCATTTCCACTTACTAAATTATTGAAAAATTTTTTATTTATATACAAATTTATTTTCCAGATATTATTATCGAACTACTCATTTAATGTTATCAAATTTTTGTAAAATTATTTATATATTTAATGAATTTGAAAATGAATAAATATTTGATAAAATTGTTTTTTCTATAAAAACAAAATTTTTAAAATATTATGAAAAAATTTCAATTTTATATGTAGTTGCAAGTGCATTAGATTCACGTGTTAAAGTTGAAGATGCTGAAATGTTAATAAATTGTTTTGCACAAACTTTTCCATCAGAAACATTTATTAACTCACATTTTTTAAAACAACAAACATTTCATATTTTACAAATAATATTTGAACTATATGAAAAGAAAAAAAATAATTTAAATACTAATAATGTAGGTAATAGTAGTAGTAATAGCATTTAATCATTTTCATTTTCATTTAATCTCTTACACATGTTAGGAAAAAAATAAAAAACTTCGCAATTATCATTTAATGAATTATTTTTATATAAACAAACACTTAATTTAGAAAATTTTGATGATACAGATTTATATGATATATTAGATTGGTGGAAAAATAATATATCGTATTATCTAATTTTGATCCAAGTGGTTAAAGATGTACTAACCCCTCTGGTATCTACAGTGCCATCGGAAAGTGCTTTTAGTGCAAGTGGTCGAGTGTTAACTGAGAAATGTACAAATTTAGCCGACGAAACTTTAGAAACCTTAATTTGCATTAAATATTGGAAGGATGCAGAAAAAAAAAATGCAAGGAATCATGAAGGTCTTGAAAGATGATGAACAAGAAGTAGAAGAAGAATAATAATAATAATATAACAAAAAAAATCAAAATAATGTAAAAATCAAAATAATGTAACAAAAAAAATTAGTGAATTTTAAAATTCGAGTGATAAGTTTGATAGTGGACGTACACTAAATTCAGTGAAACCACTCTAAAAATTTTGTATCTCTAATTTTTAATTTATTTTTTTATAAAAAGTGAATTAAAAAAATAAAATGAAAAAATAAATCATTACAAAAGAGTAAAAAAAATAACAAAATTAAAAAAAATGGAGTTACAAAAATAAAATATAATTAAAAAATAGAGTTACAAAAAAAAAGAGTTAAAAAATGGCAATAGAAAAAAAAAATCCGGGCTGAACCGGGCCCGGCCCGGTGTGAACCAGCCCGTCGGTTCCAGTTCAACGGGCCAGGCCGGTTCAACTTAAAAAATTTTGGAACTGACCCGGCCCGACCAGGTTACAACACTGGTTAAGGGTGGACCAATCAGCACAAAAATCATTTTCGAGACCTTGACCTTTCTAGAACATTTTCAAGGACTAAGCCTTGAGCGGAGCACAAGCTTGTCAGAAGCTACCAGTATCCATATGTTTCTTTTCTTTCGGGTCCTGTCGTCCATTATTTACGGTACCCATCATTGGGCGAGAAAGGCTAGTTACTGGAGATATGCCTCAACTTTTTGAGTCTTGCAATGCGCTCTCAACAAGTGCCTTGATATATTCCACTTTCGCCTTCAATCATGGACAAATGATTTAATATTCTGTGATTTTGGCAACCTAAATACTGGGTGAACTCAACAATGATCTATGCAAAAGCTTTTGTACAAGACAACATATATTGGCCGAGAAGGGCAACTGGTACCTGACTATGGGCTAAAAGTACAAATAAAGAATTTTATTTCATGAGATCTAAGAATACAAAGGCATTCCACAGGCTATGCAATAGCATTGATGTTAATAAATTCCGTGATCGTGCAAAGACTGCCCCCATCACCACCCCAAGAAATACAAGCGGCAACATTCTCTGAGCATTGAAATGGGCCAAGGCAAAAGCTACTGAACTCACTAGAATTGAGCACCATACTGGCATGTACTTTGTCAAAGAAGGGAGAAGGAATCCTCGAAAAACTATCTCCTCCCAAACAGGGGCACACACCGAAACTACAATTGCATAGAGGGCCATAGCCACAGGATCTCGGGCCACAATTGACTGCTCTACACTTGAAACTGTGACAGGTGTAGACGGCAGGACAGGCAACAGATTTAAGTTCACCTGTGAGAGCTGATTTACCAGGGGAAACATAAGGCATCCCAGGCAAACATCAAGCTGCCAGTTTCCTTCAAGGCTGAACCTGAACCAGTCAGATGGAAGGGGACGAAAGCTTGCAAGGCAGTGATAAAGGATAGCAATCCCAGAGAGACCTTCAGCCACATCTGTAAGAAGGCTGTACATGGCTTGCCCCCTGTATGTCAACGCCTCTTTTCTGAAACCTGCTGTGTGAGCTAAAAATGGAATAATCCAAGATCCTACAAACCAGAATGAAGCAATCCAAAGTAACATAACCTGCAGCACAAGAGAACCTTTGTTTAGTGGCATTCATGCTAATCATCCACTAATAATTGCTGGTGTTGAAATGGCAAAAGTTATGAAGGCAAGATCAGCATGTTATGCTTGATCTTTATGAAGAATTTAAGGTTGTGATTCATATGATGTGATCTACAGATGTGCCAGATATTGAAAAGATACTCTGTAAGTGTTTGTATACGGTCAAAACCACAAGATTGCTCTTAAGGTTTTCACAGTTACACCAAAATGGGCTAGCCGAAGATTTCTACAATCATAGGAAATAAATGTATTTAATTCAATCCATCAAACATTATTGCATAATGTATTTGTTGCATGTGTACCTGTTCCAAAAGATAAAATTACAACCAAGGACTACTACTACCTTCAGGATGGTCTTCACTGTCCAGGGTACTGTCCATGATTTTGCACAAAAGACAGCATCTGTAGCCTGAAACATAACAAAGATCATTATTAACAGTGAACCATGGGAAAATCTGTGGGTGTTACATAGTTGCAAGATGTGACACAAATTCAAGTTCCTCTCAACTTGTTCATTGCATCAGTTTTGGAAGCGTGTATTTATTACAAACTTTATAGGATTGAACACACTGATTATCAAAGAGTTTGTTTAAAGTCCAGTCTGCATAAAAAGCTCTAGCATTACCTCTAGCACAATATCTGTTAAAAAGACCTCAAACTATAATGGAAATTCATATTAAATTACAGAAAATTCATGTTTCCATTTCTATTCTTTTCTCTAAATGACAAAGTTGGTCTCTGTTAAAGTGGTTTCATCACTTTCAACATAAAATTAATGTGGCAAGTCTGGGTGACACTTTGTTCCCCTGCACAAAAAATCTGTTAGTACAACCAATTTTAGCAATGTGGGAGACGACATTTAATTAGAACTACAAATGAGACAAACGCTAAAATAGCCCTTAAAGAGGAAAATATCAATTTTATGAAAGACACGTGCCACAGGAAGAAATGGCCATCACATTACATAAATTCTTTATTTATGAGACAGATAATAAGATGGATTTCTTTTAATCTCTAATCTACTTATTATCTATAGAACAGAGTTCCATTACTGCCAACAACATATACATGGCACCAGGATCAACCTTTCAGAAATGCGGAAAAAGCAAATGATCTGGAATTCATTTAGCATCTTGGGCTGAATATTAACCTAGTGAAAAAAGATAAAACAAACAACTATAATTTTAATTTTACACCAAGGCAACAGCACTTGACCAGAAGTGTTGTTTATATGGAGCGCAGCAAAGCCTCATTGCATTCTGGCACCCACACATGAATAGTTCATCAATCTGCCAAGTCCAGGACCATGTTCTCTAGCAATGTCTTTATGTGGCCTCCTTGCGCACAGCCTTGGCCCATTTGGTTTTTGCTTCCTCCCTTAGTTTTCTTGTCCTTGTACCTTCCTTCCACATTTTTAACTCCTTAGACTTCACAAGCATATTTGCACATAATTCAACCTTCTAAACTCAGTTTTCTACATCTAAATTCCCCATAAAGATACTCAAAATTCTTGCAATTGTCTTCATATCTCCACAGATACCTACTGTAAAACTTCATTTTGAGCAGAAGAGAGAAGACGAAAAATAAAAATAAAAAAACAAAGGGCACTGAAAAAAAATATCATTTCATGAATAAGAAATCAAGCACTTTCTCTAAAGAACAAAAAACAAAAAAGAATAGCAAGAAATGAATAGCTTCGTATGAAAGCCCGGCTCAGCCTGTGCCAGATCAACTTTTAAGAGGAGTCTACCAATACTCAGAGCCCTCCCACCTCACTCTCCCACACCAGCCAACAAAATTCATGAGGTTTTAAGGAAAGAGTTTTCCTTTGGATTGAACACATGCAGAAACTCAAGTCTCAACCAAGCCTAAGGTTCACTACATAGTAGTTAAAAGTGCGCTGAAACACAAAGCACAGGTGTTGGGCTTTTTTTTAGTGAAGTGCAGAGCATATGAAGAAGCACAATTGAAGCGTGCTGAAGCATTAAAAAGCGCATAAAATGCAAAGCAGAATAAGCGACGCTTTTTTTTAATTGACAAGTGTGATCTAATTTTAATCGTTGGATCTTTATCAAGTGAATGTTTAATGGTGACACATGAGATGGTCTTTATTGCTTTACATAAGTGAGATGTGCTAAATTGCTTTTTAGGGTTAAAATCTTGAGACTTTGATCGAAGTTGGAAGTAATATATTTTATCTCTCACCAGTAAGTCTCTATCTTTTCCTCCTCGTTTACTTCTTCCTCTGTCCTCCGTCTTTCTTCTTCTACTCTGCCATTCTTTTGCTCCGTCCTCTTCCTATATCTCTCTTCTTCTTTTTTAATTTTCTCTGCCTACACGTCCTCTGTTCTTCTTCTCCTTTTGCTCCTTCTGATGCTACTTCTTTCTATAATCTACCATATCTTGTTATGTTCTTCTTCTCACTATATTTTGTTCTTATTTTTTTCCTTTTTTTTTCCTTTTTTTTTTCCTATTTGCTACTCATTTCAACAATAATCTGATTTGTCTCTATTGTTGGTTTTTTTTTTTCAATTTCTGCCTACACCTTGTTTGTTCTTGTTCTCCTTCTAATGCTTCTTTCTGTAGTATCTAGTCTCCTCTGTTGTTATCTTCTTCTTCTTTCTATGCTTTGTTCTTGGGGTTTTTTTTTTTCCTAGTTTTGTAAGTTCAACTATAATCTGATTTCTGCAATGTTAGTTAAAAAATTAAAAAAAAATAAACTTAGTAAATATGAAAGAGTTTATGAAATTTATATTAAAATTAACATGAATGTGTTGCTACTGAATATGAATTTCTTTTTGGTTTGTATTGTTCTCTAAATGAAATGTGATCATCAAGTACCTCCACTGCTTCTACTAAGAAAAATATAGGTTGGAAACATAGTTGTTTGGCTTTTCCCAATTCTCAATAGGTAATGCATTATGTTGCTTAGAAAAAATAACCAAAAGAGCAAATACACAGAATCCCTCATTATGATAACATAACTGATTATGATATTTATGAAGTTGAAGAAATTGAAGAGGGAAAGATAATTGATCTTAGTGTTAAATGTAAATGTGGTAAATCAAAATTATGACCAAATCAAGGGTCTCCAAGTTCACGCACTTCACAAACACTTAAGAAGATGAAATTAAGTTCAATAGGGATAGAATCTATGCATTTGTATTTTAAGACTAAGGGAGAAAAAGGAAAGAACAAAGATAATCAAGTCTCATTGGATGCATGTAAAAAAAGATTTTAGGGGAAGAGTAGTTCAAAACTTTGCTAGTGGACGTATGACGCAAACATCCCTTTCAATGTTATTAGATATGATAATTTGAAGTCTTTCCTTGATAGTGTTTGTCAATATGGTCTTAATTTGAAACTAATTTCGTATCATGAAGTTTAAGTTAGATGCTTTAAAGAGGAATTAGAACACACCAAGACATTGATGAAAAGCCATGAAGAACATTGGGCAAAATATAGATACAGTTTGATGGCTGATAGTCAAAGAGATAGAAATCAAAGAACTTTGATCAATTGCCCAAGAGACAGTATGTTTTATAATTCGTTAATACATCTAACTACTCAAAAAAAAGAGAAAGAATGTATGATTTACTTAAGAAGTACATTGAAAAAAATTAGATAAGAAAAAATTGTTAAAGTTATCACAGACAATGCATTCGAAAACAATTTTTCAGTCTAATTTTTTCAATGAACTTCTTAATTAAATCATCTTTTTCATGTTTTTGAGTAGTTAGAACCATCAATCGAATCATAAAACATGTTGTCTCTTGAGCAACTGATTAAGAAATTGATCAAAATTTTTTGCTTTCAATCCCTTTGACCATGAACTATCAAACTGTATCCATATTTTTCACAATCATCTTCATGGCCTTTCATCAATATCTTAGTGTGTTTTAATTTTTTTTCAAGTAAATAACTCGAACTTCATGATATGAAGGTGGTTTCAAATTAGAACCATACTGACAAACACTATGAAAGAAAAGCTTAAAACTGTCATATCTAACAGAATTGAAAGGAATGCCTGCGTCATACATGCACAAAGCAAAGTTTTGAACCACTCTTCCCCTCAATTCTTTTCTGCATGCATCCAATGAGATTTGATCGTTTTTATTCTTTCTTTTTTCTCTGATAGTATTAAAATACAAATGCATTAGCCCAATGCCTATTGAACTTAATTTCATTTTATTAAGTGTGTGATCTGCCTCAAGCTAAAAACCCTTAATTTGGTTCTAATTTTGATTTACCATCCCTATGTTTAACATTAAGATCAATTATCTCCCCTTCTTCAATCTCTTCAACTTCATCACCATCATAATTAGCTATGTCATCAAAATGAGGAATTCTATGCATTTCCCCTTCAGTTCTTTTTTTTGAGCAACATATTGCATAACCTATTCCTTTACTTCGTCTGGGCACTTTTGACAAGTAGCAACATTTATGTAACCCTCAATTAGATGTTGTTTGTGCCTACAGATCCCTCCCTTCGTTATTTTCGAACAATAATAGCATCACACTGAGGTGGTGTCCTTAGAATCAACAAAGGCCAAACAACTATACTCTCAGCCCGTATCTTTCTTAATAGAAGCAGTGGAGGTATCAGATGATGACATTTTATTTATAGTACATCACAAATGAAAAAGAAATTCATCTTTAACAACAACACATTCTCGTTAATTTAATGTAAGTCTCATCAACACATCTATATTTAATACTTTTAGTTTTTTTTTTCCTTTTTAACTAACATTATAAAAATCAAATTACAGTAGAATCAACAACAACTAAAAAAAAAGTAAGAATAGAGCATAGAAAGAAGAAGAAGATAATAACATATGAGCATAGATGTTACAGAAAGAACCAACAACATCAGAAGGAGAACAAGAACATATGAGATGCAGGCCTAAAAAAAAAACCAAGAACAAAGACAAATCAAATTACAGTTGAAGTTAGCAACAACTGGGAAAAAAAACAAGAATAAAGCATAGAAAGAAGAAGAAGATAACCAAAAAAAAAAAGAAAAAGATTACAGAAAGAAAGTGCAGCATCAAAAGGAGAAGAAGAACAGCGGACCTGGAGCGGAGAAAATTAAGAGAGAGAGAGAGAGAGAGCCATGAAGAGGACGGAGTAGAAGAATTATGGAGCAAAAGAAAAAAGATAGAGAAGAGCAAAGGAAGAGGACGAAGGGAGAAAGAGACTAATAGTAGCAAACATGAGATTACAAGTGAGAGAGGAACACAGAAGAACAGAGGAAGAGGAGAGAGAGAGAGACTTACCGGTGAGAGATAAAATATGCTGCTTCCAATTCGATCGATTGAGAGTCTCAAGATTTTAACCTTAAAAGGCAATCTAGTGCATCTCACCCACAGAAAGCAACAAAGACCACCACATGTTTCACCATTAAACATTCACTTAATAAGATCCAACGGTTAAAATTATATTAAACTAGTCAAATAAAAAAAATAACAAAACGTCGCTTATTCTCGCTTTGCACTTTTTACCGCTTCAGCGTGCTTCAATTGCACTTGCTTCACTCGAAAAAAGACCACCCTTCGTACTTTAAGTGCGCTTTAGCACGCTTTTAGCTACTATGGTTATAATATTGAAATAAGTTTTTTAATGACATGTTCAAGCCTTTTAGCAGCGAATTTATAATTCTAAGGCATTTTTAAGACTTTTGGTAGCATTTTTTGTTAAATGCCTATTAAAAATATACACACTTTTCCTAGAATTTCGGTGGGAGCGGCTGCCCCTGCTTTCCCTCAGTGGCTTCCCCACTGAATAGAATGGTGGTTATATATTACAGCATACAAGCTCAAAGCCTGTTAGAAAGCCAGCTACTATATTTGGGTCTAGAAATCGAAACGTTTGCTAACCAACTCACAAGATGTTTCCTGTATTATCTTGCCAAAGTCCAAACACTTGAAAGAAGAAACCTTAAACTACAAAAAGATACAGAAGATACTACTTGCTAACCACCTCCAGAAACTAGCCTTTGGCATCTGTAATGATTCAACTATGGACCTAAGATTCTTTCAGCTATTTCGAAGAGATTTAGTATAATATAAACTAATCACTGCTTCTATCAGGGTAACTAACCAACCTCTTACCCACAATTCACTAATAAAAAGAAACAAGCCCACTTCAATACACCAGCTTCTCCCAAATTAACTTGGCTTTGCAACAACAGCTATCCTATGTTTTTGGAACTAATAACAAGGCACCCTTTTCTTGCCATAAGAAAATATTCACAAATTTCTTACCTTGTTATTTTTTATCCTAAAATATATCACACAAGCCTTAGAAAAAAAGGAATTCCAAAAGATTACATAGAATACAAGCACTCATCTATTTATGTATGATGAGGCTCAGAATACAAGTGTTTATGTACCTTTCGAATTCTCGAAAGCCAATCAGTCTTGGCATCACTGGATTGCTCTTGCTCCAACTCCTCCTGCCGCAGCCAATCCTCCAAAAACTCTGCCTCGGATATCTCGGAACGCAGCTCTTTCTCCTCCTCCTCCTGCCTAAAGCACGAAAACCTCCATCTCTACATCACAAACCACAAAAGTTAATAAACCCCAAATGCAACAAACTCATAAAATCTGAGAAACGCATTATTCACGTACGAGTTTGGAGGGTCTAGAAAGAGGTTCGAAGATGCGAGAAGTACGGCAAAAAGAGAAGCAGGTTCTGGGGAAGTCTCTTAAAACTCTAACCCTAGAAATCGAAGGAGAGAGGAATTTAGAGGAGGGACGGTGGAAGGAGAGAGTGTGACAGCAGCTTAGGGAGCTCGACATGGTGCGTCGAGCGGAGATCCGAAAATCCTAGGTGGATACTGCATCGACGGAAATGAGGAGAAACTTAGGTCTCTGCATCAGAGGCCTGAATTAATGGACTTGCAATGAACCCTAATTTTGGAGAGGTCACATAGAAGTCCGACGAAAGAACGGTGGAGTTCGAGAGGATTTTAGGGGGGTGATGATGTGTTAGTGTGATGACTCTGTATGACGAGCCCAAGCTGAGTTCAATCCCGTGTTACAATCCAATACCGCCACGTTCGCACGACGTCGTTTTGCGTCCTTTGCACTCGCATATTTCAAACGCCAATACATTCTCTCTCGTCGATTTTCCCAAACCATTAACTCAAGAAATTTGATTTCTTTATATAAATTACTCAAATTAAATTGAATTTATATTTGAAGAGAAAAATTAAATAGTAATGATTATATATACTTTAGTAACTTATATGTTGGTTATTCTCTTGGAATAAAATTTATTCACATGCTTTTTATTAAACCGGTATTTTATAAATTATTATTATCCAAAAAAATTAAATTTAATTAGTTATAGTTGATTTTTTCAGATTCTTATGTCAATGGGGGGTGATTATGCTTCATGCCTGATATATATTTTGAATTTATTGTTGCCTTTCTATATGGGTATTGCAAAATTATATTAATGCATGTTTCAAACATTTTACCCAAAATATATATCTTTTTTTTTTTTGGTGGAAACCCAAAATATATATATCTAATATTCCACAGCTTCACCACTTTTCACTTTTCATGCAAATATTAATAGTTTCTTCATTAAATGGGATGGATATATATAATTTACATATATATGTTTTTTTAAAAAGGACAGAATAAATAGACCAAGTGAATAATTTATCATACATTTTATAAATTAAGGTATAAATTTTATTTAGTACTTTAAGGTACAAATTTGAATTCTGGTTGTGAAACTTGATACTCGAATATCTAGTACAAATCTTTTGGGAAAGGCCTACTACCGTGCTATTGGGAAAGGCCTCTGGGTCTTTTTTGTTTGGTAGTAATTGAGACTATATCGATCTCATTCATTGAAAAAAAAAGCTTGATAAAATATATATATATATATATATATATATATATATATAATTTTCAGAAATGTTATATCTACTTGATTTGAATTATATAAGAAAAGTTAACATTCACATAATGCCAGCAATATTTGATGTTTTAATTTAATATATTTTTTCTTAAAGTGTGAATAACAAGAAAACCATGAATATGGATTAATATGTATAATATGAAATAATCAATATGACAAGTTCTTAAAGATATTATTGATTTTTGTTTAATAGCTATGGAGACGATATTAATTTTGATTTATATTATTTCTTGAGATGTTAAATTATAATTGATCTGAAATATACGGATTAATATTTACATAGTGTATAATAGGACTAAATTTTAATCATATATGATTTAGTATAATTTTATAAACATATAAATAACAAGAAAACTATTAACACAGCATTATATATACATAGGTGTTTGCTGACCAAGTAGCATCTTCATTTTTACTCTTTAGGAGAAAAATACGAAAATATTCTTAAATTTAGGGTTGAATGAATAAAAAAAAAAATCCTAAACTTCTAAAAAACATAAATATCTTTTCTCGTCAATGAAAACGTGCGACGCTAACCCTTTTCTTTAGATCCGCTAAAGTCAGAAAAATATATTAATATATTTATTTTTTTATTTTAAAAAATTAAGTGAGCAGAAGAAGAAAAAAGAAAGAACTCTCTCCCTCTTCTCTCTCTCTCTCTCTCTCTCTCTCTCTCTCTCTCCTCTTCTTCCTTTGACAACTGGGCACACTCTCTCCCCCACGCTCTATCCCTCTCTATATCTCTCGTGCAAGGCTCTGCAGAAATGATGTTTCTGTGGAAAGGATGTTTGCAGGGCTGCTGGTGATTGGTGCGCAAACTTTGGTCCATTCCTTCTGGATGAGGCTATCAATTGTAGTCAAAGTTCTTCAGCGGTAATGTGAAAATTCTGAAATTTGTTGATCAAGTTATCCAGGATTTAACCATTCTTCTATGTGTTTGAGTGCTACGATTCATGTTTTAGTGAGGAGAAGACGAAAATCGGATGCCTAATTTTTGATTCTTTGTATGGTGAGGACGAGCGGTTCTTCTAAGGTTGAGATCGTCGATTCATTGATTCGGTCGAGTTCTGGTTGGGGTTTTTGATCTTTTGCTTAGGGCTTATGTGCAGGCTACAAAAGTAAGGAAGTTGCGAAAGCATTTCAAGTGTTGAAGCAAAGGAATATCTGTCCCAGCGTCAATGCTTGTATTCAATTTCCAATCTGACCCTTATATAAGGTTCCCCCTTTCTTTCTCTTGTTGTCCCATGCCAAAGAGAAAGTTCTCACCTTTGTCCCTCTCTCTTCCTCGCTCTTTCTGGTCACTGCAAAACAGGCAGTTCTCATCTTTGTGATTCTATGGCTTTTGGGTGACGAGCGTCGATGATCGACTTTGAGGCAACCAACTGCAGCATAATATTGACCTTGAGCACGCAAAAACTCGCACTCTATTTTCTTTTTCAGATAAAAAGCAAGGGAAAACAGCTATTAGAGATTCAATTTCCCGCCTTGGCCTCTCAAATCTGAAGTTCAATTAGGAGACTGAAACACCATGAAGAAGTGATTTGATCAGTTTCATTGAAGAGAATGTTAAAGATTTTGTGTTAACTTTTATTAGGTCTATGTTTCATTAAAAGGATCTTGGGCAATTTTATTATAAAATTCCATATGGCTATCTAAACATAATTGTATTTCAGAAAATATAGATGGGATTAATAAAGATGTTTATGAATTTGATCTATTACTCTCAATTTCTCAACAAATCATAATACTCCAACAATTGTACCGAAGATCAATCTTGCGTTGCTGAGAGAGAGAGAGAGAATGGGGTCTAGGTCTAGTTTGATCAAAGACAAATCTTGATAGAGACCAAACGTAGACACAGAAAAACTTGGAGAGAAAGAGGGAGAAAGAGAAAAGAAAAAAAAAAAAAAAGTACTCTAATAAAATGAAATGGTTATTTTTCAACCATTGATGACATTTTAACTAACATTTGAATGTTTTGAAGCATTGTCGATTCATGGAAGTTGCTAAGTGTTACCAAAATATAAATATGAGAGTGCAAAATGATGCACAATGCTAATAGGAATAAATATCAGAGTACAATTTACAATTTCTCTCTCTCTCTCTCTCTCTCTCTCCACACGCGCGCATTCATATTAACAAGATAAAATAATTTAGTTATTTACTTTAATATCATAATATATATGTTTACAAAAATTCAAACATTAAATTTTCAACAAAATAACTATGTAAGAACTTTTTATCATTTGAATGTTTTTACAATAATATAAAATATCATAATATATGACTAAGATTAGAGTCGTAAATTTGTAACTGTTGGATTTAATCGCACATGCGGAAGCGTGAATTAAATAGATCGGAATTTTCGGGATAAATACCTCGATAGGGCAGTCTCCAAAATCCATCGTGTCGCGATGTCCCTCGAACGGATCGCACGGTCGGATGGTGATCACGAGGTTAGTCGAATCACCACCACAGCATCACAACGCCGCAATCCTCATGTCTGGTGAATCGTCTGACGATGGGAGATTTTCCTACGCGAAAATCTCCATCCCTCTCTCTATTCTCTCTCTAGAGAATATGTGAAACCCTAGCCTCCATAGTTGCCTCCCATGGCTTCTCTCCACACACAAGGTTACTGTTCACGTGGGGCAAGGGAGAAAAGAAGACACTCATTCACATGGTATCTTTTTGGCTCATTTAGGTTTAATTGGGGAGTTACCCATTTGGTGGTTGATTAAGTGGTAATTAAGGATGGGAGTTACCCCATTCCTTAATTACCCAAATGCCCATAATGGGCATATTCCTACATCTCCCACTTGCACATGAGGGCATTTCACTTTCGTCAATCACAAGATCGCAACTCATGCGATCTCTCACATCACCCTACTGGACTTTCATACTGGATTGGGCGTCGTGCGACCGGCGAGTACACCTGCAAGCAAAGACTTCTCGATACACCTGTTAGGATGATCGAGTAGTCACTGTTAGTATAAAAATAACTCGCTATACCCCAAACTCAATGCATTTACATCCATCGAGCCACTTTCCTCATCGAAAGTGATCCCCAATCAATTTGCTCGACTATGTATTCATTATTATGTTTGAATCCCAACATGGATTAACACAATAGATCGACCTATGAATACATAACAATGATGTAATGACTATTGGTCTTCCTTTTCCCAAACTCGAATCTATCGGTCTCAATTCAGCTGCTTTCCTAGACCTGCCCCTTAGACCTCAATTTATCTTCCGGGCCATAGGTAAACAGACTAAAGTAGCAACACTAAACCAAAACTTTTAGAGACAGCCGAAAGTAATAAGGGCATAAGAGATCCCACCCAATGGATCTCAGGTCTCACACAGTGGGAACGGGGATCAAGATCAAACTATCGTCTCAAATAATAGCTCCCACTATCCCATGGTCGTCTCATCACACGTGGTATGAAACACGTGCCACAGTGTTATTCCCCCATCTCTCAAAGGGCATATGTCAGATTTCTCTAACACTGTACAGGTACGGGACTCAGTCTACACATAAGACTTTACCCAGAGATCTCAGAGAGAGCATCTCAGAGACAATATCACAAATCGCAGGTGATATCTGAGATCTCATACCTGGCTGCTTACAGGCAACATGGATGTGGGTATTTCCATGTCGGTCATATCGCATATGACCTCATCCTGAACACATATCAGGGCGACTTATGTTCTAGTAGGGCTACTCTCAAAGCCTCTTACGACTAGAATCCGTCTCATCTCCGCTCACTCAGAGTCGGAGGTGGTCACTCGTGTGAGAGAGTCGACCATGCCTGCCTGACACATCTTTTATCACAAAATCACAATATATGACAACAAATGATGCATAAAATAAATATGTGACTCAATAATGCATACATGTCATATATTAAAATAAGCATCTAAAAATGTTAAAGTACACTAAACCCAATAATTCCTTATCTCACAAAGGAATCTCTCACAATGGGTTTTCTGAAGAGATCAGCTCTCATGCTGTATGTCAAGGTGTACTTAGATGTCACAATACCCTTCTCGGTAATTTCTCTCACAGTGGTCTTCGGTATTAATGTGGCTTTACTATTACACTTAGGGTCTCATTTGATGACAGTGTCGGTCTGATTATCACAATAATCATCACTGACCTCCCACTATCTGTCACAACCTCTAAGTCTTCCAGAAAATTTCTGAAGCCAACTATTCTCATGAACTGCAATTGAGCACACTACAAACTCAATCTCTATCGTAAATAGAGATATACAGGTTCTCTTCTTACTACTCTAAGAAGATAAAACCTTTTGCGTTTATTCAGATCACTACTCCCAGTCAGTATCTGAATCTCAACCACAAAACGCAAATCACCTCATCCGTAACACATGGAGAGCTCTGTAGTTCAAATGAGATATTTCGGAATCCTTTTTCACTGCTCTACAGTGATCCCTTTCAGGATTCTATTAATACCTACTCACCAGATCGACTGCTAAATAAACGTCTGGTCATGTATGCCTCATCGCATACATCAAATTGTATATCACACGTGTATACCTCATCGCACACACTAGAAATGTATTTTGCACTGGAATAAGGGATTCTGCTCATCTCCCTTATTTCTTTATAAATTCTAGGGCATGTGTCAAGATTCAGGTCTTTTTATCTTTAGCGATTAGAGTATCTTTTAGGTTGTGTTCGTTATTCTCGAAATGCTTAAGAATCTACCTGATGTAAAACTCTTGTTAAAGAGTCAACACCATTCTCAAGCGATCCCTATGGATCCAAAATCTGAGAATGAACTAAAACCTCACAACCATGTTACAATGGTCATTGGATACTCTCTGTTATTCCCAGCCAACAGAATGTCACCTACATATGCGAACATGCTCATAAAGGAGTCATCGGGACGTATCAGATATATGCAATGATCCTACTCGATCATTACAAAACCATAAGATATCACCTTCTCGTGAAATCTCAAGCGCCGCTGTCTAGATGATGGCTTAAGGTCGTATTTTGATTTCTAAAATCAATAGACCTTATCCACCTGATCTACTAGAACGAACCCAAAGGGATGCTCCATGTAGATCGCCTCATCTAGACTTCCACTACGAAAGCAGTCTTTACGTCCTTGTGATGTGACTCTAGATACATGTTCATGACAATCGCTGAAAGATAAACGGATTGAGATAAATTGGACTATGACTCCTCGATAGTCCACCCCTCAGTCTAAGTGTAACCCTTGGTTACTAGACGGGTTCTGTATCTCTTCATCAATCCGTTAACCTTTATCTTGACTTTGAGAACCTACTTGTTCCCAATAGTCCTTCCGCCCTTAGGCTAATCAACTAGATCCCAGACCCCGTTGATTCTCATCAATTCTTTCTTTTCATTTATGGCCTTCAATAAACGGTATTTTGCATCCTCTCGAGAGCCTCTCGGACCGTTTTAGATTTCTCATCATCCTCTAGAGTCGCAATGAGGGTCTCACCCTCAATCGAGAAAACAACGTTTAAATACGCATTCTCGACACTCTTAGGAGGAGAGAAAAATCTTTACCTCTTGATGGATCGCTCCCACTGAGATCAAGATCCGTAGTGGATTCTTGTATCCCGCCGCTGGCTCCCCGAGCCACTAGGCTAATCCATCGCATAAAGGGTAAGGTCCTAATTGATTTCACCTCTCTTAGGGAAATCATTCTCAAGAAATATAGTATTACGAGACTCAGTCTCGATTATAGTGCCGTTCGTGTTCGCCTAGGAACATATATTTTCTCGCGGGTCTAACTCACCGTGTGAATGCGAGAAATCGTGGCACAACCCCATAATCTCAAGTGGCTAAGGTCAGGCTGCCTCCCTCTCCAAAGCTCAAATGGGGAACTGACTAATAGTCAGTAGACTCGTAATACTCTTATCGAAACAGAGCCCCATGTGTAGTTTAGACGAATACTTGCGTTCTCGTTCGGTTCCAAGAGTCTAATTGACTCTCAATCTCGCTTATGAACCTCCTGAAGCAGTTTAATGCCTCAGACTGATGCGAGATCAGATAGATGAACCGAAACGCACGTAAGCATCTATAAGCATCATTTTTTACACAACTCCATTTCCGGCTCTCATGCTCATGAGACCATAATAAAAAGAAGGAAAACACAATAGTTAACTGCAATGGAGTCCCAGCTCTCATTGCATCGCCAAATGGTTTTCTCGTCATTTTGCTAACTAGGCAAAACTCACATACGGGTAACTCGAATCTGGTCAGCGGGTCCAACAAACCTCTCGCTACTAACCGATTCATCATCTCTTACCTCATGTGTCTAAGTCTATTAACGACAAGAAACCATTAGAAGGAGTAGCACCCAGTGCATACATTCCATCATGGATTAAAACCAGAATAATTCAGAAAATTGTCGTATTAAAAACAATGGAATAATTTCACGCATATCGTAGTCAATTTTAGACAAGGTACAAATTTGTAGATCCGTCAAATACCTACAATATTGAGGACGTCATAGCAAGTGTCGTTCCCTCTGACAACGACGAATGCTCTGTCCTTAATGTAAATCCTCCAAACTTAAGGATTCACTTGACGGATTACGCACTCCTATCTCGAGTTACGTGGTCGGTTGCTCATGATTTCAAAGAAGAGAAATCAGCGAGTATTATAGTGAATGAGAAAAATCTCACACCACGTAAAGAAGAAGAATATTTATTTCTACTCGTCACACTCACGAGCGAAATGACCAAATCTACCTCAAACGTAGCAATTTCTTTGGTCTAAACAAATTCCTTCTTCTTGCGTTCTTGTACCTCGTTGTCGGTTTTGTCGGATGATTTTTTTATTACCTAGATCTCGAGTCTCGTTCGCTAGGCTTAGCGCCGGAGAAGTCCTTACTTGACTCCTCTGAATAAGCATGACTCGAGTGTGGCCTACTCGCCTCTAGGTGCTCCTCATCGAGCTCACAATATGTACTCACGTCAACGAAAGCACGAATACTTTCGTCAAATGTGAGATAGGATTTCACGGTTTCCCATGAATCAGGTAAAAACTGGATCACATCCAGAACCTAAATTCCATCCGAAATTTACTCGTCCATATATATTAACTCGGTGATCATACTCGACATTTGCTTCATTGTATGATTAACCCTTTTCTTCTGCGTCCTCACATAGGAGCCGAAGAAAGCAACACTATGCTCTTATGGGACGAGTCGAACCGACATGTTCATAGAATATGACTCGAAAAACGAGATTAAGTTATCGTGTATGCCACTGTAAGCATTGCCCTAACTTGACAAATCTTTTATCCCATACACGATAGATCTCTTTATCTCGTATATTCTGAGGCGCGGTACCCACCCTGGGGCCCATCATCTCTTGCCTCAGATTCCCGTTAGATTTTTGTCTCTCGAGAATAAACCGAATCTACTGATAAAATCGCGCAGATCATATCATTCAGTTTACTCTCCTTGCAAAAATTTACAAAAAATTTAATACGACAGTTCTCAACGCATTAAGAGAGACATATGTGACTTGGAGATACTTATTATCACATTTTTGTACGCCCTACGAATCATCAAGACCAAAATGACTTGAGTACGACCCCAAAGCGAGCGCATGAGTCAACGGACACCATACACCACAACTTGGAATCGCATCTTACCATTTGGATTGTGATTCGACGCACAAAAACCCACAAAAAGTCACATTTATGGATATAGGACCCCCAAAAAATTGAAAAAATTCAATTTTGAGCGTTCTTACGCGCCACCCGGGGCCCACACGCGCCGCCGCGCGCCTCCACGCGCCGGCGGTGAGGCTCCACGCGCCGGCGGTGAGTGTCCACGCGCTGCCACGCGCTGGCAGCAGTCTGGCTCACGCGCCAGACGCGCGGCGCGGCTCAGACGCGCTGCCACGCGCCAGGGCCGGCTCGGCTCACGCGCGCCCAGTCGAGGCACGCGGCTCACGCGCTGTCACGCGCTGAGCCGCGTTGAGCCGGGTTTTGACCGGGTTGGTCAACGGGTCAGGGTTGACCCGTTGACCCGGTCAACGGTCCGACCCTACCCCGGTCGAGTCGGTGGCGGGTCGGTCCGGGTCAGGGTCCGACCCGGCCGCTGCCCCCCCAGCCTGTTCACGTGCCTGTGTGGCGCGTGTACTACACGCGCCAGTCAGACGCGTCTTCTGGCGCGTGTGTGTCACGCGCCCGCGGGTCTGGGTCGGGTCTTCTTCGCCCGACGGGTCCTGCAACGGGTTTTTCGACCCGTTTTCTGGAAAACACCAATCCGGCTGTTTTTTCTTGCATTTTTCGACTGGAAAAAAATTTGTGGGCATCCTCCAAACATCCTACACTCGATTTTTGGAGGATTCAAGCCCAAAAATGGTGGGATTCAACCACCCCAGTCGCGGCCCTCTGCGGCCATTCGGAAATCCCAGTTTCCGGCATCCAAAACACACAATAAAATTTATAAAACCGTAGATCTAGATGCAAGGAACTCATTTATATCATTTTCATGCATCGATCCGCCCTCTAAAGCCACAGATCTAAGGATTTTATGTCCGTACGGTCGCAAACTTCGACCGGACTTTTCATGGCCCAAACATGCTCGGAAAATTAAACAAAAATTAGTTTTGTAATCCTTGGGCCATGGGTATTCCTACGGTGTTCTCGGATTCACGAAACTCATCCGTGATCCGGACCCCAAAATTTTAAACCCCAAAAAATAATTCCGAAAATTATTTTAAATTAAAGCCAACCCGCTCTGATACCAATGTTGGATTTAATCGCACATGCGGAAGCGTGAATTAAATAGATCGGAATTTTCGGGATAAATACCTCGATAGGGCAGTCTCCAAAATCCACCGTGTCGCGATGTCCCTCGAACGGATCGCACGGTCGGATGGTGATCACGAGGTTAGTCGAATCACCACCACAGCATCACAACGCCGCAATCCTCATGTCTGGTGAATCGTCTGACGATGGGAGATTTTCCTACGCGAAAATCTCCATCCCTCTCTCTATTCTCTCTCTAGAGAATATGTGAAACCCTAGCCTCCATAGTTGCCTCCCATGGCTTCTCTCCACACACAAGGTTACTGTTCACGTGGGGCAAGGGAGAAAAGAAGACACTCATTCACATGGTATCTTTTTGGCTCATTTAGGTTTAATTGGGGAGTTACCCATTTGGTGGTTGATTAAGTGGTAATTAAGGATGGGAGTTACCCCATTCCTTAATTACCCAAATGCCCATAATGGGCATATTCCTACAGTAACAATACAACAAAATGATAAATTTATTAAAAACAAGTAGTAGAGAGACCGCTGATTGCATGTAAACCCACGAAGAGGGGATAGATGTGAGACATTTTTCCTGGAAAAAAGAAAAGGTAGAGAAGGAAAGTGGGGAAGGCTAAAAACGAATATTATTTTTTCAATAAGGACGTTTACTTTATCTAAGGACTTTTAATGTTAATAAAGAATCCCATATGAGATTTATTCAGACAAGTTAAGATGTGCTGTCTTTCCAAACCATTTGATTTCAGATTTACTCTTTTTTATTACCTCAAAATTTTTCAATCTCTTAATTAGGCCTATTGGTTTAAACTCAAATTTTAATATAAATAAATACATATTTATATATTATTTATTATTCTTTTATATTAAAAATTTGACAAATCCATCGATTGTAATTTTAATTTTGAATTTGAAGCCAAATTCAGTTCAAAATCGAGCTTCAATCGTTTATTAAGATTACACGTGTCGAATATAAATTTAAACTTGTTCATTTAAACCAAAATTCGAATTAGAAATGTAAATTCAATTTGAATTCCGTCCTAAAGTTTCGAGTTTTATAATTAATCAATTTTGAGATTTTCAATACTTGAGTCAAAATTTAAGCAATTCAAAAATTTTTTTCAAGACATAAATATATCAAATAACTTATTTCAAATGATGTACCTCTAAAATTTAGTTTTTCTCTTTTTAAAATTAAATTTACATTAATTTTCTCTTTTTAAGCAAGTGATTTTAATTCTCATTTTCTTTTCTTAAACACATGAATTTTAAGTTTTATCTCTCAAAAAAATCAAAATTAGTTTTTTTCTCTAAAAATAAACATATTAATTTTCTCTATCTAAAAAATCAATTTAATTTATATTTTATCTCTAGAAATTTATTGATTTTGAGTTTTTCCTCTCTACGAAAAAAATTAAAAATAATTTTTTTCTCTAAAATACATTAATTTGACTTAATTTTTACACTCAAAAAATTAAATTAATTCTCATCTTCTCTTTAAACACATTAATTTTAAGTTTTTTCTTAAAAAATATTATCTTTTTATAAAATTAAACTTATTAATTTTCTCTTTTTTTAAAAAAATAAATTTAATTTATATTTTCTTTGTTTACGTACAATGATTTTAAGTTTTATCTTTTTAAATTTAAAAATTAATTTTTTCTCTAAAAAAAATTAAATTATTTTAAATTTTGTCTATCTAAATTTAATAACTTTTAATTTTTCTCTCTAAAGATAAATATAATTGATATTTTCTCGAAAGCTATATTAAGTTCAAAATTTTATTTGTTTTTCTCTTGTATTACCCTACATACATCACGCTAACATTTATCACTAGTTACCCAATAAAAATTTAAGAGAGGTAAAACTTAAAAGTATGGATATCAAATATTTTAACATTTTAAAGGAGGGGGTAAATTTTCACCCCTTTTCTCCTCCTATCAGATATGACTTTAAGGATTGCTTATAAAAATTAAAAAAAAAAAATACTCTTGAAAAATAAAAAGTTTATTGACGTAATTTTTCTAAGTTTCTTCTCCCGGTTTCTATGGTTCGAGAAATGCTATGCAATTGAATTGAAGATATGATTACAAATGCATTCCATATATCTATAAATATTTTAAAAAAATATATATTACAATGAATTAATAATGATGCTAAAATTGAAACAAAATTACTGTGGTTAATATCTTTATTTTACTTTTGTTTTGAGAAATATAGAAAAAGAATGACAAAAATGCGTGGAGTTATTACTTACAGGTTTTCAAGCTCGAAATTTTAATTAATCTTTTGTGTGGTGTGTCCTGCTGATTGGAAGCCCCTTTTGAAGATCAAACCCTACCCCCTATGGTCCAGTTTCCTGGCTAGATGCTTTGCCCCAATCTGGCAGAAATTTTCTATGGATCTTATTTTAGTTTGAGATCTTCACCCACACACTCTCCGCTTCAAAACCCACCTAACAAGTTACAACTTCTCACCAAATAGTCACGGCCTTTTTCCCCGATCTAATAATTTCAGATTCAAATTTCTATGTAATAAAAAAAAATTACAACTTCTTATTAACTATTTTAGAAGATTTAAATTCATTTATATGTTTTGTTTTGTATATTTATTTAATACGCATCATTAATAAATTACGGTGTTTCTAATTCACATTAAAACTGAAATATAGTGAATGACTTTCTCATTATTATACAAAAGTAAACTAAAATAATTAAAACATTAATTTTTTTTAAGTGATTATGTTTCTCTCATAAATATCTATTATTATTATTATAGGAGGCATACCACATCGCCCGATTATGAGCTAGCGGTTGGAGAAACCTTTCCAGCGAAGAATTATGGCACAGATTCACAGAGGGAGAGAGATCAATTTAAAATTGTTAATTATACTAAAACAATAAAATCTTTTTACTTAACACCGGTGACTGTGGGCCCCATTTCCACATTCACACATGTAACGTTATTGTTATTATTATTTTAACTTTTCCACCACATACATCTCTCTCTCTCTCTCTCTCTCTCTAAAATTGATATATTTAAAATTTTCAATATCTAAAAGTAAGAAAACAATGAACAAATTTGAAGATAAAACCCAAAATTGAAACTTGGTTGATTGTACCGGAAATGACGCAAAAAAAGTTACTTTTCAAAAAACATCACTAAACAGTACACTCTCGGAGCAATTGAGAAGTTGATGACTTTCAAATTGTCATAAGGAATTTTCAATAATTTGAAAAATTATTAAGACAATTAGGAGACAAATTTGTAGGGTTATTTACCATAATTTTGTTATTTTTAATTAAAATTATTTAAGTATTGTTTTTTTTTATTCTCAAATTATTGATTTCACACTTGAGATTATAAAATCATTGAGCTAACCTCACCATTTTTTTTAAAATAAAATGATTATTTCGTGTGAAACTAAAATTGCACTCCGAGAGTGTGAAATTGTGAATCCATGTGAAATTTTCTTCCTGCACTCTTTCTTCCTTTTTTTTCCCAACTCTCTTTCTCTATCTCTCTCTCTTTCTCATAGTTTGAGTTTTAGAGACAATCAAAAAAGGGTAAAAAAGAACAGAATGTCCGGTTCTTAGAGCTCAAAAGCTAAGGAGAAAATAAAAATGGAAGAGAATTAGTTGCATAGAGGGAGAGAAATGGGGTTTAGAGAGAAAAAAGCAAAGGTGTTCAAAGGGAGAAAATAGAGGTCGTTTTTGTTTGTCTCTCTTCAAAATGACAATTAAAATAATGACAATAATAATAAGAAATGGGAATTAAAGATGAAAAGCTTTGGAGTTCACCACCACTACCCCCACAACCCATGAACCAACAATAACGGGACCAATTTCATTTTTGTAGGGAATCAACCGAAGAGAGAGAGAGAGATTTTTAGGGGAAGGAGTTAGAAATTGCATTTGCTGATATATTTGGGTGGTTACAACTGTAAATAAATTGTGCGTCGAAATTGTGGGTTTCAAGTGCACTAAATTCATAGTCAGAGGGTATGAATTCTTTTTAAAAAAAAAAAAAAAAAACTAAAACGTGATTTCGTATTTTAAGAATATAAAATTAACAATTTGAAAAAAAAAATAATGATATTTAAATAAATTTAATTAAAAAATAGTACTTTTGTAAATAATCCCAAATTTGTATATATTAGAATTTTATATTTGGGTACAGTGTATGAAAGAAATTATTACCTTGTTCAAGCGGTCGTAGTATGGGTTTAGGTTTATCAAAAGTTCAATCATGACCGTTGCTCCACCTCCACCTCCACCTCCACCTCCACCTCCACCTCCTCCTGCTGTTATTATTATTACTCTTGTTATGTCCAATCAAAAGGCGGAGGAGAAAGCGATCGTAGATTTTGAAGGGTCGTCAAAGGGAAATCGGACCGTTAGGCAAAGGAAAAAAGTGGGAGAGAGAGAGAGAGTGACAGGCCTTTAGGCCGCAATATGCTTAAATCAGGGAGGGACCACTTCTGAGTTGTTTACATTTCCTCACCTGCAACCACAAGCAGTTAATTTTAAGAATATCCCTCACCCCCGCGAGAATATACCAAACCAAACGATCTCTAAAATATCTTCTTTACAACAAAAATTTGATTTTTCCTAATCGCAGGAATTTCTTGAAGAAGTACTCTAGAAAAAAAATTTATTTATTTTTACAAAAAGAACTCGGCCAAAGTTTTCTTAAAGTTTATCATTTTTGATATTTCACACACCAAAAATAAATGTTAATAATATCAAATTATAAAAACCTATACCTTTAAAAAAAAATACCTATTTTCGTATTCAAAAAAAAACTTTTAATAAAAGAATTTTTAATAAATTACAAGAAAAATAATAAAAAGATTTTTATATATTTTAATCTTTTTTAAAAACTTTATTTAAATAGGATTACTTATAAATGTGCTATTTAAATGTGATTGTACTGGTTATGACTAACACTATTATTGATAATAGAGAAATTTTGTTGCCGGTGTATCAAGCATTGAATTTGACCTTATGATGAAAATTTCATTTTCTTTTAGACATTAAAAGAGGGTCTTGTAGATTGTTACAAAAAATTTGGCAATTTCTACTTAATCCACTTTTTTTTTTTTAATTTTTTAAAATTTTCAAAATGTTTTTTTTTTTGTTACATATAGGTCACAAAAAGAGAAATAAAAGATATTGATTTATTCATCTTGCCATTTCAAAATCAACTTTACTATAAAAGGGTATTGATATATTTTATTTCCACTATCTATGTTTTATTCTAGTTTCTTTTTTTAAAATTATGTTGCAATATAGTATACTTATTAAAACTTTAATTACCTTATAAATTTAAAATGAAAAAAAGGGAAAGGTAATAAGTAGTATAATTCCTGTTTTCATAATTCTAGCACATTTTCTCTCTCTCATGGACCTTCTTTCTAATTTTCCTTTTTTTTGCCTAGCCATATCTTTGCTAAAGGAAAGAAACAAGAATATAAGTTTAAGTCAATTAAATCCTTTCATGAATTATAAAGAAATAAAAAATATAAGGTAAGTAATTAATTCACTCTCATTCAAATGCCTAAAACAACCCAAACTGATTTCTTTTAAAAATGGATAAATTGATGAATTTTCAAATACAATTTCTTGTTACCATGGAAAGAGTCAAATTATAATTATTGTTTTTAATAAGTAGATTTTATTGCCCCATCACTATAATATTAAATTAATAGTAAAAACAGGTAGTGCTCGAAGAATAAAAGGAAAAAGACAGTTGTTTTCTCCTCCTCCTCTTCCTTCTTCTCCTTCTTATTATTATTTTTTACTAAATCTGATGTATGGGTGATTATGAAAGAAGAAATGTGGGATCAATAACTCATGAATATAATTGTCAGATGTTAATTTTTTATAATTAATGTTTTGAATATAAATTTTATAAATAAAAAAATAAATTTTAAGAGAGTTAATATTTAATGGAGGTTATAGTATTGATCAAATTAATTGAAGTAAATTCGAATATCGGCGGCGGGTAACACTTAGAAAAAAAAATGAAGGAACGTACATTGGCATGTAGTGTTTTGAGCTGGTTTTTGCAAGGGCTATAAGTGGAGGGTGAGGGTCGCTTGTCACTGCCTAGCTGCCCAAGCCAACCCCCGCCCCCCCCCCCTCCCCCCCGGGGCCTTGACAAGCTGTCCACTACCCTTTCCAACCCACGTTCACACATGGCCTCTACCCCCCATGGATCTCTTTCTACTTATTCCTCCTATCACGCGCCTCACGCCCACGCTGTTTCCCTTGTAACAATAACAAAATCGGTTCTTCAATCTTCTGAATAAATTTACTTTGTCTATATCCAAAAAATAATTTGAGAAGAGTACCTTGAGCGTATTTGTATTCCATTTAAGATATTTTAAATTATTTATAAATTAAAAATTTAAGCAGGCAAATAATATTATAATTTCAAATTATATATTAATTTTTAAGAAAAATTCTATACCGTTTATATATCGTTTTGTTTTTATTTTTATCTAAATAATGGTTTCAGTATTATAATATTTTTTATTGTATAATTAAAAAATTAAGAGAAAATAAATTTTATTTATCAATACATCTCAAAAGTTACCGCTACTGAGGAGTATTTTCATAACCAATTAAAATATGAAGATTGAATTTGTGATTTTAGGAATTGTAAGTGGAACATGTATTTTGAAAACATGATGTCATCAACTTGGTAACAAATTGAAGTTATCCCCGTTTGCACCTCTCTTGGCCATGATTTCGTACAGAGTGTTCATCAATGCATGAAATGAACGAACCTATAAGACGACAGGACCATCCAAATGATCTCCCAGGAAGCTTCCTCCCACAATCAATCTAACAATCAAGAGAGGACCCCCGCTCTTTAGCAAAATAATCGTCAAGTTGATCATCAGCAGGACAATCTTCGTCTTCAATACTCATTTTCATTTCAAACGTTTCAATGTACCACAAGTTCTCTCTCTCTCTCTCTCAAAGTTACTTTTATCTACCGGATCAAATATAAAAGGTCTCCTATGCTTTCACTTTTAGTTGTCGTACTTGCTTTAATTTCGTGGGATTGCAACAATGGTTTTGGTCATTAGAACCGTGATAAGTTTATCGTTTAAAAGTAAAGACGATCATTCGATTATATTTGATTATATAAGAACAATTTCATAATAGATTTCAATATCTTTGTATAAATTAAGAATTCCAATCAATTTACGAAAATTATTGATCTAATATAATAATTTGAGTTTATACATGTAGATTTACCGGATGAATTTAGTAAATGTTTATTTAAAGGTATTTTTCCAATGCCTAACTAAAAATTTTCATTAAGGAAAGTTAAAAATAAGTTAATAAATACTACCACCGAAAAAAAGTTGGGATTAACTTTCTTTCTCAAGCATTTTGAATATGGTATGTCAAAAGACGACATTTGGGCGTAAATACCCTTTTCTGATTCAAGTTAGGGTAATTGGGTTTGAACCAATCCATTGAATCAAGTTTTAGATTCATACTCCTAATTCTTAACGAAAATATTTTTATTTGATTGCTAATCAGACAAAAACGTTCGAGAAATGCTTAACAGCAAAGTAACCAAAAACACATCATCACATGGCTGACCTAGAGCATTATGGACTGTCTCTGTCCTTCGTGAGTATATGCTGCCCACAGAGTTCAAACGCGTGGGCGTGAGCGTGAGCGTGGGCGTGGGCGTGTGCTTATACCAAAAACCCTTTCTCTCTCTGTCTCTCTCTAACCTTATTAGGCCACAGAAGAATCATTTTAAAACCCTTCTCTGGCGCCTCTTCATCCTCTCCTGTCTTCTGCACACCACACCAGACACACAAGAGCCAAGAACACAGCATCCACAGATAGAGAGAGAAAAAAAATCATCTACAAAAAATTAAGTGTGAGAGAGAATCCCGGAACCCCGTTTTTATAGGGAGCTTTGTTACGCAACAATTCACTTGGTATTTTCAGATCTTTCACCGCCTCTCTCTCTATTCTCACAGATCGAAATGGGGGAGTCCAACAAGTGCATTACAGCCGAACAGCTCAAAACCCACAACAAGCACTCAGATCTCTGGATCTCAATTCAGGGCAAGATCTACAATGTCACTGATTGGGCGAAAACCCATCCCGGTGGTGATCTTCCTTTACTCAATCTTGCAGGCCAAGACGTCACAGATGCATTCGTCGCTTACCATCCAGGCACTGCTTGGCAGTATCTCGACAATTTCTTTACCGGGTATTACCTCAAAGACTACAAAGTCTCTGAGGTTTCTAAGGATTACCGGAAACTCCTATCGGAATTCTCCAAAATGGGTTTGTTTGAAAAGAAAGGTTACAATTTCCCCATTTCAATTTTTACCATTGTTGTTATGTTACTTGTTATTTTTTATGGTGTTTTGTGTTGTGATAGTTTGTGGGTTCATTTATTTTGTGGTGGATTAGTTGGGTTTACTTGGATTCAGAGTGGTTGGATTGGGCATGATTCTGGGCATTACAAGGTTACTAACAATCCGAGGTTAAATCGGATTGTCCAAATTCTGACGGGTAACTGTTTGGCTGGGATTAGCATTGGGTGGTGGAAATGGAATCACAATGCACATCACATAGCGTGCAATAGTCTAGAGTTTGATCCAGATCTTCAGCACATGCCCTTTTTTGTGGTGTCATCGGCTTTTTTCAAGTCCTTGACATCTCATTTTTATGAAAGGAAGATGACTTTTGACTCTGTTTGTAGGTTTTTAGTTAGTTACCAGCATTGGACTTTTTATCCTGTCATGTGTTTCGCCAGGGTTAATCTGTTTGCACAATCGTTCTTGCTGTTGTTGTCGAAGAGGAGGGTGCCCAATAGGGTTCTGGAGTTGTTGGGGCTGCTTGTGTTCTGGATTTGGTATCCTCTGCTTGTTTCTTGCCTGCCCAATTGGGGTGAGAGGATAATGTTTGTTGTGGCAAGCTTTGTTGTTACTGCGATTCAGCATATTCAGTTCTGTTTGAATCATTTCTCATCGAGTGTCTATGTGGGTCATCCTACTGGGAATGATTGGTTCGAGAAGCAGACAAATGGGACACTTGATATATTGTGTTCGTCTTGGATGGATTGGTTTCATGGTGGATTGCAATTTCAGATTGAGCATCATTTATTTCCTAGGTTGCCAAGGTGTCAACTTAGGAAGATCTCACCATTTGTTAAGGAGCTTTGCAAGAAGCATAAATTGCCCTATGATAGTGCTTCATTCTGGATGGCAAATGTGATGACTCTTGGAACACTAAAGGCAGCAGCATTGCAGGCTCGCGATCTCTCAAGTCCTGTTCCAAAGAATTTGGTATGGGAAGCAATGAACACCCATGGTTGAAGTTGTTATTTTGTCAAGCTCTTGAATATTTTTCATATTGCAGTAGTTTAAGCCTCCCAGAAGATTACTGGTTATGCTACTAATATGTCAACTACATTTATATTTTTGATGTCTGAATTTGTAGAATAGGCTCATTTCCATTATGGAATAGGTGACAAGCAATTCAAACTGTTGCTGAGCAGGCTTTTGATTCTTTCTTCCAGCGGTCTGTTTCAAAACTGCATTGAGGGTTTTGTGGGAGGTAAAGAATTTTGGTTGTGCTGCACATGTTTGTTTTGGGTAGTTCATATTGTTGAAATGTGGTTTTGGGTCAATGCATATTTTTTTACTTATTTGTGTTGCAAACTTCTTATTTTCTTGTTGAGTGGATCAATGAATATATTTGATGATATTACCACTTTGTCAAGCCACTGATTGAATATTGGTTTTCTGTATTGCTCTTACAACTCATATCTCGGTATTATATTCCAAATTTTCTGGATTGTTGCCAGGTTGGAATCTTGATTCCTTTCCTTCACCACAACCCACTCTTTCCCATGAGCTTCAACCCCCATTTCCCACACCCCCAAAAAAAAAAAGAACTTGGAACTCCTTTGACATTTATTACATTGTAAAAAATATTGAATGGAATTTCTATCAGTCTATCAGTTTCATTAATTTAAATGGAACTCATTTGCCAACTTCTTTTAAGCTAGACAACGTTTGAACATCTTTTACGTGACCGGACATAAATGACTTTTTAGGCTTCTGCTGCGCTATTTGTCTGAGGATGTAGCCTGGACATGAAACTTGGTGTGCAGTCATTTTGGACCTGACAGATAAATGTTGACATATATGAAAAGATTGGTGAGCGAATGAACTGTTTTCATTGCTATGACAGTGGCCTTGGCCTGTCTTGGTCCCATGACTTATCCCTGAGTGCATTCTGCTCTGAGTATTACAGATCAAATTAGGCTCTGTTATTAATCAAGAATTAAAATTGTTATTCCTAAATTTCGAACCCGAGACTTGGTTAATAACCTAGCACCTTTATCTATTAAATCGATTGTCCATTGGTATATGGATTTGCTATCCTTGTTACTAGTTCCATCTTCTCGGGGATTGTTTAGGGCCACATCTTATAACTCTTTCAATGTATAATTCTCAATTATAAGGTCAATGCAGAAAGTCCTAATCACCTTGACGTATGCCTTAAATTTTGAGCTAATGCAGACTTGGTGTATTTTCAAACTCTAGATTAGGTTTAATTGAGTGTTAGGTTCAAAAAAAGATAAGCATTCTTCATCTATGGCTTCTTTGGCTTCAGGAGAAGACGTCAAGGAGGCAATTCACCCTTCTCATTAGAAAAACAGAGAAATTTGAAAAGGGACTTAATTATGTGTCATGGTAAGATTGATTATCCTCCTATTATGGGCCGCTTCAATCCTAATGCTACTAATCATTTCTCAAAGTTTCAATGAAGTATAGAAAGGAACTAGTAGACGTAAAACTTCAACGGCATACCTACAATGTCAACCTCTAGTAGACAGGTCTGTTGTTGCTCTCAACAAAACCTGTAAATTGACAAGTTTAAAGGTTCAGTCACTACTACATAGGAAATTGCATGCATCCTATTGTTAGAAACCTATGAAATACAAACAAAGAATATATACGACATAAACATATTTTGATTTATAAAGTCTAATATGTTGTTTTTAAAAAGTGTTGATACATGTTTAATATGAGCGTGCAACATAACTAGAAACTTATTTTTTCTCACAAGATTGGTCAATGCAATGCATATACAAGTTCAGAGCCACAATTCCAAATGTGAAAACATGAAGCAATCTCATGCCGATAGAAACATATAAATGAACCAAAACTTAGTAGTTAAAGGTGTTGCATCTTTTAATCAAGTCTCGAGTTTGAAATTTAAAAACAGGAAAAACTACATTATGAGAGATCGCGTAGGCCCGACAATGCTCTAACTGTTCTATCTCCGACCTTTTGACATATATTTCAACTTTATAGCTCAACCACCAATGTACACGTTGAACAATCTTCCCTTAATGCACACAAACCATCCCACGATCTCATTTGCTGTAATCAATAGAACACTTGACGCACGCAAGTGCCACACCATAACACACTCAAAAGAACATTCATTCACTTCATCACATGGCCTCTTTCACATTTTCTCGTTTGCGGTTCTTCTAGTTTGCACTACTAGCCATGTTAGGAGTACGGAGGGCTGGTAAGATCAGCTATGGTTCGAGATTGCTAGCCAGCAAGAATCAGGCATGGGTTTCAGACAATGGAACCTTTGTTTTTGGATTCACCCAAACAGATTCGAGTGATCAATTTCAACTGGCAATATGGTTTGCAGATCTTCCTGGAGATCACACGCTGGTTTGGTCAGCCAACATGTGAGTTGTTAGTGCAAGGATACTTTTAGATTTAAATTACTGAATCTGCAGAAAATATAGGCTAGGCTCATTGAGCCATATAGAAGACTTAAGTGTACACTAGACCCATGAGATTGCTCTTGCCACTAGCAGCGTTTGAAAGGCCATAAACGAATGATTAGAGTTGCATTTGGATTTAGACATATTTCTGAAACAAATGTTTGATTCCTGTAACACTTTACTTACTGCAACGTTCAACATTATGATAGAATAGTGATGCCTCAAAAAAACCAAAGATTTTAGAGAGGTGGTGAAGCCCTTATAGTAATGCCTACAGTGGGTAACAAACAGGAAACTCTTTACTACCTTCTAAACTTGACCCCCCCAAAAAAAAAAAGAAAAAAGAAACAACACCATGTCAGAGAGCACCGATTTTTGTACAGTAATTCCAATTAAAAGATTTGAACCATCTCCTACCTACTAGATTTGCGGTTGTTGCACTCTACTGTTAAGAGTGTAGTGTGATCTGAATTCCCATTTCCATCTTTCGTGTTAACTAAAAATTTTGCAGGTATACTTAACTTAGCCAACAATTTCTCTAGTCTCTCAATCATCTAATTAGAAACTCTCTGGTGGGACAAGATGCAATTCTGGAGCTTGACATACCAACGTTTCGTTGGTCTAGTGGGGAGGGCTCTAGCATCCCATATCAAGAACAGGAGTACGAGTCTTGGTAGTGGCAAAAACGACGTTAGGAGAGCTCCCTCCCGATTGGGACCCGACAGCAGCTCGGCCGAGATTAATCAGGGTAAAGCTCCGGATACTCGGTGGTGGATCAAGTCCAGAGGACAAAAAAAAGATTCTGGAGCTTGACAACACTGGAAACCTCATTCTCACCGATGGAAAAACCATTCTGTGGGCATCAGACGCCTCCAATGCAGGTGTTTTTGGAGCAACTATGGCTGAATCTGGAAATTTCATTCTCAACAACAGCACCCTTTATCCAATATGGCAAAGCTTTTCACACACATCAGACACACTCCTTCCAGGCCAATTGTTAACAGTCGCACTTGAACTAATGTCATCCAAGTCTTCTCTACGCAATGGTTACTATACTTTAAAATGTTGCGGCAGCCCATTTCACTAAGCCTAGCTCTAACTTATAACCTCCAGCATCCTATGATTCATTGCCTAAGTTTTACAGCAACTACTCCTACTGGTAAGGACCCAACATATCTAATGTGACAGGTGATGTTATGGCAGTTTTAAATAAGGTGGGGAGATTTTGGAATTGTTTGCGGTCAGTCCTCTGATGGAGCTGTATATGTGTCCAAAAATGATGGAGATACTGGGGGATTCTCTTTGGCCACAAATCAATAAATCAGATCAGCAGTTCTTCCAAGACTTATATTGGAAACGAATGGGAATTTATGTTTGCATAGGTGTGACAACGATGCTAATGGATTTAGACAATGGGTGCCAGAGTGGGCTGCAGTGTCTGAATCCATGTGACATTGCTCGTGTTTGTGGTAATGGGATATGTAATTTGGACAGAAGTAAAACTAATGCCTCTTGCACATGCTTACCTGGAACTTCTAAGTTAGGAAATGGTGTACAGTGCTTAGAAGATGCATTGAAGACTCAAATGTGTGGTGCAGAAAATAAGAATAACACCTCGAATTGGAACATTACTACAGTTCCTCAGATAAATTACTCCTACGAATCTTCTGCTATTGCAAACTATAGTGATATAACTGCGATGTCCAAGTGTAGAGATGCTTGTTTATTGGATTGTGAGTGTGTAGCTTCTGTTTATGGACTAAGCGAAGAGAAGGCTTATTGTTGGATTCTGAGGAGTTTTAGGGTTTGGTGAGTACGAGGATCCTGGTTCAACCTTGTTTGTGAAAGTCCATCATGGCTCTCAAACATCGGATGGCAACAGAACAAGATCTGAGGACTCTGGAGGAGAGTCTGCGATTAGTCATGAGAAGGTCTTAGTTATTCCCATTGTCCTAACATTGCTTGTACTGGTTGGGCTTCTGTGTTTGTTGTTGTACTACATTATCCATAGAAAGCGAGCCTTGAAAAAGGCTATGGAGAATGCTTTAATAATAGCGGGTGCTCCAATGAGTTTCACTTACAAGGAACTACAAATACGGACGTGCAATTTCTCCCAGTTGCTTGGGAGAGGTAAGTATGCTTAGCTAGTAGATTTGGAAGCGAATGGCATTAATAGAATGGACTCTTTGATAATTGGCATACTATTTGGTCTTGTTTGCCCGAGGATTCGGAAGTGTTTACAAAGGAGGTCTCGCATATGGGACTTCGGTTGCTGTAAAGAAACTTGGGAGATTCCTTCCCCATGGGGAGAACGAATTTGTAACGGAAGTCAACACCATTGGCTCTATGCATCACATGAACTTGGTGTATGGTGTGTCGTCAAACAATCAAAAATAAAATTATCTATTTCACTAAAAATGAGTCTAAGGTGAACAATGTCAAATTTACAGGAAACGGTGGATTTATCTCTTTCAAGGAAAATGAAAATATGAGAGATTTGAGAAATGATCTAACTTTAATAAAAATAAATAAATCAATGAAAATTAATTAAAATAAAACAACTAAATAATGTCAATTAAAAAAGAGAATATCAATGAAAGAAAACCAAACCAAAGGAGTTATTTCTACCTTAATGTATTTGATTGATCATCGATACAAAAATTACTAGATATTTTATGAATAAATTGGTTATGACCGTACCACGAAACGACCAATCTCTTCTTACTTTTTCGACAGTCAAGATACCATCGTTAATTATTTCGCTAATCGAAAGATAACCCAAGAGACACTTATTGGATTTAATGTTCCGATAGCATTACGATCTAGAGAGACCCAATTCTAACCAGTAAATTCCAACCTGAATTTATTTAAATTAGATTATCTAATCTCTTGATATAAATCCTACACCTTGCGATATCATAAAACTATATCAATTATCATTCTATTAAAAACACACAAATCTTACTATTTTTAAATGATTGTAGACTATTCTAGAGTTATTAAATATAGGTCTCTATTTAATAATTCCAAAATAATTATGAAAACAAATGCCTATAAATATCAAGTAAATAAGATCATTTAAATCTTACAATTATCATTTATTAAGACTTCAATAAACTTTTAACTAGAAAATTAAATCAGAAATAAAACATATAAAAAAAACTCATAAATAAATAAAAATGGAATGGGAATGTTGGAACTACATTATTGCAAAATGCTTCTCGGCGGGCTGCTGCTATGGACATGAATAGTGTTGCTACCCCTTTTCCTCTTGGAGAAAATGGTGTTTGCTGCCCCCAATGGGGCTGCCCGGTTGCTGTCTCTCTTTAAACAATATGTAACACTCATATATATATATATATATATATATATATATATATATATATAGGAGTGTAACCCTAGAAAACTATTAAATAAAATAAAAATAAAATAAAAATAAAATAAAAAGTAAACTTCCTAAAAGATAATATTTTAAAAGATTTACATATTTAAAAATTCATTTTCCTAAATATTAGAAATGGAATAAAATTTTTCAAAATTTTTAATATTCCAATTTCACTCCAATTTTCTCTTAAATGTGCAATTGAAAAAGGAAATTTTTATTATAATAAATCTTCAAAATCTTTATTGCCTTTTGAGATCCATATGCCCATATGTTAATAAAAGAGTATTGTTGTCCAATTTTTCATATTTTGTAAAATTGCTCTAATTTAACTTATTTTTTTTCTTTTTTCATAATAAATCTCATCCTAAATCAAATGTTACAAAACATAAATATTAGTATAATATTTATTTAAACATAATATAAAATCAATCGTAAATATTATATTAATTTAAACCTTATCAGTGCACTTGTGCGGTTACTCCTCTGAAGGTTCACACAGGTTTGCAATCACTTATCCATCTATTCACAGTTCACCCTACAATTGCATTTTTGCTCCAAATTATAACCGTGACAGACACCTAGATTGGCCAATTCGCTTTCATATAGCCGGTGCAACCGCACAAGGTATTGCCTACTTTCACAAGCAATGTCTGAAGAGGATCGTACACTGTGGCATCAAACCAGAAAACATACTTTTGGATTAGAATTTCTGTCCCAAAGTACTGGATTTTGGACTTGCTAAGTTAATGGGCAGGGAGCATTCCCAAGTTGTCACAATGGTCAGAGGAACCAGAGGCTATTTGGCACCAGAGTGGATCAGTAACAGGCCTATTACAGTGAAGGCTGATCTGTGTAGTTCTGGAATGCTTCTTTTAGAGATTGTTGGAGGTAGAAGAAACCTTGACATGTCCCTTGATGCAGAGGACTTCTTCTACCACAGATGGGCTTTTAGGTATACCCTCCAAATTTCTACATTTTATTTATCCCTAGGATTATTTGTCCAATATGAATGTTAATTTTGTAGGAGATGGAGAACGGGTCAGCAATGAGAGTTGCAGACAAGCAGCTAGGAGGGGCAGTGGAGAAAGAAGAGATGGTGAGAGACTTGAAAGTTGCTTTTTGGTGCATACAAGATGAGATTAACATGAGACCCTCCATGGGAGAAGTGGTGAAGATGTCGGAAGGATCACTCCATACGAAAGCACCCCATTTGCCCCAGACGGTATTGGAGTTGGTTGAAGAAGGGTTAGAGCATGTGTACAAGGCCATGAAGAGAGTTGAATCGTGGTAGCTCCTTCACCACTAACACTAATAGCCGCCCCTCCTCTCAAGCTACATACGGTTGTTCCACAATGTCACCGAGGTAGCAAATTTAAGGAAACAAACTTTTGTTAATTGTTGGGAATTGGAAGAAGAAAGAATTTTTCATATTTTCAGAAAAAATAATCTCAAGGAACTGTCAGTTACAGAGCTGGTCTTTAATGGTAATTTAATTGCTCAAAGAACCTATACCAACAACAACTTACGAAACACATAAGTTGATTCTAAAGTGTGTTTGTTTGGATATATAAATCACATTTAACAATTTCTTTCCCTCCGCCGAAAAAGTAAGGCCACCCTTCAATTTTTATAACATTATTGTTATTATTATAATAATAATTATAAAAATCAGCAGCCCCATTCTTTTTAATTTCATATATTATTCTCATTGTGCACGTCAGAGAACACCGAAGATAATGAAATAATTATGTATAATGTTAGTTTTAATTTACTCAATTAAATTTAGAAAAATATCCATTACCCTTTAATCTTAGTGACATAGATGATATAAATAATTAATTATTTGATATATTTATGTCAAATGAACCCCCCAAAGAAAAATGTATTGTGCGTAAACAAGTAATAAGTTAAATGGCATTACATTATGTAAATAGAAAAATGAAGAGAAATTTTGTTTAGGAGACTTTGTCTTTGTTTTCCATTTTAAGTTTTTTTTTTCTTTTTTTTTTTTTCCTTCTCTCTTGAGAATGACTACTAATTTGGATAATGAGACTTTAAGGTGTCCTTTGCTAAATTTGAAAATTGATTTGGTTATTGAAAACAAGAAAATTGATTAATTTGTTTATTAGTATTAATTTTTTTGGCCCTGATTTTGAAACTATAGTCTGATGCCATTGACGCGTCCCCTAGCCTTGCGGGATTTTCCATTTCCGAACACTTGGACTCCAGGTTTCAGTTATGTTCCAGAAGAAATAACACCGCATTCTTTTCGGAATGGGACCATTTATATCATTGACTCAAAGTCTTTTCGCAATAACACCATATTCTTTTTATACTCGGGAAATTTTTCTTTGTGTTTTTGCGATATAGTATTTTATTGTTAATTATAAAAAAATATATATATATTTCCTGAAGATGATTTGACGTGTTGGAATTCAACTTATAAATTATTAAATAAATTATTTTCTTATAAACATTTATTATGTGTTTTTATTATAAGTAATGTTAATTATATTATTTTATATCTATATCAATGGAACGTTTGTGAAAAAATTTTAAATTTATTAAAAGTGTTTAATGATATTACATATATATTATTCGGTGTTTATTGCCCTACAACTTTAATATTCTTATTATAAAGTATTAATATTGTAAATATTATGTAAGAGTATAAAAATGATGAACATTTAAAAACACAATTGATCTAATAAAAATAAAATGATTCAATTATTTTTATGAAATTCCTGATATTTATTTTGTTGTTATTGTTTTTGATTCTAGATGTAAATTAAATGGTTTATTTGATTATTTAACTTTTTATATTGAATATTTAGGAATAAATTATTAAAATATTGCATAAAAAAGAAATTATATTAGAAAATTAATTTTTGATATATATGTAAATTTAGTATGAGATTTGATAATTTTATTTAATAATCTTTTCAATTTATAAATATTGAGAAATTTTTTAAAATGAGTAAAGTTGGATAATTATTATTTCAAAAACAAAAAGAATCAAGGATTTATCAAATGCTATGTCTGAAATTGATTTACACCTAGCAGTTTCTGTTGAATTCAGTGTCGATCCATCTCTGAAGTTCTAGAACGGTGGTGAAACAAATTTCAATATTATCACAAATTGGCAGCACTACCTGTCTTGGCCTCCGGTCTTGACGTAAAGCTTGGAAAAGCATACCGTACGGGTTGAAAAAGCATTTAACGTGGGAGGGAATCTTTTGGACGAGACAAAGTCCAAGCATTTGAGGCGGGAGGGAACTTTCGGATGAGACAATCATATATGACTCCCCAAGCGCTTGAGACACAAACCGCACCGCATATATCCTTGGTACCTAATCTCGTTTTTTATTTCGTATCTATTTCACGTCTAGCTCTGGCCCCACCCTCCCGCAAGCTCAACTGCACTCCCCTTCCCCATTCTATAAATACCTTTCCCCTTTCTCTAAGTCCGTGTACCTTGTACGTTGCCCTCTCACCCCCCCCCCCTCTCTCTCCAAATTATGGCAGACAATACAGAGGGTTACCCCCGAATTATAAACCAAAATCAAGAGAAAAGGGTCAGAGATCTGGAAAGCAAAGCCATATACCTAACCATCTCCTACCTCTTCTTGCAAGTCATAATCTTCAATTCCGCTTCCTCCTTCGCCAACCGATGCGAAAACTGGTGGGTTCCCTTCAGTTTTTCCCTCCTCATCAGTCTTCTCTACTTCTTCACTTTTTCAAACACAATTCCCCTTTATCTTCATCTTCGTTACCAATATGAACTCCAATTACTCGAAGAGGCCCAAACCATTCGTCAGATCCGAATGTTCCGATTCGGTAGTGCCCAAGAACACAAACCCGAACCCGAATCCATTCGGGTTAAGCTGATTAAGCTTCGATTTTGGACACGAGGGCTGATTCTGTGTCTCGCCCTTTGCGGAGCGATTGTGGCAATTGCCTGTTTCGTCATCCCCTGCGGCGGCGAAGTTGATTTTCAGGTCTGTCCATTTTTTGCTTTACTGGCCCTGCTTGCAAACTCTGCCCTAGCCGGATAATAGTGTCTTGAGTGTTTTTATTGGCTTCCCTTCTGTAGATGTTGGACTGGTACCATGTTAGAATTTGGGTGTTTGGAGTGAGATAAATTCTTTAGAGTGGATCATTCGAATACCATATGCTGACTGATATTTGAGTTTGTTTTTTCTTTTGTTTCTTTCTTACACCTTTCCATTGTATAATTTTTTTTTTTTTTTTTAATGAACTTTATTAATTGCTCACTATTTCTGAAAGAGGAATTTGTTTCCTGCTGCAGGTCTTATACAAGTCTATGAATGCTTGGGGGAGCCTATAAGGAATTGCTCGTCATAGATGCAGCAATTCGTGCACTCAATGTTTTATTATGTTTTATTTTGGTTGTACCTTGTCGCCGATGTATCAATAAATTGTAGCTTATGTGTCCTTGTTTTTAGTGCTGTTGGATTTGAGCCTCTCTCGTATGTTTAAAAAAGAAATAATGTTGGTAATGTTGTTATGGTTAAATACTAAATGTTTTGATGATATTTGTGAAATTGAGAATTATGCACAAATAACATGGGGGATGATTTTGATCTTTTTAATGTAATAATGTTGAGGATTGCACAAAAATTTCATAATTATTGATTTTTTATGGACCATGGCGATGACGATCTCCGGAGAGAAGAGAGTGCAGAACAGGAACGCATACGCTGCGATGATGTACATGGGGAACACCTAGGGACTACGAGTTCTATGTCGCGACACGTGTCATGATCAGATCTTTGGCCAGACTCAATATCGAAGCCGATCTCCTCGTCATTGTTTCAAAAGACGTCCCTTTTCGCTGGGTTCAGTCCATGTAAACTCCCCCTCTCTCCCCCTCCGTTTCTTGCCTTCTCGTTTCTCTCCTTTTTTTTCTTCTAAATTTTTTTGCTTGCTAACATGCAAAGGCGCAACTTAGACTGTTACCCACCGGCTTTGTTCCTGAGTGGGACCCACAAAGTAGGTGGGTGGGAAGAATATGCTGTTATTGAGTCGTAGTATAAATCACGTCTTATCGAATAACACCATGCCACGTAAAATGCATAAGGTCTATCTATATCTGAATTTCTTATGGGTTAACGTGGAGATGACGTGGCATGTAAGGATTGGTCTGACAAAAGCGAGTTATTGTGCAATCCTCAATAATTATGCTCAAGTGGAAATAGAAAGTTGGTCTGACCATTCAACGGGGTTGAGGATTGCAGTCATTAACATTTTTGGCCGGACCCGAAGATGATGACAAAAACAAAATTATTATTTATTATAATATAATTTTGTTAATGTTATATAAAATAATATCACACTTCCGATATATTCCCAATTTCATAAAATATGCACATCGAAATTGTGAGATAACGAGAAAGAAAATTCTCTATATTTTTTTGTGTGTATAATAACATATTGAATCAAACGGGATATTTATATAATTCCAGATATGTATATATAATGAAAAAAATCAAAAAGCCAAGTTAATGAAATATTTTTTTAGATATATGATATCGACAAACACCGAGATCGGCCAATTCGCTTCCACATCGCCATTGCAACTGCCCAAGGTATTGCCTACTTTCACAAGCAATGTCTGAAGCGGATCATCCACTGTGGCATCAAACCAGAAAACATACTTTTGAATGAGAATATCTGTCCAAAAGTATCGGATTTTGGACTTGCTAAGTTAATGGGCAGAGAGCATTCCCTAGTTGTCACAATGGTCAGAGGAACCAGAGGCGATTTGGCACCAGAGGGGATCAGTAACAGGCCTATTACAGTGAAGGCTGATGTGTATAATTCTGGAATGCTTCTTTTAGAGATTGTTGGAGTTAGAAGAAACCTTGACATGTCCCTTGATGCAGAGGAATTCTTCTACCACAGATGGGCTTTTAAGGTATACCCTCCAAATTTCTACATTTTATTTATCCTTAGGATTATTTGTCCAATATGAATGTTAATTTTGTAGGAGATGGAGAACGGGTCAGCAATGAGAGTTGCAGACAAGCAGCTAGGAGGGGCAGTGGAGGAAGAAGAGATGGTGAGAGCCTTGAAAGTTGCTTTCTGGTGCATACAAGATGAGATTAACGTGAGACCCTCCATGGGAGAAGTGGTGAAGATGTCGGAAGGATCACTCCATACGAAAGCATCCCATTTGCCCCAGACGGTATTGGAGTTGGTTGAGGAAGGGTTAGAGCATGTGTACAAGGCAATGAAAAGAGTTCAATCGTGGTAGCTCCTTCACCACTAACACTAATAGCCACCCCTCCTCTCAGGCTACATACAGTTGTTCCACAATGTCACCGAGATAGCAAATTTAAGGAAGCAAACTTTTGTTAATTGTTGGGAATTGGAAGAAGAAAGAATTTTTCATATTTTCAGAAAAATAATCTCAGGGAACTGTCAGTTATAGAGCTGGTCTTTAATGGTAATTTAATTGCTCAAAGAACCTTTACCAACAACAACTTACGAAACACATAAGTTGATTCTAAAGTGTGTTTGTTTGGATATATGAATCACATTTAACAATTTCTTTCCCTCCGCAGAAAAAGTAAGGCCACCCTTCAATTTTTAAAACATTATTGTTATTATTATTATAACAATTATAAAAATCAGCAGCCCCATTCTTTTTAATTTCATATATTATTCTCATTGTGCACTTCAGAGAACACCGAAGATAATGAAATAATTATGTATAATGTTAGTTTTAACTTACTCAATTAAATTTAGAAAAGTATCCATTACCCTTTAATCGTAGTGACATGGATGATGCAAATAATTAATTATTTGATATATTTATGTCAAATAAATCCCCCAAAGAAAAATGTATTGTGCGTAAACAAGTTATAAGTTTTCCAAGGTAAAAATGTAAGCTTGAACATTAAATGAAGAGAATTTTGTTTAGGAGACTTTCTCTTTATTTTCCATTTTTAAATATATTTTTTTTCTTCTCTCTTGAGAATGACTACCAAAGTCTGACACCGTTGACGCGTCTCATAGCCTTGCAGGGATGGTTACGTTCCGGAAGAAATAACACCGTATGCTTTTCGCAATGGGACCATTTATGTCATTGACTCAAAGTCTTTTCGCAACACCACCGCATTCTTTTTATATTTGGGAAATTTTTCTTTGTGTTTATCCGATATAGTATTTTATTATTAATTATCACCTTTTTTTAATATTAAATTCGGATTATAATATTAAAAATATAAATATTCTAGTTTTTTAGATTATATTCAAAATATTTTTGACCAAAAATTTTGATTTGGCACGTTAATACAATTTAAAATAGTCAAACTTTCAATCGAAAATGGTTTAAAATCGATTAACATTACGTACCGATGTGATATCAAATTGAATCGTCAAACCCATTTAATTGAAAATAATATTTTAAAATTGACTTCCATATTATCTTAAATTTTTTCCTTTTTAATTATAAAAAATTTTATATAAGAGTATTAGTTATTTAAAAATGAAAAAATTTTGGATATGCTGCTGAGTTATAATGCGTTTTGCCACATAAAATTCATACAAAATGTATCAAATTAACATGATAAATACACTTTAAATTGATTTATTAATTTATCTCAAAATTATCTATTAAAAAATATTATGTATCAAAATCAAATTAAAAATTAAAAATATTATATATTAGAATAAATCAATAATTATTTTATTTTGATAATATTTAACTCATTTTGTTTTCATATTTGTAATAATAAATTTTTTATATATATTCAATTTATTATAATATTTTATTAAAATAAAAAATCATTATGATTTTATATTATTATGTTATTTTTCATGTACAAGTTTTTTTAAAATATTAATAATGACCCGTGACAACATTATGCACATATTATTTTTACTTGTTTTTTTACTTAGACCCACCCTTTACATTATTCAAAATCTTGTTTTCTAATTCATTGACTCAAAACCTGCAACAATGCAAAAGTAGAAGACTAACTTAAAGATTTCAGGTGCGAGTAAAACAAGAAAATAACTTAAAAGAGAAAATTATTTGTCTAATTCTTGAATTACGTGATTAACTCACAATTAGGTCCATGAACTTCAAAATACAAGAGTTGAGTAGTTAAATTTCTTAAAGTGAAACAGTGTCGACATATTGATCGTTAAAATTTGATCTCACTTAATGTGGTGTCAAATTTGAAATAATAGTTATTAATTTAACGTCACACTTGATCCAAAGTTGCTGGCATGATAAGATACCACATTAGCAAGTTAAACAATCCTGCATGTCACATCAACTAAATGCTGAATGATAGGTGTCATGTCGGTCTATGAGTGAAAAAAAAATCTCTCCATCCTTTTCACCGCCTCTCCTTTTTTGTGCCGTGGTTGCTGTCAAACTATAACACAGTCTTATGGGTAATGAAAGACCTTCTATACTTACAGTGTCTAACTTTTTATGATCTTACTAAAAGCAATCCATATTGTAGTGGCATGGAGTTTTTTGTGAGTATTGCTAGTGGTCAAGGGCCTCTCCCTGCCATTCGGAGGTGGAGAAAGGCATCTCTTTGCCCCGATTCTTCTGGTAGGTGGTGCGAGAGTGGAGAAGGAAAAAGAAAAAAGAGAGAGAGAGAAAAAGGAGCGAAAGAAAAGGAGAGACAGTTTTGAGCCAAGTTAAACCAAAATTAGTGAGCGAGAGTGGAGAAGGAAAAAGAAAAAAGAGAGAGAGAGAAAAAGGAGCGAAAGAAAAGAAGAGACAGTTTTGAGCCAAGTTAAACCAAAATTAGTGACGTGGCAATACCACGTCGCTAATTTTGGGTCAAAATTTGACCAACCTAGCTTATGTGGCCTGTGCTGCATCAATATGAAACTGAGATGGTACCATGATATCATCATTTTTGTGACGTGGACAAAAGATGCTTGAATACACTAACGTGTCATGGATCATATTGGTATCTTGTTCAACATCTCCCCGATTCCAACTCTCCCAAAATCAAATGATGAAACTTTGACTATCACGCCCTGCGATACTATAATATCTTTACTTTTTTTATTATACAAAACTTTAAATTTAAAATAATCAAATTAAAAAATATAATTTGTATCACTAAATTATTTCTTAACACGTATAATATTTCTATGCATCGGGATGTTGGAAATCAAAGTTTGATAGTGGGCCAGGCAGATAAGATGCGGCCACGAAAATATCAGTTTGAGAATTGTTTAGTCGGGCTTGGGTGAAAACGGTGCATTGGGGTCTCATTCATTGTCTGCGTAGCTGCGCACCGTGCAATTCACGCATACACAATACACAGTACCAAACCCCTTTATTCTCTTAATAAAAAATTTTAAATTCAAATATTAAAAATAAAAAAAAAATTAAGAGAATCAACCTCTCAAAAAAGTCTACATTTTCAAACCGAATTAATCAAATAAAATCCAGATGCCAATCAATAAAAACCCTTTAAAAAAAAATACACAATACTATGCTTTTCTCTATACGCTCCTACATGTTTTTGTGACCCTCCACCCCCTTAAACTTCAACGCTAAGCCTCCCCTCATGACTCCTCAGAATGCTTCTACTATATAATTTTTGGGGATTATAATTTTTAGAGAAGTGAATAACACATTTATTTAAAATTTTTGATACCTTGTATTCTATAATTTTAAGAAAAAAATTGAGGGGGCAGCCCACCTACCCCGCGAATAAGTACGGGGATGTTTGTGAACTCAAGCAATGGGAAAACAAATTTATTGAGCGATACGTTAAATGTAACGGAATCCACATGGAGAGTTTGTCTTATTGAGAAAAATAAGCAATATGGTTAGGGTCACAATCAACTTTATTAGTGAAAAAGAACGATAACAACTTGTTATTAGAAGAATTTTCAATAAATTACACGAAGAATAATAAAAATATTTTTATATATTTTTAATCATCATTAAAACTTTATTTAAATAGAATTACTTATAAATGTGCCATTCAAATGTGATTGTAATAGTTGTTGACAACTTTTTATGACTAATCCTATTATCGATGATAGAGAAATTTTCTGAATTCACCTTTTTATGACTAATGCGTTACAATTTTGTTTAGGAGACTCTCCGTTTTGCTAGGAAACAATAAGAAACTCACATTTCCCATCCAAATGTTGTTACCGGTAATTAGATGTGAATATTCGATTAAATCATAATTAAAATTATCAAAATTAAAATAATTAATTTAATTTGATGATATAATTTTTGTAACCATAATCTAATCTAATAGACAAAAAACTTGAGAATTCAACTCGATTGAATTAATCAATTAATTAGGTTTGGTTATTTAAATTGATCGAAATATTAAAATCTTTACATGAGACTTTTAAGTAACATTCCCTCTTACTCTATTTATGTAAATATAATATATATATATATATTATTTATATCAATCTCTAACTATAAATTATAATTTTGAAGTTTAAAATTTATCTATAATTGTAATTCAACAAATGTCAATTTAAAATTTTCAAATTTTAAATTTCAATCAAATTAATAAATATAAAAATTTTAAACTAGTTCTCCTGCATTACTAATAGTTTATGAAATAAAAAAGTAACCAATATTACATCATTTTTCAATAAAACAGTCTTTAAAATGTTTTACTTTTTTAACTTGGATTTATAATATTATATCATCTCTTTTAAAATTTTTTAATTATAATATATATATATATATATATTTTTTAATTTTTAGTTATAATATTATATTAATATTTATATAAATAAAAAATATTTAAAAATAATATTTTTAATAAATTTAATTTAATCAAAATAAAAATTATTAAAATTGATAATTATTTAAATAAATCAAATTAAATTTTAATTTTACTCAAATAAGTCATCCAAAATACAAAAACGGAGAAAACCATTGTTCTTTTTTTTGGTTTGAGCGAAATACCGCTCCGCCCACAGCCAACCAACTAAACACTTCTCTCTATAAAGGTCGGTACTCGCCCGTTGCTTCTCACACTTCTCTCCCAACCTCTCTCTCTCTCTCTGTGCACAAAGTATGGCCTCACAGGGATACCTCGGAATTATAAACCAAAATCAAGAGAAAAGAGTCAGAGATCTGGAAGGCAAAGCCATGAACCTCACCATCTCCTACCTCTTTTTGCAACTCATAATCTTCAATTTCGCTTCCTCCTTTGCAAACCGATGTGAAAACTGGTGGATTCCCTTCACTCTTTCCCTCCTTATCAGTCTTCTCTACATGTTCACTTTTTCAAACGCAATTCCCTTGTATCTTCATGTTCGTTACCAGTATGACCTCCAATTACTCGAAAAGGCCCAAACTATTCGTCAGATCCGAATGTTCCGATTCGGTTCTGCCCAAGAATCGGAACCCGAACCCAAACCCATTCAGGTTAGGCTGATTAAGCTTCGATTTTGGATCCGAGGGCTGATTCTGTGTCTTGCACTTTTCGGAGCAATCATTGCAATTGCCTGTTTCGTCATCCCCTGCAGCGGCGAAGTTGATTTTCAGGTCTGTCCATTGTTCTTTTGCTGGCCCTACTTGTAAACTCTGCCCTTTCCGGATGGTAGAGTCGTGAGTATTTTTATTGGCTTCCCTTCTCTAGATGTTGGACTGGAAACATGTTATAGAATTGGGTGTTTGACATGAGATAAATTTTTTAGAGTGGATCATTTGAATATCATATGCTGACTGACATTTGAGGGTTTCTCTCTCTCTCTCTCTCTTTCTCGAACCTTTCCATTGTATAATTTTTTTTCTTTCTTTTCTGGTTTTTTTTTTCCCTTAATAAAATTGATTAATTTCTCCTGAAAGAAGAATTTGTTTCCTGCTGCAGGTCTTATTCAAGTCTATGATCGCTTGTGCGAGCCTTTAAGGAATTGCTCGTCATAAATGCAGTAATTGGAGTTACCTTAATATGATGTTGCCGATGGTAATGGGCTATGCTCAACCATCATCTTCCTGTCCTCTTCTCCTTTAGGTCTTGGTTCGAGCCTCCTCAAAAGAAAATAATGTTGCTGATGGTCTTATTTTGCTGATATGTTTTTGATCTTTTTAATATAATACTCGTTGCAATTTCTTTTTTTTTCCCTAAATAAAAGGATCTAACAAAAATATTACGATGTGGTGAGATGCTTTTGATTGAAATGAAATGGAACGCAATGAGAGGGTGTTTGAGCAAGAGGGTTTGGCAGTAGATTTTGCTTTCCATTTAAAACTGAAGGGTTGGGAATTTGATTTTTGTTTATAGGGTTTAAGCATGGTTCATTGGAATTTATAATGAAACACAGTAAGAAATTCACAGGGTCGAAATCTGTGACTCAAAAGAGATATCCAGAGTATGTATAGTCTAAGGAAAATTCTAGATAATGTATGAGAATTAAGATTAATTATTGTTAACCGATCATATGATTAAAATATTATAAAAAGAAAGTCTACTAAAATATTTTGACACGTTAGCTTCTTCTGATTCCTTTTTGACCCATCACCTAAAACAATAGAGTTTTGACAATTAAACATGGTATGATGTAGCTGCATCATATAGTAGCATAAGTCATTGATAAGTGTGAATTTGTATATTCATTAGACCATGGGTGCAATTAGTATTGTGTTAATCAAATAAATAAGAGTGGTTAGAAATTATATTAGAGAAGTGCTAAAATGAAAGTAAGAGATTAAATTGTGATCAAACAAATTGATAGAAAAGTGACCAAGATACAAGAAATACGAAGAAAAATAGCTAGAATACTTTTGACAAAAGAATTTTGATGAGCAAAATCGAAATAGAATTTAGAATCAAAATTCTTAAAATGAATTTTAAAAATTCATGTTTTTGTTTGATTTTCAGAAATTTCATAATTTGGGTGTTTCATTTCTAAATTTTATTTGCATTTTATTAATCCAAATAAATAATATGATTTTGAACCACATATAAGAAACGTAAAAGAACCTTGTGAGAGAATGAATCCCACTTTATTAATTTGGAAATAAGTTTATTCAAAATGAATGAAAAACACAATAGGATATTCAATTGAAATAAATCAATAAAAACTCAATGTTTGGGACGAATAGCAAACAAACTAGCTCGAAGACTAAGTAAAAACAAAAGGGTTTCTCTCTCTTCCCTATTGGATTATCATTTCACTTTCTTTTTCCAACTCCCCGTCCCCTCCAATGAATTGATAGTAAATTATGCCTACTCCAAGGTATAACTAATCCATCCATTTATAAAAAACATTGATTTTGCACAAATAATCGATTAATGGTATTTAATTTTTTAAGTATTATATTAAAAAGTTTTCTTCAAATGGAAGAGCATGAAATTCTTTAAGTAAAAACAAAAGGGTTTCTCTCTCTTCCCTATTGGATAATCAAGTTCTGTTTAATTAAACAGGAGAGTTTAGTGACAAGATGGAGAGGGTGGGTTCAATAATCACATTAATAATTATTTTATTTTAAAATTAATATTAATTTAGAAAACAGAAAGGAAGTTTGGTGTAACCAGATTCGGCTTAAATTAAGAGGCGTGAAATTCTTTTATCGAGAGGGCCCCACTTTGAATTTGATTTGGACAAATCCAAGAAACAAGCTTTCTCATCTCAATATTTTATTTGGAAAGTTCCAATCCAAAAAGAAAAAGACAAAATGGGAAGGGGGAGGCGACAGATGTGCCCACTCTGAAGTTAATCGATTTTAGAGAGAAAAAAAAAAGGAAAAAAAAAATCTTATTGGAGATCTTTTTTTTTTTATTATTTATTTTGAGTATTTGAAAGAATTTTTAATCGTAGAGATATTTTTAATAATGTATATATATTTATTATTGTAATCTTTTGGGGTGTATTTTAAACACGATGTTAGGCATTTATCTAGAAGATATTATTATTAAATTATTGTGTATACCATAATGAAAGGAAATTCATTCTTTTCTATTAACAACCTTAGTTCTTGGTTTTCATTAAGCATGTCATGACGCGATCAACACGGATTAGCCAAGGATAATGAATAAACATATTAAAAAACATAGATTTGGCAATATCTTATGATGATTTAATTATTTCTCACCTTTGTCTTCCCCTTCTGATTTGTGCCAGAAAGTAGGTCTGACCATTCAACGTAGTTTTAAGGATTGAAGTCATTAACATTTTAGGCTAGACACCAAGATGACGAGAGATAATAATGTATTGAATAAAAAGGGATATTTATATAAGTTGGGAAATGTATATATAATGAAAAATCCTAAAACCAAGTTAATGAAATATTCTTTCAAATATTATGATATTGGCAAAATATTGATATACTATAATATTTAAATTAACATAACTTGATTTATATAGAGATATAATAATAATAATAATAATAATAATAATAATAATAATAATAATAATAATAATAAATCATTAATATGAGGACGTGTCCTTTGTGTTATTAAAAAATATTCACAACATATGTATTGCAAAGTTAAGTTAAAAATAAATTTCATATTTTAAAATTTCACAACATATGTATTAACATGACGACGTCCTGTTTGTTATTGTAAAATTTCATATTTTAACAATTTTATTTTTATTTTAATCAAAAATAAATTAAATAAAAGTTAAGTTAAATTTAGATTTCCAAAGCTCCCAAAAAAGACGTACAAAATCAAGTCATTGTATTTAAAATATTCTTTTACTGATTAAAAAGAAGAGTCGTCATTCCATATCACTCGTTCTATTATTTTTTTATATGAAGGAATTTCATATATGAGCAGAGTATAAAAATTATAAATGACGATAAATGATTTGATGAAATTATAAGAATACAAAAAGAGTCACATAAGAAGTGATTTCGTGAAATCTCTCTCTCTCTCTCTCTCTCTCTCAACTTTTGGTAATAGAAGGATGAAAAATTCGCATTAGGGTATTGTGTTATTGACAAATTTGAAGTGAACTATACAATTCAACACATTGTTTGTGATATTATAGACAACAATCCATATCAAAGACATAAAAAAGGAGGAGATACGAAGCATACGCTGTGCATAATGTGGGGCTAACACCTTCGGTCGTGGCCTATAACAATTATGGTTTAATTAATTATAATTAGAAATATTAATTAATAATTAATAAGATTAGTTAGTAATTAGATCAAGTAGTAAATAGTTAATAGAATTAATATAAATAATAATTTTTATAACATATAATGACATTAAATGTAATGATATTAGAATTCTTCTCTCTCCCTCTCTCTCTCTCTTTCTCTCTGATTCTTTCTATCTTCCTCTATACATTTTTCCCTTCTCTAAAGTAGATTGTTACATAGCCCCACCTGCCTTCATTGGTCTTCATGTTTCTTTGGAGAGCATAGTTACCTTTTAACCTTTTCGGCTGAGGTTTTCATTAATTTCATTAATTACTCAAAAATCTTTGGGATTTCTCTTGTGTGAAAAAGTGATTAAATACGGTGTTTTTAAAATCAAATTAATAAATAATTTGATCAAATTATCAATTTATTGGTTCATTTATTGAACCGATAGAATCGTTTTATAAATCAGACGATATTTTCATGATATTATATATATATATTATATATTATAAATTTTAAAATAAAATAAAGTTTATATATTTTAAAAAAAAATGAATTTGTTCCATCACCAAACACATAATGAAAAAACTGGTCGGATCGGTCTGATTTTACTGATTTTAAATGATTTTGACCGGATTGATTTTATCCGATTTAACAATAAAAATCGAATCAGACTATAAAACAGTCCCGATCAAATCAGTCAAATTGGCCGGTCCGATTCGCGTTAGGGTATCGTGTTTGAGAAATTTGATGTGAATTATACAATTCAAGAGATTGCTTGTGATATTATAGACTACAATAGACATCAAAGACAAAAAAAAAAAAAAAAAAAAAAAAAAGGATATATGAAGCATACGCCATGCATAATGCGGGGCTAATTCCTCCGGCCGTAGCCCAATTGCCTACATTGGTCTTCGTGTTTCTTCGGAGAGCATGGTTACCTTTTAACCTCCTAGGCTGAGGTTTACATTAATTTCATTAATTACTCGAAAATCTTTTGGATTTCTCTGATGGCTTAAATACTGCCTTAAAGGAAGTTCCAATGTTATATAAAAGGAGCTTAGGTACGACCACGACCATTTATCTCCCTAACTACATTAGTCATAAATTTTCTAGTTAAAAAAAATAAAATTTAATTTTTCTTTATATAAAAAAATACATTAAATTTCTCTCTCTAAAAAATAATTTACTTCATATTTTCTTTTTCTAAATGGATTTGTTTTAGATTTTTGTTCATTGAAAAATCAAAATTATTTTATCTCTCTATAAAATTAAGTATATTAATTTTCTTTCTCCATAAAGTTTAAATTATTCTAAATTTTATTTCTCTAAATACATTGATTTTAATTTTTTAAAAATAAATTTGATTTTTTTTTTCACCACAACACAACTAAAAGTATTATTTTTCTCTCTCTAAAAACTCAATTTAATTTCAAATGGTTACATGCGTTTCATCATTTTTTTTTTAGAAATTTTCTGAAATATTCATTTTATTTTCAAAGATATTAGTTTGACGGATCGACTACGGGTTGGTTTAGGGTTGGATGGGATCACGTTTTTAAAAACATGCTATATATCAGATTGGATCCAATGACCAAATTGTTAAATAAAATTCATAAGGTCGGTTATGGTTTTCTATTTTTTTGATCTAAATCGAGTTAATGTAAAATATGAATATCACAGTTAGGATTTAGAGTCATATATGGGATTAACATGACTCGATTTATAAGCGATTCATTGTCATCCCTATTTAATTTACTCGCTTAAATTTAGAAAAATATACATTACCCTTTGATCGTAGTGATGTAGATGATGTAAATAATTAATTATATAATATATTAATGTCAAATGAAACCCCAAGAAAAATATACCGATGGATGATGTAAATATTATACCTCATAGTTACTCTAATTTTGAAATATTCATTTCTTTCCTTCTCTTCTAAGATGGGGCGTGCGGAAACAAGTAATATTAAAATTTGAAACTAAAGTCTGATGTCATTGACCCGTCTCTTAGTGAGGTTCAAGTTATGTTCCATATGAACTTTTTATCCTTGTTTTTTAGTTGAAAAGCCTTTCGCAATAATTTTTCCAAATTAATGCAATGATCTTGCAATAAATATATCTGATTAAAAAGTTTGATTTGCACACTAACGCTATTTTAAAACACTGAAACTTTTTTATTAAAAATAATTGTAAATTTGACTTGCCAAATTGATTTGATTAAAAATAATATTTTAAAATTGACTTAAGATAAGAATTATTTATATTTTTAATATTATTATTTTAAGATTTTTCTTTTTTAATTATAATAAAAATTTTATATAAAAGTATTAGGTTTTAAAAAGTAAAAATATAAAATAATCATTACATGATGAATTTTAGAATTAAGATTAACTTTCTTTAAAAAGAAAAAAAGAACCGATTCAGTTGCATCCAAGCAAGCCAGTCCTCCGTATGCACACAAGTAGTAGAGTTTTCAAAATTTTGACTGGAGAGAGAGAGAGAGAGAGAGAGAGAGAGAGAGAGAGAGAGAGAGAGAGAGAGAGAGAGAGAGAGAGAGAGAGAGAGAGAGGGAGAGGGAGGGAGGGAGTGACATCCAGCTGCCATTGATCAACATGGGAAATTTCCTTGTGATTGCTTAAGAAATAGGCTTCTAGTCGGTCATTGAAAGTCGATCACCAAAGGTATCAATAATCAGGCAACAATACGGAAAGAAACATAATGGTTACATTTCTTATCCTCCGATCCCATGATCCATCATCGTTCGAATCTCGTTATAAGAAAAAAAGGAATTAAAAAAAAAAAAAAAATCAAGCTACAATCAACGCCGCTCACATTCCCCTACCTTTCTCTAGAGTACATAAAACCTTTTTACTTTCTGGAAGGTCTTCCAAGATATCGATTTCAATTTAGAAGAGAAAAAAAAATTAGTGGTTTTACGTTCAAGAAAACCATTTTCTAGAAGTAATTTATGTTTTCCTTCATTTATATGGGATATGCAGCTGAGTTATAATAAGTTTTGTCACATAAACTTCATACAAAATGTATCAAATTAACATAATAGATATATGCTACATTGATCTATTAAATTATCTCAAAATTATCAATGACTTGTGACAACATTATGCACATATTATTTTTACTCATTTTTTACTTACTCAAAAACTCCTTTTCTCTTTCGCGACCAATAAAATAAAAATAATAAAAAAAAACCCCTTCATCAATGCGAAGGCAGAAGATTCGGGAAGTGAATAAAGCCAGGGTTTGGACAGAGCCAATAACCAACTAACACTTGGTCTGACCGGCCGCACGTATCTTGAAAATCAATGTAGCAATGACCATAGAGTTAGTAGTTAATCATAATTAATAGAAATAATTAATGATTAATTATGATCGTTAAATTAGTTAGTAGTTAACAAGTTTAGTTAGTAGTAGAATTAGTATAAATAATAGTCTTTACAATATATAATGGATATATTAAAATGTTATTCAAATCTCTCTCTATATTCTCTCTCTCTATATCTCTTTCTCTCTCTATTTTCTCTCCCTAATCTCTCTCATTCTCTTGATATCACTCTCTCTTCCTCTCTTTTTTTAGTTGGTTCATAACAAATTGGTATCAGAATATACGATTCTTGATATAATTCACGACGGAAGATGTTTGGAGTAAAAGAATTGATACTATTATGGCATGCATTGATGACAAGTTCAACATTATAATGAAAATGTTTAGTATCGATGAATATATCCAAACTTTAGTGGAAAAAGAGCAAGAAATTGAAAAACAACAAAACAAATTAAATGATAGAAGAAACAATGCTAAAATCTATGGAAAAACAAGGTATTGAATTACTTTCTAAATCTCTCATTTTACCTATTCCTAGCGAAGAAATGTTGAGAGTAGAAGAATTTCAAATGTCTAAAAAAGAAGGATCTTGCATGATCAAGAAAGAAGGGTCTTGCATGATAAAAAAAGAAGGGTCTTGCATGTCCAAGAAAAAAGTTGTTAATGGTGGGTTCTTGTCAATTCCTTCAAAAATTGAATTTTCGGTATTTATCGGATAAAATTTTTTACCAAAAAAATGTTTAAGAAAAGAGTCTTTCAAATTTTTTCGTCTCTATTTTTCTCCAACTATTCTTATTGCAACTCAAATTACATGTATTGTTCGTCTCCATCACCTTATCTCTTAACATAAATGCAAACATTGGTTTAAAATTTATTGATTCAAAATCTCAATTCTTGATTTTCCATCCTTGAGGACAAGGATATATTTAAGGGAAAAATATTGTAACAACTACTAATTATAGGGTTAACAGTTAATCATAGTTAATAAAAATAGTTAATCATTAATTATAATTGTTAGATTAGTTAATAGTTAATAAATTTGGTTAATAATAAAATTAAAATAAATAATAATCTTTATAACATATAATAAATATATTAAAATGCTTTTAAAATCTCTCTTCCTTATATTCTCTCTCTCTAAATCTCTTTCTCTCTATTTTCTCTTCCTTAATCTCTCCGCTTCTATTGATCTCACTCTCTCTTCCTCTCTCTTGCTTTAGTTGGTTCATAACAATCAAATCCCAGAAACTCACGCGGTCAACCTGCAAAACCCAACCCTACTCATATTACACGTCACTCCCCTTTCCCTTTCTATAAAGGTCAATATCCTCCCCTGTTGATTCTCATACCCCTCTCTCTATTTCTCTCTCTCCCCGAAGTATGGCCGACAATACAGAGGGTTACCTCGGAAACCAAAAGCAAGAGAAAAGGGTCAGAGATCTGGAAAACAAAGCCTTATTCCTCACAATCGCCTACCTCTTCTCGCAAGTCACAGGCTTCAATTTGGTTTCCTCCTTCGCAAACGGATGCGGAAACTGGTGGGTTCCTTTCAGTTTTTCCCTCCTCATCAGCGTCCTCTACTTCTTCACTTTTTCAAACATATTGTCCTCGTATCTTCATCTTCGTTACCAATATGAACTCCAATTACTCGAAGAGGCCCAAACCATTCGTCAGATCCGAATGTTCCGATTCGGTAGTGCCCAAGAACACAAACCCGAACCCGAATCCATTCCGGTTAAGCTGATTAAGCTTCGATTTTGGACACGAGGGTTAATTCTGTGTCTCGCCCTTTTCGGAGCAATCGTGGCAATTGCCTGTTTCATCATCCCCTGCGGCGGCGAAGTTGATTTTCAGGTTTGTCCATTTTTCCTTTCTGTAGATGTAGGACTGGAAGCATGTTAGAATTTGGGTGTTTGGCGTGAGATAAATTCTTTAGAGTGAATCATTCGAATACTATATGTTTGAGTTTGTATTTTCTTTTGTTTCTTTCTTACACCTTTCCATTTTATTAATTTTATCTTTTCTTTTCTTTTTTTTTTTTGTTGTTGTTTATATATATATATATATTTAAATGAACTTGATTAATTTCTCACTATTTCTGAAAGAGGAATTTGTTTCCTGCTGCAGGTCTTATACAAAGTCTATGAATGCTTTTAATTTTATCTTTCTCTCTCTAAAAATATATTAACTTTCTCTCTCTAAAAATTAAGAATTTATCTTTCTAAATACGTTTTCTAAGATTTTATCACTCTAAAAAAAATCTAAATATAATTTTTCTCTCTCTAAAATTTTTTTAATTTATTTTTTTAACACATTAATTTTAAATTTTCTGTTACTGAAAATACAAATTTAGTTTTTTACTCTAATATGAAGCACATTAATTTTTTTTGTTATTTTATTTTAAAGGGGTAATACTTTTAATGCTTTTGAAAATAGTTATGTTTTCACACGGGGTAATTAAAAATCTAGGTCACTGACCTTTTTAATTTTAAACAATCGTAGAGTTTCCAAAATTTCGATCGGAGAGAGAGAGAGAGAGAAAAGACTTTGACAATATCTTATGATATCCAGCTGCCATTGACCAACATGGGAACTTTCTTCATCCGGTCGTCATTGACCAACTTGGGAAATTTCTTTGTGATTGGATAAGAAATAGTCTACCAGTCGGTCATTGAAAGTCGATCACCAAAGCTGTCAAGCAGCAATGTCCAGGGAAAGGGGCTAATGGTTACATTTCGTGATTTGACGTTATAAAAAAAAAAAGAAAAAAGAAAAAAATGTAGCAACAATCAACGCTGCTCACATTCCCCTGCCTTTTCTCTGGTGTACATTCCTAATTTCATAAAATATGCATATAGAAATTGAGATATTATGAGAAAGAAAATTCTCTATATTTTTTTATGTATATAATAATATATCAAATAAAAGGAGATATTTATATAAGTTGAGATATGGATAAATAATGAAAAAAATCCTAAAACCAAGTTAATGAAATATTTTTCTATATATATATATATATATATATATGTGTGTGATATTGACAATATATTGATATATTATAATATTTAAATTGACCTCACCTTGGCGTATATGTTAACAATGCAATTGATTTGTAGTGTGCGTACCACCTTCGTATAATAGTTAGTGCCACTTGTCATGGTTGCACGTGATTGAAACCTCACTTTCAGTGCTATTCAATAATAATTTTTCTGTTTTACGCAAGGCAACAACCCCGGTCCACGCCAATACTAGTTTTAATATAATAATTTGATCATGTCCAAATTAATTGGACTAATTTCTTTTCTGGGTATTACCTCAAACACTACAAAGTCTAAGGATTACTGGAAATTCCTATCGGAATTCTCCAAAACGGGTTTGTTTGAAAAGAAGGGTTACAACTTCCCCATTTCAATTTTTGCCATTGTTGTTAACAATGGTTGGATTGGGCATGATTCTGGGTATTACATGGTTGTTAACAATCCGAGGTTAAATCGGATTGTCCAAATTCTGACGCCTTAACTGTCTGGCTGTGATTAGCATTGGGTGGTGGAAATGGAATCACATAGCATGCAATAGTCTATAGAGTTTGATCCAGATCTTCAGCACATGCCCCTTTTTGTGGTGTCATCGGCTTTTAATTTATCGAATTTAATATAAATATCGAATTTTGTTTGCATTGTAAAATTATCGAATTTTGAAAAAAAAAAAAAGAAAAAAAGGACTTGGAACTCCTTTGACATGTATTGCATTGTAAAAATATCGAATGGAGTTTCTATCCGTCTATCAGTTTCATTAATTTAAATTGAATTCATTTGCCAACTTCTTTTAAGCTAGACAATGTTTGAACATCTTTTATGTGACCAGACATAAATGACTTTTTAGGCTTCTGCTGCGCTATTCTTCTGAGGATGTAGCCTGGACATGAAACTTGGTGTGCAGTCATTTTGGACCTGGTAGATGAATGTTAACATATATGAAAAGATTGGTGAGCTAATGAACTCTTTTTATTGCTATGGCTGTGGCCTTGGCCTGTCTTGGTCCTATGACTTATCCCTCGGTGCATTCTGCTCTGAGTATTACAGATCAAATTAGGCTCTGTTAGAATCAAGAATTAATATTGTCTGCATATGTGAGATCTTCATTCATAAGCTTGAAATCGATCCCCTGTATATAGCCATTCTTTTCTAACTCCTTGCCCTTGTTTCTCTCCTTGATTTTGACTAGCATTGTGCCGTTTGAAACCTGCAGTGCCGGGTTATCTTTTTAGGGGAGAGTTCTCTAGTCATAATCATTTTTGTTCCCAAATTTCCAACCCAAGACTTGGTTAATGGCCAAACATCGTTACCCATTAAACCAACTATCCATTGGTATATAGATTTGCTATCCTTGTGTCTAGTTCCATCTTCTCAGGGATTGTTAAGGTCCCACTTCTTATTACTCTTTCAATGTATAATTCTCATTTATAAGGTCAATACAGAACGTCCTAATCACCTTGATGTATGCCTTAAATTTTGAGCTACTGCAGACTAGGTATATTTTCAAACTCTAGATTAGATTTAATTGAGGATTAGGTTCAAAGAAAGATAAGCATTCTTCTTCATCTGTGGCTTCTTTGGCTTCAGGAGAAGACGTCAAGAAGGCAATTCACCCTTCTCATAAGAAAAACAGAGAAATTTGGAAAGGGATTTAATTATGTGTCATGGTAAGATTGATTATCCTCCTAATATGGGCCGCTTCAATTCTAATCCAACTTATCATATCTCAGAGTTTCAACCTGTGGTGGTCCACCGGAAGTGACTGTATTAAGAATAAAAAGGAAATAGTAGTCGTAAAACTTCAACGGCATACCTATAATGTCAACCTTTAATGGATAGGTCTGTTGTTGCTCTCAACGGCATACCTAGGTTCTTTCATATTATCTCGTTTGTGGTTCTTCTAGTTTGCACTACTGGCCATGTCAGGAGTATGAAGGGCTGTTAAGATCAGCTAAGGTTCGAGATTGCTAGCCAGCAAGAACCAAGCATGGGTTTCAGACAATGGAACCTTTGCTTTTGTATTCACCCAAACAGATTCAAATGATCAATTTCAACTGGCAATATGGTTTGCAGATCTTCCTGGAGATCGCACGCTGGTTTGGTCTGCCGACAGGTGAGTTGTTAGTGCTAGGATACTGTTAGATTTAAATTACTGAAGATGCAGAAAAATAGGCTAGGCTCATTGAGCCATATAGAAGTGTACGCTAGACCCTTGAGATTACTCTTGCCACTAACAGCGTTTGAAAGGCCATAAACGAATGATTTGAGTTGCATTTGGATTTAGAGATATTTCTGAAACAAATGTTTGATTCCCTTAACACTTTACTGCTACGTTCAACATTATGATAGAATAGTGATGCCTCAAAAAAAACTAAAGATTTTAGAGAGGTGGTGAGGCCCTTATAGTAATGCCTACAGTGGGTAGCAAACAGGTAGCTCTTTACTACCTTCTAAACTTGGCACAAAAAAAGGAAAAAAAAAAAAATACACCATGTCAGAGAGCACCTATGTTTGTACAGTAATTCCAATCAAAAGATTTGAACCTTCTCCTACTTACTAGATTTGCAATTGTTGCACCTCCGCCATTGGAGTGTAGAGTGATCAGAATTCCCATTTCTATCTGTAGTGTTTACTAGAGATTTTGCAGGTATATTTAACTTAGCCAACAATTTCACTAGTCTCTCAATCGTCTACTTAGAAACTCTCTTGTGGGACAAGATGCAATTCTGGGGCTTGACAACACTGGAAACCTCCTTCTCACCGATGGAAAAACCATTCTGTTGGCATCAAACGCCTCCAATGCAGGTGTTTTTGGAGCAACTATGGCTGAATCTGGAAATTTCATTCTCTACAACAGCACCCTTTATCCAATATGGCAAAGCTTTCACACCCATCAGACACTCTCCTTCCAGGCCAATTGTTAACCATCTCACTTGCACTAATGTCATCCAACTCTTCTCTACGCAATGGTTACTTTACCTTAAAAATGTTGCAGCAGCCCACTTCACTGAGCCTAGATCTAACTTATAACCTCCCAGCATCCTATGATTCATTGCCACAGTTTTACAGCAACTACTCCTACTGGTCAGGACCCAACATATCTAATGTGACAGGTGATGTTATGGCAGTTTTAAATGAGGTGGGGAGTTTTTGGAATTGTTTACGGTCAGTCCTCTGATGGAGATGTATATGAGCACAAAAATGATGGAGATACTGGGGGATTATCTTCGGCGACAAATCAATATGTCAGATCAGCAGTTCTTCGAAGACTCATATTGGAAACGAATGGGAATTTACGTTTGCATAGGTGTGACAACGGAAGGATCTAGACTCATAATTGACTTCAAGATGAAAATTATATATATTTTTAATATTATATTAAGATTTTTCCTCTTTAATTATAAAAAATTTTATATAAGAGTATGAGTTATTTAAAAATTAAAAAAATAAAACAATCATTATATGATGAATTTTAGTATTAAGATTAACTTAAAAAAAAAAAAAACTGATGCAATTGCATCCGCCAGTAAAGTCGATTACGTGTCCTCTGTCCCCTGCCCACGGTAGCTAAACGTTTTACATGCTAGAAGGCATTTCGAGATATTGTTTCCGATTGATAAGAGAGAAAAAATTATGGTGCTTGTCGAACATCGTACATTCAAGAAAATCATTTCCCAAAGTAATTTATGTTTTCCTTGGTTAAAATTGGATATGCCGCCTAGTTATAATGCGTTTTGCCACATAAAATTCATACAAAAATGTATCAAATTAACATGATAAATACACTTTAAATTGATTCAATAATTGGTCTGATTTGTCGATCATTGTTTTCAAAATCACCATCTCTGCCTTGATTCATCTTTTGTAGTATGTAATGTCAGTTTCTTGTCTTCGATTAGGTTGATTCAACTTTGAGTTCATTATTCGATCGCCTTCAGGTCTTCAGGTATCGCTGCTTCACCATCGAAGTTTCAATCACATACAGAATTTGCTTTTAAATCCAGAATCACCGGCTTTCCACTCTACTCTTCTTTTGACTTTTGCCTTGAGCATAATCATAATTGAAGCAATCAAGTCTTTTGTTCTTCAAATTTGACTTCCAAGCATGATTCTTCGTTTTCTCTGCCTTCACAATCTCCATTAATTATAATTTCCTTTGATTTCAATCTTACACTGCATTTTCTTCGACTTTTGTTTGCATTGCTTGATTCTTCTCTATAGTTGTATAGCATCAGGAGGCCATAACCGTGAACCCCATGGACTTTTTGTGAGTATTGCTCGCGACTGAGGGCCCTCTCTGCTTATCTGAAGTGGAGAAAGGCCTCTCTCTCTCTAATACAAGAAAGATAAAGATAGATTTTATTATAATTCCAATCTATTTCACATCACATGTAATGAATTATTATTTATAGTAATATTACTAACTAATTTTATTATCCATTTAACCACAACATCTAACTATTAACAATCAAACAATTAACTACTAATACTTTTTTACTAATCATGATTAACTATTAATCATTATGATTAATAATTGTTACAATACTTCCCTCCTTTAAAAATATCCTTGTCCTCGAGAATGGAAAACTAAAAATTGATATCTGAATCTATAGACCTGAACCAAGACTTGCATTTATATTGAAAGATAAGACGATGAAGACGAACGATAAATGTAATTTGAGTTACAATGAGAATAGTGAAAGAAAAATAGAGATGAAGAAAATTGAAAGAGACTTTTCTTGAATTTCTTTTTAAGGAAGGATTTTACCTGATGATCATCGAAAATTCGATTTTTGGAGAGATTGACAAAAATCCATCATCAACTTCTTTTTTGGAGTTGCAAGACCCTTATTTTTTTGACATTTGAAATCTTTCTATTTTCAATATTTCTTCATTAGGAGTAGATACAATGAGAAGTTTAGAAATTGATTCCATACATTGTTTTTTTATAGATTTTGATATTATTTATTCTACCATTTGATTTGTTGTGATGTTATCCGCTTTTTTTTTCATTTTCTTACTATTTTTTTATCGAAATTTTGATATTTTCATCGATACCAAACATTTTCAATAAAATATTGAATTTGTCATCAAAACTTGTTATAAAAGTATCCAATTTTTGATTTCATTAATCAATTTTTTGATTGATTTCATCCATTTTTTGATTGACTTCATCTATTTTTTGTATCAATCGGAGATGATTTCCTTTTATATCCATGGTCAATTCTTGCATTTGTTCTTTGAAGGCAAAGATTCGTCAATGAGCGTATATTTTGATACCAATTTGTCACAATCTGAATGAGAGAAAGAGAGAGATTAAGAAGAGATGAAAGAGAAAGTGAGATTTAGAGAAAGAGAATACAAGAGAAATAAAAAAAGATTTCATTATAATTCTATTCTATTTCAGATGATTATTATTTATACTAATATTACTAACTAATTTCATTATTTATTTAATCATTATATCTAACTACTAATAACTCAATATTTAATTACTAATACCTTTTTATTAATTATGATTAACTATTAATCATTTTGATTAATAGTTATATTAAGAAACTCATATGGTACTATTATATCATCATTTTTGTGACGTGAACAAACGATGCTCGAATATGCTAAGGTGTCATGGATCACGTCGGTATCTTCTTCTACGTCTCCCCGGATTCCAACTCTCCCAAAATTAAATCATGGAAACTTTGACGAGAGCGAAAAGATATACCGAGGAAGGTTTCCCCTCCGTCTCTCAATTCAAAATCACCGACCAATCAAATTCTTACAGGCATTGTGATAGTATAATATCTCAATGCACCGGGGATGATGGAAATCAAAGTTTGATTGTGGGCCAGGCATATTAGATGCGGCCACGAAAATATGAGTTTGGGAATCGTTTGGTTGGGCTTGGGTGAAAACGATTCGTTGAGGTTCCATTCATTGACTGTGTAGCGGCGCACTCTCCGGTTCACACATACACAATGCAATGCTTTTCTCTAGGCGCTTCTACATTTTTTTTTTTTTTTTGTGACCCTCTCCAACCCCTCAACTTCAACGCTATACCTCCCCTCAAGACTCCTCAGAATGCTTCAACTATATAATTTTTGGGGATTATAAGTTTTAGAGAGGTGAATAACTCATTGATTTAAAATTTTTGATATTTAGTATTCTATAATTTTAAGAAAAAAATTCAGGGGCAGCCCACCAACCCCCACCGATAAGTACAGGGATGTTGGTGAACTCGAGCAATGGGAAAACAAATTCATTAAGCGATACGTTAAATGGAACGGAATCCACCGGGAGAGTATGCATTATTGAGAAAAATGAGAAAAATAATTATATATAAAAATAAATATAATAGAATATGGTTGGGGTCAAAATCAACTTTATTAGTGAAAAGGATCGATGATAGAGAAGTGGTGGAATGATACAACCCTTTTGGCACCAACAAATGTTGGTGACTAATCCTATTATTGATAATAGAGAAATTTTCTCAATTCACCTTCTTATGACTAATGTTATAAAATTTTGTTTAGGAGTCTTTCGTTAAATTATATCAAAATAATCAAAATTGAAATAATTAATTTAATTCGATCCTACAATTTTTATGACGATTATATAATCTAATAAACAAAAGTTGACGATTCGGTTTGATTGAATTAATCAATTAATTAGTTTCAATTATTCAAATTGATCGAATTATTAAAATCTTTAACATTTCCTCTTATTCTATTTATGTAAATATAATATATATTATTTATATTAATATCTGATTGTGAGTTATAACTTTAAAATTTAAAATTCACTTATAATTTTAATTCACTAAATATTAATTTTAAAATTTTAAAATTTAAATTTCAAACAAAGTAATAAATATTAAACTTTTAAACCAATTTTACTACACCACTAATAGTTTATGAAATAAAAAAGTAATCAATCTTACATCATTTTTCAATAAAACGGTCTTTAAAATATTTTGCTCTTTTGACTTTTTTTATAATATTATATTATCTCTTATAAAATTTTTAATTATAATCTATATATTTTTAATTTTTAGTTATGATATTATATTAATATTTATGTAAATAAAAATATTTAAAATATATATATATTTTTAATTAATTTAATTTAATTAAAATAAAAATTATTAAAATTAATAATTATTTAAATAAATCAAATTAAATTTTAATTTTACTCGAAATCAAATAAATCATCCAAAACATAAAAATGGAGAAAACCTTTGTTTTTTTCGGTTTGAGCGCAATATTGCTTCCCCGACAACCAACCAACTCAACACTTCTCTCTATAAAGGTCGTTGTACTCCCCTCTTTGCTTCTCACACTTCTCTCTCTCTCCCCACGGTTGCTTCTCACACTTTTCTCTCTCTCTCTGACTTTCTCTCTCTCTCTCTCTCTCTCTCTCTCTCTCTCTCTTTCTCTCTATGTACAGAGTATGGCCAACAAACCAGAGGGATACCTCGGAATTATAAACCAAAATCAAGAGAAAAAGGTCAGAGATCTGGAAAGCAAAGCCATATACCTCACCATCTTCTACCTCTTTTTGCAACTCATAATCTTCAATTTCGCTTCCTCTTTTGCAAACGGATGCGAAAACTGGTGGGTTCCCTTCACTTTTTCCCTCGTCATCAGTCTTCTCTGGTTCTTCACTTTTTCAAACGCAATTCCCTTGTATCTTCATGTTCGTTACCAATATGACCTCCAATTACTCGAAGAGGCCCAAACCATTCGTCAGATCCGAATGTTCCGATTCGGTTCTGCCCAAGAACAAGAACCCGAACCCGAACCCATTCAGGTTACGCTGATTAAGCTTCGATTTTGGATCCGAGGGCTGATTCTGTGTCTCGCGCTTTTCGGAGCAATCGTGGCAATTGCCTGTTTCGTCATCCCCTGCGGCGGCGAAGTTGATTTTAAGGTCTGTCCATTTTTCGTTTGCTGGCCCTACTCGTAAACTCTTCCCTTTCCGGATGGTAGAATCGTGAGTGTTTTTATTGGCTTCCCTCTCTAGATGTTGGACTGGAACCATGTTAGAGTTTGGGTGTTTGACGTGAGATAAATTTTTTAGAGTGGATCACTTGAATACCATACGCAGACTGATATTTGAGTTTTCTCTCTCTCTCTCTCTCTCAAACCTTTCCGTTGTATAACTTTTTTCTTTTTTTTTTCTTTTCTGTTTTTTTTTTCTTTAATAAAATCGATTAATTTCTCCTGAAAGAAGAATTTGTTTCCTGCTGCAGGTCTTATTCAAGTCTAATCAGGAATTGCTCGTCATAGATGCAGCAATTGGTGTTACCGTAATATGATGTTGCCGATGGCAATGGGCTATGCTCAACTATCATCTTCCCGTCCTTTTCTCCTTGAGGTCTTGGTTCGAGCCTCCTCAAAAGAAAATAATGTTGCTGATGGTCTTATTTTGCTGATATGCTTTTGATCTTTTTAATATAATACTTGATGTGATCATCAAAACTGCAAGAAATTTATAATATTCAACTCAAGTTTCAGTTGGGCCAGTAACAAAAGTTCGAGTTAAAAAGTCCAAAGAAATACTGAATAATTTAATTCAGAGGGTTTTACAATAAGAAATTGAATCCCAAATGAATGAAGAACCAAAAGGGGCTTCAATTATGCTCATGCAAGCCCAGTTGAAAGAATAAAATGTCCAAAACTATCAAAAACCAAGAGAGGACGAAAATAAAGAAAAATAGCAGCAAGACTTGGTCAAAATAGTTTAATTTATTTAGTTTCCTAATTTTTATTTTTTTATAACTTATATTTAGTTTCCTAATTCTTTATTGTTTAGAAAGTTACTAAATTTTTAGTTGCCAATTAAGTTTTTACCTTTAGGCTATAAATAGGCCATATACATTGTGTAAAAAAAAAACACTTTGGAGAGAATTAATAAAGTTGTGAGAATTCTTCACATAGGTTTTGTTCTTTTGAGAACTTTTAATTTATTCAAGATAGGAGTCTTATTTAATTCTTTGACTTATCAATCTAGGTTTCGAACCATCTAAATTGTGGCGTCATTTATTCCATCTTTATACCAAGGTTCTTGATCTAGTGAGAAACGGGTCTAAGGTCATATACCTTAGGTTCTTCCTCATTTAGGGCAAGGGTTGAGGTTTTTAATTCTACCGGTTCAAATAATTCGTTGGGACGATTTTTTTTGGGCTAAATTAACTTATTCGTGGGTTCTAGGGTTTTTATACCCAACGGGTTCACATCAATACTCGTTGCAGTTTTTTTTTTTTTTTTTTCCTAAATAAAAGGATCTAACAAAAATATTACCATGTGGTGAGATGCTTTTGATTGAAATGAAATGGAACGTAATGAGAGGGTGTTTGAGCAAGAGGGTTTGACGGTAGATTTGGCTTTCCATTTAAAACTAAAGGGCTGGGAATTTGATTTTTGCTTATAGGGTTTAAGCATGGCTCATTGGAATTTATAATGAAACGCAGTAAGAAATTCAGAGAGTCGAAATCTGTGACTCAAAAGAGATTTTCAAGAGTATGTATAGTCTAAAGAAAATTCTAGATAATGTATGAGAATTAAGATTAATTATTGTTAACCGATCATTTGATTAAAATATTATAAAAACAAAATCTACTAAAAAATTTTGATACGTTAGCTTCTTCTGATTCCTTTTTGACCCATCACCTAAACAATAGAGTTTTGACAATTAAACATGGTGTGATGTAGCTGCATCATATAGTAGCATAAGTCATTGATAAGTGCGAATTTGTATATTCATTAGACTATCGGTGCAATTAGTATTGTGTTAATCAAATAAATAAGAGTGGTTAGAAATTATATCAGAGAAGTGCTAAAATGAAAGTAAGAGATTGAAAGGTGACCAAGACAAAACAACTACAAAGAAAAATACTTAGAATACTTCTGACAAAAGAATTTTGATGTGCTTTTGATTTGTACATGAAAATCGAAATAAAATTTAGAATCGAAATTCATGAATTGAGTTTTAAAAATTCAAGTTTTTGTTTGATTTTCAGAAATTCCATAATTTTAGGGTTTCATTTCTAAATTTCATTTATATTTTATTAATTCAAATAAATAATATGATTGTCAACCGAGACGAGAAATGTAAAAGAACCTTGTGAGACTGAATCCCACTTTATTAATTTGGAAATAAGTTAATAGAATATTATTATTCAAAATGAATGAAAAACACAATAGGATATTCAATTGAAATAAATCAATAAAAACTCAATGTTTGGGACGAATAGCAAACAAAATAGCTTGAAGACTAAGCAAAAACAAAAGGGTTTCTCTTTCTCTCCTCTCTTGGATTATCTTTTCACTTTCTTTTTCCAACTCCCCTCCAATCAATTGATAGTAAATTATGCCTACTCCAAAGTATGACTAATCCATCCACTTATAAAATACATTGATTTTGCACAAATAATCGATTAATGGTATTTAATTTTTTAAGTATTATATTAAAAATTTTTCTTCAAGTGGAAGAGCATCAACAGCTATCTCATGTTAAGTGCGGGCAAGCGACCAGTTGAATACTTTATTTATTTATTTTTAATAACAAGATGATTTGATAATAACGTCTATTTATTTTGAGTATTTGAAAGATTTTTTAGTCATATTTTTTTTAATAATGTGTGTGTATATGTATATATACATATGATGTAATATCTTTGGGTGTATTTTAAACACGATGTTAGGCATTTATGTAGAAGATATTGTAATTAAATTATTGTGTATACCGTAATAAAAGGAAAATTCATTCTTTTATATTAACAACCTTTAGTTCTTGGTTTTCATTAAGCATGTCATGCCGCAATCAACAAGGATTAGCCAAGGATGATTAATAAACATATTAAAAAAGATAGATTTGGCAATATCTTATGATGATGTAATTATTTCTCACCATCCTCTCCTCTTCCCTTTCTGATTTGTCCCAGAATGTAGGTCTGACCATTCGACGTTGTTGAGGATTGCCGTCATAAACACTTTAGGCTAGACCCCAAGACGATGAGGACAACATTTTTGGTCTGACCATTCAACCCCAAGACGATCACACCCACTTCCCACGTATTCCTAAATTCATAAATAATAATAATAAATTGTTAATATAATGCGTGTGTTATTAAAAAATTATACACAACATACGTACATACGTACGTACATACATACAAATATATATATATATATATATATATATATATTTTAATGTTACCTTAACATATATGTTAACAATGCAATTGATTTGCAGTGTGTGAACCACCTCAATATAATATTTAGTGCCACTTGTCATGGGTGCACTTAATTGAAACCTCACTTTCAGTGCCATTCAGTAATAATTTTTCTGTTTTACGTGAACGACGCCCACGGTCCCCGCCAAGACTAATATAATAATAATAATAATTTTAACATTATTTAGAAAGACCAGGTCTTTTATTGTAAAATTTCATATTTTAATAAATTTATTTTTATTTTAATAAAAAATAAATTAAATAATAGTTGAGTTAAATTTAGATTCCAAAGCTCACAAAAGAGCCGTACAAAGTCAAGTCACTGTATTTAAAATAGTCTTTTACTGATTAAAAAGAAGAGTCCTCGTTCCATATCACTCGTTCTATTATTTTTTAATATAAAGGAATTTCATATATCAGCAGAGTATAAAAATTATAAATGATGATAAATGATTTGATGAAATTATAAGAATACAAAAAAAATCACATAAGAAGTGATTTCGTGAAATCTCTCTCTCTCTCAACTTTTGGTAATAGGAGGATGAAAAATTCGCATTAGGGTATTGTGTTATTGACAAATTTGAAGTGAATTATACAATTCAACACGTTGTTTGTGATATTATAGACAACAATCCATATCAAAGACATAAAAAAGGAGGAGATATGAAGCATATGCGGTGCATAATGTGGGGCTAACACTTTCGGTCGTGCCCTATAACAATTATAGTTTAGTTAATTATAATTAGAAATATTAATTAATAGTTAATAAAATTAGTTAATAGTCAGATAAAATGGTTAAATAGTTAGTAAAAATAATATAAATAATAATCTCTAAAATATATTATGACATTGAATGAAATGATATTTGAATTATTCTTTCTCTCTTTCTCTCTCTAGCTCTTTTTATTTCTCTCTATATATTTTTTCCTCTTTCTAAAGTGGATTGTTACAAATTGATTTTAGAGATTATGTTTCTCGACAAATCTTTGCCATCAAAGAACAAATGTAAGAGTTGGCTATGAAAATCAAAGAAAGTCATCTTCGATTTCGTACAAAAAATGGATGAAATCACTTAGAGAATTGATCAAAAATTGGATAATTTAATAGCAAGTTTTGATGGCAAATTGAACATTTTATTGAAAATATTTGGTATTGGCGAGAATATCAAAACTTTAATGAAAAAAAAACAAGAAAATGAAAAGAAATTGGAAAGTAATGAAACAAATTAAGTGATAAAAGAAACAATATCAAAACCTATGGAAAAACAAAATATTGAAACACTTTTTAAATCTCTCATTTTATCTATTTCTAGTGAAAAAATATTAAGCGTAGAAGGATTTCAATTGTCTAAGAAATAAGCTATTAATAGTGAATTCTTGTCAAATTCTCCATAAATTGAACTTTCAATGTTTGTTGGGAAAAATTCTTCACAAAATAAGTTCAAGAAATGTCTCTTTCAACTTCTCACATTTCTATTTTTCTCTCATTACTCTCCATGCAAGTCAAGTCATATCAATTATTTATCTCTATCCCTTATTTTTTACTACAAATACAAGTTTTAGTTCAAATTCATGAATTCAAAATCTCAATTTTTAATTTTCTATTCTTAAGATTCTTAAGGGGAAGTATTGTAACAATTATGATTTAATTAATTATAGTTAGAAATATCAGTTAATAGTTAATAAGATTAATTAATAGTTGGATAAAATGATTAAATAGTTAGTGAAATAGTATAAATAATAATTTCTAAAACATGCAATGATATTAAATGAAATGATATTGTAATTCTTATTTCTCTCGCATTGTATTCTCTCTCCCGCTCTCTATCTTTTTCTCTCAATCTCTCAATTCTCTCTTTCTCTTTCTAGTTCTTTCTATCTCTCTCTATACATTTTTCTCTCTTTAAAGTAGATTGTTACATAACCCTATCTGCCTTCACTGGTCTTCGTGTTTTTTCAGAGAGTATAGTTACTTTTTAACCTTTTCGACTAAGATTTTCATTAATTACTTTGGTTAAATATGGTATTTTTAAAATCAAATTAGTAAAAAATTCGATTAACTTATTTATTTATTGGTTCATTGATTGGACAGATAATACCGTTTTATACATTATCATGATATCATATATATATTTTATATATTATATATTTTAAAGTAAAATAAAGTCTATATAATTTTAGAAAAAATGAATTTATTTCATCAATAACACATGAAAAATTCTATGTGCAATAAAAAACCAAACAAATTGATCCGGTTTTATTAGCTTTAAATAGTTTGATTGGATTAATTTTATTTGGTTTAATAATAAAAATCGAATTTAACTATAAAACGGTATCGAACGAATCAATCAAACCGACCAATCCGATTGTGTTAGGATATCGTGTATTTGAGAAATTTGATGTGAATTATACACTTCAAGAGGTTGCTTGTGATATTATAGACAACAATCCACGTGACAAAAATAAAAACAAAAACAAAATCAAAAACAAAAACAAAACAAAATAACAAAAACAAAAAAAAAGGGGAGAGATATGAAGCATACGCCGTGCATACCTTCAGTCGTAGCCCCATCTGCCTTCATTGGTCTTTCGTGTTTCTTCGAAGAGCATAGTTACCTTTTATCCTCTCTGGCTAAGGTTTCCATTAATTTCGCAAATTTTTGGATTTCTCTAGTGGGTTAAATACTGTCTTAGAGGAAGTTCCAGTGTTATATAAAAGGAGCTTAGGTACGACCACGACCATTTATCTCCCTAAATACATTATTTATAAATTTTCTAGCTTAAAAAAATCAAATTTAATTTTTCTTTATATTAAAAATACATTAAATTTTTCTCTCTAATTAAAAATAATTTACTTCGTATTTTCTCTTTTTAAATGGAATTGTTTTAATTTTTGTTCATTGAAAAATCAAAATTATTTTATCTCTTTATAAAATTAAGTATATTAATTTTCTTTCTCCATAAAGTTTAAATTATTCTAAATTTTATTTCTTTAAGTATATTGATTTTAAATTTTTTTCTAAAAAATAAACTTGATTTTTCTTCCACCACAACCAAACATATTATTTTTCTCGAAAATCAATTTAATTTCAAATGGCTACTTGCATTTCACCATTTTTTTTTTTGAAATTTTCTAAAATCTCTGTTTTATTTTCAAAGATAGTAGTTTGATGGGTTGAGTACGGGTTGGTTTAGGGTTGGATGAGATCATGTTTTTAAAAACATGTTATATATCAGATTGAATTGAATCGAATCGGAATTTTAGAAAAAAAAAATCTATAGGACCGGTTATGGCTTTTTATTTTTTTGATCAAAGTCGAGTTAATATCGAATATGGATATCATAGTTAGGGTTTAGGGTTATATACGGGATTAACATGACTCTAGAGAATGACTACTAATTTGGATAATGAGGCTTTTAGGTGTCCCATGCTAAATTTGGAAATTGATGTGGTGGTTGAAAACAAGAAAATTGATTAATTTGTTGATTAGTATTAATTTCCAATTGCATGCCATGTCACTCAAAATCTATAGTGCAATCAAAGAAAAACACAATTTTTTTTCTTTGAAGGAATTGTTTTCTGCCGATAAATTAGACTAATTTAGAAACATTATATTTTTAATATTATATTAAGAATTTTCTTTTTTAATTATAATAAAAATTTTACATAAAAGTATTAGTTTTTAAAAAATAAAAATATAAAATAATCATTATATGATGAATTTTAGAATTAAGATTAACCTTCTTTAAAAAGAAAAAAAGAATTGATTTAGTTGCATCCAAGCAAGCCAGTCCACCATATGCCCACGAGTGGTAGAGTTTTCAAAAATTTCGACCGGAGAAAGAGAAGATTTTGACCGAAGATAATGGCAGCAGCAACATGGGAAATTTCTTTGTGATTGCTTAAGAAATAGTCTTCTGGAAGAGATATTAGTATCAGTTGAACTGAAATTCATAAAGATCAAAAGGTATCAATAATCTAGCAACAATATCCCCAAGGACAGGGACAGCTTAATGGTTACGTTTTCTATCCTTGGACCTCATGATCGCGATTCGAAACACGTTATTAAAAGAGAATGAATCTAGCAACAATCAACGCAGTTCACATTCCCCTGCCTTTCTCTAAAGTACCTAAAACCTTTTTACTTTCTGCAAGGTCTTTCATGACATCGTTTCCAATTTAGAAGAGAGAAAAAATTAGCGTTTCTTCATTCAAGAAAACCATTTCCTAAAAGTAATTTATGTTTTCCTTCATTTGTACGGGATATGCAGCTGAGTTATCATGCGTTTTGTCACATAAAATTCATACAAAACGTATCAAATTAACATAACAGATACATGATAAACTTCATCTATTAATTTGTCTCAAAATTATCAATGACTTGTGACAACATTACGCACATATTATTTTTACTCTTTTTTACTTAAAAACTCCTTTTCTCTTTCACGACTCAAAAAACAAAAAAAACGCTTCATCAAGGCGAAAGCAGAAGGCTATCTTAAAAGATTCGGGATGTGAATAAAGCCATGGAGTTTGGACAGAGCCAATAACCAATCAAACACTTGGTCTGATTGGCCCCACGTCCCTTGAAAATCAAATCCTACAAACTCACGCTCACAACTTCCAAAAACCAACGCCACTCAGATCACACGTCGCTCCTCTTACCCTTCCTATAAAGGTCCATTGACTCCCCCCTTGATTCTCACACTTATCTCTCTCTAATTCTCTCTCTCTCTCTCTCTCTCTGTACAAAGTATGGCCAACAAACCAGAGGGATACCTCGGAATTATAAACCAAAATCAAGAGAAAAGGGTCAGAGATCTGGAAAGGAAAGCCATATACCTCACCATCTCCTACCTCTTGTTGCAACTCATAATCTTCAATTTCGCTTCCTCCTTTGCAAACCGATGCGAAAACTGCTGGGTTCCCTTCACTTTTTCCCTCTTCATCTGTGTTATCTACTTCTTCACTGTTTCAAACGCAATTCCCTCGTATCTTCATGTTCGTTACCAATATGACCTCCAATTACTCGAAGAGGACCAAACTATTCGTCAGATCCGAATGTTCCGATTCGGTTGTGCCCAAGAACCCAAACCCAAACCCGAACCCGAATCCATTCGGGTTAAGCTGATTAAACGTCGACTTTGGACACGAGGGCTGATTCTGTGTCTCGCCCTTTTCGGAGCGATCGTGGCAATTGCCTGTTTCGTCATCCCCTGCAGCGGCGAAGTTGATTTTCAGGTCCGTACATTTTTTCTTTACTGGCCCTACTTGCAAACACTGCCCTTCCCGGATAATAGTGTCTTGAGTGTTTTTATTGGCTTCCCTTCTGTAGATGTTGGACTGGTACCATGTTAGAATTTGGGTGTTTGGAGTGAGATAAATTCTTTAGAGTGGATCATTCGAATACCATATGCTGACTGATATTTGAGTTTGTTTCTTTCTTACACCTTTCCATTGTATAATTTTTTTTTTTAATGAACTTTATTAATTGCTCACTATTTCTGAAAGAGGAATTTGTTTCCTGCTGCAGGTCTTATACAAGTCTATGAATGCTTGGGGGAGCCTATAAGGAATTGCTCGTCATAAATGCAGCAATTCGTGCACTCAATGTTTATTATGTTTTATTTTGGTTGTACCTTGTCGCCGATGTATCAATAAATTGTAGCTTATGTGTCCTTGTTTTTAGTGCTGTTGGATTTGAGCCTCTCTTGTATGTTTAAAAAAGGAAATAATGTTGGTAATTTTGTTATGGTTAAATACTAAATGTTTTGTTGATATTTGTGAAATTGAGAATTATGCACAAATAACATGGGGGATGATTTTGATCTTTTTAATATAATAATGTTGAGGATTGCACAAAAATTTCATAATTATTGATTTTTTATGGACCATGGCGATGACGAGCTCCGGAGAGAAGAGAGTGCAGAACGGGAACGCATACGCTGCGATGATGTACATGGGGAACACCTAGGGACTACGAGTTCTATGTCGCGACACGTGTCATGATCAGATCTTTGGCCAGACTCAAAATCGAAGCCGATCTCCTCGTCCTTGTTTCAAAAGACGTCCCTTTTCGCTGGGTTCAGTCCATGTAAACTCTCTCTCTCTCCCCCTCCGTTTCTTGCCTTCTCGTTTCTCTCCTTTTTTTTCTTCTTCTAAATTTTTTTGCTTGCTAATATGCAAAGGCGCAACTTAGACTGTTAACCCACCGGCTTTGTTCCTGAGTGGGACCCACAAAGTAGGTGGGTGGGAAGAATATGCTGTTATTGAGTTGTAGTATTAATTATGTCTTATCGAATAACACCATGCCACGTAAGATGCATGAGGTCTATCTATATCTGAATTTCTTATGGGTTAACGTAGAGATGACGTGGCATGTAAGGATTGGTCTGACAAAAGCGATGACGAAAATTATGCTGTTATTAATATTTTTGGCCAGACCACAAGATGATGACGAAAACAAAATTATTATTTATTATAATTTTGTTAATGTTATATAAAATAATATCACACTCACTTCCAACATATTCCTGAATTCATAAAATATGCACGTAGTAATTGAGAGATAATGAAAGGGAGAGTTTTTTTTTTATATATATTTTTATGTATGATATATTGAACCAAAAAAAGACATTTATATAAATTGGAAATGTATTTATAAGAAAAAAAAATTTTAAATTAAATTAATAAAATATTCTTTCAAAATATGTGATTTTGATAGTATGTTAATATAATATGATTTTTAAGTAGACACAATTCGACATATACAAAGGCACATCAACAACAATAATAATAATAATAATAATAATAAATTGTTATTATAATGCGTGTGTTATTAAAAAATATACACAACATACATATATATACTAACGTTACCTTAACATATATGTTAACAATGCAATTGATTTGTAGCGTGCGTACCACCTTAATATAATGGTTAGTCCCACTTGTCATGGGTGCACTTGATTGAAACCTCACGTTCAGTGCTATTCAATAATAATTTTTCTGTCTTACGTGAAACGGTCCACGCCAATACTAGTTGATGTCGTCAATGACAAAATAATAATTAGTTTGCTTTATGAAGAAGATAATGAATTTAAAATGTTAAAGGTAAGGAGTTGGGATAACGTTTAATTGAAAGTAAAGTTTTTTAATTAATTAATATTAATATAATAATAATTTTAACTTTTTTTTTAAAAAAAAAGAAAGACGGGTTTTTTTATTGTAAAATTGTATTTTTTTAACAAATTTATTTTTATTTTAATAAAAAATAAATTAAATAAAAGTTAAGTTAAAATTAGATTAGCTCTCAAAAGACTCGTGCAAAGGTAAGTCATCGTATTTAAAATGTTCTTTTACTGATTAAAAATAGAGTCGTGATTAATGATGATAAATGATGGTTTAAAGAAATTATAAGAATACAGAAGTCACATAGGACGTGATTTCGCGAAATATCTCTCTCTACATTTGGTAATAGGACGATGAAAAATTAGCATTTGGTATTGTGTCATTGACAAATTTAGAATTTTATTCTTTAAATTTCAAATAGAAGGACATTTAAATTTTTAGAATATAAGATATTAAAAAATTCCACAAATCAAAATCCTTAAAAATCTCTCCAAATCCATCGATTTCTCCTCTCCTTCTACATCTCTTTCCTTTGCTCTTTCAATCTCTCAAATTGATCGATTAACTAAATTTGTTGTTAAATATGAATTTAAAAGTGATTGGTGATTTTATATTTATCAAAATTTCATTTTTTAAATTTTTATATGTAAATAAGAAATTGATATATATTTATTTTAAAAAATAATTTTATATATTTTTAAATTATTATTAAAAAATTAACGATTTAACTATGTTGACTCACAGTTGAGTCAATTGAACCATAATTTTGAAGTTCATACGGTATGGTTTTGATGGCATTGGCTTTGAGGGTCTTGATTGTACGAAGATAGAAATAAAATTAGACACAAAACAATATGAAAAATTGACTGTTTACAAGAATATAAAAACTAAAACGTATGCCAATACGAAAATATAAAAAATATAAAAATTTTTCTATAGATATTAATTGTTTTATAAAAATAATAGAATAGTTATCTTTTATAATAATAATTTAAATTGATCAAATATGTAATTATTAATTATAATACAAATAATATAAAAAATAAAAATTATAATTAAATAAATAAATAATTCAATAGATATGAAAAATTGTAAATATAAAAAGTATAGAAATTTTTATATAAATATTAATTAATTTAATATGTTAAAATATTTTAAAAATATTTCAAAAAAGAAAAAAATTAGTGTTAAAATATTTCTGTGCATCATATTTTCTCGACCATGACTATTTATCGCGTTTGACTACAGGCCAAAAAAATGTATCACTGTGCAATTTGGGTATTTCCCAAATAATTGGGTATTGATATTTCTGTTTTACTATTATTCTTTGAATAAGAAATAAAGAAATTATTGAATAAACGTAATTAAAAAAAAAAAATTACTAATTGACTATGGGTTATACAGACATGTGAAAAGACAAGTGATAAATGTGACTGATTACAGAAAAGGAGATAAGAAAAATCAATAATTAGTTTTCTATATTCAAAAAATTAATTTAATTCACTTTTTATCTTTCTAAATATATTAGTTTTTAATTTTCTCTCATTAAAAAAATAAAATTTATTTTTTATCTCTAAAACTAATCACATTTAATTTTTTCTATCTAAAAATTTGAATTTTATCTCCTTAAAATATTGATTATTAATTGTCTATCTTGAGAAACTAAATTCAATAGTTCTCTATTTAAAATTATAGATATTTGTTTTAACTCTATAAAAAATGATTAAATTCACATATTTTTAAATATATTGATTTTAAATTTTGATTCTCTAAAAAAATAAATTAGTTCTCTCTTTTTGAACTAAGCATTTTTTCTCTTTAAAAAATTAATTTTATTCATATTTTGTCTTTTTAAATATATCGATTTTAAGTTTTCACACTTTAAATCTAGGTATATCAATTTTTTCCCCATAGAAAATTATTTTGATTCAAATCCTTTCTTTTTAAACATATTGATTTTAAGTTTTCTTGTTTTAAAAGTTTCAAATTTAGTTTTTTTTTTCTTTCTAAAACAAAATATATTAACTTTCTCTCTCTCTAAGAATTAAAATTTTATCTTTCTAATTACATTTTTTAAGATTTTCTCTCTCTAAAAAAATATAAATATAACTTTTCTCTCTCTAAATTTTTTTAACACATTAATTTTAATTTTTCTCTTACTAAAAATACAAATTTAGTTTTTCACTCTAATATAAAGCACATTAATTTTTTTTTATTTTACTTTAAAGGGGTAATACTTTTAATGCCTTTGAAATAGTTATGTTTTCACACCGGGTAATTAAAAATCTAGGTCACTGACCTTTTTAATCTTAGACAATTGGGTAGCTGAGAGCAATTTTAAGATAAAATTGCAGGACATGGCAGGTGATAAACAAGTTCACATAGGTTCTAGCCGGAGCTAGGGCTTGGGGGCGGAAAAATTCTGACCCATCAATGGATTAAGACCCACAAGGGGACTAAAAGAAGGCAAAGTATTAAAATAAAATGCAATTTTTTCTGAATTGCTCTGTTGTTGTTGTTTCAAAATTTACTCAGATTATGGTATTTGTTTTCATTCATGATTTGTTGGAAGAGATATTCCATCAAACATATGGTGTTTGCTTTAACAATCGATTGACTACTTCAAAAACAACAATAAATTCAAAAAGAAACAACAATATATCGACCAAATTACATGTCCCCTTGAATCCTTTCGCACTAATGATAATTTTCTATCTGCATACAACAACAGTTTATGGCTATGGCGAACTGCCTGCAGGCGAAGGCAACAACAATTAATTTAACATATTAAAATATTTCACAATGGAGAAATATTTAACAATATTTCTAAAACGAAAAAGGTTAATATTGTGAAGATTTCGTGTATCATAGATCACGCCTTTAATCTCTTTCTTTGATGAATAACCAAAATCTATAATGCATTGCTTTGCTTTACTTTAAATTCCTTGTGGGTCTTAATCTGTTAATGTGATGTGATGTGATTTTTTCCGCCCCCAATCCAAGCTCGGGGGGGAATTTTTTGTTTTTTTTAATCACTTGCCATGTGAACGATTCTGAGTGACCCAATTATCCAAAATTAAAAACGTCAGTTACCCAAATGCAGGGAATTGAACAAAAGTAAGCTGTTTGATACCGAGTCAAAAAGAAAGTGACCCAAATTTTTAATTACCCTTTTTACCCCCAATTTTTGAATGTTTTTTTTATCCCCTCGCAATTGAATGGGGGAAATGGATCGGTAGTCATTTTTAAATTAAAAAGTTACTAGTTCTTCCAAACTTGTCTTCGTATTGTGTCATTTTTTACTACTAGTGAAGAAAAATATCCCTAGAAAGCTTGAATGATGAAATATACTTAAACATTCATAGCATGAGGGCGGGCCTCTCTAACTCTCTTCTTACAATAGTTACGATTTCTCTTTTTAGAAAATTGGTGAGGTAATTACCTTTTTGCACCAAAACTCTCTTCTTACCATAATGAGCGAATTGCAAGAGTCCCCAATTTTTGGCTAAAGAAATCTCTTCCTCTTTGGAGTAAGACCATATAGGTGCAAAGTTTTCCCTGGGTAGATGATGTGGTGCAAATTCTATCTACAATGAACTGTGCTATAGACAATGAAATATAAAGAACGTATGGAGATAACAAAAACCTTGTAAACATTGTCTCATTTATGGATGGATACACAATATCGAATGTCGAGTCTGGGTTGTCAAGAATGATTAAGGAATCATTCAAAAAACAAGAGACGAATTCTAGGAAATCAAGGCCTTATACAACAGTTAATGTATGTCAGCACCCTCTTCTTTTTGATCTGAAACACCATTAGAAAGAACATTAAGCAAGCAGATGTGATGTATCCTTTAGTTTATACTAGCCCATTATCTTTCAAGGGCATAAGTATTTGTAATAGAATTTTATTAATTGTTGAATATAATGTCAGAAATATTATAGCTGCTCAATGGGCACGATATGCTTTCTAGGACATAACCCTATCTTGTAATGATCCACGTGCGTTGACCATGGGGATATGGACCAAAACTAGGTAGGGTTATGTTTCCATAGAATAGTGATATCTACAGACAAAACTTATACCTTTCAAAAACACAACAATCGTCTGTCAATTTTGTCAGATTTTGTGCTACAAACGTACGGGTTTGTACAATGTTGTTAAAATGTCAAAACTTTGTTTCAAAAATCCAGTTATTACCGAGGAAAGAAAATGAAATTTGTGGAAAATTAAAGGGGGGTTGAAATAAGGAAAAATTACCGCAACGGAGTTGTCTTCAAGACTACGAGGAGAAGAAGCATTTAAATCTTGTGAGCTGCCCGTGCTTAGGAACCTGATATCAGATTTTTGCTGCTTCCTATTAGACCGAGCTTGAGAAAACACCATTGTGTAGTTTGTTTCTTGCGGGGCCTTCTTATCCCAAGCTCCAAATTTAGGCACACCCTTCCAACCATTTTCCTAGAAAGAAAAAAAAAATAATATTATGGCTTTTGAAAGCTAATGATCTTCTTCTTCCAACACAAACAAGTCAATCAAATCGGAAAGAGAGATGTAATTGTTGCGACGCTTGACCTTTTACCGGTTAATATCCCCTTCGGTCAACGCACATTAACCGGTACAAGGCTCAAGTGTGCAACAATTACAGCAATTAATTAAGTATGGTCCTCAAATGTGCAACAATAGTCTTCTTCCTATTATGCAAAATGTTCTCTTTTTACATTCGATGCTCTGTGGGCTTACCCCGTTGTGGCGATTCATGGTAAAACTACATTATTTTATGGGACATGGTGGAGTCGGAGGTGGGGTACCTTCCAATGTGGATGAAAGAGTTCGCATTTATATGTAGTTGGCTAATCAAATGAGTGGGGGAGAAGAGAAGAGAGTGCTTTTCTCTTGTGTTGTTGTTGGTTAAGTTAGTTCGTTTCTGTTGTGAACCATTGGCGGAGAGAATTAGAGAAAGATTTGTGGACACAAAAAGGGCTTTCTAATTTGGGATTTTAAGTGGGGTAGTTTTTTACAGCCTTGAGTTAGGATTAATACTTGCCACAATCTTGATTGATTATTTTTCTTTTTAATTTCCTGAATGATTTGTTTGCCCCTCGCTTTCTCCATCTCCCAAAAAGGGGAAAGATGCCATCTTCTTTTCTTCATCTCAATTTGTGGCAAGCCCATGTGATTCAACCACAATGGAAGTTTGTTTTCGGTCGACAGGAATTGGACCAGCCCCGGAGCCTCAATTAACCTTAGTTCAGTAGTTCGGCCTCAATTAGGGATCTTTAGTTAAGAAAGTTGGCCCATGTAAATGATTCTCTGCATGGTCCAAGTCTTATCCAACCAAAATAATTTGAGTTCTTTTTTTTTTTTTTTTTTTTTTGGGTACTGTCCAAAATAATTTGAATTGTGGGAATTGAAAATATGCCCGACTTTTTAACGGGTTGGGCTTGGGTCCGATACCTCTCTCTTTGGACATAGCCAAGGTTGGGCTGGGCCTAAACTACTCTAGTCACTTTTCGTGTTGGTCCGGGCTTCTAAAGGGAAACTAAAGCCGGGCTTATGCATAGATCTAAATACAATACGCCATGCCAAATTTTATCTTTTCAACTTTGATTTCCAAATGATCTTACCCCTTTCCAAAGAAGTGAGAACACCACATTGGGTCAAGAAAATGAAGTAGATCAAATTCAATTATACTATTTCAACCGAGTCGATTAATGCCCTTGTTGGCTGGTTTTGACATGCTCTTTGGGTCCTTTATATATATATATATATATATATACGCGAACATGCTCTTTAGGTTTATTGACTCTTTCTTTGGATCTTGGCTTGAGTGCCGAGTAGGATTAAAAGCCTGAAAAATCAACTTCAATTATTCTGTTAGACATTATCATAGTCACCACGATATTATCTTGCCTCCAATGATGTTTGCAGAGTGACTCCGGACTCATACCGTAATTAGGATGTTGTAACTATGATAGTATCGTAGTTATGATGGCGTACGCCGCATTCTTAAAATAACTATGATACTTTTATCATAACTATGAAGGGGAAAGCAGACCCTTTATCGTGACCACAATGGCTCATTGTAGTCACGATGAACCATGTGTGGATTCTGGCTACCTTGTTCTGACTTCGATAGAACCCATCTAGTCACGATGACAATTTTGAGTCTGGGGGTCTTGTTTATGGCCTTTAAATTTAGGTGGTTTTGTTTGATAAAATTTAACTCATAATAATCTATTTTGATCGGTGACATGTAGTTTGAGTTAGTCTAACCGGATTGACCCATTCGATTCAATTTGCCTCATTTAACTCTAGTGGGTTTGCGGAGCTCTCTTTAAACTGACTTTGTGTTGCCTCGGTTGGTATTCGAAATTGCTTATTGTGTATGTGATATGATGATAATATATGGCTGTTTGTTGTGACCTGTTGTGATTGTATGTCTCTTCCCTATCAGATAAAAGACACGCATAACCGACAGTCAGTTGATCAGTGAAATATGGCGTTAGTTCTCTTAATCAAGATCCCGGATCGTGACTTGAGTATGAAATAGATTATATTGAGAGGGTAACCCCTTAAATGGGTAACTACAAGTTCTGAATCGGATTAGTCAAAGTATAAATCCAGATACCGATCGATATAATATAAAAATAAATAAATAAAGGACGCACATACATGTAGTGTACTTTGACCTATGTGTGATCTAATATACTCTCTCCCTTCGATATGATATTTTAATATTTTATTATGCGTATGTTATATACTTAGGAATCGAAACATATAATATGTTTTGTCATGCAAATGATATTTCTTGTATATTAATCACCTTTGTTATATGCAGCTTAGAGAGCTGTTTGACCTGGAGTGACCTACAACTTGCTGGGTTTATATGTGGCGTAATTTATAATTTAATTAACATGACAGAAAACGGATTGTAAGGTATACAAAATTTTAAAACAATACATCTATAGTAGTGAAATAAATTATAACAAAATAAATAATATCGCTGTTATCTTTATTATTTTTTATTTGATTATTATAAATTGCAATGAAATGTATGGTACAAAATAACAAAAAAAAAATCTATTTTAAGGTACTAGTGAAATAAATAGGAAAATTTATTTTGTGTAGAATATCACTGTGTTTAAAATTTTCACTTAATACAAATCCTAACATTAGATTTAATTAACTTAATGCCAATTCATATATTTATTTATTTATTTTTACATAACAGAAATTAGGCTAATATCTATAAAAGGTATTACCTGTACAATCGCTTGCAAATGGCAGCCAAACCTATGAGGGGGATCTTCTCATCCCGGCGTGCAAATGGATGAGACTAACCCGTGATACTACCCGGTCAAGGCTCAGGTTTAAAGACTCGTCGGGTTACCCGACATTTATGAAATTACGTATATGTCCCTGTTTATTATTCTTTGACTTTTAAAATTTTGAAGGACGGAAAGATAATTTCGCTTTTATTTCTCCTATCTTTTTCGTCCGTTCGTTTCTCATTCTTCTGGATCTCTAGAATCTAATGCTGTCTCCTCTCGCGGGGACCTAGCAGAGAGCGTAGCTATTGGGCGAAGATCGAGCTCCCATTCCTCGTTCTTCTTGCGTCGTCGCTGCAAGGGTTTTGCGCTCTCTCCTCTCGATTGAAAGGTAAAATCTCTCTCTTTCTCTGTCTAGGGTTTTTGCAAGATTAGGGTTTTTACGATTTTTTTACTTCTCCCTTAAAGTTTTCATGATTTCTTTGATAATTTATTCTTCTCTTAGCTTGATCTAGCTTTCAAGTCTTCAATAGAGATCTACAAAGTACGACTGTGAATCATCGATGTCGCCGTCGCCAGTCGCCTCTACAAGAGATAGTAAACTCTCTCTCTCTTTCAGTTACTTAGTTTAGGTTTTAAATCCTTAGTCTAGGTGTAAGAAGTTTAGGCCGAAGTGCAAAGTGCGAAGATCTAAGTTTCTGCAAGATCTGCGAAGTGCAAAGTGTGTGTGAGAACTTTAGGCCGAAGATACTTAGTCTTGGTTTTAAATTCTAGTTCTATTCCATCTGTTTCTTGCTAAGTAGCGTTTCTCATGCCCCAGTTAAAATTCAATAAAAGCTGCCCGCGTCTTCTTTGCTATGGTGTTCTTGTGCTTGTTTGCCTTTCAAATTCAAAAATTGAAGAACTCCTCTCTCTCTCTCTCTCTCTGTCTGAGTTGATCAGAAGCAAAGACTTAAAGTCTCTCAATCAGGTACCTACTCAACCGTTTTGTATGTATCATGTGCTCAGGGTACAAAATCAATGTGTTTCTTTCTTTCGTTTTTTTTTTCCTTGTATTTATAAAACCACATCTTATAAAAATTCAATTCAAGAGTAATCTTTCTAGACAAAAATTAGAAGAATGAAATGTTGCTTTAGGCAATTTGTCACAATAAAAGTTGTCAGGTGCAAGTGTCTTTATTCTGTGAGTATTGGCACTGCTACATCTGCTTGCATTAAATCTAGTGCTTCAACATTTTTTTTTTCTTTTGGGATGGTAGTGTTAAGATTTTGTAAATCTCAATCTCATTTTTACAAATTTCGGTTTGTTTTCTTGTATTTTTTGGCAAAAAATAGAGGCTAAGGGGGGAAGAGAGAGTGAAATCTTTGAGAGAAATATATGTGACTGTGAAGACTGTTATAATATGAATTCCTGTTGGGAGGTAGGATGAAGGGATCTAACTTCAGGGCATGATGTAGCTTAGATGATGGTATTAAAATCTTGTTTACCTTTCTGTTATTCTTTTTTTTTTTTTAACTTTTCATTTTATGATGTTTAAAACAATTGACTAAGATTTCTATCTGAAATTGTTGTTTATTCTTTTGACACATTTGCTTGCTATCATTACCTTTTTTGCTTTTGTAAGTTTCTACAATTTGTTATAATTTGACCGTGAATCTATTACGTACGAATTCCATTTGTTCTGCTAATGAGAAAGCTATATTTGAAATGTCTATCATTTTGATGGATTCCAAATATTGTGCAGGTTGTAAAAAGTTTCTCATCTAGTAAAGGGGAAGGTGGGGATTTGGTTGCAGCTTTTGTATCTCCCAAAGGGGATTGGATTTATTGTGGGGGAGAAGATAGGTATGAGTTGATACTGCATTCATTAGTGATGGGATGTTAAATTCAAGTTTGTACTGCTGATTATCTGAAGCCTAGAATGTGTTTGATACAGAAGATTTAAAAGAAAAATTGTGAAAGCAAAAGATTAAATTTTAGCCTTTGTAATGATATAGGCTCTTAGTAAGAGTTTTGACTACAAGTAAAATACTACAGAGAATAGGTATCTTCTATTTATTTTAAAAAGTAGTGCTCTAATCAGTTGATTACTTCCAATAGAATTTGTACAAATTTGTGTTGTTCTTTGCTCCAAAATGAGATTTGATTGATTTTAATGATTTAGATGCAAAAAAGAATAAGAAGAAAGGGTTAAATTTTAAAGCACAAAAAATTATATGAGTTCTTAAAACTACAATGGTGGAGAACTTTTCATTTATTTCCTTTCAAAACGACAAAAATGTAACTTTCCTTATAGATTCCTTTCTTCTTCTTATGCTGCAACTGTAAAATCTTTGTAAATGCTCAAATTCTTTTGGCACATTTGTTTGCTATCATTACCTTGTTCATTCTTTTTTTAACCTTGCTAAGATATTGATTGTTTCACTATACATATGTCCAAGAAGATACTGATTTAATGTTTTAAATATTATCTAATTTTTGGATGACTTATTCTTAAACTTCTAAAAAAGTACTTTGTTCTTTGATTAAGAAAAGAAAAGAAAGAAAGAATATATGAACCGTTTGATATTGAACTTCAGGTTCAAACTTTATTCTGTCTATATTAGATTGAATATACTGTTTGATTCTAATAAACCAATTACAATCTATATTACTATATAGCATGCGACACGTACACATTCCGCTTGTACGTCTAACAAAAATTAAGTAAATAATAGTATCAACATCTTTATTTTTATTGTTTACATAATTTTATTTCATAACACTTATGACTCGTTTAGATTGAGTTGTTGAGTGCTAAAAGATGTTGAGAATGTTGCTGAACTGTTGTTTATTTGATATGGCTTTATTTTCTAGATGTTACTGCTAGGAAAGATTTATTTTCCGAATGTTGCTATTGGTGGATATTGGAGGATATTGTTAGTTTGTTGTTAGAGGATGCTGATATTAAAGTTGATTTGAATACCTTTATTTATCTTATATCATGTTATTATTAGGATATGACATACTTTTATTCGAATGGACTGTTATAAATATAATATTTAACTAGTTTTGATTTGTATGGTTGGAGACTTATGTGATTGGATTTATTCGGTAATTGTTATGGATTTTATTTAATTTTTACATGACTGTAAATAAGATTGTGATTGGATTCAATTAGTATTTGAATTTTATTTAATTTTATAAACAGGTTTGGATTTGAAATGTCTAAAATACTTGGGAGATTTTGTCAGTTTTGAAATTAGGAATTTAGACAATTATAAATTTAGGCAAAATTTTACCCATTTTATAGGGAACTTGAATTTGCCCAACAGAGAACCGAAATTTAAAGCACAATCTGCCAATCTTAAACTCAGGTAATTCCGGGTTCGAACTCGGATTCGGGCTTTGGCATCATCTCGGGCTCGAACTTGGGTATCATGTCCAGGTCGGGCTTGGGCTCATTCAGGTCTCGACAAGCTCACGACACTCAAGCTCGAACTTCTCGATGACACTTCGAGTCGAGTTCGAACTCTAACTCTAGAATTACGGGCTCGATATGCTCGAACTCAGGTATTGTGATATCTGAACTCGACCCGGGTATCATAACACCCCCTAGATAAGACCCAAGGTTATCCATAAGATAACTCATTTCATATGATGCCCTCACTTACCACATACATTGCAACCAATTCTATCACTTGCTTAGTAACGATGTAGACTAGCTGATCAACCATAACCTAATTACCTTCAGACAATTTGTAATTTTTTTTATTATATTAAGATAACAAAAAACATTGAAATATATCCACTCATGAAAATTTGAACAAGAGATCCCAAGCTAGACACTTAACCAAGAGCTCAATGCCACTCGATTTTCTTTTTTTTGTTTTTCTCCTCAACAGCAGTGTCTTTAACTTTTTACACTTAATGGCAATAAATCTCATCATTCATTTGTATTAATTAACTAACTATAACCCACTCAATCTCCCACAATTCTACGGTTGAAAATAATGAAATCATACTTAAATCAACAATATCTCAAGAAAATTAAATAATTTAGCTATACTACCAATTAAAAAAGAATTATTGGAAAGCTATGGAAATAAATGAATAAATAAGATAAAGATTTCATATTAAAGCTTGATTAGGCGATCAACTCTTTTGAACCGCTTAAGTGTTGTCTTCCGTAAGTTATTTTATTTCTCCATAATCAATTTCCCTTTGGCACTTTCATTAAAATCTATGGTTTATTAATACTGATTCGGTGGATAAATAATATCACTTTTAAATAAAATCTCAAATTTGAGTTTTATGTTTGGTGAAAATAGACGTGGACAGGGGTATAGCCAAGGAAATTCTTTTAAGAAGGACAAAAAGTAATAATTAATAAAAATTATAAGATAAAAATATATTAAAATTCATATAATTTTAATTAAAAATACAAAAAAATATTAAACAAAGAAAATAATTTATAAAAATCAACTCTGAACTAAAAATACTATCAATTTTCTTTTCAATATAAATAACTAAACTATCTTTAAAATATTTGTTTTTATCTTATTTCACAGTCTTGTCTTCAAAATTTTCATTATTGAAAAAGTTTGTTCACTACTTGCTACTGAAATTGAGTGAGTCAAAATAACACTAATCAATTTATCAACTAAATGATAAATTTTTATTTTTCAATTTCCACCGACTTCTTATACAACTTTTAGATGATCATTACATTTTGAAAATTCTCATATTTTAACACATCTGGTTTATAATAATGTTGCAATTAAATTTTCATATATATTCGCTCTTCTTCGGTGCAATTGAGTGTATCTAATAATTTTTGGAACAATCTCTAAAAAAACTTGTATTATTATTTAAAAATGATCTAAATCTTAATTTGTTATCCTCGAGCGCTACAGAGTTATTGCATTTTTAATGTTGTAATTTCCTTAAAATTAGAAATTTTTTTAGCGCTTTCTCTCTTGTTTTTTAAGATATATTTGTTTTACCTTAATTAAATTCCTAAGATTTAAAAAAAGAAAGGGGTCCCATCTTGGAATTTCACTTCTTAAACTGCACTAAGTTACCGATGCGTATTGTAAAAGATTCATCAATATCCACACCAAGATCGAAGGTGGCAAGCATATCTTGCTTCTGGAAGCAAAATAGAGTGTCCCCGAAAATTAATTCTGCTTTGAAATATGAGACCCCTCCAAAAGTCTTTTTGGGCCGGGGGACCTGAAAATTATTTTTGCTTTGTAACATGAGTCCCCTACAAAAGTCTCAGGGGACCAAGCCCCCAACAGATAACGTAACATAGTTTTGTTCCCGAATAGGGTTTTATCCTTTAATAATTTAATTTAATTTAAATTTAATTTAATTAAAATTGATATAATTATTAGATATCGATCATTTATAAAAAAAAATAATAAAAATCTATCCTTTAAGCAATTGAGATCTCCAACTCATTGTCCCTCCACAAGTGGTTCATCAACCAAGGCGGGTGTCCTAACACGTTTGCACTGTGTTTAAAGTAATTATCAAATTGCCATATAATAAACTTTAAGGATTTAAAACCATAGAATTTTTGTAAAATTTGGACGGACACAATGATCCGGCCATCCACCCATTCTAACCTTCAATAAATAAATATATAAATAATACATCGTCCTGCCCTGCATCCCACGACGAAATGTAGTACAGAACCTCTTAGATATTGTTTGCTAGTGGGTACAATTTTCCCTTCCAAATTGTTCTATTTCTTTCGATTTCAGCTTTCATTGTAACGACTAAGTAAACGCGAATCGCGATCATATGAACGACCAAACATGTGTGGTTCGAGAAATTTTATAATATTTATGAGTTTTTCCCATTAAATTAATAAAAATATTAGATTTTCAAATAAAACCCAATTTATATATCAAATTAAATTATTATTTTCTACATTAAAGTTTTCACTTTATTTGAACTTTGTCAAAAATTCTCACATGCTGCACAATTTCTTGAGATTGTTGATCCTACCGATTCAAAAACAGATGAATACCCATAACCCCAAACGCACAGGAGCGGCTACATTTTTTTGCAACAAAGTCCTAAATTTATATATTGTTAAATTGAGATAATTTATAAATAAATTAATTAAAGAACAATATGTGACTGCATATTGAGTTGCTTAAAAGACAATAATCATAACTTAATCAAACATTTTTCAAATCATACCCATACACTTCATGCTCTCTGGTGTGCACCATTTAACTACAAATCTATTTTTGTATTTCTCTACTTGGCCATATACTTTGTATACTTTCTCTTATAAATCCACTTGCAGCTCGACTTTTTTTTTGTTTTTCGAATATTGTGAAACTTATTTTAAGAGTTGATTTTGTTAAATTTTTTTTTGTCATTTTCGGGATTTGAATTCGAGTCTCTAATTAAGGGGATAGAATGATCAATTACTTAATCCAAAAGAGTTTGACGGCTCTTGACTTATTCTTCCATTGAGAAACGGGAATCAGACCAAGTCTTATTCTTTTATTCCCAGCATTGATCACTTCTGCATGGCATCTCTTCGGCAAGCTATACTCAAACTTTTGCTTGCGTCCTCCTTAATTTGAGGTCACGCATTTTAATAATATTATGTTTACAATTAATATAATTTTCATTTTTATTCATAATAGATTAAACCCCTTAATTTTTATAACAAAATATCTATTAAACCTTGTTCTCACATTGATATTAAATTGACAACTATAATCTAATCACTTGCCCAAAATGCATAATTTTTCTCCACGACTAACCCTTCACCATTTAAAAAAAAAAAAAGAAAAAAAAATCTAACTTAACATCCTAATAAATCTCTCTCTCTCTCTCTCTCTCTCTCTCTCTCTCTCTCTCTCTCTCTCTCTCTCTCTCTCTCTCTCTCTCTCTCTCTCTCTCTCTCTCTCTCTCTCTCTCTCTCTCTCTCTCTCTCGTGATATTAATTATCCAACTATAAGTAATCACCTTTTAAAAAATACACAATAAATTTAATCACTAACTTTGCATCTAGATTAGAAAATAGATAAATAAAATTTACATAAAACTTTATATTATTTTATTAGATAAATTAAAGGTCTCCAAGTATTGTTTCATTTCAGACCACCTACTTTCTTTATCCCTGGCATTCCTTGTTAGTTCAGTGTAAATCGGATCGACGAATTCCCATTAATAAAAGTTGTTTAGTGTGTACCTCATCTCTGTTATATCCATTTTAACAGAATGGCGATCAAATAAATCTTATTTTACGATAAATTATTTAATGAGTTGGAAATAATAATTTTCATTTATATAAAATACAAATTAAATAATGAAATGTGGATATTCAGTAGATAAACCCTCCTCCAGTATGTGGCTATAAACAGACCATATTTGTCGGTTTCTTTCGGCAATTTGCCAATCGACTTCAACCGACAAGCCTGAATTTTCGAGCGTCTCTAAAACCTTTGGGAAGACAGCGATGAATCGCCTTCAGATTTGTCGGTCGTGATTCTTCGAAACTCGTGTAATATTGCGTATGTGTGGTTATCCATCAGGAGAAATCTCAAATTTAATAAAACCATTTCATAATACTGACTTAGATTTATGTAAATTTTAATGAAATTATAGTACCAACTTACTTAAAAATAATAATTATAATTTAAATTAAATATTATATAATTCAGCAGACTCTCTTGATAATATCTTTAAAAAAATTACAATACCTAAAATGAATAGTTACATTAATCATTTTTGTCACTTTTTTAACCTAAAAAATAAAAAGAAATATATATATTTTTTTCTTGATCGACCGATATTTAGGTTATCCGACTAATTCGGTTTCAACACTGTGGAATCTAATTTAAAGATTGACTTTCATGTCGTGCGTTTTTTTTTTTTTTTAAAAAAGTTGAATCCGAGATTTTAATTAAAAAAATTAATATTTTATTATTAAATTTATATGGCTTTTCAAAAAAAAAACCTTAAATTATTTTTATTTGGTCGGCAGATTTGAAATTGTCGTTATTGGCCTGGGGTCACGCGTGATGAGCGGCCGACTTATTTATTTAATTATTTTTGTTTTGATAGGTTAGAATTAGATCACCGAACTTTGACATTTGCATTAAGCGATGGAGAAAAATTTTAAATTTTACGAGCTGGGTTCCAAATTGAGTTTTTTTTTTTTTTTTTTTTTTTTTTGGAGCAAATCTGAGATTAATTATTCTTACCAAATAAGTTGAGGTGAAATCTAATTTTGAATTTGAATTAATCTACCGGGTTTACAATATTAATTTATATTTTAAGTAAATGAATGAATCAGAGTTCTTTAGAAGTAGGCGTTATTTTTATAAACTGTATGCTTTGTTCGACTTGCTCAAACTTTTTCACATGCAGCATCTAGGAATTTCAAATCAAATGGAGGCACCGCTCATTTACGCGGTCGGTCTATATAAAGCTTCACACAATGGTGCTTTGGAAGACGATATTCACATCCCGAGATATTTTTATTTTATTTTTATGTGTGTAGAAACCCCCAGTTGTTCCCTTTTCCCCAACCCAGTATCCGTGTCATTATGACCTCGTCGGCCTCCGACATTGGTCCTAGTCCTAGAATTGAGCAGCATAAAAAAGACTGCGAAGCCTTGACCCAAATTAACCTTCGCCAAGAAAAAAGAGTTCGCTATTTCGCAACAAAAGCCCAAAACCTCACAATAGCCTACATCATCTCCCAAACCCTCCTCCTCTTCCCGGTTTCCAACTCTTCTTCCAAAATTGGTTGCAAAAACTGGTGGGTCCCATTTACTCTCTCCCTCTCAGCTAGCATCATCTTTTTCACCACATTTCTTGATACCGTTAACAAGTATTTGGGCGCCTCCTACGAATACGAATTAAATCATATCCACCGGGAGGAGATCCAACGGCTGATATACGCTGGCGGCGATCTTCAGAGCCCTGACGATCATAGAAGAGAGAATTTTCTAAAGCCCGATAAGGTCAAAATTGTCAAGAGAAAGTTGGGTGCGTATTTGGTAGTTTTGGCAATCCTTGCCTTCTCATTTGTTGTGTTGGCCGCTTGCCGGTTGTTACCCTGCGACGACGACCGATCTTGAGAGAGAGAGAAGGGGGGAGAGAGAGCATTATATCTCAAATGGCGCCGACCATTCCCTTTAAAAATCTTGATTTCAAGTTTTTCATATATTTAAAAAAAAAAAAAAAAAAAAAAAACAAGAAGAAATAGAAAGAGACGTGGTGTGTGAGTAATTTTACTCGTTCCCTGAATTATATGCTTATCGCTATAATTTCTATGTTTTGGTGCGTATTGGGTAGTTTTGGCAATCCTTGCCTTCACATTTGTCGTGTTGGCCAGTTGCCGGTTGTTACCCTGCGATGACGACCGATCTTAAGAGAGAGAGAGTGAAGGGGGGAGGGAGAGCATTATATCTCAACTGGCGCCGACCACTCCCTTTCAAAATCTCGAGTTTAAGTTTTTCATATATTTAAAAAAAAACAAAAACAAGAAAAAACAGAGAGAGACGTGGTGTGTGAGTAATTTTACTTGATCCCTGAATTATATGCTTATCGCTATAACTTCTATGTTTCATTTGCATGGATCTGTAATTGTATTGTTGATCAGAAATAAATCTTATTCAAACCTGTTATATCCTTTCTTGAAGACTAAAGATGGCCCGCTTATGGATGTGGCGTGCTTTTAATTCCTTGCACCTTAGCAGCTCCGAATTTAATCAATCAATGTGAAACTCCTAAGAATATAGGAGCACAACTTGTATAAATAAAGTTGGTCATGTCATTACATCTGTCCCTCCTTTAGTCTCCCCCCTACTAATTTAATTTTTTAGAATGGACAGAAAATTTTACAAATCAATGAATGATAACTCAGTTTTTGAAGATAACATGAATTAGACTAACCTCGATTGTGCAACAATGGAAGAATTAGGGTTTGAACAGAAAATGTAGTTCCAGTTAAAAGAGAATTAGCAGTGGGGAGAGAGAATCAACTTAGTTTTCATGTCAATCCATCTTGTTGCAAGCCCTAATTCAGCCCATGCTCATTCATAGAAAAAGCATCCCGACACCCGTCACTATCAGAACTCTGAAGGAAACTAAATTTGTAATGATCCTAACTATGAGAGCAAGGTGACTGCAGCGGAATAGTGCAAGTTGATAAAAACTACATAACTTTTTTTTCGTTTTTGATTTTCCATTTAAGACAAGAACATAGTAATCACAATACAAAGGGCTATCTAACCTTACAAAAACATCATTGTCAATTTCAAAATATTCAAGCCCATAGGACAAGTCAAAACAAACTACTATTCACATCCAAAAGATGCCTGGATCGCAGTTTGATATAAATGGAGAGATCTAAACACTTCCTATAAACACTCTCCACTGGTACCCCACAGGCTACCACAATGGTCAACGGTGACAGGCCTGATTTCAGGAGATATAAAAACTGTCGGCTGGTCTGTTTTAGTTTACAAAAGGCCTAAGCGATGGTTCTGCAATCGTAAGGCGAGAGTAAGCTACGTAATTCTACGAAAACTTACATTGTGATTGGATTTGTACAAGGGAAAAAAATGGGGGGAGAGAGAAAACGCATTTGGTAAAACTGAGGCCGAATGTGTAGATCCACTAAAGAATCGAGGGAATAATGTGTAGATCCGACAAGACACGACTTGTTTGTGGCAAGAAAGTGGCACATATGTAAAACGGTGCTGTTTTTGGCATTAATTTTTTTGTGAAATGGCTAAATTGTTTATTTGTATGACAACATGAAAAAGTAGCACATCATTGAAAACTAGGTCACGTTATACCTGAAAAATAATAAAATAGCATATACCCATAAGAATAGATATGGTATGGGCAACCAATAAGAAATGCAATTTGCCCAATACTTCACAAAATTGCCCAAAGACCTCCTCTCCTAGTATTGAGACTGGACCTTTCCAGACCCGATTTTTGAAATGAATTGGACCTCTGGTAAGCCCAATTTAAAAGACCCTTTGGATTAAATGCATTCTAAGTCCTTTAAGTAAAGTTTATTTATTTGTTGTGTTTAGATTATAAATTAGATTTAAGTCTGGTTCTAATTTAAAGAATATGAGTTATTAAGTTTAAGAATCCAAACAGATTATAAAATTAAATCTAAATGCAAACCAATTTCAAGTCTAAGCCCATTAAATTAAAAATGGACATAGGTCAAATTAATGATATAATAATTAATTTAAATAATTATTATATATATTTTGAAATATTTTAATCGAGACAACATTTCACCAAAGTAAACTCTCCTGTGTAAATTATTTTATTTCAAAATATAAAAGGATATGTATGTATAAATTATGTGAATACTAATCGATCCAAAGGAAAATTTATAATTTGATATGTTAATTTATTTTCAATGTTTGATTAATGTATCAAAGCACCACTTATAAGTTAATTATTTTGTTTGAAAATTAAATATTAATAAAGTTACCGTTATCTTATGAAGGAGTTTAAATTTATTTGAAATATTAATTATTTTTTATATAAGAATTATTAATTAATTGCTTTAAGTTACTGTGAGTATGATTTTGTTGTTTATTGTTTTTTGTTCAGTTTTTTTGCAAACTATTTCTATGAATTTTGCAAACTACTTCTATAAATATCATTGCCTAATTTAGTGATTTCTAAATTGAATGGCTTGAATTTTAAGTCATGGCAAGGGAACTTACTTAAAGTTCTCGGAGTTATAGATTTAGAAATTATGTTAAGAACTAACTCTTCCCCCACCACTTACAAATAAAAATACCTTTGAGAAAAAAGGGAGAAGGAAAGGTGAAAGAGGCATCGCATGTGTCTAAAGATTGAGATTGAACTATCTCAAAAACATTCGGAGGTACTATATTTGAGTCGGTTACTATGGTTATATCTTTTCTTACGGATATTGAAAAATGGTTTGTTAAGAATGAAAATACTGGGATTGATACACTCTTGACAGATTTTATATCAAACCTATATAAAAGTCAAGAATTTGATAGGAAAGGACATAAAAGAATCAGGATAAGCATGTTGCTATATTTTTTAGTTTGGTTTATTCTGAAATTAATTTAATTTCGACATCAGAACACACTTGATAACTAGATTCCTCTACTACTACTCATTGTGTCATGCATAATTGTCTAAATTGTCGATTGCTGACTGATGGTGAAAAATACATCTACATAGACGATGACAATAAAATTTCGGTTAAAGTAATAGGAAGATTTAGATTATTATTTAAAACCTGTTTCTATTTGGATTTTAATAAAACTTTTGTGATTCTGTATTTTAGACGAAATTTGATTTCATTTCTATATTGAACAAATCAAATTTTACTTGTTCATTTGGAAATAGAAAAGTATATTTGTTTCTTGAGTTTAAATTGGTTAATTTCGAATCTTTCAGGATTTGATAATTTTTATTTGATAGTTACTGTTACTTCATTTAATGAATTCCCGCATTTAAGTATATGAGGTATAAAGGGAAAATAAACCAATAAAAGGAGATACGAAGGCAAAAGGATTTTGAAAGTCTTAAAATTGATACATATGGATATTTATGGGTCATTCCCTTTAGATTTTTGGAATGGTCAATGATAATTTATCACGTTCATAGACATTGCTTTACGATATAATTACATATGTTTTCTCACAGATAAATCTCAATTGCTGGACGTGTTTAAAGTTTATAAAGCTAAATTTGAAAAATAATTCAGTAAAAAAAATTAAGGGTGTCAGATTTGATCTCAATAGGATTAGAAGAATATCGTCTAGGGCCGTTCGCTCACTTCATAAAGGAATGTGATATCGTTTCATAGTATACCATACTTGGCTCACTCGTTATAAATGGTATTACTGAAAGGCAAAATAGGATCCTTCAGGATATAGTAAGGAGTATGATTTCATATTCCACCCTATTTGAGTCACTCTCAAGAGAAGCAATTAACGATGCAACATATATACTCAACAGGATTTCTGTGAAAACAACTACTAAAACCCCTTATTAGCTCTTTGCATGTTTAGGGTTCTCCAACTGAAACTAGACTTGTCCAGCCTAATGAAAGAAAACTGAACGTCAGGATGGTGAGTTGCTATTTTATGGGGTAATCTGAAAGATTTAAGAAGTGCAAATTTTATAATCTCATAAATAAAACTATATTTGAATCAGAAAATGTCCAATTTTTTGAGAATGTTGAGTTTGAGAGGGGAGAAACAAATCAAGACAATATTAGAGAACCGCCATTCTGGAAGAACAAACTCAACTATCTTTAAAGCCTATGCCATTAAGGGAATACCAGTAGTGATATTATAAATTTCATCAAATTATTATTTTGTTTGGTTTTGAAATGAATTTGGTTGGAAGTTATGTATACCACAATTTTTATGAGAGTTGATACATTTTCAGGTTTTATATATCAAAAGAATTATCAAAAGATATGACATTCAGAATTGTAAACCAAAAGATAGCCCTATACTTAAGGGAGACAAGTTTAATTTGAACCAATGCATCAAGAATGAGCTTAAGCAAAGAGAAGTGCAGAAAATTCTTTATGTACTAGTAATATGAAATCTGATGTATACTTAGGTCAGTACACGTTTGGATTTGCATACATTATGGATTGTTAGACAAATACCTAAATAACTTAAGAATAAACCATTGGAAGGCAACCAAACAAGTCTTATGGTAATTATAGAAAACAAAAGGGATACATGCTCAAATATCAGAAGTCATATTAGTTTGAGATCATTCAGTATGCTAATTCTGATTTTACTAGATATCAAGGTAGTGTAAAATCTACATTGGGTTGGCATGTGATATGACATCCGATCATGGAATATGATTGTAAAATTTTGTCATAAGACTACATATAATGGATCGTATTGATAAACCACTTGAATTATAATGTGACAATAATTTGATAGTCTTATATTCCACTTAAGGAGAGGATTTAGAGCAAACAGTTGTCTATAGAGCATGATGGCACAAACTCCACGATTGCAGATCTGCTTACTAAAGGATTGTCGCCTATAAGGTTCATGTGCACACTACTGGTATGGGTGTCATATCATTTCAGAATATCCAGTTTCAATGGTAGTTTGTGATTTTAGATATTCATCTAATATAGATTTTTTCGATTATTTCAGTTTAAAATATTTTGAAGTTATTTTCTACAAAAATTAAGATTCAATTTTTTAATCACACTCTGATATAAATATAGATGATTTCATTGTGGTTTAAGGAGGATTAATTGCAAATAGACATATTATAAACCATATTGCATATAATTTTCATACTGTGCATTCATATCATGATCCATATTATTCAGCTAAACATATGTGACTATGGACAAGTCGAGTTACGATAACTATAATAAAGGCCATTTTGATCTTATGCTGATATAATTGATGGACATGGCTGATTATCGATATATTTAAGTATTGACAATGAAATTGAGCACTCATACATTATACGTAATTATAAAGATATACATAATGTCCAAGTGGGAGATGATTCCCATGTGTGTAAAAATCTAAAGGATTATCCCTATCTTGATGATTGGTTTAAATAGAAATAATAAAATAGTTATCTTTAGATAGAGGTTGTGGTCTCATATCTAGTATTTTCTTCCATTCCTAATATCCCATTAATTAGAGATTTAAAAAAAAAAACACAAAATTCTGGAAGGTCCTCTCAACTCAGGATTTTTAAGGATTTATAATCAGTAACCGTTAAAAAACATCAAAGGAGATCTGGGATTCAGGTATACTTTTCTTCGGTTATTATATTCAGTTATCAAATAAATCCCAACAAGATCTGCTCTAAATTGGCTGGAAAATGCACAGGGAGCGGCAAACAACTTGTAAACTAAGACAAAGGGCATATAACTTTGCTAAAATAACACTTGATCACAAATCAAACATCGGCGGTGAGGGAGATCTGTAATGGAGAAAGAAAGATTAAAATGTAATTACGAGGTGATGGTCATCATAAATCACAAGCAAGAGGCTACCTCTTCGTTCAACTTGTATTCGTGTTTTCAATTGCCAGCTCCTTCAACCATTCAATGCAACAACTTGTGGCTCCCATTTTCTCTCTTTACTCTTTCTGGCATACTCTATGGCAATCTTAAATTTGGTCACAAGATATTGTCGAACGATCTATCGGCTGGAGTTTAGTCAACTTGATCAAGAAAGTGTTTGGCTTAAATTAAGCAGTGGACCTGGCAGGAGTCACTGTATCAATATCGATCCGTCATTAAAACCTGACAGGAGTTGGGCTTATTAAGCGCAAAATTTTTATCAGCTTTGTTATTTTGGCTATGCTCGCGTTCACAATTATAGTATTGGCTTCTAGTCGATTGTTACTCTGCAAGATGAATTCTGCCTGTTACTCTGTGGAGATGAATTCTAAGTGTTGGCTAAGTGATGTGTAGGAAATTAGGGGGGTTGGGTCGCCCATGTGGGTTTGACCCAACCCAAATCCTATTATTAAAGTTCAAATAAGAAACCAAGAGGGGAGTAGTTTTTCTCCCAACTCCCCCTTAGTTATTTAAATTTTGAAAAGGAAAAGGAAGTTACTTACTTTTGTGTGTGACAACACCAAATGAGTGGACATGGGTAACTTCCAACATAATCTTCTTCTCCATTGTGTGCAAAGCCAAAAAAAAGAGAGAGGGAAGAATATCAAAAAAAAAATTAAAAACTCTATTGTTGATGGTTTGAAGGTGGCAACTCATATATTTTATTAAAGGGTATTTGAATCGTGAAAAACAAAAACAAACCGTACATGATTGCTTTTTCGATCGCGTATCAAAAGAGTTAGTAATTCAACCCTATATCTTATTTTATTTCGACTTTAAAAGGTATAAAAATTATCTGTTGATTGTATGACAAAGATTACATTGGTATCAGAGCATACAATGGTTGTTTCCTAATTTTTTTTATGCATGAAAAATATGGGTTATGTTAAAATTTACATTTTTTTTTTAAGAATGTTGTTAATAGCAATTTGAATAATTCTCAATGAAAATGTCTGAAATTTTAATATGTGACTACCCATATGATAAGGAATCTCTCTGTAAAAATTGAAATATGCACATTTAGTAATTTTGGAGAAAAATGAAACCCTAGCCAAAGATGAAAATACTTATATCTATTTGTATGATAGGTTTTATGATTTAAAACTTATATGGTTGGATTGCCTATTAAAAATCATTTCCAACCATATAAAGAACATGCAAAACGGTTCAGAAATGAATGAAATATGGTTTGGAGAAATTAAGGTTGAAGGGCAGAAAAAAAATTTTTTTCTGCATGAAGAAAACGAACAGTAACATTAGCACAATCCCACTCTCGGCCCTAGATGTATGTGCCCCAATAGAATCAGAACATCCAAAAATGGGGGGATAGCCAGAATTTGGGGAGGAGCAACCGTCGGGAAGGCGGCGTGTGGAGGACACGCGCGGCCGCGGCAAATAGGCTTGTGGCCTGCGCGCCCGGATATCCCGGCGGCATGTGAAGACGCGTGAGCCACTCCTTCCGGCAGCGATTTCCACCAGAAACATTTTCAGAATATGTTTGATTTTTCTGTAATTTTTTAATTATTTTTCTGAAATAAAAAATATTTTTTTATTTTAAATTGAAAAATCTTTTAATAATTATAGAAAAATTATTTTTCAGTTTCAAAAATTTCTGAAAATTTTTTCTTATGTTAAGAAAATTATTTAATAATTTTTTGCTATCTAAATTAAAATTTTCAATACCCGTTTGATTTTATGCTCATTAATTTATATATGAAAAATTTATTTTTTTCAATATAAATTCATTGAATGATTGAGTATAATAATTATAAATGGTATTTTAAAATTTAATGATTGGTTTCGTGACCAATCTATTTCTTATCCTATTTTTTAGGAAATGGTGAGGATTAGGCAAACTTTTTTTGTTCTTCGGGGAGACATAAAGTTGAGAAGACTCACGAACGTTTGGCAAAATTATCTGACATGATAAATTATAAAATGAATCCAATTCATATTTTGCCACAACACTTGAGAGTGATGAATCGAAAACGATTTGAGTTTCTGTATTTAAGTCATTGGTTTGGGGGATATAGAGCTGAAATCGATCTAATCAGGAATTCTCACCCTAATAATCTAACTAGAATGGCTGATGAGATAATAGAATAGGATGGAAAGATCATTCTCAAGAACTTCAGACTAAAATTGCTTAAAATGTGACGAACTGAGCAGATAGAGATTAAGATAAGGAGATCACTATCTCTAAATTTCAACAGCGGTCCAGTAAGAGTTGTTAGGAAATTTACTCCCACTGATAGACTTTCAGTATGAATGATTAACATGGTTACTCGTATGTATATGAAAGAAAAGAAAGAAATAGAATATGAAAAATGAAATATTGTATCTCTCTTTCTTTTTTTATTAAATAGTTATGTACTATAATCATGTATGGTAGGGATTTATTAACATGCGTAGTAGCCCAACTCTTATATATATATATATGAATGTATTTAGAATGCTTTTAGAAATGCATATCTATGTGAGCATGCAAGTATGTGAAAATGATATATTCTTATTTTGCATGATTCTCAATACGTAAAGTATTTTAGTGGGAGATTTTAGGTTGTAAGGATTTAAGTGATTTTCACCTAAAATCTGATGAATTTTGTTGCTTTAAAATTAAATTTAAGGTAATCAAACATTTGAATAATGGATGATGATTGGAAATTTAGTGAACTTTCAAATCTATATCTTGTATTCGTTTATCATAAATGTTAATTTCAAACACAAAATTGAAAATATTATATGAGTATGAAAACTCATGTTTACCTCTTTTTGAAAACCCAAACCAGGTATCAAAATCCATAATAGCTGACCTTAATAAGGGTGATAAGTTCAATAGCAAAAATTATGACATCTGACGTCATAAGATATTGTATGTGCTGGAAGAGCGGGATACCTTAGAGGGTATCAACCATATCATGCAAGATCCTGAAGTTGGAAATACTGCTCAGCAGAGAAGAGTTCAAGAAGCTTACCAGAAGTGGAAAAAGAAATATTCCGCTGCACGTGGCATCCTCGTTAGTTTTGTGTTAGATGATCTCATTCACGAATGTGAACAATTCTCTACTGCTCATGACATATAAGTATATCTCAGAGAGAAGTATGGAGGTACTAGTGTGACCCGCTTGAGGCAGTTGACCATCAAGTTTGACACGTATAAAAAGAAGTCTGATCACAATATCAAACTATACCTGAGAACCATATCAAACATGATAAGAGAATTGAAGTCAACAGATCATGTTTTATCTGATGAGCAGTAGGTTCGAGTTTTAATCCGATCCCTTCCAAACCAGTGGGAGCACTTGAAAATCAATCTAACTCACAATGATATTATTAAAACTTTCGCTGATGCTGCTCACTACATAGAACTTGAAGATGAGCGGCTTGGTGCTGCAAAATCGATTTCTAATGCCTTTGTAGCTGAGTCCAGTTCTTAGAAAGTTTTAGGTTTTAAACGCAAGGGGAACAAGAACAAGGGCAACAAAGAGAAGGAAATTGCGGAAGGGTCTAAGAAAAACAATTCCAACCACAAGAACAAGCGCAAGCGGTTTTGAAAAAAGAGAAATAAGAGCAAACTGAAGTGCCACAATTGCAAAGCTCTTGGTCATTTCGCTCGAGAATGTCCCGAGCCGAAAAATGTAGCACCCTGTAACGCTTCTCTAAGTGTTTTATATGTCTCTAGCACTATTTTACTTTCTAAATCTGATCTTGTGTTGATTATAGACTCAGGAGCAACAGACCATGTGACGAGAAATCGAGAAGTGTTCGTGGACTTTCGTCGAGTTCCTTCTGGTGCAAGATGGATATACGTAAAAACCAATACGAGGGTGGAAGTTAAAGGGATTGACACTTGCAAACTAGAGTTACGAAGTGACCAAACCCTAATCTTACATGATGTTCTCTTTGCATCGGAAATTCGACGAAATTTAGTCTATGTTATTGTTTTTCTTAGATTAGGCTATGACTTGAATTTTTCTCGTGATAGAATTTGTATCTATAACAATGGTATATTTTATGGTACTGGACATTTGTTCAATGGATTTCTTACTTTGAATTGTGGCAAACAAATGTTTAACTATTATATTGACCGTTATATTTCGTTAAATGTTTGTTTTTCTAGTAATGCTAATATTGATGACAAAGTATGACATGCTAGACTTGGTCACTAGAGCAGGACAGGATGAATCGACTTCTGAAAGTAGGATTATTGAGTTCACTTACTAAAGTTGATTTACCAAATTATGAATATTGTCTTGTTGGGAAGATGAGCCGAAAACCATTTGGAAAGGCCGTAAGGGCTGAATTCCCATTGCAATTAATTCACTCCGATATTTGTAATCCAATGAATGTGTAGACTCGACATGAAGCGTCATATTTTATTATATTCATAGATGATTTCACGCGATTTTGTTATGTTTATTTGATTTTTCAAAAATCTGAAACACTTGAGTGCTTTAAACGTTATATGAATGAAATAGAGAATCAAATCGACAGAACAATTAAAACTTTGAGAGCAGATCGAGAATGTGAATATCTATCAGATCAATTTAAGGATCTATGTAGTGAAAAGGGAATCACTAGACAATTGACTATTTTTCATACACCTCTATAGAATGGTGTTGCTGAGAGGAAAAATAGAACATTGCTAGATATGACGAGATCCATGATGGCGCAAGCTAACTTACCTATTTTTTTTTGGGGAGATGCATTGTTAATTGCGACTTATATTTTGAATAGCGTGCCTTCAAAATCAGTACCAACTACGTCTTATGAACTTTGGGTTGGTAGAACACCGAGTTTGATTAGACTTAGACCTTGGGGTTCGGGAGCCTATATTCATGACTCTTCCAATAAGTTTGTAAAGCTAGGTTCCTGAGAAAAGAAGTGTATATTTATTAGATACTCTGACCAGTCAAAAGATTATGTATTCATCGGTGAGTGTGAAAATGGTACTGTAACCGAAATTGAATCACAAAATGCGACATTTTTTGAAAATGATTTTCCTAGTAAAGGTGATATAACAAAAGGAGAGTCTTTGTTTGAATTAAATAATTCAAATGATGGTTCTGTGTTGGATGGATCTAGGGAATTTCGAGAAGTTGAATCCCTAGATGATCCGAGTGGGAGAGATTCAAATTCTAACGATCCAACCGAATCATCAATTCGGAAAATTGCTAGAAACGGTGTGCCCAAACGTAATTACGAAATTGAAAGATACACTTTTATCATTTCTCCACAAGATGAGGATGAGTCAAAAAATGTGAACGAGACTTTGTCTTGTCCTACCAAGGATAAGTGGGTAAAAGCAATGGAGGAAAAAATAGAGTTGATGGATTCCAACCATTTTTTAGGACTGGGTGATCTTCCACATGGGCACAAACCTATTGGGAACAAATTGGTTCTCAAGATTAAACGTAAAACTGATGGAACAATTGAGAGGTATAAAACTCGGTTGGTGGTAAAAAGTTATACCCAACAAAAGGGTATTGATTATAAAGAAATTTTTTCACCAGTAGTGAAATTTACCTTTATTCGCCTATTATTGGCTATTGTAACCAATTAGATTTAGAATTATGTCAATTGGATGTGAAAACTGCGTTTCTCAATGGAGAACTTAAAGAAGAAATTTACATGGAACAGCCAGTAGGTTTCATAGTTAAAGCTCAAGAAAACAAAGTTTGCAAATTGAATAGATCAATTTATGGCCTCAAACAGTTTTCAAGACAATTGTATTTGAGATTTCACAGAACCGTAATCTCTTACGACTTCATAATAATAGATGAAAACCATTGTATTTACGTGAAAAAGTTCAATGATAAGTTTGTAATTCTAAGTCTATATGTCGATGACATATTGTTAGCCGGAAATGATATGGAGTATGTCCGAAATATCAAGAGTTGGTTATCATCAAATTTTAAGATAAAGGATATAGGTGAGGCAAAGTACATACTGGGTGTTAAGATCTACAGAGATCGTTCGAAAAGATTGTTAGTCTTATCTTAAGAATCTTATATTAAAAAGATTTTGGAACGATTTAGGACGGATAGCTGTAAATCTATTGATACTCTTGTGGCTAAAGGCGAAAGTTTAAATTTGGCGATGTATCCAAAGACCGCTGAAGAAAAACATGAGATGTCAAAAGTACCGTATTCTAGCACTGTTGGGAGTCTGATATACGCTATAATGTGTACTCACCCTGACATCTGCTATGCCGTGAGTTTGGTTAGCAGTTATCAATCCAATCCAAGTCGGAATCACCGAACTGCTGTAAAGAGGATTTTGAGATACCTAAAAGGAACTGTAGATTATTCCCTTTGTTATCAAAGAAATAATTTAGCATTAAATAGATACACAGATGCTGATTGGGGTAGCGATTTAGATGAACGCAAATCCACCTCAAGTTATATTTTCTTGCTAAATAATGGCGTCATCTCTTAGAGAAGTAAGAAACAAATATATGTATCACTTTCAATAATGGAAGCAGAGTTTGTGGTTTGTGTTTCTACAGTTCATAAATGTGTTTGGTTAAGAAGGTATTTATAATATTTGGAAATTGTAAACAATTCAGTGAGAGTTGTGACAATTTATTATAATAGTTAATCAGCTATCGCTTATACGAAAGATTCCAAATATCATGAGAGAACCAAACACATAGATACTAAGTACAATTTCCTTCGAGACATTATTGAGAAAGGGAAGGTAACGTTGAAGTATATGCCTACGCATATGATGGTGACTGATCCGTTAACAAAACCTGTACCTATGGATGTATTTTTAAAGTATGTAAAATTTCTAGGATTGCGTAGGATGTAATTGTATTTATATATACAATGATCATGATGTATTGCTCATAATATTAATGACATTTGACTTTATTTTGTACTTGCAAGTTCTTATATTTGATTTAAAGTATATCAAACAAGTTTTTTTTTAGATTGGCTTTCTTACACAAGTAATCGCCTCTAATATCTATGTGATATGTAGAGATGAGACAATATTAATTTGTGGTTAATTAACATATATATACCGCCTTAGTAGAAAACTAAGATGAGATTACCTTTTATATATTTCATTGGTAATCAAAGCGGATTTCCCATAATCCGTTATACTTGTCTAAGAGTTATGTGTGATTTTTTTCTAAAACTGTGATGATTATGAAGGACTTATAAGAAGAGAAAATCAGGTCAAGTATTGTGGTATATTTGAATTAAGATCTGTACGATACATTATAATTTTGAAATAAACATACGCTTCTAAACAAATAGAAAAGGTATCGTAGCATATATTCATATCATGTGTGCTTTCAATGACTCTATGGGTAATGAGTTAATGAATCCCTCTACTTCATTGTGTGAGACTCGGAGGTTTGTAATTAACCTCATTAGTGATTTAACGTTAGATGTTATTTTATTTTGATTTTAAAAAATATGAAAATTATGTATTAATTGTATGACAAACATGATGCTTATGCGAGACAAATACTACGCTTTGTGGTTGAGCTTTGAATTTGGCAAACAGAAACAGAGGGTGCAATTTGTGGTTTGGTTCGGCCAGAAAACCCATTAATGTTTGAGAGTGAAAAACAAAACAAGGACTTGGCGGACAAGGTTTTTGACTCTGTCTTCTTCGGTGATTGTCTTGTCGAGGCAGTCAGCATCATGTTTGATATCTGGCCGTTGTATTCTTGTAATAAAACCATGGACATTTCATGTTTTTGAACACGGATGACGATAACCCTGACAATAAAGACGGAGAGTATTATGATGGGGTGATCACTTGCTATTGTCCTACCCTGCACCACAGAAGTTTAGGTTTCCTTTACGATTCAAGTTTCCGTAACAACTAGGATGCAAGTGCCACCAAGCCTGAGCATGTTTCTGCAAACAAAGAAACGAATGCCCTCTTACCGAACTATGAAACTATTTGCAAGTCTATGCCACGCCTGTGTAAGAGGTTGTCGCTTTTAGCTATTGTGTCTAAGCTTTTTTGGGCAAAAGAAGAAAAAGTACCGTGAAATTAATCTCCAGTAATAAACTATCTGTTCATGCCCAAATATTTTTTTGACTAATCTTATTGTTTTTATTCTTTTGAATATTAAGGTTAAATCAATGGGAGACAAAACCCTTGTTCAACTGATAAATTGTTTTTATAATTTTTTTATTTTTTAAATTTTAAATTTAAAAAACTATTAAAAGATTTAATATATTTACTAACTATAACAACTATTCTCTACTTCCTTTTTCTTTTTTTTTTTCCCTTGCATTAAGATATCTGTGTTCTGGCCCAATTATTTTTATAGGTTAAATCAATGGGAGACAAAACCCTTGTTCTTCCGGTTTCTTCTGGTAGAAGCAGCTATGAAATCTAACGAACCTTTTCCATTTCCTGTTTTTTTTCCCCTAGTTATCTGTTCTTGGCTAAGCATGTTTGACTAATCTCAAGGTTTTATCTTTTGAAAATCAACGTTAAATTATTGGGACACAAAACCTTGGTTCCATCTGGTTGCTTCTAGCAGCCGCAACTAGCAAAATTTAAGTGATCACGCCAGTTGGTTTTCTAAACTACGCTCTCTGCTTTTTGTCGTTTTCTTGTTTCCGTACCATTTTGGTACTTTGAAAAGAAAAGAGAACTTGATATCTCCACGTGTAAGCCAAAATTTAAGTGTTCGCGTCCAGTTTAAATTCGCTTTTGACTCGTTTCTTAGACTATCTAGCGTGCCTTATGCTTGGTGTCATTCAGATCATGTTATTTTTTTTTATAAGGAAAAACGTTTCAAAAATTTGATAACAAATGATTAAATCAATTCCACCGATTGCTAATTAGTGGCTTTGTCGTCTCTCCCTTTGATTAACATACTTACGTATTTGATTTGATTTGGTTTGATTTGATATTTTAATTAATTTAATTAATATATGAATTCTCGATTTTGGTAATGGGTCAAAAATAGTATATTTTGAATAAAGGATAAGGATAGCAGGGGCCTCACGCACACAATAAAAGGTTGGTGTTAGAAGCCGATTTCTGTCATCTTTACCACCCAAACTCGGGATGGCGCGGAGCAATTAAACATGGAAAGCGAGGAGCTAAAGTCTACTCACAAAAAATTGTCAATCATAAACGAGAAGCAAGAGAAGCGAGTCCACTACCACGAAACACGTGCCAACTATCTCACAATCTCAAACCTCTTCTTCCAGCTTCTGATTCTTCTCTCAATCACTACTTCCTCCAACCTCAAATGCCAAAACTGGTGGGCTCCTTTCTCTCTTTCCTTACTCGGCAGCGCAATCTTCTTCATCACTTTCACGAATTCGGTTAAGAATTATCTCCGAACTCTTTACGCATTGGAGGTGAATAGGATTGATCAAGATCGAATTCATCTTCAGATATGCAGTGGAGGACGGCCAAGTTCACTTGAGACTGAGCCAATTAAGCCTGACCAAGTCGAGCTTATAAAGCGTTATGTTTATGTTTCCTTTGTGTATTTGTGTTTGATCTGTTTTGCAGGTATAATGCTAGCCTCTTGTCGTACACTCCTCTGTGATTAAAAAGGTTCAAGCTGAAGGTGAGGATAATCCCCTTTATATTTTCTGAGGAATCCTCTGTAATTAAAAAGGTTGAAGCTGACGCTGATGATAATCCATCCCCAAGGACCGTCTATGTATATATGTGTTCGGTACTCAATTTATGTATAATCTTAACATGCGTTGTAATTAATGTAATCCTTGTGCAAATTAATAGACTGTATATGTATGTTAGTTTTAGGATATAATTGTCTCAATCTCTCTACAAACATGGAAATTTAGCTGGCTTTTAAACTAATAATCATGTTCGATCTCCTATGTGTGTTGTATCATATCTACCTCCACAAGTTTAACCGTATTATCTTATATTTTTTTTTTTTTTGAGTCAGCCATCGACAAAAATAAATATTATGAAGTATGTTAATTTTATATTAATTATTTTAATTTTTCATTAATAGTATATAATACGAGAATTTTTTTTAATTTTTTAAATCAATTTTTCTGGCGATAGGAGGTTAGCGGCTCTTTGAAAGATTGAGCAAAAATTATATAAAACATGGTAATAATTTTAGTTATTTATAAAGAGATACAAATTTTTAGTTAAAAGTTTCATAATTAAAAATATTACGAATAAGTTACTCGTTGACATAAATTGACTCCAGTTTTTTCACAAGTCTCATTGCAATTTTTTATGACCGGTGATACATGGTGCTATTGTGCGGAGAATTGGTTCGTTAAATCTTGCGAATCGCATAAACAAATAGTATTTTTAATGAGACAATAAAAAATTATAAATAATATTAAAATTAATATAACTGAGGGTCTGTGAACGTCAAAAGCAGAAAAATTGTATCTTGTTTTTAAAATCCCAATAAAGTCAAAGTTTGTTAATTTAGACTTGGCTTTTCTCATAAAACATTTACTACACATAAAAATATAAAATTTTATAAATAAAGATTTGTTCCTCAAAAAAAATTGAAATTTTATAAATTATCAAAAATAGTATCTAGTTTACACACAAGTGCAATAATACATTCTAATATGGAAAATTTTTTAATATTAATATATTTTTTAAAAATGTTCTTAATATGTTAAATTAATTAATATTTATAAAAAATCTAATGAATTATTTATTTCATTAATTATAATTTTTATTTTTAATATTATTTTTTATAATTAATAACAACATAATTAATTATTTTATATTTTTATCACAAAATATAATTATTTTATTAATTTTTTAAAATAATTAATATTTATATAAAATTTTTTATATTTTTATTTCTTTTATCTTTATAAATCGTTTTGAGGATGAATTTTGAAGTAACGATAGCATGTTCGACCTCGAGTGTAGGCCTCCCCTTATTTCCGCACCGAGTCGGAAGCAATCGTGTACGCGTGACGCGTTTTCGGTTTTCGATTTCGCTTGTGCTTCGTGTCCGTGCATTCAAGATAACACATCATCGTCCTTGCTGTTGTTATTTGTTTAATTGTTTATTTTGTGGTTGGGAATAATTCCTCTTTCATTTTCCGATGCTAATTGTGTGGTCTCCTTCCGATTATGATAAGAGTGTGGCTGGAAGCCTCGTCCCCACACACCACACTTTGATGACAAGTGTCAAATTGGGAGCCACAACCTTTTATGTCCATAAATTTTCTGTCGGTCAGGTCAATTTCAAGATAACACATCATCGTCCTTGCTGTAGTTATTTGTTTAATTGTTTATTTTATAGTTGGGAATAATTCCTCTTTCGTTCCGGATGCTAATTGTGTGGTCTCCTTTCGATTATGATAAGAGTGTCGCTGGAAGCCTCGTCACCATACACCACACTTTGATGACAAGTGTCAAATCGGGAACCACAACCTTTTATGTCCATAAATTTTCTGTCGGTCAGGTCGATTTCGTGTCGCATCACTTATGCACATGACTTGACAGCAGCATATTAAAATCACTACTTTAATTTTTTTTTAATAATTTTGTAAAAAAGTTATAAGTTGATTAAGTAAGTCTAAGTATATGAACTTAAAATCTAAACTATAAAAAATATAATTACTGAAATAAATAAAATTATAATTATAATTAACTTTTAAAATAAAAAAAAAAAAAAAGAAAGAAAGATAACACTCTTTTTATTGTGTATGAACTTTATTATTTAAAATGAAATAGTATATTTTAAGGATAAATTTATAATTACATTTTAGGATAGTTCTGGTATGACGTGTGTGTTTTCATTGTGTTCAGAGATTGTGTGCTAAGAGAAAGGAGATGAGAATTGAGAAGAGGGAGAAAACCAGTGGAGAGGGAAATGAGAAAGAAGAGAGAGGAGAGAGAAGGAAAGTGAGAGAAAACTCGCAAAGAAGAGGAGGAGAGAGAAAAAAGAAATAGGAGAGAGAAAAGGGGCGGAGGAAAAGAGAGAAGAGGAGAGAGGAGATATAAAATTTTGTATGAAGAGAGGTTAGGATATTAAAAAAAATTCTGAATCTTAAATACAAAAATTGAAATTTTATTAAGAACCCCCCATCCATGTGGCTGATTACTTGTTACCCCCCATTTGTCAAAATCATAATTGGATAAACAAAACACATATCGGACTCTCGGGCATAACATTCCTTTCTCTTGCAAATTAACGCACGTGGTGCAAGTTGAACGGTGGGATTTAGAGTAACAATTCTAAAAATATATTAATTTTGATAAATTCAAACCGAAAACCAACCAAACCACGTCAGCTTTGTATGCAGTGAAAATCTAACCACATCAACTTTGTAGTGAAACTCCATCCACCGATCAATGTCCCTTCGATCTTGTGATAGAATATTATAATCCCTTAATTAAGATTTTAATTTAAGTTTAAAGAATAAAAATATAGACATCGAGAGAATCAATTCTTAAATTAAATTTTATAATTATTTAAATTAAATTAATCGAGTTTTTAAATATTGATAGTCTATTAATAAAAGGAAAAAAAAATCCATCCACCGAGAAAGAAATAATATTCCCCGTAAAGATATTTCAAAAACTAAATTACAATGAGAGAATAAACTTTTAAATAAATCTAGACCAGAGTAGGTTAAAAGAAATAATGAAATGTGGATATTCAGCGGATAAACCCTCTTCCAGTATGAGGCTATAAACAGACCACATTAGTCTCTTTCAGCAATTTGCCAATCGACTTCTATCGACAAGCCTAAATTTTCAAGCGTCTCTAGAAACTATGGGAAGATAATTATTCGATTAATCTAACTCTGATACTATAAAATTTAATTTAAGAATTGATTCTCACGACATTTAGTTTTATTCGGATTTAAAATTTTAATTAAAAAAATTTTAAATTTTATCATTAAATTTATATGATTTTTTTAAAAAAATTAAATTATTTTTATTTGCTCGGCAGATTTAAAATTGTCGTTATTGGCCTCGTGGTCACGCATGATTAGCAGTGGGGAGAGAGAATCAACTTAGTTTTCATGTCAATCCATCTTGTTGCAAGCCCTAATTCAGCAAGTTGTAATGATCCTCCCTGTGAGAGCAAAGTGATTGCAGCAGAATAGAGCAAGTTGCTAAAAACTACATAACTTTTTTTTAGTTTTTTATTTTCCATTTAAGACAAGAACATGGTAATCACAATACAAATGGTTATCTAACATTACATAAACATCGTTGTCAATTTCAAAATATTCAAGCCCACACAAGTCAAAACAAACAACTACTATTCACATCCAAAAGATGCCTGAATCGCAGCTTGATATAAATGGAGAGATCTAAACACTTCCTATAAACACTCTCCATTGCAAAACCATCTAATCAAAAGTTTTTGTCCTAATCCTTTGACAAAAATAAAAAAGGTAAGTCGAAAAGATTTAGTGAACATAATAATTTTGTATTTATAATATTTATATATAGTAGAGATAAGAATATTGTCTCTCTAAAGAAAGGGGTTGAGGCTATGTTACCATATCGGCTCCAAACTTTTGGTATTAACAGTGTAATATCAAAAGTATTGTATTAGATTTTATCTATATCAAGGTCGAGGGATTTATGAGTAGAAATATCTGTTATAGAAAGAAGAACTGTTACAAATGAATCAAGTTTGCAAAATAAACCATTTATTGGCCAAAGCTCTGTTATTATTCTGCAATCGGATATATTTCACAGTCGGGCTCAGTGCGCTTTAATTCTTTCCTTTCCCAAACAAAGCTTTTCAGAGCCCAGGTCCAACATGAAGGTTGAGCAGTCTTGGTACACAAACCAAACCCACAGGCTACCACACCAGTAAACGGTGACAGGCCTGATTTCCGAAGATATAAAAACTGTGGGCTGGTCTGTTTTAGTATAACAAAAGGCCTAAACGATGGTTCTGCAATCGTAAGGCGAGAGTAAGCCACGTAATTCAACGAAAACTTACAGGGTAATTGGATTTGTACAAGGGAAAAAAAGGGGGAGGAGAGAGAAAACTTACATTGTAACACTGAGGCCTAATGTGTAGATCCACCGAGGAATCGGGTACCGACGCTTTATTGGTTTAATAAGAATGATATTAGTATCTCATATTAAAAATTAGTATTTGAATCTTGATAGTAGTAAAACTGACATTGAGAGAGATCATTCTCGATTAGAATCCGACAGTAACTCGATCAAGATTAGTCAGAGTAAAAGTTTTGGATACTCGACGGTGGAGTTAGTTTGGGGGATAAAAACAAAAAACAAAAAAAACTAAAGAATCGGGGGGAATAATGCGTAGAACCGACAAGACACGACTTGTCTGTGCCAAATAAGTGGCACATCAGCCTCGTAGTCTTAATTTTGTATTTTTATCATTGCCCTGATTTTTTTTTTTATAAACAAACGTTATATTATCAATTTATTTAAAGTAAATTTACTATTGTTGTTCACAGTCAAAAATAGTCTTAATTTTCAAATGAGCCAATATCCCAAAATGGTGTTGTTTTTAGCATTAATTTTTTGTGAAATGGCCAAATTGTTTATTTGTATGACAACATGAAAAAGTAGCACCTCATTGAAAATTAGGTCACCTTATACCTGAAAAATAATAAATAGCATATACCCCATAAGAATAGATACGGTATGGGCAACCAATAAGAAATGCAATTTGCCCAATACTTCACAAAATGACCTTAAGACCACCTCTCCTGTACCTCTTTTTCCCGCAAACTAAGTTCTCCCTCAAGGTTGGTATGCATTTAGTTGGCCCACTAGAAATTTCCTATAATTGTGATTATAATTCTGGAAAGTCTCAGTATGCCAAATGAACACGGAAGAAGAAAACGTCAGTCATTCAAATTTCTTCCAAAGATCTGTTGTATTGTTTAATCCAAAATTAGAATAATATATAAAATAATTACATATTTATACTATTATATAAGATAAGTCCATGAGAAAGCGATCTAATAAAATTTAATTAATTTTAGATTTTAAAATATCTAATAAGATATTATTTAAAGATAATCCCTATCTTGGTGATGAATTTAGATACAAATATCAAAAATAGAGGTTATGGTCTCTAGATCTAATGTATTATTTTATCCTTAAATCTTTAAATCCGGAAGACTGGTCCTAACTCAAGATTCTTGAAGATTTGTAATTGGTACCCATTGGATGGAAATCATCAAAAGCAATCTGAAAAGTATAGATTTAGTTATATTTTCTTTCTATGATTATTATATTCATTTATTTGTAAATTTTTAATTATTTGATATGTAGATTTAAAATCGATGATAGATTTTAGTGGATAAATCTCAACAAGTGATATCAGAACTCTTCATATTTAAATCATTGAGAAAATTGGAGTTTTCAGTTTTTGGAATTGAAGAAAAAAAATTAGGTGATTATGAAATTGTGTAAATAGCCATTCAAATTTGAAAATTAAAAAAAAAAAGGGTGAGAGAGAGAGATTATTTCTTTTTATTTTTTATCTCCTTTTTTTGTCCCTTTTAGAATTCAAAAAAAAAATGAGTGAGAGAGTTTTCGTCCTTTTTCTCTCTTGAGGTACAAAAAAATATCAAAAAATAAAAAATAAAAAAAATGTTATTTTGAAAGATCCAGAAATCATAATTTCAATTAAGAAAAAAGAAAAAAAAGTGTTAGAATTTAAATTTGAAAATTTTCTATAGATTTCTAAATAGTTTTTAATATCGTTTAGTTAATTAAAGATTTAGATTTCAACATTTGAAATTCCTGATTTTGTGGAATTTGTTAGATCTTTATATTCTTTCGACCTATAAACAGGAACTCTTTGTATGCAAACTTTTAGAGAGCCTTTAATGAATTCTGCTTTCATAGGAAAAGCACTTCAAGGTGGAGAGAAGAAGCAATCTGGTGAGAAGAAAGATAAGGACAAGAATAAGGGCCAAGAAAGTAAAAGTAGTGGCAAAAGAAGATATCCTCCATGTCCTTATTGCAAAAAGAAGAGTCATTCAGAAAATTATTGCTGATTTAAGCCAAATGTGCAATGCAAATCATGCAAACAATTTGGACATGTAGAGAAAGTTTGCAAGAATAAAAATGTTCAGCAAGGACAGCAAGTACGAATGGCTAAAAATTAGCAACAACCAGAGCAGCTATTTATGGTTGCTGGTCAAGCAACTAGCACCAGTACAGAATCTTGGCTTATTGATAGTGGTTGTACAAACCACATGACCCCTGAATTGAACTATTTCAGTGAGCTGGATCAGTCATATGAGTCCAAAGTGAAGATTGGAAATGGAGACTTGGTTGATGTCAAAGGCAAGGGAGTTGTTGCTGTTGAGACTCCTACAGGTACTAAATTTATCTCAAATGTGTTATTTGTGCATGAAATTAGTCAAAATTTATTAAGTGTGGGTCAAATGCTAAAGAAGAATTATTCTTTACATTTTCAAAATAAGTCCTGCATCATTGTTGATAGCGTTGGTTGTAAACTGATGACTGTAAAAATGAGAGACAAAAGCTTTCAAATTAAGTTGATAAAGACAAATTTGCATGCTTATACCACTGCTGTCGATGAGTCAATGATTCTATGGGTAATGAGTTAATGAATCCCTCTACCTCATTGTGTGAAATTCAGAGGTTTGTAATTAACCTCATTCAATACCTTTAAGACTTTCGCATGTTTCTTGAAATTTTATTTTAGTGTTAGCTATCTTAGTATATAACCAATAGATCATAATTGATTCGTTTTTGTGGTGCATGACTAGAAAAGTAGCTAAAATGAAGATGATAGATAGTAGTGTGAAAGGAAAACTATTTTATAGTTGATACGTTGTTTTGTATTCACAGGCCGGCCAATTATGTTTTAACTTAGTGTTTTGAAACATAATTGTGAATGTATAATTTGTGTTGAGTCAAGTATGCTCTCATATGTATTGTTTGAGGGACGAGAGATACGTTGACTAAGTATGGCAGGAAGAAGTCTGGGGTATAGCGAGATTTGATTTTCTCATTATATTTAATAGTGAGCTGCTATATGTTCTTAACCGATGTGAAGTTTTGAACTCTTGATAAACTTTGCTGGTCACATGATCTATTTGCCTCTATGAAATTATTGATACGTGAAATGACTGAGTTAAGTGCGTGTCTAACTCTCGTGTGTGAGTGGGAGATGTAGGAAATTAAGGGGGTTGGGTCGCTCATGTGGGTTTTACCCAATCCAAATCCTATTACTAAAGTTCAAATAAGAAACCAAGGGAGAGTGGTTTTTCTCCAACTCTCCATTAGTTATTTGAATTTTGAAAAGCAAAAGAAAGTTACTTACTTTTGTGTGTGATAATACCAAATGAGTGGACAACACCAAATGAGTGGACGTAGGTAACTTCCAATATTATTTTCTTCTCTATTGTGTGCAAAGCCAAAAAAAGAGAGAGAGGAAAGAACATCAAAAAAATTAAAAACTCAATTGTTGATGATTTGAATGTAACAATTCATATATTTTATTAAAAGATATTTGGATCGTGAAAAATAAAAATAAATCGCACGTGATTGCTTTTTTGACCGTGTAATAAAAGAGTTAGTGATTCAATTCTAAATTTTATTTTATTTTGATTTAAAAAATAAAAAAATCATGTATTAATTATAAGACAAACACGATGCTCATGCTCATGCCCATGCGAGACAAATACTACGCTTTGTGGTTGAGCTTTGAATTTGGCAAACAGAAACAGAGGGTGCAATTTGTGGTTTGGTTCGGCCAGAAAACCCATTAATGTTTGAGAGGGAAATACAAAACAAGGACTTGGCGGACAAGGTTTTTGACTCTGTCTTTTTTGGTGATTGTCTTGTCGAGGCAGTCAGCATCATGTTCGATATCTGGCCGTTGTATTCTTGTAATAAAACAATGGACATTTCATGTTTTTGAACACGGATGACAATAGCCCTGACGATAAAGACGGAGAGTATTATGATGGGGGGATCACTTGCTATTGTCCTACCCTGCACCACAGAAGTTTAGGTTTCCTTTACGATTCAAGTTTCCGTAACAACTAGGATGCAAGTGCCACCAAGCCTGAGCAAGTTTCTGCAAACAAAGAAACGAATGCCCTCTTACTGAACTTTGAAACTATTTGCAAGTCTATGCCACGCCCGTGTAAGAGGTTGTCGCTTTTAGCTAGGTCTAGCTTTTTTTGGGCAAAAGAAGAAAAGGTACCGTGAAATTAATCTCCAGTAATAAACTATCTGTTCTATGCCCATTTTAACTAATCTTAACGTTTTTATTCTTTTGAATATTAAGGTTAAATCAATGGGAAACAAAACCTTGTTCAATAGGCAAATTTTTTTAATAATAAATCAGTATTTTGAGTTATATTTCTATTAATTTGATTTTAATGTTATCATGTTCAATTTAGGAAAAAAAATTTTTAATATAATTTTTTAATTCTTAAATTTTAAATTTAAAAATTTAATATTTTTACCAATTATATAAACTATTCTCTATTTTCTTTTTTTTTTCCTTGAATTAAGTTATCTGTGTTCTGGCCCCAATTATTTTTATAGATTAAATCAACAGGAGACAAAACCCATGTTCTTCCAGTTACTTCTCGTAGAAGCAGCTATGAAATCTAAGGAATCTTTTCCCCTTCCCGTTGTTTTTTCCCCTAGTTATCTGTTCTTGTCTAAGCATGTTTGACTAATCTCAAGGTTTTATCCTTTGAAAATCAACGTTAAATTATTGGGACACAAAACCCTTGTTCTATCAGGTTGCTTCTAGCAGCGGCAACCAGCAAAATTTAAGTGATCATGCCAGCTGGTTTTCAAAACTACCTTCTCTGCTTCTTGTCGTTTTCTCGTTTCTGTTCCAATTTGGTACTTTTAAAAGAAAAGGGATCTTGATTTCTCTACGTGTAAAGCAAAGTTTAAGTGCTCACGGCCAGTTTAAAACTAAATATTTATCTTTCAAAAAAAATTTCAAATGTTCAGTGACTCGTCTTTCAAGACGATTTGATCTTTGATCCGGAAAAACCTTTCAAAAATTTGATAATAAATGATTAAATCAATTCCACCAATTGCTGATTAGTGGCTTTGTCATCTCTCCCTTCGATTAACATACTTTACTTTGATTTGATATTTTGATTAATCAAATTAACTTATGAATTAATGATTTTGGAAATAGTGTCAAAAATAGCATATTTTGAATAAAGGATAAGGATAGCTGGGACCTCACGATTATAAGAATAGTTTGAACTATATAAGTCTAAAATAGGATACGTTTGAAAATTGTAAAAGATAAAATTACCTGGGAGTACTAACAAAACAATTATGAACAATCGCTACTGTGAGTGCCAAGTGCCAAGTGATAAGTGTAGAGCATAATCAAATTTTATTAGATTGAATGATTGAATATTTTATTCTTTCAATCAGAATTTTTAAATTTTAATTTTAAAAATAATAAAAAAAATTTATAAAAATCAATTTTTAAAATGAAATCCAAATTATTTAAGTAAAGTCCGGGCACGATCGATAAAAACAAAGGAGAAATAAAAGGGGCGCTCGCACACAATATGAGGTTGGTTTTAGAAGCTGATTTCTTTCATCCATACCATCCGAACTCGGGCTGGCGCGGAGCAATTAAACTTGGAAAGCGAGGAACTAAAGTCTACTTACAAAGAATTGTCAATCATAAACGAGAAGCAAGAGAAGCGAGTCCACTACCACGAAACACGGGCCTACTATCTCACAATATCAAACCTCTTCTTCCAGCTTCTGATTCTTCTTTCAATCACCACTTCCTCCAACACTATCCTCAAATGCAAAAACTGGTGGGCTCCTTTCTCTCTCTCCTTACTCGGCAGCGCATTCTTCTTCGTCACTTTCACGAATTCGCTCAAGAATTATCTCCTTACTCTCCTGTGTTCCTCAGTAGCTCAGTGATATAGCGGTGAGTTGTTATCTGATTGGTCGTAGGTTCGAATCCTATTGAGGAGTTTTGATTCACTCACATGTTTTGTTATAATTAATGTAATCCTTGTGCAAATTAATAGACGGTATATGTATGTTAGTTTCTCAATCTCTACAAACATGGAAATTTAGCTGGCTTTTAAGCTAATAATCATGTTCAATCTTAATCTTCATATGGTTTATTAATGCCTACGTGTGTTGTACCATATCTACCATATCTACCTTTATAAATCATTTTCGATTTTTGATTTCGCTTGTGCTTTGTGTCTATGCATTCAAGATAGAGTAAATTAGTTGTCCAGATTTTAAAGTTTGTTTCATTTTCATAAATTGAATTTTATAATTAAGAATGCTATGATAATTAAATTTTAAAAAATGTAATGAGTTGATCTTTTTGTTAGTGACGGTGATTAATGATCAATTGATCATTAATTGATCGTTAATTACTGTTGTGACGGTCTACAAGACATCACGGATGCTTGCATGTCATGATCGTATCAGTCACCTAAACCCGTCCTGTTATCATATCAGTCGTTTACTGGCGTGACAATGCCATGACATAAAATTAAAATTACTAATGTGACAATGCCACATCGTCTCATCGAAAAAAACCCCTCCCTCTTTCTCTCTCTTCTCTTCTCTTCTCTCTCTCATCGGAAAAAAATAATACTCATCTCTCTCCCCTCCCCCTTTCTCTCTCTTCTCTCCTCTCTCTCTCTCTCACCAGAAAAAAAAAAAACCACTCACTTCTACCTCCCTCTCCTCCTTTCTCTCTCTTCTCTCCTCTCTCCTCTCCCTCATCGAAAGAAAAACATTGTTCTCAAATTAATACTCCGAGCAGGAGAAAACAAGTGAGAGAGCGAAACTAACGATTAGTTTTGAAGAGCACCATTCCTGTGATTCTTGTGGTCAACATCAATTTCAACGTCAGCAACATCTTCCCCAATCATCTCTCTCTCCTGCATGTATTTTCTTTGAAGAAAGGCGCGTAAATATGACATAAGTATTTTGGATTTTTTTCAACTCATTCAGATTCATATTCCACTCCAACAATATAATAATGACTTCCATTTTTATGCAACACCCAACAAGGCTCATGAACCTTCAACTCATCATTTTACTCTTCTCTCTTTCTCTCTCCAAGGGAAATTGGGAAAAAATTGGGAAAAAATAAATAAATAACTCACCAAACCAAACAAAACCCCATGAGTTCTTCACGCATTCTCTCTCTCTCTCTCTCTCTCTCTCCCCTCTGCAAATCTTGGCTTAAGCTTGTCTTGTATGAGCCAATCAAGTGACAAATTCGGGAATAGCTTTGTCTCCATCCTCAAACAACATTCAAAAAAATCAGAGAGGTAAGGAATGTAAAACATCCATGCAAGTCTAATATATGAATGTAAAAGCAAAATTGAACCATAGAACAAGCGGAAGCAAGTGTACCTCCAGCCATGGATTCCGGCGAGTCTGAACTCCCTTTGGCAGCACCTCTGGACGTGCAAGAAGCCTTCCAAGCTCTCAATTCTCTCTCTAGATGGTGTGTGAGACTAATGAATTGAGGTTAGGGACCCTTGCTATGGTTGCCCCTATTTATAATGGTTGTGCCATCAACAACCATTATTGAGGCCCATACTTGGTTACCCCTTTGGTGAGTGAAATCCCTTATTTTCAGGGATGGTTTTGCAGGGCATGGAGGGTGATGGGCCACCCTCCTGTTCTTACATTCTCCCACTTGGTCCACTCACCCGACTTGGTGACTTTATCCAAGCCGATACTTAATGGAAAAAGCACACATGAATCACAGTGACAAGTCCTCTAATTCAGCGAGTATTGTCTCCTGTGTATCACAATGCATGCTACTCCCTATCCTTATGGTAATCATCTTTATGAATAAACCCTATGTTTATTCGGGATCCATTTTCAAGAAATTTTCTCAAAACTGGAATGTGCACAAATTTTTTTTATACGAGAAAATTTAATTCGAAATTCCATTAAAATTGGGATTTAAACCCATATTTACAATATGATCCCTGAATTTAACTGGAGGCATGCCTTTAGTCAGGGGATCAGCAAGCATACATTCGGTGTTTAGATGTTGGATTACAACCTTATTTTCCAATATACGTTCCCTTATGGCTAAATACTTAATGTCGATGTACTTACTTCGACTACCACTCTTATTATTTTTAGCCAGAAACACCGCAACCAAATTATCACAAAATATGCTTAATGGCTTAGGTACAGAGTCAAAAATCCTTAACCCAGCCATGAAACTTCGTAACCACACCGCCTGTGACGTAGCCTCAAAACACGCCACAAATTCAGCTTCCATAGTAGAGGTCGCAGTCAATATCTGCTTAGCACTCCTCCACGATATAGCTCCACCGGCCAAAACAAAAATATATCCAGATGTTGACTTTCGAGAATCAACACAGCCAGCGAAATCCGAGTCCGAGTATCCGACCACCTCAAAATTGTCGGTCCTCCTATATGTGAGCATGTAGTTCTTGGTGCCTTGCAAGTACCGCAACACCTTCTTTGCAGCCTTCCAATGCTCCAAACCAGGATTACTTTGATATCGTCCTAACATTCCAACTGCATATGCTATATCAGGTCGAGTACAGACCTGTGCATACATAAGACTTCCAACTACGGAAGCAGACGGAATATTGGTCATCTGTTCCCTTTCCAATTCCGTCTTGGGACACTGGTCCAAACTAAACCTGTCACCTTTGACGATAGGAGATACACTCGGTGAGCAGTCCTGCATTCTGTATTTCTTAAGAACTTTCTTAATATAGGTTTCTTGAGATAGTCCGAGAATCTTATGAAATCTATCTCGATGTATCTTAATGCAAATGACATAAGACGCATCACCTAAATCTTTCATAGCAAAGTTCTTAGAAAAGAATTGTTTCACCTCATGCAACATCCCTTTATCATTGGTTGCAAGTAGAATATCATCCACATACAGCACTAGGAAGCAAATTTTACTCCCACTTACCTTCTGGTATATACACTGATCCACAACATTTTCTTCAAAACCGAATGAAGAGACTGTCTCATGGAATTTCAAATACCATTGGCGGGAGGCTTGCTTCAATCCATATATAGATTTATTAAGTTTGCAAACCAAATTCTCACCATTACTAGAGGAAAATCCTTCGGGTTGATACATGTAAACCTCTTCCTCTAATTCTCCATTCAAAAATGCCGTTTTCACATCCATTTGTGCAACTCTAAGTCAAAATGTACAACAATCGCCAAAATAATATGGAGGGAATCTTTCTTAGATACTGGAGAAAAGGTCTCCGAATAATCGATTCCTTCCCTTTGAGTGAACCCTTTAGCAACAAGTCTGGCCTTGTATTTCTCAATGTTGCCAAATGAGTCAGTTTTTGTCTTAAAAACCCATTTACATCCAATGGGTTTTACCCCATCAGGCAACTTTACAAGATCCCAAACTCCATTACTCGTCATGGAGTCCATCTCATCTTTCATGGCTTCCAGCCACAAACTCGAATTGTTAGAGTTTATGGCTTGTGAAAACGACTCAGGATCATCTACGGCACCAACATTGTAATCAGACTCCTGGAGGTATACTACATAATCACTAGATATTGCTGACCTCTTAATCCTAACAGATCTCCTTAATGTTGGCTCACCAGTCTCTCTAGGAAAGGGCTGTCCAACTTGACCTGTTCCGGTGTCAGCAGATTGTGGAATATTTTGATTGTCATCTATAATTGGGTCAACGTCCATGGGTACTGGAGGGACGCTTTGAATGACAATCATCCTTTCACTTGAAGTGGAAGGCATACTTGATAGATTCTTTTCAGGGACTAAGTTTTGAAAGGAATCCCTCCCACTAATCAAGTGATTCTCAAGAAATTTCGCGTTTCTCGATTCCACAAATCTAGTATGATAAGATGGACAATAGAATCTGTATCCCTTAGACCTCTCAGCGTATCCAACAAAATACCCACTAATGGTCCTTGGATCCAGTTTCTTTTCTTGTGGATTATAAACTCTTACTTCTGACGGGCATCCCCAAATGCGTACATGTCGCAAACTGGGTTTCCAACCTTTGAACATTTCAAATGGGGTTTTGGAAACCGCCTTAGTTGGAACCCTATTTAATATGTACACAGCCGTTTTAAGAGCTTCAATCCACAAGAATTTAGGCAATTTAGAACTAAACATCATGCTCCTTACCATGTCCAATAATGTCCGATTTCTTCTTTCAGCCACACCATTTTGGTTTGGAGAACCAGGCATGGTATATTGGGCGACAATCCCAGTTTCTTGAAGAAATCGAGCAAATGGACCAGGTGTTTGTCCATCTTCAGTATACCTCCCATAGTATTCTCCACCTCTATCCGATCTCACTATCTTTATTTGCTTATCGCATTGTTTCTCTACTTCTGCCTTGAAAACCTTAAAGGCATCCAACGCCTCATCTTTATGGCGAAGAAGATAGAGATACATATAACGTGAGTAATCATCAATAAAAGTGATGAAATACCTTTGGTCATATGAGTCCATATCCGGACAACATATGTCTGTATGAATGATCTCTAATAGATCTGAGCTCCTCTTGGCACCCTTTTTTGACTTATTGGACTGTTTACCCTTAATACAGTCCACACAGGTTTCAAAATCATTAAAATCTAGAGTACCAAGTACTCCATCTTTTACCAACTTTTTAACCCTTTCGATGGAGATATGTCCTAATCTCCGATGCCACAACATAGAGAAATTTTCATTTATGGCACACCTTTTCACACCAATATGTATTGTGTTGCAACATGTATTATCTTGCAAATTAATTCTGTATAGTCCGTCAATCAATAGACCTGTACCAACGACATTTGAATGCAAAAGTAATGTCATTGTATTATTGAATTGGAAAGAATATCCGAATTGTACAAGTTTTGACATAGAAATTAGATTTCTAGAAAAACTTGGTACATAAAAAATTCTTTCCAACTGCAAGACTTGTCCATTAGTCAAAATGAGCTTGCGATCTCCAATGGCTTCTACATGCGAACTCATCTTGTTTCCTGAATAGATGAATTGCTCACGGCCCACCGATTTCCGCGGGTTTTGCAAGCCCTGCAACACATTCGTAATATGAATTGAGCATCCAGAATCAATCCACCATGTGTCATAAGAAGTCTCAGTTATAAGAGATTCATAACATACAAAAGAGATTTCTGTACCTCTGGCAGCAAGCCATTTCTGAAATTTGGCACAGTCCTTCTTTATGTGTCCCTTCTTTTTACAGAAGAAACACGTAGACTCCTTTTTTACAATTGGGGTAGGTCCCTTTGCTTTTCCTTTCAGTTTGGCTTTTCCCTTCGCCTTTCCTTTCATGACGAAATGTGCGCTACTGGTTCCCTCCTTCATTTCCATGAGCAACCTCACTTCTTCCTGTACACACATGGTCATCAACTCATTGATGGACCATTTAGCCTTATGTGTGTTATAGGAAATTTTGAAGGGACTATAAGGCTGTGGAAGGGTATTCAGAATATAGTGCACTAGAAAGGATTCAGACATCTCAACCTCAAGAGTCTTTAGTTGGGCCACTATATCCCGGATCCTCATGATGTGCTCGCGCACTCCGTGGATAGTGGTGAGTTTCTTCGATGAGAACTCCATAATCAAGGTGCTAGCAAGAGATTTATCAGACGTCTCGAATTGCTCATCAATTGCCTTAAGAAGGGCACGGACGTCATTATGTTGATTGACGGAGCCGCGGATGTCAGTTAATATTTTATCCTTAATGAACATCGTACTGAGACGATTAGATCACTCCCAGCGCTCATAAAGAGCTTTGTCCGCTGTAGAGTTGGCATCCGTTATCCTAAGTGGCTCGTCATGCCTGATAGCATAATCCAAGTCACGCCATCCCAAATTGAGAAGTATTTTCTCCTTCCACACCTTATAGTTCTCACCATTTAATATGGGAACTTCAACGATATCAACGGTTTGTATAACTGCAACAAAAATGCTTACAAATTTTAGTTGAGGTTTTAACATATGTTTACCAATGTAAAACATATAAAATAAATCTCCTGACATAGAAATTGCCTGTGAGCTAAATTTCTAATTCAGATTAGATTTATTATACTTTATGAAAAGATTGACATGATTACTTAATTTCCTAATGCCTGTAGGCTAATTAGGAGAAATTATATAGAAAATCTTTCCCTGAATTAGAGCTTCCCTACAAAACAGCATCACTCGTGCACCAGGAAAGTCCCCAGGTAGGTGGTGGGTCTCATGGGACCGCTTAAGAACCAACCAACCTTAGACTTATCCCCGTCTTGTTGACAGGACTTTCCTAGACATGCACTTGATCTGCTGAACTCGAAAAACCTTGTAGGAGAAAACTCTAAAGTCAAGTAGACTATCCACATAATTTAGGTTATCCAATCTTGCCATCTAATCCTGATTAATTATTTTTAATACGACAAAAATTCCTGTGGGATAAAATTTGTCACACAAAAATAAATAATCACAAATAATATTCTTTATTTTATGTGGTCAAAACTATCCCAATATATAATTTCTTTCATATTAGAGCTGCTGTGGCTATACCCTAACAATCAGAAATCATACGAACCACAAGAATATTTTCCTTCAATTTTATGTAGGTTTTAACCTTTATTTTGCATGCATCTTTATATGCAAAAACCATACAAAAATTAATTTATACAAAATCATAAAGTTTCAATGATTTTATAATTTTGTACGGGTCTTAACCTTTATTTTACACGTCTCTCAATGTGTAAAAGGCCATATAAAAATTAATTTGTGTAAAATACACAATTTTTCATTTATGTGTGATACCATAATACACATAAATCAAAAATTTTAATTTCAAATTCTCAAAAATGACCCAAATATGAATTTAAAATTAAAAATTAAAATTTTCAATTTTTTTTTTTTTTTAAGTCCAAAGGACTAATGTGTAACATTTCAAAATATGTTGGGACCAAACTGTAACATTTCAAGGTTTATCGGCTTTTGAATAAAGGCCGGGGACCAATGTGCAATATCTTAAAGTTTTGTGAGTTTTTGAAAGGTTTCAGGGACCATTTTGCAACAGATCAAAAACGTTTTGGGCGATTTCGTAATTACAGATAGTTTTCGGGCAGATCCATTATTTTAAAAATTGCAGACCAAAACGACGTCGTTTTGGTCTGCATCCGGGTCTTCTTCACCCGAATGGACCCCGAGGGTCCCGATCCGGATCCGGCGGGTCTGAATGCCGGAATGTCGCGGAAAAGTGCCAAAAAACTCCATTTTTTGCTCTGAAAACATAAAATCATCCAAAATTTTATGTAAAACTCATTTCCAAACTCAAAACCCCAAAATTTGCTCAAATTTGGGCCAATTTAAAAAAAAAATTCAGAAGCCAAAAAAATTGAAATTCATTGCCGGAAAATGCAGACAGAGGTTCTAATGGCTCTGATACCAAATGTAAAACATCCATGCAAGTCTAATATATGAATGTAAAAGCAAAATTGAACCATAGAACAAGCGGAAGCAAGTGTACCTCCAGCCATGGATTCCGGCGAGTCTGAACTCCCTTTGGCAGCACCTCTGGACGTGCAAGAAGCCTTCCAAGCTCTCAATTCTCTCTCTAGATGGTGTGTGAGACTAATGAATTGAGATTAGGGACCCTTGCTATGGTTGCCCCTATTTATAATGGTTGTGCCATCAACAACCATTATTGAGGCCCATACTTGGTTACCCATTTGGTGAGTGAAATCCCTTATTTTCAGGAATGGTTTTGCAAGGCATGGAGGGTGATGGGCCACCCTCCTGTTCTTACAAGGAATCCTTGAGTAGAAATTCTTGTATAAACATTCAAAAAGAATAGCTTACACGAGAAAAATGAACTTCGTGAAGAGAAAGTGTCACTCAAGTAGGAAATTGAAAATCTTAATGTTCAGTATCAGCAAAGAATGAGGGTTATGTATCAATGGGCAGCAATGGATCCTTCAGTTATCATGGGGCCCCCACATTATTCCTATCCGGTTCCTGTAGCTGTTCCTCCTGCCCCAATTCCAGTGCACCCATTTTTACAGCCCTTCCCATTCTTTAGAAATCAGAACCCCAATGCCATTCCTAATCCTTGCTTAACATTAATACCATATCCAGCTACAGCTACTCACATGGTGGAACAGCCAAGTACCTTTCTCGCATCCACTTCTCATGTGTCAAACAAACAAGATTCGAGAAGCAAGTCATTGGATCATCAAAGTGCTTGCAATGCTGAAAGAAGTGATGATAATGACGTAGGAACAGAGCTACTCCCCAATCGAACCCCATCCCCATCCCTACTTGCACCACCATCCCAAACCCAGAACCCCAAACTCCCATTCTCCACTACCCCTACCCCCGATCAACACAACCCTTTTTCCCATCTTACCCTTCTCCACTGCCGCCATCTTCGATTGCATTCGTTTCTTTCCCGGCGAACATCTCCTCTCTAGCACTCCCCCATGTCCCCAAAATCAAAGCTCACTTCTGCAACCCTCATATCCGTCGTTGTCACTCTCATTGTCTTAGCCGCCATCGTCCTCTTCTTTGCTTTCTTCTATTTCCGTGATCGCGAGAGAATTCGAAAATTCAGTGACAGAGAGGAGAGAAGAGAGAGAAAGGGGGAGGAGAGGAGAGAATAGTATTTTTCGACAGCGAGGTGAGAAGAGAGAGAAATGGGAGGGGAGGAGAGAGAGAGAGAGAGAGAGAGAGAGAGAGAGAGTTTTTCGGTGAGATGACGTGGTAGTGTTACGTTAGTAATTTTATGTCGTGAATTATCACGTCGATAAATAATTGATGCGACAATATAATATGTTTATGATAGTTGACATGACTTGACATGTAAGTATCCGTATGTTTTGGAGACAGATACATCGGTAATTAACTATTAGTCTATCACCGTCATTAATAAAAAAGAATCAATCCGTTACATATTTGAATATCATAAGAAAACATTAACTTATGAAAATAGAATAAATTTTAAATACTGAGTAAGTAATTTCCTCGTTCAAGATATCACATCATCGTCCTTGCTGTCGTTGTTTGTTTTATTTTTTATTTTATGGGTGGGAATGATTCCTCTTTCGTTTGCCGATGCTAATTGTGTGGTCTCCTTTCGATTATGATAAGAGTGTCGCTGGAAACCTCCCCACCACACACCACACTTTGATGACAAATGTCAAAACGGGAGCCACAACCTTTTATGTCCGTAAATTTTTTTGTCGGTCAAGGTCAATTTCCTGTCGCATCATTTGCTGCACGTGACATGACAGCAGCACATTAAAATCACTACTTCCATTTTTTTTAAATAATTTTATAAAAAAGTTATGAGTTGATTAAGTAAACTTAAAATCTAAACTATAAAAAAAATATAATTACTGAAATAAATAAAATTATAATAATAATTAACTTTAAAAATTAAAAAAAAAAAAGAAAGATAACACTCTTATTACTGTGTATGATTATTTAAAATGAAATAGTATATTTTAAGGACAAATTTATAATTACATTCTACGATACTTCAGGTATGACGTTTTTGTTTTCATTGTGTTCAAAGATCGTGTGGTGACGGAAGGGAGATGAGAGGGGGGAGAAAACAGATGGAGGGGGAAAAGAGAAGGAAGAGGGAAAATGAGAGAAAACTTGCAAAGAAGAAAAGGAGAGAGAAAAGAGGCGGAGGAAGAAAGAGGAGAGGAGAGAAGGGATATAAAATTTTGTATGAAGACAGGTTAGGATATTTTTAAAAAGAAGTCTGAATCTTAAATATAAAAATTGAAATTTTATCTTAATCATAAAGTCTGATTATAATTTTTTTGGCCTTCATATCTATAATTTCAAAGGAAAAAACAAAAATAAAAACCAAATCGGCATTTTGTTGGCAAACCCGTGTAAAATATATAGCGGATTTGGGCGCTCTAGCCAAAACGAATCCTATTTCGGCTATTACCTTCTCCATTACTATGTTCTCATACGCAGGAATACCCCAGCACGCTTTCGGGAAGAACATAGAATAGTAGAGGATCCAGCATACAGAACACGGCGATCATTAGAAATTCACGAATTAGAGATGCTGTAAGATACTCTTTCCCATAACTTCTCATACCAGACCAACCCACTAAAATGCAAGGAATATTCACCTGTTGTCCATCGACTACGCCTTTCGGCCTGATCTTAGGCCCTGACTCACCCTCCGTGGACGAACCTTGCGGAGGAACCGCTCACTAGCTAGCCGGACTAGTGGGGGCCCTATCTGGAGACATACTGAAAACCATGCCTTTCGAACCGAACGCAACGCCCGTCTTCCAAATCAAAAGAAAAATGGTTAGTAGAACAGCTACACTACCGTGGTAATTTGTATGATTGCCACAGCCAACCTTTGTACAATAAACCCAACTAAACCATGTTGAGGATTTTTTTTTATAAGATAATATTTATTTGAATACACAAGTAGAATAAGCCTATGAAAATTATCATTTTTCTTTTTATTTTTCACGATCTCCTTCTTTTCACCATGGTGGAAACACTTATCAGCTTTCAAATTACCATAAGTTGCAGTAGAGAATGATATAGTTGAACTAATCCAACATTATGGAAAAAGAAAAAGAAAAAAATTGATTGTTAGACTAATCTTTGGCCTTCGGTGATAAGATAGAAATACGATTACTAATTAATAATTGGGATTTAGCAGTAATCAATTCTTGTGCATACCTAATGCTCAAAACAGATGCTCTTCTTAATTTACTTCCTTCAAGAACCAAACAGGGGACTCATAATTGTCTCCATCGGTCGACTGCATACACCCCTCATTTGAAAAGATTTTCTTATCTTTAGAAGCCTGAAGAATGTTTGTAAAATCTGAATTAGATATTAAGAACTTGTGATATAATTTTTCTTTTATTAATCTGCTCCCACAATGCCGGTGCCAGAATCATTGGCCTCAACTAGGAAATTAAGAACCGACAAATGGTGCCGTAGGTGGGAATAAAACTTTCGTCACTTAATCAGGTCGGGAGTTTAACTCTCCCTAGATACGGAAAGGAATTTGTTGGGAGACCTCCCCCAAATGGGGCCTGATAGTCAAGTCGATCTAGATTAATCAGAACAAAACTTCGGATACGGGATGATGGTTTAACTATCGGCACCGAAAAAAACTAGGAAATTAAGAATGAGGTGATCAGCAGGGCATGGGCCTTCAAAGTGTTCACAATTCCATTGTTGAAAGCCCATCAGGTTTAAGTAATGGTTGGATGGACACCAAATGACCATGGGCTTAAAGTAGGCCGTATTGCTGGCCTGTAATTAAGAACCCCCATCCACATGGCCGATTACTTGTTAACCCCCATTTGTCAAAATCATATTTGGATAAACAAAACACATATTGGACTCTCTGCCGTAACATTCTTCTCTTGCAAATTAACTCACGTGGTGAAAGTTTAACGGTGGGATTTATTAGCGAAAATCTATCCACCACTCAAAGTTTCGTGAGTATAGTGATATGGCATTATATTTTTTTAATTAAGATTTTTAATTCGAGTCTAGAAAATAAAAAAACAGATGTTAAGAGAGTCAGTTTTTAAATTAGATCTCATAATTAGTCGAACTAAATTAATCGAGTTTTCAAATATTAATGGTATATTAATAAAAGGAAAAAACATCCATCCACCGAGAAAAAAATAATATTTCTCCATAGAGATATTTCAAAAACTAAATTACAATGAGAGAATAAACTTTTAAATAAATCTAGACTAGAGTAGGTTAAAAGAAATAGGCAATCATTACTCCGACTGGAATGGAGAAACTAACAAGTCCTATTATGATTTTAGCTAAGAGTTCTAGAATTTTAGTTGACCAATGAAAATGAATAAATAAAATAAACAAAATAAAAAGCAGGAAGAAGAAAGGAACAGGTATGCGGCCGTGTGGGATGAGTGCAGACCGAACTCTTCTTTCGCCTTTTACTGAAAAAAAAAAAAATGGGGAACAAGTTTGTAGGCTGGACTTGGGCTTCGCTCACGCGAGCCATGGGGCATTGGTGTGCCCAAGGTGGTTGAGCCCAGAATTGCGCCCGCATTTTTGGCAGTGTGTGCCAGCAGCTCCTTTGGCTGCTTAATATTCTGACTTTCGTCTTTTTTTTTTTTTTACCTTACCTTGATCACACCTAATATTTAAAATTTCATCTCGGCTAATCTGTATCGATCACTGTAAAATTTATTTTAGGGACGGGTCTTTCAACATTATTTTTTTGTACGTACGAGGAGTCGAACTCCTAACCTAATTAAGAGATGAAAATATTTATTTCACCTACACCAACAAATGTCGATATATTATAAATTTCTTTTGAGCTATAAGGGCGACCATTAATTCGTTCCTCTTGATAATGTGAATCTTATTATAAATAGAAAATCCACTTTCAATTAAAAAATAGAAAAGTCATTAATTTAAATACTATTATCCAAAAATTTGAAAAGCCATAAGTTTAAATATCTATATTATCAACCAAGAAGATGAACAATCATGAGCTTTATATCCACAATCATCCAAAAGTAAGAGTTTCTTTCCCTTCTATATGTAGATTCATTATTTAAATTTAGTTTCAGTGATGCACTTTAAAGATATTTTTGAGAGCCTATAAATATGATGCAAACTCTGAATAGAGTAAAAAAAAAAATCTATATATATTCTCTACATTTTGTTCTATATCTTTTCTCGCTCAAATTTATTATATTTTCTTTAAATTTCATTAAAAATCTTGAGTTTTATGGGTGTTATTCTATTTAATCCATCTTGAAATAAAAATTTTTCAACACATATTACATTTGAGATGAAATAAAATATTTTATAATTATTTAAGTAAAAACGGAGGACTTTCTGTCACCTCTTTTTTTTTTTTTTTTTTTGGTTTCCTAGATTTGGTATACCACCGAGTATCCATAGTTTTACTTTGATTAATCTCGATCGAGCTGCTGTCGGGTCTCAATCTCTCTCTCTTCATCTCTCTGTTAAGGACAATTCTTGTAACTTTCAATTTTTCTCATATTCAAAAATAAATTTTAATAAATACACCCTTAAACTTGGTCTTCAAATTAAATTTTTATATTAAAAACAGTAAAATTATCATTATATTATTAATTCTTTATATTAAAATTAAAACTTAATAATTATCTAACTAATCTTAGTAAATCATGTCAATCATAAATAAAACCATTACAAATGTGGCAAAGTCATCATTTTCTTTGTTTTTTTTTTTTTAATAATCGATCGATATGTTGAAAATAACCCCTCCAAAGGCCCTATGTTCAGACAAATAACGTGTGCAGACCATGAATATGTTGAAAAATAACATTTGCAGACAACAAACAAATGGGGAAGTACCATGAAATCTTAGTAAATTATGTCAATCATAAATAAAACCATTACAAATGTGTCAAAGTCATCATTTTCTTTGTTTTTTTTTTAATAATCGATCGATATTTATAATTATATTTTGATTAATTTAATTCAAGTGTTATTAAATTTAATTTAAAAAAAACTTTTTTAATATAATTTTTTTATTCTTAAATCTTGAAATCGTTATTTGATGATTATGGGATATAATATTTCTATCCAGCAAGCGGACCGTTTCAGTGATAAAATATAAAAATGCAATTTTCGATTTGTTCACCAAACAAGTCACACCGTTAAAGAGCTTGTTGGACTATTCAAATATCGCCCATCTTTTTAAGCACCGAAGGAAACCAGAATTGGACAATTCTTTTATTTATTTATTTATTTATTTTTATGCATTTGATGCGGCGTAATTTTCAAAAATACAAGCATTCACGCGACAAAATTTTGATCCATTGATTAGAAAAATAATATTCACGTTGAAAAATGTCATATCACACTACTTGTAGAAAGTACCACCGAAAGGTACAAAACTTGTGGGCCAACCTTGATGGGAACATTCAAGAATATCAAATTTGGATACAATTTAGTGGGGGTCGAAAACATATGTCCAAACATCAATTTCTTTCCAAGATCGATTTCTCATGCAGTTAGAATGCAACATCTCCCCACTATGAATCTCTTTGCGTTTGATTTTTAGTATATTTTTTTTGGTACCATAGTTAGGCCACCAATTCAATATTCGAGATTCGTCCTAATTAATCTGAGTCGACCGCTTATAGGATTCAATTATGGGGACAGGTCTCGTAACGCTTTTCAATTTACTTAGTCAATGAACCCACACATAGTTTATATATTTTTTCATATATATAATTTATAAATTATTATACAAATTTTTATATGTTATTTATATATATTAAAATGACAATAACAAGGATTTTCACTCATTAAAAAACTTAATTTCTTTCGATGGCCACGGCCTCCTCGACTCAGCATGTGGCAATGACTTTGCTATAAACTAAGAAAATGTTTGAGAACAATAGACAAAAAAGGTGATTTTCCATTCACACACATCGTAAATTACTATTATTAGTTTCATGTATCTTTCCAAGCTTCTTTTTGCAGACCATGACGATTATTAGTTTCATGTATTACTATTATTAGTTTCATCGTGTATTACAATTATTTTGAAAAATAACCCCTCTAAAGCCCCTATATTCAGACAAATAACGTTTGCAGACAACAAACAAATGGGGAAGCTAGAGTACCATGAAATTTTGGTAAATCATATCAATCATAACTAAAACCATAAGAAATGTGACAAACTCGCTGTTTTTTTTTAATAATCAAAATATATTTAAAATTATATTTTAATTAATTTGATTTGAGTGTTTCAAATCCAATTTAAGAAAAAATTTTTAAACATATATATTTTTTTATTTTTAAAATTTGATTATGAGATATAATATTTCTATCCCCAAGCGACTCTTCAGTGATAAAATATTAAGACTCAATTTTCGGTTTGTTCACCTAACAAGTTACATCGTTGAAGAGCTTGTTGGACCATTCAGATATCGCCCATCTCTTTAAGCACCAAAGGAAACCATAATTGGACAATTCTTTTATTTATTTATTTATTATTACACATTTGATGCGGCATAATTTTAAAAAATACAAGCATTCACACGACAATTTTGTCTGCAAACGTCACATATCCCAAACCCAACCTTAAAAATTGAATATGCCGAAATTTTGTTGAAGCAACATGACTTAGCCTAGAGGTGAGCATTCCCATTTCCTCTGATTCTCATTGATGGACTCAACAACGCTGGCCTTGTTGTTAGGGTGCTACAAGGAGATAAACCTGGAGATTCAAAGACTCGAGATGCAAGTTAGACCTATCGAAACCCAGACGTATTTCTCAATATTTTGGTACATTTGTTTCCAATTATCCATCTTTCTTGCAATATGTAGATCATGGACTTTTTTGTACCGGATATTGGAGGGTTTTATATTTTTTGGTCTCTCTCACCCTTTCCCCAATCTCTCCCATCCCCAAGCCGTTGCTGTTCTCATCACGTACAACATTTCTCACTCCTCTGTTAATCCCTTCAACCAATTTTGCTGGTGGGACCCATTCTCCATTTCCTTGGTTTCCATTGCTTTATTTTGCTCTGCTTTCTCTCGTTCGATTTTTGAGTTTTATCGGATTCGGCGTCGGATTGAATCATACAAAATCAAGAAATACAAGATTTTTCGGAAAATTCGGAGGATTCGTGGTGGAGAAGGTGAAGTTGAATTTGATTTCGAGATGGTCGGGGTTAAAATTCTTGTTGGGGTCTGGGTTTCGGCTCTGTTGATTATTACGGCGATTATACTTTATTCATGTCTTTCGATTCTAGGCGCTGGTGTTTTTCGAATTGAGGTAACCCTTTTTCCCTGGAATCAAATTTTGCTCAGCATAATTCGAGTAATATAAAAACTTTGCCCTATTTTAGGATTTCAATAATTTACCGACAATTGCCAATTATTTAATGAATGATGAATGATGAATGGTGATCATTCTTGAAATATGGTCGACTTGTGAAGCTGGTTTGGCATTTCATTTTTCCAGTGGCTCACTCGCATCAATTAATGGATGCTTCAAAATTTGTAGGCTGCTCTTGAGTTGATAACCGGCAATGGGAGTGTTAGAGGATACAAGAAGCATGAAGGAATTGCAGGTGGCTTTGTGTCACCGTAGCAACTTCAACTCCAAGCCGGGGTTTTTGGTCATCCGGATTTGGGTTTTTCTCTTTCCTTTTCACCCTAATGAACAAATTGCTAAATTTTTTATGGCCGTACGCTTTGAACCTTTTCCACAAAGTAGTAAGAGAAAGAAGCATCTCTGTGAGATTCAGCTAAAATGGCATTAATCTCATTCGCTTTGTAATAGACTTGGTTCGAACAAAAAAAAAAAAAAAAAGAGAATGTGAAGTCCAAACAAAAAATACGGTAGATTCAAGAATGGTGTCGTCATTGTGTGTTGATATATAATATATGATAAATATTTTGAGTAGATATATGTATATCGCATCTATATTTACTCTTTTACTAAATTAAAAAAAGGGAAATCTTGTGTGGATTTAAAAAAAAAAAATTGGTACGAAATTTTAATATACACAAATGTCATATATTTTGGTTTTTTTTCATTTTTCATAATTAACATATCATAATTTATTTAGTTGTCTAACGTCTTATATCAACATTTAGAGTATATTGTATATAGACTAGGAGGAGTATACTCTGCGTATGCACGGTGTGAAATTCGGATCCTGAATGTCCGTTGAAAAAAATTGTAAAAGATTAATCGAAAAGAACTTTGTAGGACATTGAATCTATACAATATATGTGAAACCGACAGTTGAAAGAGGAAAAGTATATTATAAACTTGAAATAAAAAACCTAATAGATTGAACGGTTAAGAATATATTGAGGGAAAAGATTTAAACCGAGACGCCTAGATCCAATCGAAGAAATAAGCGTAAAAAAATAACTGAAACGATTTTATTATGAAATTTGTTGAATTTTGAATTTATACGGAGTTAAATAAACATAAATTAAAATATTTGTATGATGATGCTCTCGGTTAAAGTATTGGACATTTCTCGATTATTATTCGACCGGGTAAGGTGGTCTATAGTATGTGAAGAAAGCTCTCAGTAAAAAATATTTGACATCTTTCGGCCATCTGAAGTGAGCATATTTCTTAATTAAAATAATAGATTTGAATGAGAAAGTTTTAAAAATAAAGAGTAGACGTTGAGAAATAACAAATGGATTAATAAATATTTATAATGCATTTATGAGAAGTGAATAATATATATATATATATATATATATATATATATTATATATATTTATAAAAGATTTGTTCAACTAATGGGTTTGAGTGAAAATGGTGGGTATCTTCTTAGGGCTCTCGGCTAATGTCCATTTGTCCAGCCCCATTTTGTCTTTGTGACTCTCTCGGTAGACTTTGAGCCCCTCAACAGTGCTGAGTCTATCGATGGTCGTGTGTCTCTAGGTTTAAGTCCTTGGGTGCCAGCTTTTCGATGCTGAGTCTCACGACTACTCTCTCAATCACAAAATATAAGTATTCTTTTGGCTTACCGAGAGGTCTACCAAAAGAGTTCTCCAAAGTACCAGTAGCCTCTGGACTACTGGGTATTTTGGTGCACTTCCTTTGTCTTTTCAGTGCATCCACTGTGAAACTTGTACATATTCCAAATGCATCTTGGTACAGAACTTTTAATACTCCTTGGTTTTTATGTTATTCCATTTACTCAACGGTACTATTATCATTTGCCCCTGTAATTATATTAGCCTCTCGATTGTCCGCATGAACCTTCTCGGCTTGGCTTGCATTGTAAATTTTCCAACTATTGGTAACTTGCTTTCTTTCTATTCATATTCACTCCTCGATATATATGTTTTTCCATTTACTTAATGGTACATTTACCTTCTCTCCATATTGTGAGAGCTTGTGATTATATTTGCCTCTCGATTGTTGACATGAACCTCCTCAGCTTGGCTTGCCTTGTAAATTTTCTAACTCCTATCGGTAACTTGCTCTCGTTCCATTTGCAATTAACATCTCTCAGCGTCCATTTGTAGACATAAGGATTTGAACTCTGGATACCACCAATCCACTCCATCTCCTTGATTATATATTTCTCAATTTATATTACATTCCATAATTTTGAATACTCCAAATTTTTAATACTTACAATTCATTTTTCATAAGTTGCATTTTACATCTCAACTTCCCTTTCTTAGCAACGAACATATTTTCTCAACAAAACAAAACTTAAAATACTTAAAACCTTCTCAAATAAAGGACACATCGGGCATTTTGTGTAATTAAGAGGGTTTAGCCAAGTGACTTTTGAACAGGGGTGTATTTAAACAGCATCAACTATTCATCAACAGGAGTGTGGGCTAGTATAACCAAAAAAACAAAAAAGTGTGCTAGAAGAATCTTCATCATCTCGTAGACCATGAAAACAATTCCTACCCCTAGAACAACCTTGAAGTATTCTGACAGAATCCCTCTGTATAAACCACGCAGACCTTCAACCTTTGTGATGTGCCAACAAACCCTATTTTATATACACGTGCTTCACTCGCAGCACCTTCCAATTGCATTTCTCTCCTTGCAAGGTCCAAGGGAAATGTTACTACAAGAAGCAGGGACGATTGTTAAGCCACAGTGAGAGAGGGAGAGAGAGAGAGACGTGACAGTGATGAACAAAATAACGTAGTGTTAGATCAATCAAATACTACTATTGTAGTTAACCATGTTGAAAATCTCCTATTCAATTCATATTTTGTAGTGTTCTATACAACCAGTTGCATTGTCAACACAAGAAGATTTGATTCAAAAAGCCTCCAAATCACTTAAAGCTCATAAAATGCAAAAAAAAAAAACACACACACATACACAGAAATTGCAGTATCACAAAGATTTTTAACACTCAGTTTTCCCAAACTTCACACATAATCAATAGGAACAAGCATAGCTTAGATACATCATACAATTATTTTAGATAGAGGCATAGATACAACATACATATACGTATGCATTTTAGGTGGCAGCACCTTTGCCTTCATAAGAAACTGTTATTTACCAACTCCAGTAGTTAAGATGGAAAAGCAATGGCAAAAGAATTCAAAGAACACATCAATAAGTTATAGTATTAGTAAAAGAAAGGGAAAAAAAAATTCAGGACATATGGTACCTGTGCAACCATACTGCATGACTATTGGATTGATGTCTAATAGACCAGCTTTACCACTTTAACCAACTTAAATGAAGGGTGATAAAAATTACACTTGTACTCCTCTTTTTCCCTTAAAACGTCAGCAAATCGGAAACAAGAGCAACAAGGAGATACCAAGAATTTGTAGTAAATGCACCTGGGACATGGATTGCATTTACTAAATATAGGTTGGAAATATAATTAGATGGCAGGATATTTCAACTTCACACAAGCTTATTGCCCTAAAAAATCAGCCAAATGCATGAATTTCCAAGTGCCGTGCAATCCATAAAGGGTTAGGCACAAACAGTCACAACTGAAAACAGAGGTGTTTCCTGACTTGAATGCACAATCTTTTGAACACAATGGAGCAATCACTGCTGTGAGAAAGCTCAACCCTCAACTATAACCTAAACCCCTAAAACCGCATAGAGGTATCACTTAGTTTGGAAGGGATGAACCAAAAAAAAAAAAAAAATGACAACTTCAAGAGCATGCTTAAGCTTGCTTCAAGCTGTAAGTTTGGAAATTTAAAGCAAAACTGCATATGGCAACAATATGGTTTTATGGAATTTCCTCAAGATTTAGATAATTTCTATAAATTTTAAACAATATAAATCATTGAATCATATATAATAAAATCCATGTCAAGAAAGAGGGGATAGGGAAACATCAATGGTAAATTTGATTAATGCAAGCAAGGTTACATCACTCACTGGCTGACGATGCAAATACCCAACAGGACTGGCTGACGATGCAAATATCCAACAGGCTGCCGCAAGCTAGCCCAACTAATACACTAGAATCATTAGGCCTTATGCCAAGATTGTTAAATTACATCAGTAAGAGAAGACAGATAAAATGTTAAAGAAGTAGATATCTTTAATTCCAAAAGTCATCACCTTTGAGATTGCCAATAAGACCTAATGTCTCATAAACAGAAAAGTTTATTGCAATAATAAGACCAACACCCTGCATCAGAAGAATTTCAGTGACAAACAGCAAATTACAAAGACAAAGGACAGGGAAGTCAATGTGGTAGAGGATTACAGGAAAAGAAGCACACCAACAATGTTGCCCCAAGCCCCTTATATAAGCCCAAAAAGCCCTCATCTTTACGGATGGTAGAAAGTGCATGCCAAATTCCTCTCTAGTATATTACATTTCTCCAAAAGAGTTCAAACCAATTTATATAAGGCAGCCATAGAGAAAGTCACATAAAAGGGTGCACAAAATCACTTCTGCAATGTTTAAAAGCAAAATATGCTAGTCAGATCAAACATTATGTGGAATAACCCACATCTATAACCAAGAGAACATAAAGAACAAATAGATCTTGAGCTTACAGTCTTTCAACTAAATTTTATTCAAATGGTTGTTTAAAAAACAACGTGAAATTATTTCAGAAGTCCTTTTGAAAATGGTTCATCATCGGAATATGTAAGCAGAATGTCCCTAATCCCCACAAAAGAAAAAAAAAGGAAAGAAAAAGAAAAGAAGAAGAAGAAGACTTATGCTGACACTCTTCATATAACCTTTTGTACATAGCAACTTGAGAAGAGAATCACAACAAAAATAACTATGATAGTAAATATATTTATCTTCCCAATAACTTGCATATGAGAAAACAGGAACTCACAGCATCCCTTTTTTTCCCAGCTTTTCCTTAAATGAATGACAAGATAGGACCGGTTTGTTGGAGAATCAGAGCATGAGAAATGAGTATCTCACTATAGCAACAGCAAAGGCTAAAAGACAAAGCAACCCACTTGCCCTTATTAATCCAATAGTAGCTAAGGTGACTGGTTCTTGATTTACAAGATGGGATCTGTGCAGAGCCTAGAATTAATAAGAGAAACCCAGAAAGGGAAAATGACCCATTCTAGAGATATGATCAGAAACTGAAATTTTAACACATAAAACCGGAAATCAACTGGAAAACAAACCACAGATCTCAGTTCTTCAATCTAAACCTAAAGCAAATAAATAAAACAAATTTGATATAAAAATGCATAAGAAAATCTTACAAGCGGAGTGTAGACTCCCATCACAAAATACTGAAATAACTTCCTTCCCACAAAAGGTGCAAAGAACACATAGAGAGCAAACCCCAATGCCAAAAACACTGCAACGGCAGCAACCTCTAAAATAAAAGACCCAGCATTGATTATAACCCCAATAAAAAATCAAAAGAAAAACGGACATACAACACGAAGGGGGAGAGAGAGAGAGAGAGAGCACGTTTGAACATCTCCGACGACCGCCGACACATGTAACCATCTGAAACCATGTTGGCTAAACCCACAACGAATCACCTTTTGCCAAGTGAAGAACAATTGCCAAGTGGAGGATGACGAAATCCTACGTGGAAGGGAGTCGACGACACTTATATCTATATTGTTAATAAAACACTAGAACAGTATCTGAACCAATACTCAACATAAAAGCCAACACTTACAACTAAAAAGGCCAGAACCTTGCACCAAATTAGAACAGTGTAAATCTTTTTGCTCTTGACAATGAAAGGATGCAAAGTCCACTGCAACAGAAACAAACTACATAATTAGCAATATACACTTTTTTGAAATATGTTGTCTAAAAGTAAAAAAATAAAAATAAAATAAATCAAAATGAAGCTAGAAGACATGTTAATGAAATATGTTGTCACTTCTGTGCTGGGCTGACATTACAACAAACCTTCTTATCAATTATACTTGAAATAGGTCTTCTTATCAATTATTTCTGCAATTAACTTATTGTTTCTCATTGCCCTACAACAAACCTTACATTTAGGTATTGAAAGACATGAATTATTTGCATACAATAGTGCATTGCAGAAAAGAATGGACACAAGACAACAAGGATACTCGCTTCAACAAACTACTATTATCAATCAACAGATTTTAAATAGTTCTTTGAAATTGAAGAAACCAATTTCCACAATTCAAAAGAATTATCAGTAAGATTTCTCTTTAGCTATAAGCCTATTAAAAAAATCAATTAAACCATTTAGAATTTATATTTGCAAGAATGCGATAAGGCATGATTCAACAATATAATAGACATGTAAGAAGTATTTGTGCTTGAAAAAAGAAAGAAAGTAGTAGAAAAGCAACGCTGTTGACACTTGTACTGGTCACATAGAAAATGCTAATATCTTCATCCTGATCATACAGAAAAGTTTTCTGGTCACATTGAATTTGTTGTCACTAAAATTAAGGAAAAATTATACTAATACCCATATATTCCATTTACTACCAATGATATTTCCACACCATCTTGGGAAAATATTTTACAAAACCTGTGAGTTGAGAATGCAGCAACGCACCAAAGGCATTAAATTAACATAATTTTAGATATACCTTCACCTATGTCTCTTAATACAAACCACAAGCAACCTTTTATTAATCTATGCAAGATTAATAAGATATGTGAAGTTCTTAATAAAATTTGGAAACACAAAATTGAACTTCATACCAAAACCAGCAAAAGGCTCATCCAATATTAGTAATTCTGGTGTTTGAACCTGGAAAATAATGTGAATAAACATTAAGTGTCAAGTCATGCCACAAGGACAGATGAGCACAGAGGTTAGCTGGGAACTATAATAAGAAGGATGCAACACATACATCTGGTCAGATTAACATGCTCATGCAAAATCCTTGAAGAGAAATAGACAGGGAGACATGCACGCGTGCATGCAGATAAAAGGAATCAGAAGAATGAACAAGTCAGAAGTTTCTAATCTTACCAATTATATTGCCAAGGCAAACCTATGCTTGTAGCCACCACTTAGGGAATTCGGATCTTTATCCAAAGAGATCCCATCCAACCCAACCTAAAATTTTATGTCAAAATAGAAGCGATTAGGGAAGAACAGAAGCAACCAAGGGAAGAACAGAAGCAGCCAGGTATAAAATCATGCATTCATACAAGGAGACGTCACTGAGCATCTGAAGCATATGGATGATTCAAATTACCCAGTTGATAGCTCTTTGAAGTTTTAAAGCAAGACGCTCGCTCATTTGAAGCCCAACTCTTTGCCTTGGCCATCCAAATATAACTTCATCAAGCACAATATCTGCGACAAAGTACCTGGAGCTCCCAAAAATTTCACAGTATTGGTCACCATTAGATTCTTGACCAAAAAATTAAGTAAAAACGTAACTACAAAGTTTTTTTGGCAACCAATGACCATAACTGTTGAATTGAAAAGAAGAGACGTTATTACTTGAATCCGTAGGATATCACTGATTAATGAGGACAAACATTTAAAGATCTAGTGGGGATTCTCCCAACTGTAGAAAACAAAATAAATTATGCATTTAGAATGATGGCTTCAAAGTGGGACTAAGGGTGAAAAGGCCAAAGAAAAAAAGCAAGGGTACAAATTAAATTTGGACAAAAGCATCTAGTATGGTTCAATTTCATATCACTACCAAAGGCAAAATGTTAACATAATTACAATTCCCTTGACAAAATATAAGGAAATATATTTTCTAATGGAGCATAATACGTCTCGGGAAGCTGAAAGACGATACCAACTCTTTCTGGAGGTACCAAGACAGGAGATTGATTTACAATGATATTTTATAAAATTTCAAGATGCATGACAATTCGGCACTTTCCTTTAGCAATTAAACAAGAACAAGAGATCACTAAAAAGCATGTGCCAAATCAGATGAGAAAAGGCAACTTACAGAGTTGCCACTTGCAGGAACCCAATATTGTATGGAATCTCCACGGTAAACTGATCGTATGATATATCCCTGAAATCCTTCAGCAGCTTACCTTTGTAAATATCATGATAGCAACAAAGAAACTCCATGCATTTATCAGAAGAAAATAAAAATGAACCTTACAAGATCTCAAAGCTTGTACAGTTGCCAATGCTGTCAGGTATAGTTCCAGTGAGTTGTGGCCTCATACATCACTACAAATAATATAAGGAAATCATGTCATTAAGGAAAATTAGAAAGAAATAAGATTAAAAACGGGGCGAGATTTCATCAATTTGAATACTCACAAATAACACAAGCCAGGCATATATCAGGAGACAAGGTTCCAGTCAAAGAATTTCCCTGTAAACCTCTAAAATAAAAAATGTGATTCAACCCATCACCATTAATAGCCAATATAAAGTTGTTAATGTACAATAAGATCTTCAATTACAATACGTGGTGGATAAAATAATGATTAAATTAATTTACCTAATTGAAATGTAGTAACTCGAGTGCTTACAAGTATTGCAACAACCAATCTAAGCACATCCCAATTTTTTTTTAGCATGCAAAAGATGGAAAGTCTTGGCTATGTGGATCGGGAAGGTGAAGTTACTTAATGTTTGAAGTGATTAAATATTTCATTATAATTCATCACAGTATAACGATGAATAATCACAACACAGAAAGAATGAACTTTTAAGTTCTATCATCTGCACATATCACTTGCAAGATCCATGCCATCACTTGACAACTCATAAAGCTTAGATCACTTACCTGAAGGAGCAATTCATATTTGGAGTTAAAGAGAAAGATGCTAAAAGCTCTGTGTTGCAAATTTTCAGACTCCATCTTCACCATCAAGTGACCTGAAAATTAATTATGGCATATGAAAGTGAGCTTCCAACAATAAGAAACATAGGCTGAAGACAGAAATGCCACTTACAGTTGTATTTAGAATGGTGGCCAACAACTCGATCATTCTCATTTACAAGAATACATCTATAGAATGTACATTATTAAGAAACATTAGCAACAAAAAAAAAAAAAATTGTGTTATGTTATTGTAAATGATTCTAAGATATTTACTACAAGGGGGTTAAAAAGAACGGCCTGCTAACATTACTACTAAAAACTGCCTTGCACAGAAATTGCCAACCAACTTAAATTAGCAGTAGATCATTTTGCAAACACCTAAATGTAAACTTATCATATAACATAATCCAGCAAGTTTCACAATTCCAGAATTAAAGCCATATTGCTATGTCCATTCCTTTGACAGTGACGTATACACGTAAAAGAAAAGTTCATAGTCGTTCCCTAACATGAACAGAAAGATAATAATAATCTTCTCCTTGTACAAAGAAGCAGGATTTGGGCATCAACAAGGACAATCAGGTTTCAGCCTTCAATTCACCCGGCTAAAACTATCAACAGTTTCAATTAGAAATAAGATCCAAAAATCAGACAGATCACAACTTAATCAAAAAATGAGAAATTAGAGAGAGAGAGAGAGAGAGAGAGAGAGAGTACGGACTCGTCCTCAAACATGAGGCACGAACCCTATCAAACCAACATCTCAAGTCAATTTTCTCTCCAGATTAAATAAACAAAGATTCTACAGTATCAATCAATCCAACAACAAGATCTAAAGCAGCAAAAGAAAACAAAATTGTTTTAATCAACATCAATTGAGCCAGAGACCATAACAAAATTAAAAAGCTCGCAGACTTACGTAACCGAAAAGCAACGGCCTTTCAAGAAAGATCTAGTGAAGGCCATTTTACCCGGTCCATTATCGCGATATGGCAAGAAATGAACAGAGAGATTGGCTTATCTGAGAATAGGAGAGAAGCCATAGAAGATTCTTGACAGAGGAACAATACCAGAGGCTAGGGTTTTGGAGAACTTTGTCTCTCTTTCAAGTGAGAGAGAGAGGCTGTCTTCGCCGATTGTGAAGATTTTCACAATGCATTGTGGTTGTCTTCTCTTTCAAGTGTGATCTCCTTGATGTTTTGAATCGTCTTCCGTACACAGCTTGTGATTGAAACCTCGTTTTCCTCTCTTCGATAGCCGAAGACGAACATGAGATTGATGCAAATGGCGGAGAGAAACAGGACGGGGTTCATGAGTGACAATTATGCGTTGGAGTGAAGTGAAGAGAAAGTAATCGAGGAAAGAGGAGAAGAATTGAGATTGTGGAAGAGTGAGAATGAGAAAGAGAGAGAGAGAGAGTTCTTTGTCACTTTGTTTAGTGAAGAGAAAGTAATCGAGGAAAGAGGAGAAGAATTGAGATTGTGGAAGAGTGAGAATGAGAAAGAGAGAGAGAGAGAGAGAGTTCTTTGTCACTTTGTTTTTTATTGTTTTTGCAGTATGAGGGGAGAGCAGAGACAGAACGGAGAGGGGAGGTGAGGGCTCTGACAAATCACGTCTTGCCTTGCCATGTGGACGACGAAATCTACGTGGCCGGGGGATTCAAGACACTTATATATATATGGTTAATAATTAATAATAATAATAAAAGATTTTTGAATTTTTTTTAGAGATTTTAAGAAATAATTGATAGTGGAAATGTTCAATCATCTCAGTAAAGAAAATTGTCAATTTGTTCTTTTAAGTATCTCCTACCATTGTTAATTAAATTAACACAAATTTTTTGCCACGTGAACTCCCAATATTTTATTCTCAAATAACATATTTAAGCATCACATGTATATATATTTTATTTCTAAATACCAAGTGGGGCTACAAAAACAAAAAGAAAAAACACATGTCCAAAATAAAAGAAGTTAATTGAAAAAAAAAATTGAACTAAAAAAATAAAAAGAGAAAAGATTTGAACAAAAATAAAAGGGTCAAGAATTTGAATAAAAAACCACCTCAAATAAAATAGAAACCGGAATGTATAAATGGGGACAACCACTCCCAAGTCCCTTTTTTCTTTTTTATATAGAATATATAAATATATAGATAAAAAAACAAAAAAATAAATGAACTGAATAAAAAAAAAAGGTCAAACTAAAAACGAGACTCGAATGAAAAAAAAATATGGAAGCAAATTAAAAAAAAAAAAAAAAAAAGTAGGTCCAAGAGAATATGGAAGGGTACGACCACTTCCAACGGATACTTTTATTTATAGATTTAAAATAAAAAGAAAACGTTGTGTGAATTGTTTTTTTATTTGGCTTGAATTTTAATAATTATAATTAAATTACACAAATGTCATATAATAAGTTTTTTTTTTTTTTTTACTTTTCTTAATTTATTAGGTTGTCTAAATTTTGTTATAAAACTTAATAATGATTTTAATTATTTATAAACAGTTTTAAATTGTATTTATAAAGTTTCATATTTTTGTTTAAAAATATTATAAATAAATTAATACGTCATATAGATAGGTTGAAATAAATTGACTCAAAGATCGGTTTTTCAACAAGTCTCATGGCAATTTTTTATGAGCAAAGATGCATCACGACATTATGCTGAGATTTGATTAATTAAATTTTACAAATATCATAAACAATAATATTATTAATGAGAAAATAACAAAAATAATAAATAATATTAAAATTAATATAACTATCGTCAAAAGCAGAAATTTTATATTTAGTTTTTAAAATACTAATAAAGTCAAATTTTGTTAATTTAGACGTGGCTTTTTTAATAAATAATTAACAACTACCGATAAAAATATAAAATTTTATAGATAAAAATCTATTCTTCTCATAAAAAAATCGAAATTATTATAAATTATACAAATTAGTATTCAGGATGGCGTCAAGAATACATCGTCCTAGCCGTTGTTATTTATTTATTTGTTTTTTGGATGCCAATCGTGTAATCTCGGATCCGGATTGGACGGAGAAAAGTCATGACCACCGCTATTCCCTTAACTACGTGGTCTCCTTTCGATTATGGTAAGAATGTCGCTGGAAAATTTAATGTTTAAAAATTTTGTGTCAGGGAAGGTCAATTTTGTGTCGCATCATTTGCTGCACATGACATGACACCAGCATATTAAAATAACTACTTTAATTTATTTAATAATTTTACAAAAAAGATGCGTGTTGATTAATTAATTTTAAATGAATGAACTTAAAATCCAAACTATAAAGAAATATAATTAATGAAATAAATAAAAATAAAAATATAATTAAATTTTAAAATTAAAAACATAAGAAATATAACACTCTTATTATTGTGTATGAATTTTGTTATTTAAAATGAAAAAAGTATATTAATTTTTAAGGATAAATTTATCATTACTTTTCATGATACTTCTCGTATGGCCTTTTTCTCCTTAATATTGGAAGATTTTGTAGTGAGAGAAAGAAGAGCGAAGGGAGATGAGATCAGGGAGAAAGCAAGTGAAGGGGAGAGAGGATAGAGGAGGAAAGAGGGAGAAAACTCACAATAAGGAGACAGGAAAGAGAAAATAGGTGGAGGAAGAAAGAGGAGGGAGAGTTGGTAGAGAGAGAGAGAGGAGATATTAAAATTTGTATTAAGAGCGGTTATGATATTTTACAAAAGAATCTTTCTTTTTAAATATAAAACTCTAAACTTTTATCATAATCATGAGGTCTAATTATAATTTTTTTGGCCTCCAATTCTTCAATTTGAGGGGGGAAAAAATACCCAAACCAAATCCAGTGTTTTGTTTTGTTGAACCACTACAGTACCATTGTAAATTGTATTCTTGCTACTCATCAATCAACCGACCTTTATCCAATTCACCCAATTGTAAACCATCTTGAGAATGTTTTTATAAGATAATATTTGTTTGAATACACAACCAGAATAAGCTTATGACAATTATTATTTTTTATTTTTTACAGTGGAAGCATCGCATCCAAGCCACCAAGTTGCATTTGTCCTGTAGGAGAAAAATAAAGGCCATTTGAACCGATAGAAAAAGGAAATGATTGTTAGATTGATTTTTTTGATTTTTTTTTTATCCTACCAACTCAGTATTTAAAATTTCGTTTCTATTAATCTGAATCGATCATTTGTAGCATTTAATTAAAAAATAGGTCTCTCAGCACTATTTTTTTTATTTTCATGAGGGATCAAACTCCTAACTATAATTAAAAAATATCAGATTCTAAATCAATTGATCCATCACACGTTGGTATTATTAGACTGATTTGATTGAACATATAAATGACGTTGTACAAGAAAGTTGAGTGATAAGAGAGAAAGACAATTAATAATTAATAATCGGGCGTCCACACCAAATGCTCAGAACATAACAGATGCCATGCATTCAGAAATTTTCATCTCTTAATTTACAAGAATATAAAAGTACCAAATTGGAGACATTTCATTGTATTATTGTTATTATTTTAGGTGTTTTTTTTATTATTGATATTTGAAATTATATTTTAATTAATTTTATTTGATTATCAATAAAAATTTTAATTAAGAAATGATATTTTTAATAAAATTTTTTTATTTTTAAATTTTGAAACCAAAATATTACTATTTAGACCAGGTGATCTGAGTTAAAGAGTTGTGAGGCCAATCTTGGTCTCGATCGATTCTGTGCCCTTCTCATTTAAAAAGATTTTCTAACCTTTAGAAACCCTAAGAATGTTTGTAAAATCTGACTTGGATATTGACAACTTGCGATATGATTTTTCTTTTATTAATCTGCTCCCACAGTGCCAGGCTCATTGGTCTCAACCAGGAAATTAAGAATGAGGTGATCAACCGGGCCTGGATGTCCAAGGTGTTCACAATTCAATTATTGAAGGAAGAAGAAGAAAGGAACAAGTTTCTAGGCTAGACTTGGGGTTCGCTAACGCGTGCCATGGGGCATTAGGGTGCCCAACGTGGTTGAGCCTACAATTTTGGCACAGTGAACCTGTAACTCCTTCTGCTGCTCATATTCTTTTCTTTTGAGCTATAAGCGCTCCCATTAATTCGTCCCTCGTGATAATGCGAATCTAATTTTCATTTCCTTCCATTTCTATCTACTTTGGGACGGAAATAATTTTTTAAGAGGGAGGAGAAGAAATTATATTCCACTTTTATTTTCTCTTCGCATTTCCCTTTTTACCAAATGACCGAAAAGAGCTGTTCCCTTCTATTTTTATTTCCCCTTCCATTTCCTTTTCACTTTTCACAACAATCAAACTAATTCTTAATCTAAAATTCAAATCTTTCTTATGCTTGAAAAATAAAAATCAATTATGAATGTCCACATCCATCTAAAAATTTGAAGTCATGAATCTAAATGTTGGCATTATCACTCAAGAATTTGAAGAGTCATAAGTTTAAATATCAATATTATCAGGCAAATAGTTGAACGGTCATGAGTTTTATAACCACATTCATCCAAAAATATGAAAAGACATGAATTTTTCCCTTTTTTATGTAAATTCATTATTTAAATTAGTTTTAATTTAGGATATTTTTGAAAGCCGATAAATATGAAACAAACTCTAAAGGGGCATTTGGTTCAGTCCTGAGAATCAAAATCAAAATCGGATTCATAAACTCTGAAATCGAAATGAACAGAATCATTCCAATTTATCTAAATGCGTATCATTACCATATCTGATATTTGATTGACTGATTCTTTAAAATGAGAGTTAGTAATTTTTCAATTTTATCCTTAAAATAAACCAATTTAAAATATTGTATGAAATTAATTTAATTTGAGAAAAATAATTATAAATGATTATTTAAACAAGATATGAAATTTTGAGTTTGGAAGGCTGTCATCAAAAATTAAATAAAAAAACTACATATTAATTTTGTGCAACTCTGTGTAGTTATTTTTGAATCTTTCATCCATTTTTCACAAAGAATCACAAGCTAACCCTTGCAAAGTTTTGATCAACAATTTCACCTTCAAATCAGTTCAAAAACATTTGTTTTTACTTTACCCGCGTGTATTTTCATCATTCTCTATTCTATCATTCAAATGTTACTTGTGATAAAAATAAACTCAACATAACAAATTAATAACAATAAAATAATTTAACATAACAGATAGTTACAATATAAAGATATATATCAATATAACAAATAGTTATAACATAAAAAAAAATTAATTATACATTACAAATTCATAAACAAATCCATCTAAGAAATACATTAAATAATTTAAATTAGAAACAAAATTACATCTTTTTTTCTAAAAAACTATAATTCAAACTCAAGTAATAACTCCAAATCTCAAAGAATTGAACATTTTTTCAGCTAAATTATTTCAAAATTTGGCCCGTTAATCAATGGCTTCATCTTATTCTTCAACTTCATCATCTTCACTATCCTTTACTTATGTCAAACACCTAATACATTTATCGCAAGACTTGCTTTTCTTGTTCTATACATTGGCTTCTGATTACTGGGAGGTGTCACTTTAATTAAAGTTTTGTCTAAGGCACCAATGATCAGTTGATCTAATGAGATATGATGGTAGATTTTTTAATCAAGATCCTGAATTCAACTCATGAATTTGGTATAAAATAGATTACGTTGGGAGAGTAACCCCCTCTAAATGAGTCACTGTAAATCCCAAACCAGATTAGTCGAAATATAATTTCAAATACCGATTAATATAATATAAAAAAAGTCCCGTCTATGGCACCTAAATATTCTATAATTGAAAAACAAGTAAAAAAATCAGAAATAAGAAAAACTGTTCTAGTTAAAAATAATCTAACTTATTTAAAACATTGAATAAAGTACCTCAAATATTGTTATCAGTCATCTCTGCACTAATCAGTGATAGGTTTAGGTTTCTCAAACAGAAGGACATGTAGTCTTAATATTGTTTGAAGGTAAAGATTAAATTAATGACCAACCGTTTCTCTATATCGCAAAAATATAAGTCTAATTGTTCTTTTTTTTTTTTAGTGGTGAGTCAAAATGTACACAAATTTGGCAACAATTTCTTCCAAATTCATGTTTCTTGTGGGTTTTAAACCCCCAAATCTTGACCATGGTACACAATATCTGAAATATGTGTCTATCCATACATACGGAGTATACTAGTTTTATATAAATAATGAATTCACTCGTATTTTTTGTTCTTTACATTAAATTGAACTTCGCATACTTTGAAGGAATACTAATACAATGTGCTGCCGCACCTTGAAGGCTACAATAAAAATCAAGACATAATCCGAAAATTGTGCATTTTCTTTTGCCTACTAGTCATAATAGGAAGACGTGTCATCTCTCTATAATGAAATATTACAAAGTTTGAATAACTATTGATTACAAGGCTAATTAATCTCAATTAAAAAAAAAAGCCTTTAACATTTGAAACTTTCGAGTAGTAATTTTAGTTTAATAAATTTGTGGCCAGTTTCTTGTTGCATTTACAAGAAAAAATGAAGAGGAAAATTTTGATAAGAAAAAAAAAAACTAAAATTACAAAATTAAAATAATACCAAAATTTGGTAACTATAGAATCCAGCAATCAAACCCCATATTACCACCACCAAAATAACACCAAAATTAAGAATTTGATAAGAAAAAATTACTTTTTATTCCAAAATAAAAAGAAGAGGACTTGAAAATATCAACACCAACACTTTTTTTTTTTTTTGTCTCTTTTATTTTTCCCACTTCAAATGCTTCCTTTTGCGATTCTTAAAGATCAAAATTTTGGTCTACAAAGCTATCTAGATTTTGGTCTCCAACACTAATTTTTCTCTTGTTTTTTTCTTTTTCTATGCAAAACTATCTTCTTCTACGTGTGCTTTGAAATTTTAAAAAGACATCTCCTGCGTACATATTTTTAATCAAGTTGCTAATACTTGGACTTGTTCAAACTGATAAAGAAATTTGGAATCTGTATGGGGTCCTCTCCTCTCTCATGCGGTCAAACCTCTTTCCAGAAAGGCTGCTGTTCTTTCCCTTCATCCACGGCAGTGTTGGCCAACACCGGCAGCTTCTCACATGGTTGAGGAACCTTTCGTAATCATCTGGCATATAATATTTCTACACATTAATTCTATTTATCAATAATTTTTAATCTTTTGTCATGTAGTGATGGTGATTAAAATTTTTTAATGTCTAGTAAAATAATTATTTTCTCAATGGGTTTGTGAAATTTTGTAAATAAAAGGTCAGTTTATTGATATCAAATATCTATTTTGGGAGTTGTGCAAGTATATCGGGTTTTATGTGTCAATCCTCAGGTCGCTTGATGAGTACTCGTCTATTGGTACAAACTTAGGCATTACGCAAAAAGTTTTACTATTTTTCAATTAATTTTTACCAAAAAAAATTTATTTTATATTTTTTACAACAGATAAATTTCTTAAAATTACTTTCATAATTTTAAGTCAAGTTCTGCCGTGGGTCACATTTCTTTCATACATATCTTCCAAAGAACAACTCTAGCTTGCTCCAAGAGAATAATTTTTCTGAATACAATGAATTTTGCTTTTGAAATTTAAACAAACAATAATTTATCTTATATATTTTTTAGTTCTTTTGAGAAGTTATATATAAAAAATGATGTGCATAATATATAAAAAGTATTGTTTGTTATGAATATCAGAATAAAAATTAATGTTGATAAATATGAATCAAAACAAAATTAAAATTACAGAGGAGACTAAGGAATAAGATATTGATACTAATCGTACCTCTACATAAGAATAAATATTAAAAAAAAAGGAAAACTCTTAACTCAAATATGAATAAAAACAAAATTGAAATTAAAAAACGAAATAATCAAAATAAGAAAGGTTCATATTAATCACGCCTCAAAATAAGAATAAATATCAGAAAAAAGAAAAATCTTAACTCAAATATGAATCAAAACAAAATCAAAATCATTATGCTGATGTGTATAACAAATTAAATAAGAAACCCTATTTATTTGCACTTCTATCGACACATGAGTATTATAGTGAGAAATCTTGCTTGCAATGATTTTTTCAATAGAAGTGAATAAGAAAAATGATAAATTGAAGGCAAATTAACAAATAAAAAATCTGACAACAATATATTTCAAAACTCTAATAAAAATAAGGAGAGAGAGTTAAAACTCACTAAGAAAGCACGAAAGAAAGAAGACCAAATGTGAAATTTTGAGTTTTTGATGTATACAAAATCATAAAGAGAGTATTATTTTACTAGATAAAGATGTGGAGAAAAAAAGAGAGAGAGAGAGAGAGAGTTATTTTATCTGGGGATGATGGACTTGTTTTACCATTTGAAACCCTAGGGAGATGTAGATAGAGAGGAGAATGTGAAAAGACAAAGGAAGTGTGGAGAGTGAAGAGTGAAGAGTGGAGAGTAACGGTAATGTAAAATAAAATGTTTATTCGGGAATCAAAAGTGAGTTTGAACAAAATTCACTTATTTACTTAGTTTTCATGAATTCTCAAATTTTTAGAATTGATTTCAAAATTTCCATTCTTAACCCAAACACCACATATGGATTGCATTCCCATTCCCCATTTCCATACCCTCTTACCAAACACTCCTAAATAGGGTAAAAGAAAATACCATTATCTACATTTTCTTCTATATCTTTTCTCTCAAATTTATTATATTTTCTTTAAATTTCATTTGAATTCTTGAGTTTTATGGCCCATTATTCTTTTTTTTTAATTGTTACGATTACACGAGATTTGAATTCCTATCACGGGTTGGGAGTTGAAGAAGAGAAATTATAACCATCAGGCTCATTATTGTTTAACCAATCCTATATGTATATTCCTCCTTTTTCTTTCTTTTGAAGGAAGGGAGATTTTCGAAGATGATGTTTTATAAGCTATCCAAAACATCATATTAGATGTTTGAAATTTATAAGTTCCTGAGATTTATTGATAATTTTTTTTAAAGAGTTTTAAAGCTTATAAGCTACTTAAAAAATAATAATAAAAAATCTATATTTTTTTTTAGCTTATAAGTTGTTTGATTTTAATGTTTAAAGTCTTGAAAAATGGGCTCGGATATTCTTGAAGATACCTAAAGATGATTGTTCCAATAGCACAAAGGAATTTGGAATATTAGAAAAAAAAAGTGATGGAAAGAACAGTGAAACTTCTTATGTATTTAGAAGCATAACATTGCAAAAGACAAGTGAGACAATTGCCCAACAAAGGGATGATTGACCGGGACAATTGCTCAAAGAAAGAGAAGTGGGACAATACCTAAAACATGAGTGATTGAATGGGAAGTGGAGAGCACATTTTAACCAGAGAGAAGATCGTCTTTTGGTTCTTTGTTCCATCCCCAAATTTTTCCAAATTCAATTCTACTCAACACTCTCAATAAATGTTCTTTACTGTTCTCAACATCTCTCCATTTTTTTGTTTTTATGGTTACACGATATTTGAATCCTAAATCTCTCCATATTCTTCTGTGCTAAAATTTTTTTTTTTGTGCGATTCTTCCATGCTACAAATGAGAATTGAGGGGCATATTTATGCAAGAATAGGGGCCGAACCCGCCAGTAAAGAGGGAGAGAGAGAGAACTAACCATTGGAAAGCTGTCCAATAGTTTTCCAACAGTTTTCCAACAGCTAGTTTTTCTTACCGTTGATCCTTTTTTGCCCCGGTAGATTAGGCCACTTCTTGGGTTGTGCTTCGGCTTTATTTTGGACTTCCTTGGACACCGTTTGGACCTTGAAATGTTAGAGCAATACTGGAGAAAGTGCAGTCCAAAGTTTTCAATGGATTGATCTTGGATTTGGCCCTTAGTGTTCTGGGCTTGTTCTAGACTTATCCTGGGCTGTGTTTTGGACTTTCTCTTGGATTGGATTTGAATTGGTTGCACAATGCTGGATTAATCCGGAAATACTTTTTTTTTTTGGGTTACAATGAGATTTGAACCCTAAATCACAGGATTGAGGGAAATATTTATGATCATTAGGCTGTCCTTAGCACACAATGCTTCAAAGTCTTGAGATTGAATTTGGCTCTTGGTGCCCCTTCCTATGAGTTGATTGCCCTTTTTTCCTTGATTTCCAACATAAAGTAACTAAATTGCCTCATTAATATTTCTTTATCTCATACTTATCCTTTCTATAGTATTTTATCATTTTTAATCATTTTAACACTAAAGAGAATTTATAAGAATTTTTTTTTTGTACCATATTTTGGACACCGCCTGGTATCCAAGGCTTCGCCCCCGACTAATCCGGACCGACTGCTGTAGTGACTCCTTTCAAAGGGCGGGTCTCCCAACGGGGAACGCTCCATACATATGAGGACTCGATACTTTCAACGGGAATCGAACCTTGACCATACTTAAGGGTACTCAACCCACATTCAGTTAAGTCAACCAACATTGATTAAGAACTTATTATTTTCTAACACAATAACTTATAGACTCATTGAATATTTTATAAACCGTTTTAACTTATTTTATTTAAATATTTTACCAACTTATTTTAAACATAAGATATATAAGAGTTTATAAATTTAAAAAAATATTTTATAAACTTTAGAAGATTATAATTATTTAAAATAACTTTAATGAAACGGCCTTAATGTTTATGAAGAGAGAGAGACTACGGTGAGAAAGATATCCTTTCTATTCTCAAGCGTTCATATCTTCTCTCCTTCGTTCACTTACACGCTTTAGAAAGTGAGCCTCTCATGATGGGAAAGAGGAGAAGAGGATGTCTATTTTAATTTTGACCAAAGAGTGAATCAAGTTGGTGCATTCCCATAGAAGGCCCTCTTCTTTTTCCTTTCGTCTTCTTCCATTTCCCGTAATTCGATTTTCCAGCGATTCCGAGCCTCTTGGAAACTCCGAATTATGGCATAGAACGTTTCCATCTTGTCCTCCTCTTCCCGATCGTCCTGTTCTGTTGTTTCACAATCTTTTTTCTCTCTTCTCATATTCCATTCCTTCCGCCCTTTTCCTTTCTTTAGAGACTTGTTTTACCGGGGGCTGTCAAAATCGCTAGCATTGTGCCATGGATCTAAATTGTGGACTTAAACTCAACAGAATAACTCAATCCAAATTATCGACTTATTTGGTAAAAGAATCTATTGGAGTTAAATACTATTTTATGATTTCTTAGAGATCTGATATAGGATTCGTAATATTATTCTCCTCTTGAAAAATTGGACGTCCACAAACGACTCTCACTCTAAACGACTTTCACTTTGACGGGTAGCCCTTTTCTTTTTTGTAAGGCTCTTACTCTGACACTAAATAATTTTTTTTCGTTTTGAATGGCTCTCACTCTGATATCATGTAATCTTTTTCTAGGTAATCATTTTTTATGTTAAATCAGAAATTCTGATACCAATTTATTATGGATTTAAGTGATGGACTCAAACACAATAAGAGAACTCAGTTTAAAAGATTTACTTGTTAGGTGAGATAATTTATTGAATTTAAATATTATTTTATAATTTTTTAAAGATCTGGTACGATATTCGTGACATATTGACAGGGCTTTACCAACGGAAAAAGAAAGCCACCGGTAAATATTCATCAATACCAGCGGCACCGGTTTTAACATAAAAAAAAAAAAAATCGTTAGTAAATACATACTATGCTAACCGCTGCACTAAACAGTCAGTAAAGGTACGGTCTATACCGGCTATTTCATTTGACTGCAGGAGTAGTTCCATTCTATACCAACGATTTTTTTCTGATCATAAGAAAAAATACAATGTATAGCAGCGGTTATTGGATTTGGACCGTTAGCATAACCCTCAGCAAGTTGCTTCACAACCGCTGGTGCAGGTCATTTTTTTTGGTGAATAATAAAAAGGCCAGCCTTAATCTCTCCTCTCCTCTCCTGTCGTTCAGTTGGCGTCTCTCGTCCACCCTGACTCAGCCGCTGTCCCTTTCTCTCTTCGTTTCAGGAAAAGGCTTTGTCTCTTCTGTCCATAAGCAGACCCTCTTGTCTCCTGTCGTATCCTTCTCTTCTCCCCTTTCTCTCGCGGGTGCCACCATCTAATTTCATCCGCCATCGAGCATCTGAGTTTCTCGGCTTTGTCTCTCACAGGTAAACCCTCTGTCTCTCGTCTCTGCATTCTATGTTGTCAAATCTGTTTTCCATTTCTGATCCTTACATTACATTTTTGGTTGATTTTGGCATCTGAGTTCTTCTGCTTTACAAAATTGTGTCGAGCGAAATTAGGGTTTTGAAACTTAGATCGTAAATTTTGCAGGCTTCAGATGCTTAGAAGAGAAATGTTGTTCTAATAAACAACATTTTTGGCAGTATTGAATGGTTGATTAGCCTGTTATGGTGAAGGAGTGATTTATGCCGTCTCCCAAGAGTATCTCTTTGCGTCCGTTGCAAGGTGAGTCCACAACTGTTTCATATCGATAATTGTGTGAATTTGTTAATTGTGTGTATCTCTTAGCCTGTTAATTGTGGTCGAAGTTTATTGGTTCTTGCTAGGTTCAGGTCCAAATATAAGACCACTGAAGCCTATTCGAGGCCAGAGAATGGCTTCTAGGTTATTGTTTTTTTCCGGATTATGTTAGGGTTCTTGAGTATATTTGAGTATATTTCAGGATTATTTTTTTTAGTAATTATTTGAAAGAGTTATTTCTATTGTATAATTCTAATCCCATGATCTCTCGATGAGGGGAAAAAAATCTTGCTGTTTTACTTTTGAAGTTTTTGATCTCTTTGTGTGTATTTGTTGATTACATTCTGTTGATATTTAATTATATGCTATTACATTTATTCAAAATTTCAATAGAGGATTCCTCTTAGGGGTTTTGTTCTGTTGATATTTGTTGTTATTGTCACCCTTAGAAGCATCAGTTCCAATAATCCATAATGTTCAATTTTAGTATTTCTTGCAGAGTAATATCATATTTACTCCAACAGTTCAATTTTCGATTGAAAACTTGGGTAAAGTCGTGGGTGATGTGTTCGTTGTCAAAAAACATTTTCATTAACAACAAAAATATATTCAATACTAGCTATTGACAAATTGAAAATGTTGTAAATGGGAAATTGAACGTACTAAATATTAATATCACATAAAAAATAAAGAACAACCTTGAAATCAATATCCGAGAAGAAGATGTCTCGGACTAAAATGCTGCAAAGATTTCCTCCCTTTCTTCCTGGACTTTCCTCTTTACAAATGCAATGGGTGCTGACGAAGCAGTTGCGTCAAGTCAAAACTACCCATCAACAAGGAAACAAATTTCAAAAAATAAACAAATTTTAAGAGATATGTACGGACGTAACCTTAAAAAAAATAATTAATTTTAAAATAACATTGGGCAAGAAATATTTCTGTTTCTAACTCATATATGTCGCGGGTTCAACACGCAACAAAGTATGTCCCGACTTGAACCCGCAACATGGGGGTATATCGCGTCTTGAAGACCCGACATTCCCCCCCCCCCCCCCCCGACGCTCCTCTCTTGCGGAGTGGCACTCCTCTCTCTCTCTCGCTCCTGTGGCAGTCCCCCCCACATACCCTCTCTTGTGGAGTGGCACTCCTCTCTCTCTTTCTCTCGCTCCCGCGGCAGTCCCCCCAGCGGACTCCTCTCTCCCTCCCCCGGCACTCCTCTCTCTCTCTCGCCCCCCGCGGCACTTCTCTCTCTCCCGCACGACATGCTTTGTCATAGGTTGAAGACGTGATACATCATGTCGCGTCTTGAACCTGTAACATAGACTATATCACGAGTTCAACACGTGACACAGTATGTCGGGATTCAACCCCGTGATATATTGGAGTCACAAATAGAATTAATTTCCGTTGGAGGTTATTTTATTTATTTATTTAGGCATTGATCCATACATGTCTCCAAATTTCAAAATTATATTTTTAGTCCATAAAGGCTTAAGTAGAGGCATGGTAGGTTTAGATCACCTCTGCTTCCCCATTATGGCAACGACAAAGGAACTGTTGTATAGATGCTACCAAGAAATGGAATCCAAAATCGAAACCCAAGAATTCGAAATCCGACTTCATGAATCCAAAGCCCACAAATCAATCTTCTTCTTTTTGGCCTTCCAAGTTTCCATTTTCTATACAATCTGTCATCAATATACCTTCTTATATCCAATTTTAGAAGCCCTAGTTTTATATTCGCTCTCTCGCTCTTCTTCTCTCTCTTCTCTCCGGTCCTCACTAATTATCGTCTATCTCATCTCCCACCACCCATCTGTCGAAATGAATCAATACTGCTGGTGGGTCCCACTCACAATTTCTCTCGTTTCTGATGTTCTGTTTTTCTCTGTTTTCTATGATACTATGCCCCAGTTGTATCGAGCTCACGGTCAGCTGGATTTGTACAGATTGAAGAAGTGGAAGATTTTTAGGAAGATTTGTGGGAATGGAAGGGAAGATTTTGGGGATGAGGAGCTTATTGGGGTGAAATCTCTGGTGTGTATTTGGGTTTTGTCTCTGATCTTCTTCTCGGCGATTATGCTTTACTCTTGTGTTTCAATTCCTTGTGACGGAGACGGTCAACTGGAGGTGAGATTTTTAGTCCCTTCGTGGAATATAGTACAAATGTTTTCTGTCTTAAGTGATTAATTTTTTGATATGTGGTAGTAATGGAATGGAAGTCAAGGAATAGAATTGAGCATGAGATTCGACCTTTTCTGATGAAAATATGATGGTGTTCATTTCTATTGTATGTACCTTTATTTATTTATTTATTTTTTTGATACCATGGCTTGACCACCACTCAGTATCCGGAGTTTTATCCCGACTAATCTGAATCGATCACTGTAGGGCCCACTTTGTGGGAGTGGGTCTCCCAACATTGTTTTTTATTCTTGTCTAGGGGGAATCGAATTCACGACCTGATTAAGAGACGAAAGTATCCATCTCACATTCACCGTACGTGCCTTTATTATTCTTGTTCATGCCTCCAAACACTTAATCGCTTCTGCTTCTTCGTATTATTAATAGAAATTACTTAAATTCAAAACTCATGGGAAATCCAAATTTAGGTTTTAGACCATTAGTGTATCTTCGCAACCCTTCAAGGAAAAGCCCCCTTTTTCTTTGACTTGGGTTCTAGTGCGGTTCCAACCTGGGAATTCAGCTATCTTCTTGTTGGGTTCTCAACTAAAGCACATTTGGTCCAGCCCATTTTCTTTTGTGTCTCTTGGTGCTTTGCTTTCGAGAGTGAAAGTGAGTTTTTCATTTCAAAGCATTTAATGCTTTGCTTCCTTGTGTGTGTTGTTGCTTTAAATTAAAAAAGGGGGGTGGGAGGAGGAAGTGGCTTATGTGAGAAGCTTGTGAGAGAAGCTTTGGGGGCTTGCTCGTGTGTTCTATCGAGAGAAGAAAAGGAGTGCTTCTTCTTGAGGAGGTTAAGCAACTAATAGAGCAGCTTGGTTTTGCTGCTGTGCTGCCGAAGGAGAACACTTTCAAGAGCAAGTTCTTGCTTCATGGAGAAAGTAAGGGTGAGAGATAAGCACATACAACAATTGGGTTCTTTTTGGTGTTAACTTGTGGGTTTTCAAAGAGATACAATCATCTGTGATCCTTTTCTTTTGTTGTGAATCTTAGGATTTGGGCATAAGTTTAGGATATTAACCCATTGTCACTGCTTATTTCTTATAGTAGATTTTTTTCCGGTTTGCCCCATAGTTTTTCCCTCTACACCGGAGGTTTTTCCATGTAAATTTTGTGTCCTCTATTTTCTTTATTTTTCTTGTAATATTTGCTCTATTTTTCATGGTTGAGTTGATTGGATTATTGTCATTGGTTCGTTGGTTGTTTGGTTTGTGGGTATTCTGCCGTGCTAGTTTTATTACTCTATTTTAGAGGCCTGCCCAATACTTCTCATGATAAATTCCACTTTGCTCTCAGTCCGTCATGCCCCTCTGTTGCTTCCTCATTTTCTTACTTCTCTGGCTGCTTTCTCTGGTCTTGAGCACCTTTTATGCATAGCAGAAGAGGAAGTTATTCTTTTGCAGGTGTTTAATCTAGTTCAAATAATTGCAAGTACTTCTTGAGTTTCTTATGGGCCATTGGAGTTTCAAAAAAAATTCGGGGAAGTTGTACAGATGCAGATCACTTGACTCAGTCCCTTAGAATCGTGACTGAATTGCAGAGAATGTAACTCTTACTGCTGCCCTCAGTATCTCTGCTGCTTCTGGTGGTACTGAGCCCTTGATTTTAGCCTACTTTGTTCATGACACTAGTGAGTTGATTCTTTTGTTTTCTGAGCAAAGCTCTTGTTACTCCAATATTTTGATATCCTTATACGGGGGGTAGTATTGGAGGGAGAGATATTTCGTAACAGGGCTGGTGGCTACAGTGTTTTTAAGTTACTCTATATGTTAAATTCTTGTACTGTGACCTTTGTACATGATAACATCAATCCCATAATCATACAACTATGCGATTGAACATCATTAACATCCTAGTCAGTCATGATTGACGTTCTAGTCAATTGGGATGTGGATGATTAATTAGGGAAGATGTCTTGTTAATTAGAGTTCTTGTTTCTTAAGAGTTCTTATTAATTTGGTTTGAAATCTTATTCGGTGGCGTTTTTGCTTATCAAGAATTTTTATTGGGAGGCATTTTGGTTTTAGGATTCCTACTAGTCTTAGGAATCATTTGCTTAGGTTTGTTTCTGTTTTTGTTTTTGTTTTGTTTTGTTTTTGTTTTTTGTTTTTTTTTTTGGTAGTTATACTCGAACTAGGTTTTCTAGTTTTAGTAAGAGCAGTTTATTTTTTCACCTATCAATATGAGGTCTCTCTTTATTGTAGAGCATATCTTATTCATATCTTTCTTGATTAATACAATTGATTCTTAGACTTTTGTGTCTTTTCTATTGGTTTCTAGATTGAAAGTAGTTTATTCCGAGGGCATAGTCAAGTGCTAGTCCATCATCATGTCTACTCGCTGTAGTCGAGCACTAGTCCTTCATAACGTCTACTCGCTGTGTTAGTGATATCAGACATTACAAAGATCCAAGAGTTGAGACCTCTGGGTCGCAGGATGAAGAGAGGGGGCATTGAAAGTTTTGGAGCAGCAGATGGATCTTAGATTCACGCGTAAGAAATGATGTTTCAAAGATATTGCAGATCAATTGGATGCTCTAGATATTGATGTCAACCGAAACAGGGAAACTGAATGGTTTTGAGCCTGATATGACTTCGCTCATGTGCGGCTTGTTGGCAGAACTGTCCCTGAATATCAACATAGCACCACATTTATGTGGAAGACTCAAGCTAAGATGATTTATTTTCCTAGCCTAGGAGGAATGCCAGGTTTAGAAGACTTGAATATGGTGAAAGGAAGGCCGAAGAATTCCAACTAAAGGTAGATATTTCTTGTTTTAATAGAAATCTTAATATTGAGGAATTTTTAGATTGGATTTGCAGAAATCGATTGGTTCTTTGAGTTGATGGAGATTCCAAAAGGCAAAAGGGTGAGACTTGTCACATGCCGATTTAAAGGTGGTGCTTCAGTATGGTGGGAGAGATTACAATCCAAAAGGAATCGTAAGCACCGTCGAGAACTTGGTTCCGAATGATGGGACAAATTTCTTTCACTTGATTATGAATAGATTTTGTTTTAGAAATTAGTTTACGAAGACATTACACAATCTTTAAGATTGGTGGACCAGAAAGGCTTGGAAGAGACCTAGAAGTTGAGTTTTAAATTCTTTAACCACATTAGGGACAATTTGCAACAAAAATCTTTCACAAAGCTTATTCATAATTGTGACAAAGAGGAGGAGCAATTGGAGAAGCATTTCGCTTTGTTGTCAAGCCTACCAAGAGGTTTGATCCCTCTAGTGCATCAGAAGAGAAGATCACTAATTGTGAAGGTGTGTTCTTGAGGACGCAATCAACAATCAAACATATTTGTTGTAGTAGTCTATGATAACCATGATTGAATTTGGGATCAATGTTGATAGCAAAGAGGTTAGGAATTTGGAAGTTTCAGCAGAGAGTAAAAACATTGATTCTGATAAAGCTGTTGATCTTACTATTGTTGGTATCGTTTTTGACAAAGGGAAAATATGTGAAGCGGATTACATCTATGATGGGTTTGTAAAGAAGATAACTCAGAAGGCAAGAAATTGGATAATTGGTGATTCTTTTGATTTCGATGTTTGTCAAGAAACCCATATGTATAAGGAGCACTATGATCAAATCCTTCGATACATTGTGCATGGCAAGAGGGTTGTTATGTCCAGCTAACAATTATGCAAATTGTAAAGGATGAAGTACTCAAGCATATCAGTCAATCGGTAAGTCCAAAGTAGAAGTGAGGATAAGTCGAATGCTTTTGCAAGTACATGTTATTCGAGATTGGTTTCAACATAGGTTAAGCTTGTAAAGAATCAAAGGGTTTCCAAAGGTGAAAATAAAGTTAATACTTGGTATTCATAGTTCCCTTAAATTCAACTTGAGGTCGAATTTATTTCAAGTGGAGGGGTTTGACATAGGGTGTCTGGTCGATTAGGACGTGGATGATTAATTAAGGAGTCTTGTTTTTTTTTTTTTTTTTTTTTTTTTGGTATCTTGTATTGGACACCGTTTGGTATCCGGGGCTTTGTCCCGACTAATGCGGATCGACTGCTGCATGGCTCCTTTCGGAGGGCGGGTCTCTCAATGGAGAACGCTCCCCGGTGTTCCCGGCAGCAGTCGAATCTTGGTCATGCTTAAGGGTACTCAACCCCACATCCAGTTGAGCCAATCCACGTTGGTTAAGGAGTCTTGTTAATTAGAATTCTTGTTTCCTGAGAATTCTATTAATTTGGTTTGATGTCTTATTTGATGGAGTTCTTGCTTATCAAAAATTCTTATTAGGAGGTAATTTAGTTTTAGGATTTCTATTGTTTTTGGAATTATTTTCTTAATAGGTCTCTTTCGGTTTTTAGTAATTATAGCTTAACAAGTTTTTCTAGTTCTAGCATGAGTAGCTTATGTTTTTCACCTCTAAATATGGGTGAATCTTCATTATAGAGTATATCTTATTCATATTTTTCTTGATTAATACAATTGATTTTTGGATTTTTGAGTCTTTTCTATTGAGTTTCTAAATTGAAACTTGTCATACTTAGGGAGTAGTCAAGTGCTATTCTTTCATCACAGCTACTCGCCATGTCAATGATTGAGCATCATCAATGGAGAGCACAATTGAAGAAATCAGAGAATTTGACTTTGTTTATACCATAGATTTCGTGCATTCTCATGTATAGAAGGTGACATTGTACAAACCCCAAAATACACAATTAAATACAAAGTTCCAAGTTTTTCGATCATTCTCACCCCCCCCCCCAAAAAAAAATAGTCTTAGCATAGTTAACGGTACACAACATATAAATGGAATAACAGCATCGAATACTGTATCTCTCTGTTTTTAGATATTCATATATTTTGCCCATAAATTTGTGTTTATCCATCTTCAACCATACTGTGCTCCGGTTACCCCTTAAACTCTTCTTTCTTGGTCAATTTGTACCACATGATGTCTGTTAATCCTGGCAGAAGTGTGGATGATGTGTACTAAAATTGCTTACCTGGTTTCCTTTGGATGGGGGTTCGGTTTGATGGCTATGATGGCTATGACTATGATGGACGCTCCTATGTCAAGTTCCTGTTTGAACATTTTGTACGACAGTAGTTATTTATTTGTAGTGATTATTTATTCACAATTCTATAAAACTAAGAGGTCTATGATCTAGCGACTTATACATTTAGCATATATAGTCTGGCCATATTGTAGTAATTTAGTGTTTGTAGGATTTTAGAACTTGTATACCTTGGAGTCAAATTGACATGACGATTTCTTCCTGTAAACTATTCCATGTATGTCATTAAAAGATGGTCTCGTCTGGTTATAATTTTGTAATTTTTTTTCTTTGACATTTCTTTTTTATTGGAGTTCACTAAGAAAAGGGTAGTCCCAAAGTGAAGACATGAGGCGAAAGAGAGATTACTAAAAACAGAGATAGTTTAAAGGGGGTTTATATCACGTGTGATGATGAGAAGTTATTTACTAATAACTTCTCACATGTTTAAACTGTTCACAAGATATACCGTTTGAGTTTAGCATATGTTTGAGCAGTCTGTAATTGAGTAAAAGTCATTAACTATAGTGAGAGATTGGAAAGAGCATTGATAGTTTCATTGATCGCAATACTTGATTAGTGTGAATGGAACAATGATAATGGTAGATGGGAATAATGAATGTAATTATATTGGCCAAAATATATAGATACCGTATATTAATTTTTTTAACTTATATGATATTTGAATTCACGGGATTGAAAGAGGGTATTGTGACCACTAAACCTTTCATTAGAAAAAATATTGCATATTAATTTAGTTTTGTAGAGCATTCACAGAGTGACAAAGACAAGTGAATTTAACCAAAAAAAAGACAAGTGAATTTGAGATTCTAGATCCATTAGACCAAAATGGACAGCGGATGTTGGATAGAATGCTGAGATTCAAAATGGTAAAATTGGGTAAGGTGTATTTTCTTTTCTTTTGGTGTTTCAAGAACAAAAGGCATCTCCTTTGGTAATTCGGATAGAATTATAAAGTTGTTGTCATACAATGGACGTCATTTTGGCCGTCATGTTTTGAAGTCGTCAAAATGCCTCACCACCAGCCCTGACGTTTATTTATTTTCATATAAGTTGTGCTTCTTGTGAAGGGACAAAATTACGTAAAGCCCTCGCTTTTCTTCTTCTGAGAAGGGAGGAATCATGGCAAGATCGGATCTGGAAGAGCTCCGGCGATTCCACAGGGAATTTACCAAAATTAACGGAAAACAAGAACAAGCTGTTGAATGTTACCAACAGAAAGCCACACGTGTGTTCCTCTTTTACGTAATCTTTCAAGCCTGCATACTCTGTTCAATGGCTCACGCAATTTTCCCTTGCCAATTTTGGTGGATTCCTTTTGCGTCCTCTCTTCTCTCCACTTGTCCAAGTTTTTACCACTTCTTCTACCACGCCGTCAACTGCTTTCTAACTCAGAAGCGGCTTGATCAGACAGAGATTCAGGAGCAAATGATCTACCAAAAGATACGCCAATTGCAAGGCCATCCGATGGATCCTACTGCTTACGATTACCCAACACTTGAACGGCAGTTTCACGCCAAGCTGAGGCGGCGCATCGCTTATGTTACCCTCACAGGTTCTGTTATGGCCGCTTTTGGACTTATCGTGCCATATGCGTGCTACACAATCCCAATCCCCTGTACCGACCAAATTGTACAGCCAAAGGAGTGAGGGCTTTTGTGCTTTTTTTTTTTTTTTTTTTTTTTTTTTTTTTTTTCCTTATAACTTGACCGTCCGATATCTAGAGTTTTATCCGACTAATCCAGACCAAGGAGTTGTCATGTCTCAATTAAGAGCTTTTGTGCTTTCAGTAGAATATTACTAGCCAAGTTCGTGGAGTCGGATTTACTAGTTCCTAGGTCCTATGATGGTACTTGCTAGAGCTCAGAGTTATGTTGTTCTATTTACAGTGTGATTAAGGGAATGTAAAGGGAATACACTCGGTTGGATAATTTGGCTAGTGTTTTTGTCTTTTTTAATTCCACTCCAACGCTCATATTTTCAACAAATCCTTTTTAGGACATTTTCCTCGTTGGCTATGCTCGCGATTGATTAGAATTTCCAAGGAAAATGGTCAAAATACAACATTCAAAATTTCAGAGGTTACCATTCAAAGGTTATGTGTGATAAAAGATTGTTTGCCCATTCTATACAATTATATTTAAAAAATAAGGTCTATGTTTTTTTATTTTTTTTGTCCTCTGGATTTGGTCCACCATCGAGTATTCGGAGCTTTACTCCAACTGATCTCGATTGAGTTACTGTAGGGTCCCAATCGGGATGGAGCTCTCCCAACGTCGTTTTTGTCATTACCAAAACTCGAACCATAATTCTTGATATAGGATGCTAGTGTCCTTCTCATTAGACCAATGAAGCGTCGGTTAAAATAAGGTCTATGTTTTACCATACAAAAAACCAAATATCTAAGCTCTAAGATTAATCCTTTTTATCTCAAGACAAAAACTGCTTGAGGGTTGCAAAAATGGAAAACAAATGATAGCTTTAGAATGTACGCAGCATTGCAGCCTAGTAAAATTTGAAGTGATGAATATAATGCGCAATAAAAAGGAATACAACTTATTCAAGTTGGGATCATATTTGCTAGATGACTCTCGGTTTTTCAATTTTTATTGTCTAAAATAGAAGAGAGCCTTTTGATATCGTATAACTAAAATAAATAAGGTTCGCAATTATCATCTTGTGTAAAACATATAGTTTATCACAATGAAAAAATAAAAAAAGCAAATGCAGTTATGTGACAATACGAATAAAATTGTAATAACCAAACTAATCATGGTACACATGTTAAAGAGCTTATATACTCGAAAACATATTTGAACATCATGGATCACAAAATAAAATGACAAAATAAGATATTACAACTTACCCAAAAGGTGCTAGACTCAACAGGAAAGCCAACCAAGTCATATCAAAAAATTCACAAGTATAATAAGATATCGCTACGTCTCCCCTCATACTGTCCTAGCCTCCTAGTACATAAATGCCACCCATCTAGCAAGGAAAAAAAAAGATTAGAAAAACAAACATTCTGCTAGTTGAAACAACTTCATTTAAAAAAAAATGCAAACAAGTGTGTGTATTGGAACAAGAGAACAGGTACAGACAGCCTAGTCTTTGGCAATATAAGGTATAAATGGGAATTCTGAAAGAAAAGCACTATTATGACATGTGCAACAGAAAATTTAAGTATTAAAAACCTGATCTATCGCGTCTATGAATTCAGAAAAAGCATTGCCAAGCTCACGACCGTATATGAATAATTCAAATCTCTCTGTCAAGCATGCATGCCCGCACAGGAAGGATGAACAAAGATAATAAGTATTAAGTGGATTCTTGCTTTGGATAAGCTTCACATATGGATCCATGAAGATATAAGTCAAAAAAATAAACAAATAAATAAAATAACCTCATCATATAAGCACTGTGAACCACTTGAAATGAAATCCAAAGTTCCCCACAACAAAGATTCTACGAAATGGAGGAAACAGTTCTCAAGAGTACAAGGGCCCTCGTGATACTGATAGAATTGTGTTTTACTTGATTACACAATTGGGTCCTGCCACTGTCAAAATCAAATCCTCTCAAGGTGCTGCCTCGATCAGAAGTTGATGGATTGATGACCAAAGGACCTTTAGCCTAATCACACAACTCACTATTTAATCTTAATTCATGTTTAAACCGTTGATAGTTAGATTTGACAATTGTTAGTATTATAGAGCAAAGCCATTATTTTTCATATTTTTTTTGGATATGTATATGGTTTAAATTTTATCATGTATAGGACGAAGAATTCCCTGAATTTTTGGGGGAGGAATGTGGTAACCCAACTCAAGTTAGAGGCAATTGTGTCCACTACCATTTTCGGCGCCCAATTCCTAGGTTGGAAGTTTATAAATTAATCTAGAGGGAAGATTATAAGTCAAATTTTGATTCAAAAAAAATTAAAATTTAGAAAATTAAATTTTAAATATCATCTATTAACCTCGATAAATCTGATTCGTATTGCATGGTCAAAACTTGAGTGCTGACAATAAATTACTTGCATATATTTGTTAAAAAAAATGTCAGCATAGGAAACCCCTCTTACATTTGTCTAAAAGACAAGTGTATTTTATTTGATAGTTTTAAATAAGCAAAGAGTAGGCTTGTTATGATACCCAAGTCGAGCTCGGGTATCACAATACCCGAGGTAAGCTCGAGCCTACGGTAGGTGAGCTCGAGCTCGAGCTTGTCGAGCCTAAGCTCGAGCTTGTCGAGCCTAAACTCGAGCTCGTCGAGCTTGTCATTCTAGAGTTCGAGTTCGACTCGAAATGTCATGGAAGAGCTCGAGTTCGAGTGTCGTGAGCCAGAGCCAGAGCTCAAGATAATACCCAAATTCGAGCCCAAAACCGAGAGAAAAACCATATCCGAGAGCTTGATGGGAGAGCAGAAGGCAGAGTACCTTTGAGGAAACCTTCGATCGCGATGGTGAGAGGAAGAGGAGACCTTCGATCGCGATGGTGAAAGGAAGATGAGACCTTCAATTGCGATGGTGAGCGGAGGAAGAGACCATCGTGAGATGGTCAGAGGAGGAGGAGACCGTCACACGATGGTGAGAGGAGCAGAGACCTTTAAAGCAGGTGATCGCGATGGCGAAGGAGCAGAGACTTTCGAAGCAGGCGATTATGATGGCGAGAGAGCAAAGACCTTCGATCATCCTTCGATCGCAATGGTGAGAGAGCAAACCTTCGATCGCCCTTCACCCTTCAAGTAAAGACGGGTGTGCGGCTGGAAAATGAGAATAGAAAGGGCAAGGATTAGGTTTTGAGAGGGCACCGGGTAGCTCGACAAGTTTCGAGCTTGAAGGAATGTGGGCTCGAGCTCAAGCTCAATACAGGAATCGCTGAGCTCGAGCTCGAGCTTTGATCGGGCAGTGTCACGGCCAGGTATCATAACAGACCTAGCAAAGAGAAAGGGGTGACCTAATTTAAATGCTACAACTTCTCTCACTAAGTGGTGCATAAAATACTAAGAATTTTGTAGCACCCATAACATGTCAAGTAATACGTAATAAATAAACAAATAGATAAATTACAAATAACAAATAAACAAGGACAATGAAAAACAAAAACTTGTATGTCCCAAGTGTTTGAACATGTTACAAATCCAATATCGGATTTTAAAGAAATTATAAAATAATATTTAAATCTAACAAACTCTTTCACCCAACAGATCTATCGTTTAGGTTGAGTTCTCCTATTGGATTTGAATCAATTACATAGGTCTATGACAAATTGGTATTAGAGTTTTCGATCCAACATGGAAAAGGATTGCTCAGTGCTTGATATGGTTCGGAGTGAAAGCCATCCAAAGAGAAAAAGAGCTACTCGGTGCTCTAAAAAGGTCTAGAGTGAAAGCCATCTAGAATGAGAGCCGTCCGTGGACATTCGGTATCTCAAGGGGTGGACAATGTTACAAATCACATATCGGATTCTAAAGAAATTATAACTCCAATAGATTTTCTCACCCAACATATCGATTTTTAAGGTTGAGTTCTCATATTTGGTTTGAATCCATCACTTGGGTCTATGACAGCACCCTTGGATGAGGCTTGGATCCAAAACAAAAGCGGGCCGCAAGAGATTTCGTCCACAACAATTTCAAAGGCCTGGACAAGTAGCTCGAAAGCAGGACCAACCAGAGAGAGAGAGAGATTGAAAACATTCAGGTGCTTTAGCCTCACACGCAAGTCACTGGCTGTGTGTTTCAACAAAAAAAAAAAGTCACTGGCTGTGTGTGGAGACCGGAGAGAGGGAGAGAGAGTTTGGTCCGCAGAATACACGCAAATGATAATAAATTTTTTTTAAGGAATTAGTAATAGTAACAGAATTAATAGAGAGGGAGAGAGAGAGAGAGAGAGAGAGAGGAAGAGCGAAGTAATTCTAATTATCCTTCTCAATTAAATAATAATAAAATTTAAAAGAAATAATAATAATAATAATTGAATCTATAATTATTATACAAGCAACCTATCACGTCTCTTTCATTTTATTATCAAAGGCAAATGGCCGCGGCCGTCCATGGACATATAAAGAAGTGAGCATGGAACTAGCAAACATGACGTGGCAATGCTTGAGGAGCGAATATGACGTCCATTTGAATGATGTAGGGCGAGACGTGATTATCATTAAAAATATATATATATATATATGGTCTTGCGGATGAAAGTGAATATGGGACCCTTGCCATTATCTTAACGTGGGTCAAATTGATTTTTGACAGGAAATTCACGTGAGCCGGACGCACATAAATATTTTATTAACTTTCTACAAGAATATATATATTATAACTTAATATCCATTTGACAGGATTTTTTTTTTCATCTTTTTTTCATCTTATAAAAAGAAATAAAAGTTGATAATTTTTAAAATAAAATTAAAAATTATTTAATAATTTTATTTTTAAAAACAAACTGAATTCATAGTTTTTGAAATAAAGATAAAAAGATAAAAATTACAAATTACAAATTAAAATTAAAAAGAAAGAGAGAATATGAGAGTTAATGAATTTATGACGTGAATATATTTAAAATTTCATATTGATAGGTGTCAATCCAATCAAAAATAAAAATATTTACTTTACAAAAGATGAGTTTAGAGTGAATAGAGTCGTATCCACAAGGTATGATAAATTTATTTCTTTTAAGAAAAATAAAAATAAAAATTCAAATATTGGGGTTTGTTAAATACTCTAAAACTAACAAAACAAATCAATTAATAAAAATAACTAGAACAAGACAATAAAACAATACCAATTAAAAGAATAAATATCAATAATAATAAAATCTAGTCAAATGAATTATTTCCACCTTAATGTATTTGATTGATCAACGATACAAAAATTACTCAATATTATGTGAATAAATTTGTTATAACCTTTAAATACCATAAAACGACCAATCTCTTTTTACTTTTTTGGTAATTAAAATATTATCATTAATTACTTCTCTAATCAAAAAACAACCGAAAAAATCCTAGTTGGATTTAGTATTTCGACAACATTAAGATAAAGAGAGAATCAATTCTAATTATCAAATTTCAATTTGGATTTATTTAAATTAGATTATCTAATCTCTTGATATAAGTTAGACCGTTTGCAAGACTATAAAAACTATACCAATTACCACTCTATTAAAAATACACAATTTTACTATTTTTAAATGGTTGTATACTATTTTAGAGTCATTAAACATAAATCTCTATTTAACAAATTTAAAACAATCATAAATATTAAGGTATAGAGATTAACTAAATATTCATAAATATCAAACCAATAAAATCACTTAGATATCACAATTTTCATTTATCAAGAATTCAATAATCTTTTGATTAAAAAAAAGTTAGAATGAATTCATAACGAAAATAAAACTCACAATTGATATTATTGTTTCAAAGAATGTGAAGAATAAAGTCCATGGCTGCAGCACTTCTCCCCTATTATGTGTGCCTTTCAAGTCAAGAATAAAGAATATATCTCTACTCTAAGGAGGTCGACTGTAACCCTAAAAGCGAAGATAATTTTTTCATATTTTACCTTAGGAAAAATTATTCAAAATACTTTTTAAGATATGATAAAATTCTCTAAATGATAAAATGCTAAAAACTTCAAATAAAAAAAATTCTAAATAAAATATTTTGATATTTGTAATTTTTCAAAATTTCACATTTCTAAATATTATGAATTTAATAAAAATCTTCAAAAATCTTGCATTGCCCCTTGAATGTAGCATGACTGCGTGCTAATAAAAAGATCAATGTTGTCCAATTTTCTGTCCTTAGCATAATTGGTCCAATTAAGTCCCCTTTTCTCCATATTTCTCCGTGCATCTCTCCCGACGAATCAGCACATCAATTAGCACAATTAATATAATATTTTCTTAAAATAGTAACAAAATCAATTACAAATACTAAACTCATTTTATCCCTATCAAATTTCTCCATACCTAAATGATGCTTGTCTTTAAGCATCCCTAACTCAAATAAAACTAAACTATCCACCTATTTTTCTTCTGAACTCCCAAATCAATATACACCAAAAAGTCAATCTGAATAAACAATCGAAACAACAAATATTTCATAGTATTTTACACTAAAACAACCACTACATATCCCAACAGCCCCTTATGAAGTCCAAACAGCGAAATTCGACAATCCTTTCCAAGGGGTTATTCAAATGCACTTGAAAGGGTTAAGAGTATATATGTCTCTCAAATCAATAACATGGAATGACATTACCATGGGTTGCATATATTAAATCTCCATCACTTAAAAATTTGAATTTCATACGTTAATTGAAAGGTTTTTTATTTGGTTATAACGGCATTAGTGCTAAGAGTAGGATAAGGGTGATATTTGAAGGTAAAAAATGTATCAAAAGAGCATAAATAATTAATTTACATAATTTTCATGACATTAACCGATCTTTACCTCAAACAAATAGTAGACAAAAGTGATTTCTTGTTTGCCAGATGAATAATCAATAACCCATAGCATACAAGAATGTCAATCAATTTCTCTCGTTTCCAGAACTGAGATAAAAATGAAATTTCAATCAAGAGACAACACTTGTTTTTTTTCCTCATTTGCTTCTTCTTTTTTCTTTTTTCTTTTTTTTTTTCTGTTTTTTTCTTCCTTTTTTTTTTTTTTGCTTTTGCATTCTTTTGAATAAAATATGAGAATATCAATATTAAGATTCCAATCATCATTTTTTTATTGAGACAAACATATAAGCAAAATCATGCAATTAACTATATATATTTTTGGTATAAGAGTTTGAAATGAAGGCTAAATAAAAGATTAGGTGTTTTATTGAGTGGGTTATAAAGAAAAAAAAAGATAAAGGCTTTGGTTAATTAAGGGTTTATGAAATCAGGGTAGAGCCAAATGGGGTAAAACTTAAGTGTCTTTGTAATTTCAATGCATGAAATCCTAGAATGTGATCTTGAAATGCAAAACAAAGCAAGTTTTAGAATGTGTAATCCAAATGTGATAATCGCTCGTCAAGAAAAAATAATTTCGAGCACAAAGAATGAAATCGTTCGTTTTAGACTCAAAATCTCACTTGTTAGTAGTGTTTGTGTCAAATTTTGTATGTTTATCATTCAAAGGAAACTATCTAAGACATGAGCAACAATTTTAAGCACAAAAAGTCATTGATACAAACTATTTTTCATACATTTCCAACCAACCAAATAGCATACGTCAACTAAGAAAAATCAGAATTTTTTATTTATTTTATTTATTTTTATTTATTTATTTATTTTTATTTACTTATTTATTTATTTTATTTTTTTATTTGAAGAAACAAACCTAAACTAATGTAGCAATAACAAAAAATATAATGTTAAGAACTAAAATTAAGAAAAAAACACCTAACATCTTCTGTTTTGCACCCTAAAAAATGAAAAACGGAGTCACATACCAAATATGATCCAAACTGGAATGAAGTTGTATTCCTTTATTACTGCATCATATCCATCACTTAAATTTCTGCTAGGCTGCAATATCGTGTACATTCTAATGCCATTTTTTTTTTTTCATTTTTCAAACCTCCAGCAGTTTTTGTCTTGAGATCAACCCTCAAAAAAGAAAAAAAAAAGGATTAATCGTAGAGCTCACATATTTGTTTATATATATATATATATATAATTACTTCTATTTTCCTCTCTCTTTCTCTGTTAATTCAATTATAATTATTAATTCTTTTAAAAAAAATTATTATCATTAATTGAAAAACAAAAAAGGAGAACTAGGATCAGGTAACAATTAGATCTCTCTCTCTCCCTCTCCCTCTCCCTCCCTCTCTCTCTCTCTCTCTTTCTCTCCGGGCGTTCCTTTTTGATCGAATGCCTCTCTTCTCTCTTCCTCTCTCATAGCTCTCTCCCCTGCCAAGCCCTAAACCTTTATTCGTCTCCCTCTCTCTCTCTCTCTCTCTCTCGCTCTCTGCCAAGTGCTAAGCCTCTCTTTCTTTTTTTTTTCCCTCTGAATTTGGTTCACAGCTGAGTATCCAGAATTTTACTCCGATTAATTTCGATCGAATTGCTATCGGATTCCGATCGAAATGGAGCTTTCCTAATATCGTTTTTGTCACTACTAAGACTCGAATCTCGGTTTTTGATAAGGGGTACTAGTACTATTTTCATTAGATCAACGAAGCGTTGGTGCTAAGCCTTTCTTTTTGTTTCTCTCTCTCTCTCCCCCATCATTTTACTCTTCCACGGCTTCTCTTTCCGCCATTTGTGATAATTTTAAATTCAAAATTAAAGAATAGATTAAATTCAATACAAAAAAATATATGAAAATCCAATTCAATAAAAAATATATAAATGAAAGGAAGTGAATATGGATCAAAATGGAACATTTTTTAATTGAGAATGCATGTAGCTAAAATTTTGTGGTCTATGCAAATGTTGATCACATTTCTATATTTTTCCATTTTAGATTGATTTAAATTCTTTTATAATGTCTCTAACATTAATTTCTGGTGATCAGGTGATTTGAATGCTCTGTAATGGTCCATAGCCATAAAAATCCCTTCATGGAGGATCTTTAAGTACAAAATTCATAATTCTATACCATTTATTAAGTGAATTTGGGAGTTTGAGAGAGTTTCTATACATCCAAAAATCATTTTGTTGCTTTTACAGTTGCTAGAGGTGAAAAAAAAAAAAAAAAAAGAGCATGGCCAGAGTTAACCGGATCATTTTGATATTAGAAGCATGCATTAGGACCGTCATAAATTCTAATATATGATATCATAGTTAATTTTATCTTTGCCTATGAATTTTTTGATAAATTTTAAAAAAAATTCACCTTGGGTTTTTTCCAAAATTGATCCAAAATAATCATTTTTTCAAAAAATGAAGACAGAAAATGAATTGGGTATAAAGTTTCGCACAATCCAATATTTTCAGAACTTAATTTTGGTCACTTTTATAGTTTTCGGCGAGTCTTCGGCGCCGGAAACCGGTAGGGAATCGGGTCAGCACTCTCGGCGGTCTTTGAAGGTGGAGAAGACCCGAGTTGTGGAGCTCTTTTTTTCTTTTTTTTTTATGGGAAAACATCAATGGTCCGCATGTGAGCCTAAATGCTCATTAGCTGATATGTTTCTCTCAATAAGCCAAGGTGGAGCCCCACATTTCGTGGGATACACAATGAAAGAAACTCGATCATTAGCTGATATTACTTTTATAAATAGGGTTTCTAATTTTAAGGAGTATGAACCAGCTCACTCATCACACATTCTTATTATATTTTAAGGTCTTTAATTATCTTACTTTTTTATAATGATAAAAATAACCCTCTTTTAATTTTTTTTTTCCAATTGATATTTAAAAAAGGCTCTCTTCTATTTTGCACCCTAATAATTGAAAAACCGAGTCTCATACCAAACATGACCCCAACTTGAATGAAGTTGTATTCCTTTATTACCGCATCATATCCATCACTTAAAAATTTCAATACTGTGTACATTCCAATGTCATCATCTTTTTTTTTTTTTTTTCATTTTTGCAACCCTCCAGCAGTTTTTGTCTTGAGATCCTCAAAAAAGATAAAAAAAAAGGATTAATTGTAGAGCTTACATATTTGATTCTTTGTATGGTAAAACATAGACCTTTTATATATATATATATAAGATTGGACAGACAATCTTTTTAAGTTATATGAAGTGCCCAAAGTGCAGCGGCATATGGGCCGCTTAATATATCAGACATAACCTCTGAATGGTAACCTCTGAAATTTTAACATATTTAGAGAAAATATGTGGCGGTCAAAGCTACAAATAAATTGCTTTACTTTAAATATGGTAGGAGGAATGAATTGACCAACTCCGCAACAAAAAGAACATTTTCTAATTCCTTTACTCGAAATCATCAGTCCGACAATTAGAATAAAATTGAATGCAATGTTTGCGGTTGTAAGCTTACAATTAGGATTGTTCTGTAAGTAAGTAAATGCAATGGGCTAACAGTTTTACCAGCAGAACTCATGGCGCATGTTGTATTTTGGGCATTGGCTCATCAATTTTTATGGCCTAAAATGTTGCCAGGACTCCGGTCCACTTGATATCCAAAAATCAAAATCTAATATGGCATAGAATTTCCTTGGAAATTCTAATCAATCGCACGCATAGCCCAAGCACTAACCGGGAAATCTTGGACATGATGAAAATGTCCTAAAAAAGATTCGTTGAAAATATAAGCTTCAGAGTTGGAGTAAAGAGACATAAAAACACTAGCAAAATGATCCAATTGGGACTATTCCCTTTACATTCTCTTAATCACACTCTAATAGAACAACATAACTTTGAGCTCTAGCAAGTACCATCATAGGGCCTAGTAAGAAGTAAATCTGACTACACCAACTCGGCTGTTACCTAGTAATTCTTGCTGAAAGAACAGAAGCCCTCACTCCTTCGGTTGTACAATTTGGTCGGCGCAGGGGATTGGGATTGTGTAGCAGGCATATGGCACGATAATTCCAAAAGCAGCCATAACAGAACCTGTGAGGACAACATAAGCGATGCGCCGCCTCAGCTTGGCGTGAAACTGCCGTTCAAGTCTTGGGTAATCGTAAGCGGTGGGAGCCGTCGGATGGCCTTGCAATTGGCGTATCTTTTGGTAGATCATTTGCTCCTGAAGCTCTGTCTGATCAAGCAGCTTCTGAGTCAGAAAGCAGTTGACGGCGTGGTAGACGAAGTGGTAAAAACTTGGACAAGTGGAAAGAAGAGAGGACGCAAAAGGAATCCACCAAAATTGGCAAGGGAAAATTGCGTGAGCTATTGAACAGAGTGTGCAGGCTTGAAAGATTACGTAAAAGAGGAACACACGTGTGGCTTTCTGTTGGTAATATTCAACAACTTGTTCTTGTTTTTCGTTAATTTTGGCAAATTCCCTGTGGAATCGCCGGAGCTCTTCCAGATCCGATCTTGCCATGATTCCTCCCTTCTCAGAAGAAGAAAAGAGAGGTCTTTACATAAGTTCGTCCCATCACAATGAAAATAAACAAATGTTAGGGCTGGTGGTGCTGATGCATTTTCACTACATCAAAACATGACTAAAATGATGTCACGATAGATGGAGCTGCAAGCCCCTCAAATTCCGGCATCATTCAAAGTCGTAGGATACTTTTTATTTATTTTTAATTTTAGTCCTACACGGGAGAGAGACTCGCAACGGCATGACCCCTTTGGTTTATTTATTTATTTATTTTTGGAAACCTGAATAATATGAAACTATTGAATCTAATGGTAATCTATTCTAAAATTTTTCCAGTTATTGTTTATGACCCTTTCGATTCATCTATCACCGTCACTTTTCACTTGGGATAATCTATCCCAAGGTAGTTAATTTCGGTCACGACGGAACAGTAAGAAACCAATTGCATCTCATTTAGCATCTCGACCATATTAAATATTTCAATTAAATGCCAGTCGAAACCTTCTTAATACGTTTCACTTGCTTCGTTTTACAATAAAATTATAATTTTAGTAAAATATATAGATTAAATTATAATTTATTTCTTAAAAATCTAAATCTTACCTTTTGTATTATTTTTAACATGTTTCCGAAGATAATGTTTGATACTCTAATTTATACCGTTTCTATATCTTAATATTTTGACATTTTGTCTATTTAAAATTAATTTTAAGTACTCTTGATTTGACCATTTGAAGATATTTTAAATTTTTAAAATACTTGACGCTGTGTTTGTGTTCACATTGGATAATTTATAATGTGAAAAGGAGACCGGAAGAAAGTTCACGGCCTTTTCTATCCATTACGTTACAAACTCATAAGGAGTAACGGAGTTCCGTTTGTCAAGACTTTTTTTTCCGTTTTTTTCTCATACTAGGAGGTGTACACCGTGCGCTGCGCGGTGTAGTGTTTTGATTTTGGTTACAAATTGAGGGGAATTGCCCGGTATGATTTAGTAAAATTCGCATTAATTTCAATTTTGATTTTGGCTGCAAATTGAGGGGCTAAATTTTATAAAATTTCTGAATGGCAACCTACCAATATCATATGATAAGAATTTTTTAAATTTTACTAATTATAAAACCTTTTAAAATATAAATTTTAGTGTTAATATTTTAATATATTAAATATTAAAACTTCAGGTTTTAAAATAAAATATTATATATTGTAAATATTTAATTCTTATAATATTAATATTTTTTAGTATTAATACTAATTTGTAATATTAAAAATTAGTATTTAATAATTTATATATTAAATATTAAATATTTTTTGTATATATTCAAATTGTTGATTACTTGTAATATTAAATCAAAATTAAAAATTTTATAAAATATTAAATTGAATATTAAATTACCATGGTAGTTCTGATTAAATAATAATCTGATTAAAAAATTTTATGATTGTATTTAAAATATCTAAAATATTTGTAATGCGTTCATCTAAAATTTTATACGTTCATTGAGCTGCACAATCATGCCCTAAAACCAACAGCGTAGATGATCATATCCAACCAAAGGTATAAGAAAAAATTTGACAAAAAATCAAGTACAGAAACAGTAAGAGTTGCGGACATTAATCATCATTCTCAAGAAAAACTCATCAAATTATGAAAGAATTTACAAAAAACAACAACTCAACATAGGAGTATGAACTCAATTTGTATTCTTTCTCTGAAAAAGGGATGCAGGCATACATAACAAAAGCAAAAGCCAGAGTCAATGTGACAACTGAATTTCTTAGGTAAAGCACAAAGAAAATATCTATTTATTGTGAGATCAATATAGCATCACAGAGAGAAACTTACTTCTAAGAGTTGCACGTTTATTGGAGTGGATATTGTATACATCTTCCAAAACATTTTTTCAAATATCCATAATATATTCTCTTGGGACACCTCCACAATTTAGAAAAGCAATCAGGTGCGAGGAGATAATTTGTTAAATATTATGGAAGTTATAATTTCTCCTAAATTAATTTAAATATTAAAATATTTTTTAGAATTAAAAATAATTTCAAACGTGAAATATTTAAATATTAATATTTAGATATTTAAGATCTTAATATAAATTTAAATTGTCGTATAAAATGTAAAAATATTAAACAATAAATCAAAACAAATTGATAAGTATTTTTATGTAATTTAAAACTATATAAAAATAAAAATATTTAGATATTTAGTTTTAATACCTGAATATTTATTTAACATTAAATATATTATATTAAAATGAGAAAAATATTTATATAAATTTATATTTATATATATTTAAATATAAGTTCTGTTACGTAGGAAAATTTCAAAATTCTACTATGTAGCAAAACTACATAGTTCTGTTAAATAGCAGAACTATGAAGTTTTGCTATAGTTCTGCTACATAGCAGAACTATGAAGTTCCGTTATAGTTCTACTACTTAACATAACTATGTAGTTCTGCGAAGTAGTAGAACTACAATGTTCTGCTAAGTAGCAGACTTCTAAGTTCCGTGCGTTCGTCAATAAATTTTTTTTTTAGAGGTAAAATTTTGTAAAACTTTTGGATGACAATCCATTGGGCTTATATAGTAAGAAATTTTTAAATTTTTTGTGATTTTAATTTTGCTTTTATTTGTTATTTTTCAGCTAAAGTTTGGGTATCAATGAAAATAAAATTTTAATCTTATGAAATTTAAGTTGGCTTTTTAAATTTTCTTAAATGTCATTTAAAAAAAATTTGAAAGTTTGTCAAAAAAAAGATTTCTTTTATTTTAAATAAAATATGTCTATCCATACAAAAAAATATGAAACAATAATTAAATTTTTAATAGTTTGTGTATAAATAACAGACTAATTAGAAATGAAATTTTTAATTTTAGCTGCACCTCTTACATCTTCTAAAATATTATTTTAAGACCACCAACTAAAATAAAAAAATTTTGTTTACTTAAATAAAATATAATATAATATGTATAACGTTAGCAGAACTACAACAGAACTATATTGTTCTGCTCAGCAAAAGTATATTGTTCTGGTACATAGCAGAACTTCATAACTTTCTGCATTATTTGATGAATTTTTTTTAGGGACTAAATTTTGTGAAACTTTAGGATGACAACCCACTCGTCTCATATAATAAGAAAATTTTTAATTTTTTGTGATTTTAAGTTTACCATTATTTTTTATTTTTCAATTTAAGTTTGTATATGAATAGAGATAAATTTTTAATCTTATGAAATTTTAATTTGCTTTTTAAATTTTCTCAAATGTCATTTTTAAAAAATCTAAAAATTTGTCAAAAAAAATCTTTCTTTTGTTTTAAATATCATTTATTTCAAATATTTTTGATATTTTTAAGATAATCATAAAATTTTTTAATCTAAAAATAAAAATAAAGATTTGAAATAAATGATATAAATTCTGCGCAGCGCAGAACCATATCGTTCTGCATTAGGCAGAACCATGGTTTTGTACTGTCACAGAACCACATGGTTTTGTCCAGTGCAGACGATGTGGTTGTGTACTGCGTAGAACCATCGCAGAACTAGCTCGTTCTGCATTTTGTGGTTCTGCGCTATATTAAGTCCAATTTCGATAGTTTTGCATAATTGCATGTGCACTTATAGCTCTGCATTTATATTAACAACACATCACCTAACACTTGAAAAAAATATTTTTTTAATATAAAGATACTTTCCAATATTTTTTTATTTAATATTTTATAATTATAATTTTTATAGTATTATAATATCATAGTATTTTGACTGTTCATGTGTTTCAAAACATGAGATAATAAACGTAGATATTAAACCCTAAATTAAATATTATTTATGTCCAAAAAAGCAGAATAGCTATGCAATTTGCAGAACTACCTTTACTCTTCCAAATAAAACATATATTTAAATATAACATTATACAAATATTTTTTTCCATTTTACTATAATATATTTAATACATAACAAATTTAATATTAAATAAATATCTAAATAATTAAATTAAAAGTTTTATTCTTATATAATTTTAAATTAGATAAAAATATTTATAAACTCACTTAAATTAAATTATTGAATGACCGCGCGGTATAGTGTTTTGATTTTGACTACAAATTGAGGGGAGTTATCCGGTGTGGTTTAGTAAAATTCGCATTAATTTCAATTTTGATTTTGGCTGCAAACTGAGACGCTAAATTTTATAAAACTTCTGAATGACAACCCACCAATATTATATGATAAGAATTTTTTAAATTTTAGTAATTATAAAACCTTTTAAAATATAAATTTTAGTATTAATATTTTAATATATTAAATATTAATACTTCAGGTTTTAAAATAAAATATTACATATTGTAAATATTTAATTCTTATAATATTAATATTTTTTAGTATTAATACTAATTTGTAATATTAAAAATTAGTATTTAATAATTTATATATTAAATATAAAATATTTTTTGTATATATTCAAATTGTTGATTATTTGTAATATTAAATCAAAATTAAAAATTATATAAAATATTAAATTGAATACTAAATTACCATGGTAGTTCTGATTAAATAATAATCTGATTAAAAAATTTTATGATTGTATTTAAAATATCTAAAATATTTGTAATGCGTTCATCGACGAAATTTTTTTTTATGAGGGACTAAATTTTATAAAGTTTATGAATGACAACCCACGAAAATCAAATAATATGAACTTTTTACATTTTGCTAATTGTAAAACCTTTTAATATATAAATTTTAGCATTAATATTTTAATATATTAAATATTAAAACATCAAGTTTTAAAATAAAATATTACATATTTTAAATATTTGATTCATACAACATTAATATTGTTTTAGTATTAATACTAATTTATAATATTAAAAATTAGTATTTAATAATTTATATATTAGATATTAAATATTTTTTATATATATTCAAATTGTTGATTACTTATAATACTAAATCAAAATTAAAAATATTATAAAATATTAAATTGAATATTATATTACCTTGATAGTTTTGCACTTGGCAGAACTATCTTGGTACTTGTGCAGAACCATCAGGTGGTTCTGTACTTTGAAGAAATACATGGGTTGTTCTGCACTTCACAGAACCATCGTGGTGAGATAGTTCTGTCAATTTTAGTATCTGTATTTTTTCAGTCTTAAAATATCTCTAAAATAATTTTTTTTGTATTTTTAAAATTTTAATTTTGCTAATATCATGAGATTAAATGAAAATATTTTTATACATGCACTAAAAATTTTGCATAATATTAAAATAAAAATACCGATCGTCACGATACTTGAAATTTTTTGAAAATTAAAAAAAAATCAAAATTAATATATTTAAATTATTATTTTGAAATTGAATTTGTACTTTTTCATAGTAGTGTGGTTTAGTTTAAAAAAAAAAGAAAATCTATTTTCTTTTTTATGCAATCCAAATGGGAAGAACAACAATGAGTGTGAATGTTTCGTCAACCAAAGTATACAGCTTCATCAACGTAAATGTGACTTCATACTTGATGGTAGGTTTTCTTTTTTTGTTTTTTTTAGTGATTTCATACATTGTAATTTTGATAGAATAATATTTATTTAGGATTATAGAAATATCAAGTAAAAAAATTTGAAAATATTTTTGATAAAAAAAAATTAAAAGCTTCATATTATAATAATATGCAAATTAAATAATAATTTGATTAAAAAATTTTATGATTATAGTAAAAATATCTAAAATATTTGTAATGTGTTCGTTCACAAATTTTTTTAGGGGCTAAATTTTGTAAAACTTTTGAATGACAACTCTCCGAGATCATATAATAAGAATATTTAAAATTTTGCTAATCGTAAAACCTTTTAATATATAAATTTTAGCATAAATATTTTATTATATTAAATATTAATATATCAAGTTTTAAAATAAAATATTACATATTTTTAAATATTTAATTCATACAACATTAATATTTTTTTTTGTATGGATACTAATTTGTAATATTAAAAATTAGTATTCATTAATTTATATATTAAATATAAAATATTTTTTATATACATTCAAATTGTTGATTACTTGAAATATTAAATCAAAATTAAAAATTTTATAAAATATTAAATCGGATATTAAATTACCTTGGTAGTTCTGCACTTTGTAGAATTACCTTGGTAGTTGTGCAGAACCGCTTTGGTGGTTTTGCACTTCGCAAAGCTACATGGGTTGTTCTGCACTTCGCAGAACCACCCTGTCGGTTCTGCACTTCACAGAACCACCCTGTCGGTTCTGCACTTGGTAGAATTTCCTAAATAGTTCTGTATTTCGCATAACTATTTTGGTAGTTCTATATTTTGCTGGTGGTTCTGTTAATTATTGTTACTATATTTTTTTAATCTGAAAATATCTGTAAAATAGTTTTTTCTTATTATTTTTAAAATTATAAATTTTCTAATATCATAAGATTAAATCAAAATATTTTTATATATACACTAAAAATTTTGCATAACATTAAAATAAAAAAAAAACCGATCGTCACCATACTTGAAATTTTTTGGAAATTTAAAAAAATCCATGATTAATATATTTATATTACCATTTTGAAGCTCAATTTGTACTTTTTTCGTAATAATATGGTTTAGTTTAAAAAAAATCTATTTTCTATTTCAGGCAATTTAGATGGGAAGAAGAACAATGAGTGTGAATGTTTTGTTGACCAAAATATACAGCTCCATTGACGCAAGGGTGACTTCATACTTAATGGTGATTCTTTTTTTTTTTTAATTTTTCTTTAGTGATTTCATATATTATGATTTTGATAAAATAATATTTATTTAACATTATAGAAATATCAAGTTACAAAATTTTAAATTATTTTTTATTAGAAAACTTAAATGCATCATACTATAATAGTATGCAAAAAAAAATAATTTGATTAGAAAATTTTATGATTGTATTAAAAATATTAAAAATATTTATAATGCTTTCTTTGATGAAATTTTGTTTTTTCAGGGGCTAAATTTTTTAAAATTTCTGAACGGCAACTCACCGATATCGTATAATAAAAATTTTTAAAATATTGTTAACTGTAAAACTTTTTAATATATAAATTTTAGCATTAATATTTTAATATATTAAATATTAATACTTCATATTTTAAAATAAAATATTATATATTTTAAATATTTAATTCTCATAATATTAATATTTTTTAGTATTAATACTAATTTGTAATATTAAAAATTATTATTTAATAATTTATATATTAAATATTAAATATTTTTTTATATATATTCAAATTGTTGATTACTTGTAACACAAAATCAAAATTAAAAATTTTATAAAATATTAAATTGAATATTAAATTATTTTTGTAGTTATGCACTTGGCGGAACTATCTTTGTAGTTGTGCAGAACCACCTTGGCGGTTCTGCACTTCACAAAACCATTCTTGTGGTTCTGCATTTCGCAGAACTACATTCATATTCTGCACTTCGCTGATAGTTCTGTCAATTTTAGTGCCTTTATTTTTTTAATCTATAAATATCTGTAAATATCTAAAAATTTTATAATTGAATTAAAAATATCTAAAATATTTGTAATACCTTCGTCGACGATATTTTTATATATGCAAAATTTTTTTCGATATTTTAAGTATTTTTAATATAACCATAAAATTATTTTAAATGTGAAAATTTTACATATTAAAATATTTTCAAATATCTTTTAACTTAATATTTTTATAAATTGTAATTCTACCATACACATTTTTTTAATATTTAAATATTCATTTAACATTAAATATATTAAATTAAAATGAAAAACATATCATTATAATATTAATATCTTTATAAAATTTAAAAAATATAAACATTAATTTGTAATTATAATATTCAATAATTTAAGTTGAAAAAATGTAAAAAAAATTTTGTTGAAAAAAATACAATGTTTTTTTAATGCAAAAAATGATTGCATTCGAATTCGAACATGAGACGTATTTTGATTGTTCTGCACTATACGCACAGAACAATGAAGTTCTGCTCGTGCAGAATGAATTTCTGCGTTGCAGAACTTAGTTCTGCATGACTGCAGAGCCGCAGAACTTTGTGGTTCTGTAGTGCATTATGCAGAACTTAATTCTGCAGTGCACTGTCTATTGTTTTTTTTTTCATTCTCATTTGTTTAAATTCGATCTAAATATCCTAAATTAAAATAAAAAAATATCTGCATAATATTAATATATGTGTAAAATCTAAAATAAAAAAAAAATGAATGTTCTGAGAGGATAAATTATAAAAAAATATCTAAAATTTTTATAATATCTTCGTCGATGAATTATTTTTTTTAGAGGGATTAAATTATAATATTTTGAGTTCTGCATTGCACAATATGTAGAACTTAGTTCTGCAGTGCAGAACTTTTCACCACTTTTAATTTTTTTTTATTTTTCAATCCAACACAATCTAACATGTAAAGTAAATTAATAAATTAATAGTTAAAATGTATGTTGATAATGTTGTTAACATGCCACTCTTATAATAATATTTTTTTATCTTTATAGATCACTTTGACCAGAAAAAATAAAAGTCCTGCGCTATGTCTATGGCACACATATTAATATTTGATAACAGAAAAAAATATAAAAATACAAAACACTGTTCCATTTGATGGAATCTTTTTTTTTTCATAAAAATAGTTTTATCATATCATAAAAGACAAAATATTCTAAATATATTTTTATACAAAAGGAAAAAAAAAAAGAAAAGCTCACTACGTAGTACTATGGGATCATGCTAGTTATACGAATCACAGTTAATTTTGTATTTCGAACTATGGAATTATCAAAACGTATTATATTAGTTCTGTGCGTATAATTTTTTTCTTAAATTTAATGAATTATAATTTCTAAAATGACATTTATTAAATCTTTTTTTTTTGTAATTTTATAAACAACCGTCTCTCTATCCCATAAAGATTTTGATATTTTAGAGATGTAATTCTTCCAATAAATTTCTAATTATTAATTGAATTTTTTTACTATTTTGTTATTATGTTCGGCAGTTTTGTGTACCAAACAAAGTCACAACTTTAAAAATTTGACGAAATTCTCTTTATTTTCATTTAATATTTCCGTTCAATATGCAATTAATAATAATCTTTTTATTACTTATGACACATTTTTACTATATTTGCCTAAACTTTGTAATTGATGGAGGTTTTGACGCACAACAACGTGCTTGCAATTGAAGCCAAGTAAATGGCACTTCGCAAGTTGGATTACTGGGCACATGCCATATAACAAACAATAGACTTTGATGGCTTTGCATGAGCTCCACACATCTTTGATAGTTCTGCACAAGATCTCTGCTAACAGCTATGAGTACGTATGTATCATTTCCAGAAGCGATTTATGGCTCAGGGACAGACCCTATCCTATTATCTCCTTGTTAAATCAAAAAGCAATTACATGAAAGAGAAAATTAGAGACGGATCTTGAGACAAAATTAGAGAAGAAGGCCAACTACAGATTGAAAAGAAAAATATAAAAAAAATATTAGTTGTACAAATTAAATATTCTCAAGAGCTAAAAACATAAAAATTTGAGATTGAACACTATGAGATTGAATCTGGAACGCAATCATTTAAGGATCATTCAGTGCTCAAGAAAATATAAAAATTTTTTAGTTTGGCAAATTTGAAATTTGCTGGCACAGATGCATACCGCGTAATTTTTTTTCCAAAAAGTGCAATATTTTTTTGTTCCAAGAAGTGCAATATTTTGTTATTGCAAAAAGTGATTGTACTCAGTTTTGAATATGAGACACACTTTACAGAACTATATAATTCTGTACTATACGCGTAGAACTATGCAGTTCTGCATGTGCAAAACATCAATGCAGAAATATTTTTTCAATCAAAAAAGTTTGTAAATTATTTTTTAGTTAGTATTTTTAAAATTATAGTTTTTCTAATATCATAATATTAAATTAAAGTACTTTTATATATGCAAAAAAAAATCGCATATTTTTAGTATTTTTAATATAATCGTAAAATAATTTCGATTATGAATATTTTAATATAAAAATATTTCAAAAGATTTTTTTAAGGGTAATACAGAACTACTTTTTTTTTGTAGCAGAATTACATTTTTTTTAACATACCTAACCACTGAACCCTTTTTTTTAGCAGACAGCTTTTTTTTTTTTAAACGGTATAACATAATTATTTTTTTTAGCAGAACTACTTTATTTTTTTTAACACACCTAACTACATAACTATAATTTTTTTGGCAAAACCACTTTTTTTTAGAAAAACAATGTAGCTCTGCATGGTGCAGAACTATATAGTTCTTTTAGCAGAACTATTCTGAACTACTTTTTAACAGAACTTCTTTTTTTTAGCATAACAATGCAATTCTGCGTGACGCAGAATCATGTAGTTCTGCACCGGGCAGATTCACAAAGTTCTACGTGGTGCAGAACCATGCCGTTTTGTAATGTGCAGAACCACATGGTTCTTTTAGCAAAAGTACTTTTGGATAGTTATGCATTTCGCAGAACTACCCTCGTGGTTCTGCACTTCGCAGATAATTCTGTCAATTTTAGTATCTGTATTTTTTTAATCTAAAAATATCAGTAAAATAAAATTTTCTTATTATTTTTTAAAATTCCAATTTTTCGAATATCATAAAATTAAATCAAAGTATTTTTATATATGCACCAAAAATTTTTCACAACATGAAAATAAAAATACCGATCGTCACCATACTTGAAATTTTTTTAAAATTAAAAAAAAATTCATAATTAATAAAATTATATTACCATTTTGAAGTTGAATTTGTAATTTTTCATAATAATGTGGTTTAGTTAAAGAAAAAAAGATAATCTATTTTCTTTTTCACGCAATCTAGAAAGGAAAAAGAACAATGCCTGTGAATGTTTCTTCGACCAAAATATTCAGCTTCATCGACACAGGTGTGACTTCATACTTGATGGTAATTTTTTTTTTTAGTTTTTCTCTGATGACTTCATTCATTGTGATTTTGATAAAATAATATTTATTTAAGATTATAGAAATATCAAGTTAAAAATTTTGAAAATATCTATGATTAAAAAAATTAAAAGCATATTTATTAGAAGAAAATATCTATTATTATTATAATAGTATGAAAAATTTATCATAGATCATTTATTTTTTTTTCAAATATCTAAAATATTTGTGATTGTATTAAAAATATCTAAAATATTTGTAATGCCTTCTTCGATGTAATTTTTTTTAAGGGGTTAAATTTTGTGAAGTTTCTGAATGGTAGCTCACCGAGGTCGTCTGATAAGAATTTTTTAAATTTTATAAATCGTAAAACTTTTTAATATATAAATTTTAGCTTTAATATTTTAATATATTAAATATTAATACTTCAAGTTTTAAAATAAAATATTACATATTTTAAATATTTTATTCTTACAAATTTAATACTTTTTTTAGTATTAATATTAATATGTAATATTAAAAATTAGTATTTAATAATTTATATATTAAATATTATATATTTTTTATATATATCCAAATTGTTTATTACTTGTAATATTATATTAAAATTAAAAAATTGATAAAATATTAAGTTGAATATTAAATTATTTAGCCAGTTCTGCACTTGGCAGAATGAGCAGAACTACATGGGTAGTTCTGCACTTCGCAGAACACATGGGTAGTTCTGCACTTCGCAGAACTACTATGTTGGTTCTGCACCTCGCAACAGAACCATGTGATTCTAAAAACAATATTGTTCTGCTGTAGTTCTGCTAAGCAAAACCACATGCTTTTACTGATGAAATTGCAAGCTTTTTTTGACAAGCATTAAATTTTTTTTTTAAATCTGAAATGCTGTAAAAAAAAAACTTTTTTTCTTCTTTTAAATAAGACATGTTGGTGTAATTAATTTTAAATGATTTGTTTATAAATAACAAATGAAAATTTTAATTCAATAAAGTTTTTTAATCTTCCAAATTATTATTATTATTTTTAAAGCACATGAAAATATTTGTTTTTGTTTTGTTTAGATGCCCAAATGAAGGTCGACGATGGAAAGCATTGGTAGTTCCGCACAATACAGAACCAATAAGTAGTTCTATACAATGCAGAATTACGATAGTTCTGCACCGCAAAACCACCAAACTTTTGTCAGCAACACTCGTATATAATAAAAAAAAATAATATTTTTCGTATTTTTGCTGTAATCAGAAAAATTTATAATAAAATCATTATTATACGAACAACACATGGTCCAAAGAAATAAAATTTTTTAATATTAAAAAATTCCCACCTTTGTAATTAATATTTTTTACATTATTATAATAGTATGAAAATTTATCATAGATCATTTATTTTTTTTCAAATATCTAAAATATTTGTGATTGTATTAAAAATATCTAAAATATTTGTAATGCCTTCTTCGATGTAATTTTTTTTAAGGGGTTAAATTTTGTGAAGTTTCTGAATGGTAGCTCACCGAGGTCGTCTGATAAGAATTTTTTAAATTTTACAAATCGTAAAACTTTTTAATATATAAATTTTAGCTTTAATATTTTAATATATTAAATATTAATACTTCAAGTTTTAAAATAAAATATTACATATTTTAAATATTTTATTCTTACAAATTTAATACTTTTTTTAGTATTAATATTAATATGTAATATTAAAAATTAGTATTTAATAATTTATATATTAAATATTATATATTTTTTATATATATCCAAATTGTTTATTACTTGTAATATTATATTAAAATTAAAAAATTGATAAAATATTAAGTTGAATATTAAATTATTTAGCCAGTTCTGCACTTGGCAGAATGAGCAGAACTACATGGGTAGTTCTGCACTTCGCAGAACACATGGGTAGTTCTGCACTTCGCAGAACTATATGGGTAGTTCTGCACTTCACAGAACTATATGGGTAGTTCTGCACTTCGCAGAACTACTATGTTGGTTCTGCACTTCGCAACAGAACCATATGATTCTAAAAACAATATTGTTCTGCTGTAGTTCTGCTAAGCAAAACCACATGTTTTTGCTGATGAAATTGCATGCTTTTTTTGACAAGTATTAATTTTTTTTTTAATCCGAAATGTTGTCAAAAAAAAAAAACTTTTTTTCTTCTTTTAAATAAGACATACTAGTGTAATTAATTTTAAATGATTTGTTTATAAATAACAAATGAAAATTTTAATTCAATAAAGTTTTTTAATCTTCCAAATTATTATTATTATTTTTAAAGCACATGAAAACATTTGTTTTTGTTTTGTTTAGATGCCCAAATGAAGGTCGACGATGGAAAGCATTGGTAGTTCCGCACTATGCAGAACCAATAAGTAGTTCTATTCAATGCAGAATTTCAATAGTTCTGCACTGTAAAACCACCAAACTTTTGTCAGCAACACTCGTATATAATAAAAAAAAATAATATTTTTCGTATTTTTGCTGTAATCAGAAAAATTTATAATAAAATCATTATTATACGAACAACACATGGTCCAAAGAAATAAAATTTTTTAATATTAAAAAATTTCCACCTTTGTAATTAATATTTTTATAATTATATTTTTTACATTATTATAATAGTATGAAAAATTTATCATAGATCATTTATTTTTTTTCAAATATCTAAAATATTTGTGATTGTATTAAAAATATCTAAAATATTTGTAATACCTTCTTCGATGAATTTTTTTTTAAGGGGTTAAATTTTGTGAAGTTTCTTAATGGTAGCTCACCGAGGTCGACTGATAAGAATTTTTTAAATTTTACAAATCGTAAAACTTTTTAATATATAAATTTTAGCTTTAATATTTTAATATATTAAATATTAATACTTTAAGTTTTAAAATAAAATATTACATATTTTAAATATTTTATTCTTACAAATTTAATACTTTTTTTTGTATTAATATTAATATGTAATATTAAAAATTAGTATTTAATAATTTATATATTAAATATTATCTATTTTATATATATATCTAAATTGTTTATTACTTGTAATATTATATTAAAATTAAAAAATTTATAAAATATTAAGTTGAATATTAAATTATTTAGCCAGTTCTGCACTTGGCAGAACTATCTTGGTAAATGGCCAGAACTACATGGGTAGTTTTGCACTTCGCAGAATTACATGGGTAGTTCTGCACTTCGCAGAACCATTCTAGTGGTTCTGCATTTCGCATAACTATTATATTGGTTCTGCACCTCGCAAAACGACTTGGATAGTTATGCATTTCGCAGAATTACCCTCGTGGTTCTGCATTTCGTAGATAATTCTGTCAATTCTAGTACCTGTATTTTTTTAAACTAAAAATATCAGTAAAATATAATTTTCTTATTATTTTTAAAATTCCAATTTTTCGAATATCATAAAATTAAATCAAAGTATTTTTATATATGCACCAAAAATTTTTCACAACATCAAAATAAAAATACCGATCGTCACCATACTTGAAATTTTTTTGAAAATTAAAACAAATTCATAATTAATAAAATTATATTACCATTTTGAAGTTGAATTTGTAATTTTTCATAATAATGTGGTTTAGTTAAAGAAAAAAAGATAATCTATTCTTTTTTTTCACGCAATCCAAAAAGGAAAAAGAACAATGACTATGAATATTTTTTCGACCAAAATATACAGCTTCATCGACGCAGGTGTGACTTCATACTTGATGGTGATTTTTTTTTTTAGTTTTTCTCTGATGACTTCATTAATTGTGATTTTGATAAAATAATATTTATTTAAGATTATAGAAATATCAAGTTGAAAATTTTGAAAATATCTATGATTAAAAAAATTAAAAGCATATTATTATAATACTATCAAAAAAAATAATAATAATGTGATTAAAAAATTTTATGATTGTATTAAAAATATCTAAAATACTTGTAATGCCTTTGTCGATGAATTTTTTTTTTAGGGGCTAAATTTTGTAAAGTTTTTTAAATTGTATTAAAAATATCTAGAAATACGGTAGTATGCAGAGTTATGAAATTCTGCATAACAAAACTATGTAGTTCTGCTATGTAGTTATGTATAGTTCTATCAAGTAGAATGACACTGTTCTGCTATGCAGCAGAACGATGTAGATCTGCTGCTCAACAGAATCATATAGTTCTGCTGCTCAACAGAACCATATGATTCTAAGAACAATATTGTTTTGTTGTAGTTCTGCTAAGCAAAACTATGTATTTTTTTAGTATAAAAATATTTCCAAATACATTTTACTTAATATTTTTATTATTATAATATTAAATATTATAATATCGTAATATTTTATCTAAATATCATATTCTGCACTGTTTAACAAACCTAACTATGGAACTATTTTGTTTTTTAGCAAAACTACTTTTTTTTAGAAGAACAATGTAGTTCTGCACACTGCAGAATCACATGGTTCTTTTAGCAGAACTATTCTGAACTACTTTTTTTTTAGTAAAACTATTTTTTTTAGCAGAACAATGCAGAACCATGTTGTTCTACACCAGGCAGAACCACATGGTTCTGCGTGGTGCAGAACCACATGGTTCTGCGTGGTGCAGAACCACATGGTTCTGCGTGGTGCAGAACCATGCCGTTTTGTGCTGTGCAGAACCACATGGTTCTTTTAGCAAAAGTACTTTTGAACAAATTTTTTTAGCAGAACTATTTTCTTTTTTTTAATGGCATTACATAACTACTTTTTTTTGTTGCAGAACTACATTTTTTTTAACGTACTTAATTACAGAACTACTTTTTTTTTGTACATAATTTTTTTTAACGGTATCACAAAACTCCTTTTTTTTCGAATCAGTTCTACTTTTTTTTTTGAATATATCTAACCATAAAACCACAGAACTACACTTTTTTTTAAACATACCTAACTACAGAACTATAGAACTACTTTTTTTTAATAGAACTATTTTTTTAAAAACATAGCCGACAGCATATCCAACAACAGAACTACAAAAGTATTTTTTTTAACAAACCAAACTACATAACTATTCTTTTTTAACTGAACAACTTTTTTTTAAAGGCGGTACAAAACTCATTTTTTTGAACATACCTATCTACAGAACCTATTTTTTCTTACAAAACTACTTTTGAACTATTTTTTTAATGAGATTACAGAACTATTTTTTTTTTTGTAGCAGAAGTCCTTTTTTTTTTCGAACATACTTAACTATAGAACTATTTTTTTTAGTAGACTACTTTTTTTAATGGCATAACATAACCATTTTTTTAGCAGAACTACTTCAATTTTTTTTTTAACATATCTAACCACAAAACTTTTTTTTTTAACATACCTAATGGAAGAACTATTTTTTTTTTTAGCAAAACTACCTTTTTTTAGCATAACAATGTAGTTCTGCACGGTGCAGAACCATGTCGTTTTGTCTTTTAGTAAAACTATTTTGAAATTTTTTTTTAGCAGAACAATTTTTTTTTAGTAGCATTACAAACTACTTTTTTTTGTTGTAGAATTACCCTTGTTTTTAAACATACCAAACTACAGAACTATTTTTTTTTTAACGGCATTACAGAACTACTTTTTTTTCATATCAAACCTATTTTTTTTTTCAACATATCTAACTACAAAACTACAAAACTACTCTTTTTTTGAATATACAGAACTACAGAACCATAGAACTATATTTTTTAAGAGAACTATTTTTTTTTGAAAACATAGTCGACAATATATCTAACTACAGAACTACAGAATTACAGAACTACAGAACTACAGAACTACATAAGCATTTTTTTTAACGTACCAAACTATATAACTATTCCTTTTTAACAGAACCACTTTTTTTAATAGCATTACAAAACTACTTTTCTTGAACATACCTAACTACAGAACTTATTTTTTCTTGCAGAACTACTTTTGAACAATTTTTTTTTTAGAACAATTTTTTTAATGGCATTACAGAACTACATTTTTTTGTAACAGAACTACTTTTTGTTTTTAACATTCCTAACTAAAAATCTTTTTTTTAGCAAAACTACTTTTTTTAGCAGAACCATGTCATTCTGTGTGGCGCAGAACCATGTCATTTTGCGCGGAGCAGAACCATGTCATTCTGCACGGAGCAGAACCATGTCGTTCTATGCTGGGCAGAACCAAATCCATCAATAAAAAATTCCAGACTTTTAAACGCTATTATTAAAAAAAATGTACTTCTGCAACTCCTTATAGTTGTTCTGCAAAATCAATAGCTTTGAAGTATCAATTGTAAATCCACTTATATATTATAACACACAAAGATCAATGACATATGTAGAAACCAAACGATAACGGTGGCCTGTACAGAAAACAATATAAAGAAAAACAATACAAAGAGCAACCAAACAAGTTTTTAACAAAGCAACCAAACAAACTATGGAGTTCTGTAGACCCAAGGCTCACGATTGCAGAACAACCGAGTGAAGCTATTGCAGAACTGAAAGTGCTATTGCAGAACTACCCTAAACCCAGAACTACAGAGTAAAGTTATTATAGAAATGAGTTTTTACAGAACCATTACAGAATCACTAAAGTGTTATTATAGAAAGAACTACCGTCAGAACTACAGAACTGGGCTATTGTAAAACCAACAAAGTGTAATTGCAGAAGAAAAGACAAAGACAAACCATCACAACAGAGAAGAATAACTTCCATAATCAGTACTTGAAGCTAAACGTCTCCATTCTCCCCACCCAGAAAGGCAAACCTTCAAAAGGAAACACAAAGACAAACCATTATAACAGAGAAGAGAAGAATAACTTTCATAACGCATCCCAAAACTGGAAAAATAAACACAAACCTTGAACACAGAGGGGAAATATATTCGGCACACTCGGAAACACAGCAAGAGAAAACCTAGTGACCATTGTCATCAACACCAAAAAGCGGATATAAAAAAGAAACGGAAAAAGTCCCAATCCGAACGTCTCCATTCCTCCTACCTAGAGAGACAAACCTTTAAAAGGAAAGATAAAGACAAACCATCACAATAGAGAAGAGAAGAATAATTTTCAAAATGCATCCCAAAATAGGAAAAATAAACACAAACCTTGAACACAGAGGGTAAATATATTCGGCACAGTCAGAAACACAACAAGAGAAAACCTCAGTGGCTATCTTCATTAGCGCAAAACAGCGGATATAAAAAAGAAGCCGAACCTGAAACCGAACGTCTCCATCCGCCCCATTGAGAGAGAGAGCGAGAAACAAATAAAGAGAGCACCGTCATACTTTTATGCAGAGAAGAAGATGAGAAGAGATAACAAAGGAAGATACAAAAAGCATAGAGGGATGGCCTCATACATTTTTTTCCCCTCAAAAGTACAGAAGTCTAATCGCAATGAGTACCAAAAGAATGACGTTACATACTTTTTTTCCCTAACCACTCTGTGCACGTCTTCCGTGAAATCAACAACAAAATCTACTTCATTAATGTTTCTGACAAGAGAGAAAGAAAGAGAAAGAAAGAGAGAAACCACAAGGAAAAGACCAAAAAAAGACAGGAAAAAAAACCAAAAAAGAAAAAAAGAAAAACGGGCCACATCAGCTCCACCTCACCAACGACCAATCACCCTGCGCCAATTGGAGGACGACGAAATCCAGGTGGCAGGGGGTCTTTCACGCTTATATCTATATTGTTAAAGAAGAAAACTTATCAAATATATGCTCTTCTGCTTAAAAATAATTTTTTTATAAATAAAAATTTTAAAAATAATTTTAAAAAAAAAACTTGTGAAAAAAGTTTTTGTTTCTCTTTATTTTTTATATTCCAATTTTTTAGAAAATATTTCTCATTTTCTTCTATTTATATTCTCACTTGAAGAATATGCGATAGGGATAAAATGAGTATAATATCTGTAAGAGATGCAAGGAGAAATATGTAGAAAAGAGGACTTAATTGGAGCAATTATGGTAAGGATGGAAAATTGGACAAATCTTTTATTAACACGTGGGCACGCTGAATTTAAAGGGCAATGCAAGACTTTTAAAGATTTTTATTCCATTCATAATATTTAGGAATGTGAAATTATGAAAATTGTAAATGTCAAAAATTTTATTTAGGATTTTCTTTTATTTGAAATTTTTAGGATTTTATTTTTTAGAGAATTTTATCCTATCTTGCAAAGCATTTGGAATAATTTTTCTTAAGGTAAAAATAGGAAAAATTTATCTTTGCTTTTAGGGTTGCAGCCGGCCTCCTTAGAGTAGAGATATATTCTTTATTCTTGACTTGAGAGACACACATAATAGGGGAGAAGTGCTGCAGCCGTGGACTTCATTCTTCTTGTCATTCTTCATATTTTTTGAAACAATAATATCAATTGTGAGTTTATTTTCATTATAAATTCATTCTAATTTCTTTTCTAATCAAATCACTATTAAAATCTTGATGAATGAATATTATGAAATCTAAATAATTTTATTGACTTGATAGTTGTAAATATTTATTTAATCTCTATATCCTAATATTTATGATTATTTTAGGTTTGTTAAATAAAAGTTTATGTTAAATGACCTAGAATAGTTTACAACCATTTAAAAACAACAAGATTTAAAAACAACAAGATTTGTGTGTTTTTAATAAATTGGTAATTGACATAGTTTTTATGATCTTGCAAACTATTTAACTTATGTCAAGAGATTAAATAATCTAATTTAAATAAATTCATATTAGAATTTATTAATTAGAATTGCATCTCTCTAAATTTTAATATTGTCGAAATACTAAATCTAAAGAAAATCTCTTGGATTGTCTTTCGATTAGTAAAATAATTAACAATGGTATCTTAATTACAGAAAAAATAAGGAGAGATTGGTCGTTTTGTGATACTTAACAGTTATAACCAATTTATTCACATAATATTAAGTAATGTTTGCATAAATAATCAATCAAATATATCAAGGTGGAAATAATTCATTTGGCTAACATTTACTATCATTGATATTTATTCTTTTAATTAGTGTTATTTCATTGTCTTGTTCTAATTATTTTTATTAATTGATTTGTTTTGTTAATTTTAGATAATTTCACAAACTCCCCATACTTTTATTTTTATTTTTATTTTTATTAAAAAAATAAATTCGTTGCTGCCAATGGATACGACACTACTCACCCTAAACTCATATTTTGTGAATTAGATATTTTTATTTTTAATTGGATTAACATCCATCAAATTTTGGCACCGTTATTGAGAAACAATATTAAGTGATTTATTTTTTTAAAATTTTGTTTTTACCTTATTTTCAAGATTAATCTTTTGCAGTGAATTGTTGTAAATTGTCAAGGATATGGAAGAAATGGATTTTAACCACAAAGATATGGCTATCCAAAAAAATTTAAGAGAGTTATTGTGCTCTGATTTTAATAACATTCTTTTTGCAATGATTTTGTGACAGCAAATGCACTACAGTTTGAGAGACAACAGAATGTCTCAAAAAGTATGAATGAGATGAGTATTTATTCCTTTGAATACAAGTTAGATTCTCTAACTTCTATGGTGGAACGGTTGGCTGTAGGACAAGTACAGCAAGTGAAGACATGCCGAATTTGCTCGAGTATAGGTCATCCAACCAACACGTGTCCTATCCTTCAAGAGAAATTTAACGAACAATTAGATATTGTAGGTGGATTTTCAGGGCAGTTTCAAAGAAAATATTATTCTTATTCAAATACTTACAATCAAGATTTGAGAGATTATTTAAATCTAAACTATGAGGCTAGACTACAAGGATTTCCACAGTAATCTTATGAAAGACCACCCTTTCAACTGCAACAATCTCCACAAAACTGAGAACTAGCCTTTGAACATCTTGTGAAAAATTTTATGTATGATGTGAAAAAATTTCAACAAGAAACAAGAGCAAACATTCAAAGTTTTGGTACCCGAGTGTCACAATTGGCGACGACAATAAGCAAAATCGAAGCTAATCATGGAAAATTACCGTCTCAAGTTGAGGTTCATCCAAGGGAGAATGAAACTGAAATGGAAAAGAAGTACAGAATTCTTCTTCAAAAGAGACTCAAAAAGAGGAAGAAAACGAAAAGGAAACCATACCTCTTGATGCTACAACAAGAAAGGTAGGTGAGGTATCAAATAATTTGGATTCAAAACTAACTATTCTTCCTCATTTTCCTTGTAGGTTGACACATTCTAAGAAATAAGATGACGAGAATGAGATAGACTTCATCATCTATGCTAACTTTGTGCAAAATGATTTGGATTTTATGTTTAAGGAAAAATTTACAAATAATATTACACAATGGAGCAAGTATTTCCGTCGAGACAAACTCCCGCACGAAAGCAATCCATGATAAGGCAAAAAGTCCTTCACTTCATTTCAAGATTGAAATTCATGTCAGGCAAGTTGAAGTTTAAATGGATTGGACCGATATTTAAGCGAGGTTGAAGTGAAAAAATCATGTCAAGCTAGAGACACTAAATAAAGGCATTTATTGGGAGACAATCCAATATTTTTATGATTTTATTTCATGTATATTTCATATTTATTTTTGTTGGTTTGATTTAGGTTTGATTTTTAATTTTTTAAGGTGAATAAAAGCCGAAAAATTGATGACCAGAGATACTCCTGTGTTAGGGCATGCCCACACCTTAACAGACCTTCATTTCTACCAAAGGAGCATATATGGACAAAAACACTTTTGGTTTAGAGTATGCCCACGCCTTAAACTACTTTCATTTCTGTCAAAAAAAAAATTCAGAAGTGCTCTGTTATTAAGGTGTACCCACGCCTTAACAAATATTCATTTCTGCCTAACAAAAAAAAAGGTGGTTCACGGATGGGCAGAAATACTCCTTGATTAGGACGTACCTACACGCTAAACTAAATTCATTTCTGCCAACATAAAAAAAAAAAATCACAAAGGAGAGAAAGGAATTGAAATCGTATTCTAACATTTGCTTTTCATTTTTTTTAGGGTTCCTCTCTCCACCTTTAAGCCTCAGGAATGGACAGAAATGGATGTTTAAGGCATTCCCACGCCTTCACTTGTTTTTCGAATTCGTTGGAATTGATCCTTCATTCTCTACTCCATCCTAGGGGAGTATTGTTCTCACCTTCATTCTTTTATTTCTTTGTTCTCTTTTTTCTTTTTTATTTTACTTGTTGGTTTTATGCATTTTTTATCTTTTAACTTAAGTATACATCTGAGATAATATATGAGAGCCTTTTTTAAAATAGCAATTGAAACAAAAATTAAAAGAGGGTTATTTTTATCATTATAAAAAAGTAAGATAATCAAAGACCTTAAAATATAATAAGACTGTGTGATGAGCGAGCTGGGTCATTCTCCTTAAAATTAGAAACCCTATTTCTAAAAAGTAATATCAGCATTCGGTAACCCAAGAAATTTCGGTCTCCACCTTGGCTCATTGAGAGAAACATATCAGCTAATCACCGGCTCATACAGTTACCAGTTGATTTCATATTCTTTATATATATATATATATATATATATATATATATATTCTTTTATATAAAAAATAAATAAAAAGTCAATTTCATTTATTAAAAAAAGGACTATTACTGAGCATTCAAACTCACACTAGACTATCGATATTTATTAATATAAGTAGGATAGATATTTTCGTTCTTTAATCAAGTCAAGAATTTAACTCTCTAGATACAAAAATATAATATTGAGAGAGTCATCTCTAAATGAATTTTATAATGATCGATTTTAATTAATCAAGATGAATCGTCTTATTTTAATTGGCGGTCAAGTCAAGTCAAGATAATTAAAAAAAAACTCACATGCAGCCCATTAGTAGTTCTAGAAACGAAAGCACCCTGCCCAGCTCACCCTAATGTTTTTGTACATCAGTCAACGGCTGGATTCTGAGCTGTATGATGGGACCGATTCCGGTGACATTTCCGTAATTTTCAGGACAACCGTGTCCTTTTGGCGACTGTTTTGACGAGTCAAAACCGGTGACAACTCTACTCAACTATCTCTGCATTAAGAACCAGTCAACGACGACTTCACAGTCAACCGCTCTCTCTCTCTTTCTCCTATTTAGGGACCACTTCTCTCGATAACTTTTATTTTTTTAATTTAAATTTAAAATTTGAATTAAAAATAATCATTTTATTTTTTAAATTTAAATTCAAAATTTTGATTAAAAATATTTAATATTTTATTACTATACTCACAAATCATCGATCTTTTTCTTCTTCTTCTGGACATTGCCTTTCCTCTGTACACTCAAAATTGGAGATTAATATATTTTGAAAAATTCATGAGCATGCGATTAGGATAAACATATCTTATTATTATTATTTTTAAAATTTCTTTTTTTTTTTAAGGCATGCTACATTAAATTCATTATTCTTTTTCACCTTCAATGAAAGTGAAATTTAAGTCCCAAGTTACAGAAGAGAGAAAATGTGAAGTCCAAATTTAGAGACTGTTAGTGTCGGTAAAACTTATGACCAGATATCTTAAATTTAGAGATTGTGACGCGCTTGATTCATGCAAATGGACTAGGAAGCTTCAAGCTAGAATACATGTGGAGACTTAAATAATAATGAGGTTGAATGTGATAGGGGGACGACAATAAGTAGGAAGTTATCTGTGTCAACAAGTTATTCCTATTATGGTAGTACATAATAGTCTTTTGACCTGAAACAATAAATTTTCTCATATTCAAGTTATTAGAAAATTATAGCAATCAAACTTTGTGCTTACCTTGTCACACTAAGTCATAATATGTAGGAGATGCGCATTCTCAAAATAGGATTTGTTACCTAAGACAAATGACAATAAGATCTTATGATTCTCTAAATAATTCTCAATAAAATAAAGTTTTTGACCAAGTCTCCAAGATGGAATTAAAAAAGAGTTTCCATTAGTGATCTTGCCAGGCGAGAACCAATGTTGGATGAGTACACATGATTTGTCAAATAGTGGACATTGCATCTTGAAATAAATGGATTCCATGTTTAGTTTTGAGTGACACTAACGTTAATTATGTAGTCATAATATATATACAAAATATCACCCATGACTTATGAAATTTAGAAATATTTTGATAATTATGCCTCATATATAGAAGAAATGTTTCCAATATCATCAAAACATTGACAACCTAGGAAGTCACACTCATAGATCATTATCCATTCAAGAATAAAATCCAATTATATTAAAATGAACAATGTTCACTCGAAAGGTACATTGTTCACCATATATCTTTAGATTAAGTGATTATTCATTCTACTCGTTTAATCAAAAATTTTGAATTTGAATCCTGAAAATAAAAAAAACTGATTTGAAAGATCAAATCCTTGATAGGTTTTATAGTGCTCGAATGAGATTAGTTGAGAATCTTTAATAATTGAGAATTTTTATAAATCCCCTTCAAGTACATTGGGTTCTTAAGTCCAAATTTTATAACTATATTCTATTTATTAAGTGAAATTGAAGGGATTAGAATGTTTGTACATGTCCCAAATATGGCCTAAGGTAATCCTCAATTTCTTTTTTGTCTTCCACTTTATTTTGACTTAATTTTTATATTAAAACTGTTATGCATTCTAATAGATATGGTAACATGGAAGCAAATGAGAACTTCTTTTCATATACGGATAGATTACCATAATTCAACTATTAACGTATTATGTCGATTAATTTAATTGAAAACAAAAACATAAGTTGAGTCAACCTAGTATATTTTTTGATATTCAAAATAATTGTTTATAGTCTTTTAGGTAATTTGACAGCATGTGGTTTCTTTTCTGGCTTACCCCTACATGTATGCTGTCGTGAAATAAATCCCAATGAAGTTGTGCTTCGCAAAATGGGCGGAAACTCAAAGAAAAAAGCTTCCTTCCAAGAATCCAAAGATGCCATGAGCACCATAGAAAAAGTAAATTATCTAGGGAGAATTAACATTTTGTTTCAAAAGAAAATACTAATTCAAGGTCTGGACTTTTTAAACCCTTGAATTTATTGAATTAAGAGGATGAAAAGTAAATATATATATATGTGTGTGTGTGTGTGTGTGTGTGTGTGTGTATAATAATGAGGATATCCCTTTATTATTTAAGATGTTGGATATATTTTTTGGAGACAAAAATGCCTTTTCCAATTCTAACACCTTCGAAGGAGCCCTTTTCATTTTTTGGTTACAAGGAGCCCTTTTCATGCCCATCCGGGATTTGTGTCAAAAGAGGGAGCAGAAAGGAGAGAGAACTTTCCATGGCCCTCTGCAATTTGTGGCAAGAGAGGGAGGAAAGAGAGGATTATGTTTTGTTTTGAAGGCACCGACATCTTTTCAAAGATATTTGGAGTATTCCAAATATTAAATATCATTTTTTTAATTTTACTACCGTCGAGAAGCCATTGAAAATCCATAATTTGGAGACACAAATGCACAGAATCCATTTTTCTAAATTTCAGTTACCTTCCTTCTTTGCCCAAAATGTAACGGAAAATAACAGTAGAAAAGATTTTTAATTTCTAGTGCTGAGTTGTCAAAAAACATTTTCATTAACATCAAAAATATATTCGATACTAGCTATTGACAATTTGATATTGTTGTAAATGGGAAATTAAACGTATTAATATTAATATCACGTAAAAAAAAAAAAAAAAACCTGGAAATCAATATCTGAGAAGAAGATGACTCGAACTAAAGATGCTGCAAAGATTTCCTCCCTTTCTTCCTGGAATTTCCTCTTTTCAAATGCAACGGGTGCCGACGAAGCAATTGCGTCAAGTCAAAAAACCTACCCGTCAACAAACTACCCGTCAACAAGGAAAGAAGTTTCATAAATATATTTATAAAGGCTAAGGTAGAGGCATTGTAGGTTTAGATCACCTCTGCTTCCCCATCATGGCGACGATAAAGGAACTGTTGTTCAGATGCTACCAAGAAATGGAATCGAAAATCGAAACCCAAGAATTCGAAATCCGACTTCACGAATCCGAAGCCCACAAATCAATCTTCTTATTTTTGGCCTTCCAAGTTTCCATTTTCTATACAATCTGTCATCAATATACCTTCTTATACCCAATTTTAGAAGCCCTAATTTTATATTCGCTCGCTCGCAATTCCTCTCTCTCTTCTCTCCAGTCCTCACTAATTATCGTGTATCTCATCTCCCACTACCCATCTGTCGAACTGAACCAGTACTGCTGGTGGGTCCCACTCACGATTTCTCTCTTTTCTGATGTTCAGTTTTTCTCTGTTTTCTATGATACTATGCTCCGGTTGTATCGAGCTCGCATTCAGTTGGACTTGTACAGATTGAAGAAGTGGAAGATTTTTAGGAAGATTTGTGGGAATGGAAGGGAAGCTTTTGGAGGTGAGGAGCTTGTTGGGGTGAAGTCTCTAGTGGGTGTTTGGGTTTTGTCTCTGATCTTCTTCTCGGCGATTATGCTTTATTCTTGTGTTTCAATTCCTTGTGACGGAGATGGTCAACTGGAGGTGAGATCTTTAGTCCCTTTATGGAATATGGTACAAATGTTTCTGTCATAAGTGATTAATTTTTTGATATGTGGTAGTGAAGGAATGGAAGTCAAGGAATAGAATTGAGCATAAGATTCGACCTTTTCGGATGAAAATGTGATGATGTTCGTGTCTATTCTACGGACTGTTAGTATTCTTGTTCATGCCTCCAAACACTTAATAGCTTCTGTTTCTTCCTATTGTTAATAGAAATTACTTATTCAAAACTCTTAGGGAAATCCAAATTTAGGTTTTAGACCATTAGTGTATCTTCACAACCCTTCAAGAAAAAGCAAGGAAAAGCCTCCTTTTTCTTAGACTTAGGTTCTAGCGCGGTCTTCCAACCAGGGAATTCAGCTATCTTCTCATGATAAATTACACTGCAAGTTTGCTCTCAGTCCCTCATGCCCCTCTGTTGCTTCCTCATTTTCTTGCTTCTCTGGTTGCTTTCTTTGGCCTTGAGCACCTTTTATGCATAGCATAAGAGGAAGTTATTTCTTTTGCAGGTGTTTAATCTAGTTCAATTAATTGCAGGTGCTTCTTGAGTTGCTTATGGGCCATTGGAGTTTCAAAAAATATTCGGGGAAGTTGTACAAGTGCAGATCACTTGACTCAATCCCTTAGAATCGTGACTATTGCGGAGAATGTAACTCTTACTGATGCCCTTAGTATCTATGCTGCTTCTGCTGTACTGAGCTCTTGATTTTAGATGGATATGAACTGAGCCTACTTTGTTCATGATACTAGTGAGTTGATTCTTTTGTGTTCTGAGCTTTATGATACTAGTGAGTTGATTCTTTTGTGTTCTGAGCAAAGCTCTTGTTACTCCAATATTTCAATATCCTTATACTGGGGGTAGAATTGGAGGCAGAGATAACAGGGCTGGTGTCTACAGTGTTTTTAACTTGCTCTATATGTTAAACTCTTGTACCGTGACCTTTGTACATGATAATATCAATCACATAATCACACAACTATGCAATTGAACACATTAACATCCTAATCAGAGTCATGATTGACGGTCTAGTCAATTGGGATGTGGATGATTAATCAGGGATGAAGTTTTGTTAATTAGAGTTCTTATTAATTTGGTTTGAAATATTATTCAGTGGTGTTTTTGCTTATCAGGAATTTTTATCGGGAGGCATTTTGGTTTTAGGATTCCTACTAGTCCTAGGAATTATTTTCTTAGTAGGATATTTTTTTCTTTTTCTTTTTCTTTTTTTTTTTTTGGTTCTTAGTAATAATAGTGTAACTAGCTTTTCTAGTTTTAGTAATAGTTTATTTTTTCACCTACAAATATGAGATCGATTGTGGAGCATATCTTATTCATATCTTTTTTAATTAATGCAACCGATTCTTAGACTTTTGAGTCTTTTATATAAGTTTTTGGATTGAAAGTTGTTTATTCTTAGGGCGTAGTCAAGTGCTGGTCCTTCATCGCGTCTACTCATTGTAGTCAAGCACTAGTCCTTCATAAGGTCTACTTGCTACATTAGTTGGTATTAGAACGGGTTGATTTCATCTATTCCAACATGTCAACTAATCCGGTTGTAGCCGGTGGCGTTCTCATGATGAAGATCAAAGAGTTGATACCTCTGGGTCATGAGATCAAGAGAGGGGGCATTGAAAGTATTGGAGCAATGGATGGATCTCAGATGTGTGTATGGAATGATGTTCCTAAGAAATTGTAGATTGGTTTGATGCTCTAGATATTGATGTCAACAGAAACAGGGAAATTGATCGGTCTTGAGCCTGAGATGATTTTACTCTAGTATGACTTGTTGGTAGAACTGTTCTTGAATATCAACATAGCACCACATTTATGTGGAAGACTCGAGTGAAGTTCTTTATCGAGTGTAGGAGGAATGCCATGTTTAGAAGACTTGAATATGGCGAAAGGGAGGCCAAAGAATTCCAACCAAAGGTAGATATTCCTTGTTTTAATAGAAATCTTAATATTTCAGGAATTTTTAGATTGGATTGCCGAAATTGACAGGTTCTTTGAGTAGATGGAGATTCCAAAAAGCAAAAGGGTGAGACTTGTCACATGCCGATTTAAAGGTGGTGCTTTAGTATGGTTGGAGAGATTGCAATCCAAAAAGAATCGTGAAGGAAAAGCATCTGTCAGAACTTGGTTCCGAATGATAGTACAAATTTCTTCCTCTTGATTATGAATAGATATTGTTTCAGAAATTAGTTCATGAAGATATTGCACAAGCTTAAGGTTGGTTGAGGAGAAAGGCTTGGAGGAGACCTAGAAGTTGAGTTATAAATTCTTTAACCAGGTCGGGGATAATTTGCAACAAAAGTCTTTCACAAAGCTGATTCCTAATTGTGACAAAAAGGAAGAGCAATTGCCGATTATCTAGAGAATTGGAGAAGCATTTGGCTTTGTTGTCAATCCTACCAGGAGGTTTGATCCCTCTAGTGCATAAGAAGAGAAGAATACGAATTGTGAAGGTGTGTTCTTGAGGAGGCAATAAACAATCAAGAGTATTTGTTGCAGTAGTCTAGGATAACCATGATTGAGTTTGGAATCATTGTTGATAGCACAGAGGTTTGGGATTTGGAAGTTTCAGCAAAGAGTAAAAACACCGATGCTGATAAAGTTGTCGATCTTACTATTGGTGGTATCCTCTTTGACAAAGGAAAAATATGGGAAGCAGATTAGATCTATGATGGGTTTGTAAAGAAGGTAACTCGGAAGGCTAGAAATTGTATAATTTGTGATTCTTTTGATTTTGATTTTTGCCAAGAAACCCATATGTATAAGGAGCACTATGATCTGATCCTTCAATACATTGAACATTGCAAGAGGGGTTGTTATGTTGAGCTAACAATTATGCAAATCGTAAAGGATGAAATACTTGGGCATGTCATGTCACTTGTAAGGTTCAAAGTAAAAGTGAGGATAAGTCGGATGCTTTATGCAAATACATGTTATTCAGGATTGGTGTCAACGGAAGTTAAGCTTTGAGGAATCAAAGGGCTTCCAAAGGTGAAAATAAAGTTGATACTTGGTATTCATAGTTCCCTTAAATTCAACTCGAGGTCGAGTTTGTTTCAGGTGGAGGGGTCTGACGCATGTCGTCTAGTCAATTAGGACGTGGAAGATTAATTAAGGAAGGAGTCTTGTTAATTATAGTTCTTGTTTCTCAAGAATTCTTATTAATTTGGTTTGAAGCCTTATTTGATGGAGTTCATGCTTATCAAAAATTCTTATTAGGAGGTACTTTAGTTTTAGGATTTCTATTGTTTTTGGAATTATTTTCTTAGTAGGTCTTTTTTGGTTTTTTGTAATTTTAGTTTAACAAGGTTTTCTAGTTCTAGTGTGAGTGGCTTATTTTTTTTCACCTCTAAATATGGGTGAATCTTCACTATACTGTTTATCTTGTTCATATCTTTCTTGATTAATACAATTGATTTTTTGATTTTTGAATCTTTTCTATGAGTTTCTAAATTGAAACTTGTTATACTTGGGGAGTAGTCAAGCGCTAGTCTTTCATCACGGCTACTCGCTACGTCAATGATTGAGCATCATCAATGGAGAACATAATTGAAGAAATCAGAGAATTTCACTTGTATATACCATAAATGTAGGGCATTCTCATGTATAGGAGACATAAGTTTCAAGTTTTTCCATCACTCTCCCACCCCCTTCTCTTCCCCCTCCCCCCCCCCCCCCAAAAAAAAGAATAGTCTGTAGTATAGTTAACGGTACACAACATATAAATGGAATAACAGCATAGAATGCTATATCTCTCTGGTTTTAGATATACATATATTTTGCCCTTAAATTTGTGTTGTCCATCTTCAACCATATTTCGCTCTGGTGACACCTTAAACTCTTGTTTATTGGAATTGTACCCCATGATGTGTGTTAATCCTGGCAGAATTGTGGATGATATGTACTAAAATTGCATACATGGTTTCCTTTGGACGGGGGCTGGGTTTGAAGAATGTTCTTCATTTAGTCTTAAGAAAGAAAAACCCGGGGGGGGGGGGGGGAGGGGGGAGGGAAGGAGATGCGGTTATGATTTGAAGCTAGAGATGCAGAGATTGTGCAACTCAAAAGAGGAGTGGTCAAAATCACTGCTGAAATTCTAGCAAGGTGGGGGGTGAAAGAATATTCTCTCTCTAATCGCGCCCCCATTGTGCAGGTAAATTCAATTATGAAGTCTGAAGCAATAATCATTTACAATACGTATGGTTTTGAATTTCTCTCAAAATCTAAGATGAGAACCGGAAACTACAGCAGTTGTTACATGCGCAAAAATATAATTATCAAGATATCGTGTGGCCCTCTTCCTCTTCCTTTCCACTCTAACTTGCTCTTAAGCACCTGGTTATTCAAGCCACTGCATGACGCAGCAAAAATTGGGTCTTGTGCACATTCTGGACCCAGTTTGCACAAAGGGTGTCAAAGTCAACCAAAGCTCAAAACACAAGATATGAAGGTGTGAGTAAGTGGGTGTTTGGCTAAATATTTTAGACTGATTATAAATTCTTGTTGGAATTTTAATATACATACATGCTGAAGCATAGTAGAATTTTTTGGAATAATAAAAAGAATAAAGTATAGGGTATATCTCGGTAAATTAAAACGTAATAATTTGAGAAATCACAATACTTCTTTCGAACATCTCGCAATCGGGATGATAATCACGTTATGAACTATCATCACAATATCACGACGTCGCAACCCTCAAATCCGGTTATGTAAATGACACGATAATTCCCTTCTCGAAATTTTCATAAACCTTCTATAAATCTTACTTTAGAGATCAATGTTTTCTCTCTCAATAAAAATGTGCACTCATTATGTGTTTTCTCACACACCATAAATTGTTTGCACTTCTCTCAATTGAAGAATAAACCACACCTTCACGTAGGTTTAGAATCTTGAGAGAAAAATTAGGGAGTTGGGGGTTTAAGGATAATGGGTGGTTACCCATTATCACTTAATCTTTTATTTGAACTTTTTTACCAAATGGTAAATGCCCCACGTGGGCATCATTTATCAATATCTCCCATTTACATACGAGAATATTTTACATCCATCACGAGATCACAACTCATGTCATTTACTACATCACCCTATTGGACCTTCATATAGGATTAGATGTTGTGCGACTAGCGAATACACCTGCAAACAAAGACTTCTCGATACACTTGTTAAGATAATCAAGAAGTCGCTGTTAGTATAAAAAAAGAACTCGTTATATCCCAAACTCAATGTAATTACATCTATCAAGCCACTTTTTTCATCGAAAATGATCCCCAATCAATACTCGACTGTATATTCACTATTATGTTGAATCTCAATATGGATAAACATAATAGATCAGTTGGTGAATACTACATAATGATATAATGCCTATTGATCTTCCTTTTTTCAAACTCGAATTTATCAGTCTCATTTCAACTGTTTTCCTAAACATGTTTTTTAGATCTCAATTTATCTTCTGGACTATAGGTAAACACACTAAATTAGCAATACTGAACTAAAACTTTTAGAAATAGCCAAAAGTAATAAGGGTACAAAAGATTTCATCTAATGAATCTCGGGTCTCACACAGTCGAAACGGGGATCACGATCACACTATCGTCTCAAGTAATAACTTCCACTATCTCATAATCGTCTCATCACATGCGGTATGAAACACGTGTCATAATGTTAATCCCTCATTTCTCAAAAGAGCATATATTATATTTCTCTAACATTGTGCAGATACGGGATTCAGTCTATACATAAGACTCTACCCAAAGATCTCAGAGAGAGTGTCTCAGAGACAATATCACTATTGTAGGTGATATCTGAAATCTCAAATCTGACTATTTACAAACAACATAGATGTGGGTATTTCCATGTCGGTCATATCTCAAATGACTGCATTCTGAACACATATTAGGGCGACTTGTATTCGAACAGGGTCACTCTCAATGCCTCTTACGATTAAAAATCGTCTCATCTCCGCTCACTTAGAGCTGGAGGTGGTCACTCGTGTGGGAGAGTCGACTTCACCTACCTGATATATCTTTTATTACATCAAAATATATATGATCTAAAACAAGTGCATTTTTTAAGAAAAATAATAACGCAAGTGTGATTGAATAATGCAAAAAAATCATATATATAAAAGTAATAAACATCACATTGTCAATTCGGTACATAATAAGAAATATTAAAACATGCCAAAATCCAATGATTCTTTATATGCTGCAAATGACTCTCTAGCAATGGGTTTGATGAAGGGGTCAGCCACCATACTGTGTGTCGAAATATATTTGACGGTCATTTCACCCTTCTTGATGATATCTCTAATAAAGTTATATATGGTGTCTATGTGTTTAGTTTTACTATGATACTTAGGGTTTCGAGTGTAGGCGATAGCAACCTGATTATCATAATAAATTATCATCGGCCTCCCACTATCAGCCCAAATCTCTAAGTCATTTAATAGTCTTCGGAACCAAAAACTCTCTTGAATTACGACTGAGTAAGCCACGAACTCAGTCTCCATCGTAAATACAGCTACATAGATTTACTTCTTGCTATTCTAAGAAATGACACCACCATTGAGTAAGAAGGCAAAACCTAACGTCGATTTACATTTATCCAGATCACCGCCCCAATCAGCATCTGAATATCCCACAAGGTGCAAATCTCCTCATCCATAACACATGGATAAGCTTGCAATTCCCTTAAGATATCTTAAAATTCTTTTCACTGCTCTTCAGTGACTCATTTCAGGATTTAATTGATATCTACTCACCAGACCGATCGCATAACATATGTTTGGTCGTGTACACAATATCGCGTATATCAAATTTTTTACTGCGCTAGAATAAGAGATTTTGCTTATCTCCCTTACTTCTTCCTGCGTTTTTTAATACGTCTCAAGATTTAGGCCATTACACTTGGCGATCGGAGTTTCTATGGGATTACGATCACTTATTCCAAAGCACTCGAGAATCTTCCTAATATAGGTCTCTTGTGAAAGAGTCAACATTCATCTCGAGCGATCTCTCTAGATCTTAACTCTAAGGATGAACTCAACTTCACTCATATCTTTCATGTCGAAACTCGATGACAACTATACCTTGATTGTCATCAAATACTCAATATTGTTCCCGACCAACATTATGTCATCTACATACAGGAATATGATCACAAAAGAGCCATCAGATCGTATCAGATACATACAATGATCCTCCTCGATCATTGTAAAATCATAAGATATCACATTATCATGAAATCTCAGGTACCACCGCTTGGATGATTGTTTTAGGCTATATATCGACTTTCAAAATCGACAGACCTTATCCTCATAACCTATTAGCACGAACCTAGAGGGCTGCTCCATGTAGATCTCTTCATCCAAATTTCCGTTAAGGAAAGCGGTTTTTACATCCATCTGATATAACTCTACATCTATGTTTGCGACAATCGTCAAGAGTAAACAGATCGATATAAATTTGATTACAAGGGAGAAAGTCTCATCGTAGTCAATATCCTTTGTCTGCGTGTAACTCTTTGCTATTAGACGGGTCTTGTATCTCTCTATCGATCTGTCGGCTTTTCTTTTGATTTTGAGAATCCACTTATTTCTAATGTCATTTCTGCCCTCAGGTAGGTCAACTAGCTCCTAGACCCGTTGACTCTCATAGATTCCTACTCCTCTTGCATGGCCTTTAACCATTGGTCCTTCATAGGACTTTCGAGAGCCACCTGAAAAGTCCAAGACTTCTCATCATTCTTGGGAGTAACGATGAGGATCTCATTCTCAATCAAAAAATGACGTCGGGGTATATTTTCTCGACTACTCCTACGAGGAGAGTGAGCCTCCTCACCTCTAGATGGACCACTCCTAATAAAATCAAGATCCGTAATAAGTTCTTAAATCCTGCTGCTGGGCTCAATTGAGCCGTTATGCTCACTCATCTCATAACAATTAATTATCCTGCTTAAATAAATAATAACAATTTTTAAAAGAAACAATGATACTAATTGAATCTATAATTAGAATTAGAATTCTCATTCCACGTGACATCAACATTTTCCATGACGATCAACCTATCTTGCTTCTATGTTACTTTCATTTGGACATTCAAAGTAGTAAACATGAACTAGCAAACATTTTTCCAAGGAGACAGTCTAGTGGTAGAAACTTTTCTCTCTTCTCCCAACTTGGAATGGTCGAGAACAAAATATGACGTCCATTTCGATGAGTCATCAGAGCGTGCTTTCTACTTTGAATTTTTAAGGCATGCAGGCATGGAACCTTCGATACAATGTTTGAGTTCTTCTAGCTTTGAATTCCTGAGCAGAATATGTCCTTCGGTTTGTGGTGGCAATTGGGTGATATGATCTCTCTGCTAAGGAATCCTTGACTATAAAAATTCATTAACTGACAAATGAGAAGTCAAACAATAAAGTAGGATAAGATGAATGTGATGAGTATTTGAAAGATTATTATGATCAACCTATCTTGTTTCTATGCTACTTTCATTTTATTATCATACACAGATGGCAGCGGCGGTATATGGATACAAAATAGTAAGCATGGACTAACAAAACGTGACGTGGAAATGCTCGAGAGCAAAATATGACGTCCATTTCAATGACTGCTTTGAATTTTTGAGGCATATAGGCATGGAACCTTCGATCCAATGTTTGAGGGCTTCTAGCTTTGAATTTTTGAGCAAAATATGTCCTTTGTTGGCTCATAGTGGCAAGGGGACCATATGATCTCTCTGCTAAGGAGTCCTTGACTATAAAAATTCATTACATGACAAATGAAAAGTCAAACAATAAAGTAGGATAAGATGAATGTGATGAGTATTTGAAAGATTATTACGATCAACCTTTGATTGAAAGATTATAAGATTAGGATATTAAGATATCAACTTCTCATTATAAGATTATGATCAACCTGTCTTGCTTCTATGTTACTTTCATTTTAGTATCATACATGGATGGCAGCGGCGGCATATGGAAATACAAAGTAGTAAGCATGGAAATAGCAAACATTACATGGGAATTCTCGAGAGCAAAATATGGCATCCATTTAATGAGTCATCAGAACTCGTTTTCTACTTTGAATTTTTGAGGCATGTAGGCATGGAACCTTCAATCCAATGTTTGAGGACTTCTAGCTTTGAATTTTTGAGCAAAATATGTCCTTTGTTGTCTTGTAGTGGCAATTGGGCAGTTTGATCTCTCTGCTAAGGAATCTTTGACTACTAAAATTCATTACATGACACTGTCAAACAATAAAGTAGGATAAGATGAATGTGATGAGTATTTGAATGATTATTATGATCAACTTTTGGTATGATGAGTATTTGAAAGATTATAGATTATAACATTAAGATATCAATTTTTCATATGGTAACAAAATAAATGTATCTTATTAATTATATTAATCTTACATATGACTGCTTGATGGATGTGTTTAATTAATGTAAGTACTATATATAGAGAGATACTCTCCCTACCTAAACATGTGATATGAAAAGTTATATTATTAGAATGCGTATCTAGAAAGTAAGGACAATGAGAGAAATCAATTTAAGAACATATTTGTATGACACTAATTATTTATTTGTAATGATTATTTATTCACAATTTTGTAAAACTAAGAGGTCTATGAGCTAGCAATTTATACATTTAGCATATATAGTCTGGCCATATTGTAGTAATTTAGTGTTTGCAGGATTTTAGAACCTGTATACTTAGGGTCAAATTGACATGTCGATTTCTTCCCGTAAACTATTCCACGTATGCCATAAAAAGATGGTCTAGTTTCGTTACAATTTTGTAACTTTTTTCTTTGACATTTCATTTTTATTGGAGTTTACCAAGAAAAAGGGCAGTCCCAAAGTGAAGACCTGAGGCCTAAGATAGATTACCAAAAATAGAGATAGTTTAAAGGGGATTTTATATAAGATGAGAGTTATTTGGTAATACCTTCTCATACGTTTAAAATGTTAACAAGATATAGTTTTGAGTTTAATATGTGCTTGAGCAGTTTGTAATTGAGTAAAATTCATTAACTATAGAGAGAGATTGGAAAGAGCATTGATAGTTTCATTGATCTCCATAGATGATTAGTGTGAATGGAACAATGATGATAATAGATGAGAATCATGAACATAAGTATATTGGTCAAAATATATAGATATTGTGTATTAGTTTAGTTTACAGAACATTCACCGAGTCATAAAGAGAATTGAATTTAAGATTCTAGATCCATAAGACCAAAAAGTACAGCGGATGTCGGACAGAAGGCCGACATTCCAAAATGGTAATATGGGTATGGTGTATTTGTTAAGAATATTTCATAAAAATTCAAAAGATCAAATGTGATAAAAAATTGAATGGATCTAAATTGGGTTATATTTACAGAAATTTTGATGGTCCATTCAAAACTTCACATAATCATTTTTTTTTATTTTAAATATTTAATTGTCTTCCTATAATATCTAACAATAATTTAAGATAACAATCATAAAATTTTAATAACAGTTTAATAGTTAAGTGTTTATATAAACCATATTTTAATGTATTTGATCTCTAAATCTAAATTTTTATCATTTTATATATCTATCGAGTGAAATTAAAGATTTAAAAAGTTTATATATATTATACGGAACGTTTTGGAATTTTTACTGTTATCGGAAATAAAGAAAAAAAAAATGATCGGAAGTAACAATAAATCGACTCAACTTTTATACCAGAATCATGCCCATGTATTCTTACAGTATTTTCTTTTCTTTTTGTGTTTCTAGCACAAAGGCATCTCCTAGTACTTAGAATGGTAATGTTATTGACATACGATGGACATCATTTTAGTTGTCATGTTTTGAAGTTGTCGAAACGCCTCACTACCAGCCCCGCGTCTATTTATTTATTTATTTCATATATAAGTAGGCGCTTGTTGTGATGAGACAAACTTAACGTAAAGCCCTCTCTTTTCTAACTCAGAGAAGGGAGGTATCATGGCAAGATCGCATCTAGACGAGCTCCGGCGAATCCACAGAGAATTTGCTAGAATTAACGAAAACCAAGAACAAGCTGTTGACTATTACCAACAGAAAGCCACACGTGTGTTCCTCTTTTACGTAATCTTTCAAGCCTACACACTCTGTTCAATAGCTCACGCAATTTTCCCTAGCCAATTTTGGTGGATTCCTTTTGTGTCCTCTCTTCTCTCCACGTGTCCAAGTTTTTACCACTTCTTCTACCATGCCGTCAACTGCTTTCTGACTCAGAAGCGGCTTGATCAGACACAGATTCTGGAGCAAATGATCTACCAAAAGATACGCCGATTGGAAGGCCATCCTACAGCTCCCACTGCTATCGATTACCCAAGACTTGAACGGCAGTTTCACGCCAAGCTGAGGCGGCGCATCGCTTATGTTGCCCTCACAGGTTCTGTTATGGCTGCTTTTGGAATTATCGTGCCATATGCCTGCTACTCAATCCCAATCCCCTGCCACGACCAAATTGTACTGCTAAAGGAGTGAGGGCTTCTGTACTTTCAGCAAGAATTACTAGGTAACAGCCGAGTTTGTGGAGTCAGATTTACTTCCAAGCCCTATGATGGTACTTACTAGAGCTCAAAATTATGTTGTTCTATTAGTTTGTGATTAAGAGAATGTAAAGGGAATAGCCCCAGTTGGATCATTTTGCTAGTGTTTTTATGTCTCTTTACTTCAACTCTGAAGCTTATATTTTCAACGAATCTTTTTTAGGACATTTTCATCATGTCCAAGATTTCCCGGTTAGTGCTTAGGCTATGCGTTGGATTGATTAGAAATTCCGAGGAAATTCTATGGCATATTGGATTTTTGATATTTGAATATCAAGACAAAAATGAAAGCTCTACGATTAATCTTTTTTTTTTTCCTTCCTTTTTCGAGGTTGATCTCAAGACAAAAACTGCTGGAGGGTTGCAAAAATGAAAAAAAAAATGGCGGCATTAGAATGTACACAGTATTGCAGCCTAGCACAGCCCAGCAAATTTTTAAGTGATGGATATGAAGCGGTAATAAGGGAATACAACTTCATTCAAGTTTGGGTCATATTTGGTATGTGACTCGGTTTTTCGATTTTTAGGGTGCAAAATAGAAGAGAGCCTTTTTAAAATATCAATTGAAAAAAAATTAAAAGAGGGTTATTTTTATCCACATTTACTCCCTTCAGTTATATTTTTTCTATTTAATTAGATTTTCTTATATTTTTTGACATTTAATTCAATTTATTTTTCAATTTTGAATTCAAAATTCTCACAAATTGCGAAAAGAAAAAGAAAGACAAAGAGAAACCGCGGAAGAGTAAAATGATGGGGTGAGAGAGAGAGAGAGAGACAGAAAGTGGGGCTTGGGGCTTAGGGCTTGGTCAGAGAGAGAGGGAGACGAATAAAGGTTTAGGGCTCGGCGGGGGAGGGAGCTATAGAGGGAGGAAGAGAGAAGAGAGGCATTTGATAAAAAAGGAAGAGAGAGAGAGAAAGATCTAATTGTTACCTAATCCTAGTTGTCCTTTTCAATTAATGATAATAACTTTTTTTAAAAGAAATTAATAATAGTAATTGAATTAACAGAGAAACAGAGAGGAAAATAGAAGTAATTTTAATTATCCTGCTTAAATAAATAATAACAATTTTTAAAAGAAACAATGATACTAATTGAATCTATAATTAGAATTAGAATTCTCATTCCACTTGACATCAACATTTTCCACGACGATCAACCTATCTTGCTTCTATGTTACTTTCATTTTGTTATCCTGCGCGGATGGCAGCAGCCGTCTATGGACATACAAAGAAGTAAGCAGGCACTAGCAAACATGACGTTGCAATGCTGAAGAGGCAAATATGATGTCCATTTGAACGAGTCATCAGAACACGCTTTCTGCTTTGAATTTTTGAGTAGGAATGGAACCTTCGATCCAACGTTTGCGGACTTTTAGCTTTGGATTTTGGAGCAAGTGGCCATCCTTTGCTTCCGTGTCCTTTGTTGGCTTGTAGTGGCAACTGGGCAATAACATGTTTGCTGAGGAATCTCTGAAGTACCGAGACAAATGAAAAACAATAAAGTAAGATAAGATGAATGTGATGAGTATTTGGAAGATTACGAGGTTATGACATTAAGATATCCACTTTTCATATCTTTACATAATAAATCTATTTAATTAATTATATTAATCTTTTATATGGCTACATGATTGATGTATTTAATTAATGTCAAGTAATATACATAGATGGTTCCTCTTTCTACCTAAACATGTGATCCGAAAAGTTATATGATTAAAATTCGTATCTAGAAATTAAGGAAAATGAGATAAATCAATTTAGAGAAGAGAATGGTTTTGATGGCTATGACCGCAGTGGGTACTCTTACGGCGAGTTCTGATAAGAATATTTTGTACGATAGTAATTATTTATTCGTAATGATTATTTATGCACAATTCTATAAAACTAAAGAGATCTATGATCTAGCAATTCATGCATTTAGCATATATAGTCTGTCCATATTGTAGTAATTTAGTGTTTGTAGGATTTTAGAACTGGTATACCCTAAGGTCAAATTAACATGACGATTTCTTCCTGTAAACTATTCCATGTATGTCATAAAAAGATGGTCTGGTCTGGTTATAATTTTGTAATTTTTTTTCTTTGACATTTCTTTTTTATTGGAGTTCACTAAGAAAAAGGGTAGTCCAAAAGTGAAGACTTGAGGGAAAGAGAGATTACTGAAAACAGAGATAGTTTAAAGGGGGGGTTTATATCACGCGTGAAGATGAGAAGTTATTTACGAATAAATTCTCACATGTTTAAAATGTGAACAAGATATGCCGTTCGAGTTTAACATATGTTTGAGCAGTCTGTAATTGAGTAAAAGTCAATAACTATAGTAAGAGATTGGAAAGAGCATTGATAGTTTCATTGGTCGCAATAGTTGAATAGTGTGAATGGAACTGCGATGATGGTTGATGGGAATCATGAATGTAAGTATATTGGTCAAAATATATAGATATTGTATATTAATTTTTTTTAGTTATACGAGATTTGAATATCGGATTATGGGATTGAGAGAGAGAATTGTGACCACTGAACTGTTGTTTGAAGATAATATTGTGTATTAATTTAGTTTTACGGAATATTCAAGGAGTCTTAAAAACAGTTGAATTTAAGATTCTAGATCCATAAGACCAAAAGGACAGCGGATGTTGGATTGAATGCTGAGATTCCAAAATGGTAAAAATTGGGTAAGGTGTATTTTCTTTTCTTTTGGTGTTTCTAGAACAAAAGCATCTCCTTCGGTACTTAGAATTGTAAAGTTGTTAACATACAGTGGGCATCATTTTGGTTTTCATGTTTTGAAGTCGTCAAAATGCCTTGCCATCAGCCCCGACGTTTATTTATTTATTTATTTTCATATAAGTTGTGTCTGTTGTGAAGGGACAAAATTACGTAAAGCCCTCCCTTTCTTCTTCTGAGAAGGGAGGAATCATGGCAAGATCGGATCTGGACGAGCTCCGGCGAATCCACAAAGAATTTGGCAAAAATAATGAAAAACAAGAACAAACTGTTGACTATTACCAACAGAAAGCCACACGTGTGTTCGTCTTTTACGTAATCTTTCAAGCCTACACACTCTGTTCAATTGCTCACGCAATTTTCCCTCGCCAATTTTGGTGGATTCCATTTGCGTCCTCTCTTCTCTCCACTTGTCCATGTTTTTACCACTTCTTCAACCACGCCGTCAACTGCTTTCTAACTCAGAAGCGGCTTGATCAGACAGAGATTCAGGAGCAAATGATCTACCAAAAGATACGCCGATTGGAAGGCAATCCTACGGCTCCCACTGCTTTCGATTACCCAAGACTTGAACGGCAGTTTCACGCCAAGGTGAGGCAGCGCATCGCTTATGTTGCCCTCACAGGTTTTATGGCTGCTTTTGGAATTATAGTGCCATATGCCTGCTACACAATCCCAGTCCCCTGCCCCGACCAAATTGTACAGCCAAAGGAGTGAGGGCTTTTGTGCTTTCAGGAAGAATTTCTAGGTAACACCCAAGTTTGTGGAGTCGTATTTACTACTTACTAGGTCCTATGAAGGCACGCTCAGAGTTATGTTGTTTTATTAAAGTGTGATTAAAGAGAATGTAAAGGGTATACACCCAGTTGGATCATTTTGGTAGAGTTTTTGTCTTTTTTAATTCAACTCCGATGCTCATATTTCAACAAATCCTTTTTAGGGCATTTTCCTCGTCGGCTATGCTTGCGATTGATGAGAATTTCCAAGGAAAATCTAAGCCATATGGGATTTTGATTTTTGAATATCAAGTGGAACGGAATCCTGACAACATTTTAGGCCATAAAAAGGATTAATCTATACAATTGTATTTAAAAAATAAGGTCTATGTTTTACCATACAAAGAAACATATATCTAAGCTCTGAGATTAATCCTTTTTATCTCAAGACAAAAACTGCTTGAGGGTTGCAAAAATAGAAAACAAATGATAGCTTTAGAATGTACAGAGTATTGCAGCCTAGTAAAATTTGAAGTGATTAATATGATGCGGCAATAAAGGATCACAACTTGATTCAAGTTGGGATCATATTTGCTATATGACTCTGGTTTTTCAATTTTTGTTGTGTAAAAATAGAAGAGAGCCTTTTGGTATTGTATAACTAAAATAAATAAGATTTATAATTAAAAATCATCATCTTGTTTAAAACATACAGTATGTCACAATGAAAAAAAAAAAAAAAAAGCAAGTGCAGTGATATGACAATACGAATAAAATTGTAATGAACTAACTAATCATAGTACCCATGTTAAAGAGCATAAATACTCGAAAACATATTTGAACATCATGGATCATAAAATAAAATTACAAAATAAGATATTACAACTTACCCAAAAGGAGTTAGACTCAACAGGAAAGCCAACCGAGTCATGTCAAAAAAATTCACGAGTATGAAAAGATATCGCGACATCTCCCGTCATACTGTACCGGCCTGCTAGTACATAAGTGCCTCCCGTCTAGCAAGAAAAAGAAAAAGAAAAAAAAAACCAACTGTGTATTGAAACAAAAGAACTAGTAGAGGCAGCCTAGTCTTTGGCAATATAATGTATAAATTAGAATTATGAAAGTTTAAGTATTGAAGACCTGATCTATCCCGTCTATCAACTCAGAAAAAAGCAATGCCGAGTTAACGACCGCATATGAATAATTCATCTCTCTGTCAAGCCTGCATGCCTGCACAGGTAGGATCAGCAAAGACAATAAGTCTTAAGTGGATTCTTGCTTTGGATAAGCTCCCCGCATGGATTCATGAAGATATAAGTCAAAAATAAATAAATAAAATAATCTCATCAAATAAGCACTGTGAACAACTTGAAATGAAATCCAAGGCTCCTCACAACAAAGATTCTAAGAAATGGAGGAAAGAGTTCTCAAGAGTTCAAAGGGTCCTCGTGATGCTGACTGAAATGTGTTTTACTTGATGACACAATTAGGTCCTGCAACTGTCAAGATCAAATCCTCTCAAGATGCTGCCTGGATCAGTAATAGATGGATTGATGACCGAAGTACCTCTAGGTTAATCACCCAACTCACTATATTTCATCTTAATTCATGGATAAACCGTTGATAGTTAAATTTGACAATTACTACTATTATAGAGCAAAGCCATTACTTTTCATCTTTTCTTTTTGATCCGTATATGGTTTGAATTTTTTCATGTATAGGGCGAAGTGTTCTCTGAGTTTTTCGGAACCCAAATCGAGTTAGAGGCAATTGTCCACTACCATTTTCGGATCCCAATTTTTAGGTTGGAAGTTTATAAATTAATCTAAAGGGAAGATTAAAACTCAAATTTTGATTCAAAAATTAAAAAAAAAAATAGAAAACTAAGTTTTAAATATCATCTGGTAACCTCAATAAATATGATTCAGATTACATGGTCAAAACTTGAGGGCTGACAATAAATTATTTGCATATATTTGTTTTTAAAAAAAAAAAACACATCAGCATAGGAAACTCCTCCAACATTTGTCTAAAAGAAAGGTGTATTTTATTTGATAGTTTTAAATGAGCAAAGAGAAAGGGCTGCCCTCATTAAACGCTAAAACTTCTCTCCACCAAGTGGTGCATAAATACTAAGAAGTGCTCGTTTAAAATGAATAAAAAATAAAAAATAAATTAAAATTTATATTATTTGTTTAGATTAATAAAATAAGAATGAAATTTAAAAACAAAAACCCTTATGGGGTTTCTAAAATATAAATAAAGATATAGATTTTTTAAATTTATTTTCAAAATTTTTTATTTTAAATTCAATTTCAATTTTTGAATACCAACGGAGGGCCTCCTTAGAATTTTATAGCACCCGCATGTCAAGCAATATGTAACAATAAAAAATAAATTTTAATAAATAAACTAATAGATAGATAACAAATAAACAAGGAATATGAAAAAACAATATCCAAGTGTTTGTACCCTTGGGTTAGGCTTGGATCGAAAATAAAAGTGGGCTGGAAGAGCTTTGGTGCACAACAACTGGACAAGTGGCTCAAAAGCAGGACCCCATAGAGAAGGGGGGAGTGAAATCAAACGGGGACGTTAGCCCCACACACAAATCACTGGCCGTGTGCGGGGGGAGAGAGAGAGAGAGAGAGAGAGAAAGAGGGGAGAGAGTTTGGTCCACAGAACACACGCCCCTTCCCCGCCGAAAACCCGCACAGAATCGAAACAGTTCTTCTGATCGGTGATACATACATTACATAACATACTTTACCCCCTATTTCCTCTCCCGTTGTCCATTCATCCATGGCTTTTTTGGTGACTAATGTCTCCTCCCTCTCTCCTCGGCCCTCCTCAGTAATTGAACCTCCTGCCAGACCCTCCAAGCTCTTCCACCCCAAAATCTCAACTCCAAAACAAAGATCTTCCACCTCCTTCAGAATCCATGCTGACGTCGGCTACGATTCCACAAGAACCGTGAACCCTGAATCCGTCGAAGACACCGACAGCAAGAAAACTCTTCAGAAGCTGCTGAAGCGCGAATATAAATGGGGTTTCGTCGAAAACATCGATTCCTATTCCATTCCCAAAGGGCTCTCCGAGAACACGATTCGCATGATCTCTGCTCGAAAGAACGAACCTGATTGGATGCTCGACTTCCGTTTGAGCTCCTATGAGAAATTTCTCAATATGAAGGAACCGAAATGGTCAGATAATCTATACCCACCTATTAATTTCCAAGATATTTGTTATTATTCTGAGCCTAAGCAAAAGAAAACTCTCAACAGTCTCGAAGAAGCCGATCCCGAGCTTCTTAGGTACTTTGATAAATTAGGGATTCCACTAAACGAGCAAAATCGACTGGCTAATGTTGCCGTCGATGCTGTTCTTGATAGCGTCTCGATTGCTACAACTCACAGGAAGACATTAGAGAAAGCTGGAGTGATATTTTGTTCTATTTCGGAGGCAATACGGGAGTATCCTGACTTGGTTAGGAAGTATTTAGGCAGAGTTGTTCCCTGTGAGGATAATTACTATGCTGCTTTGAATTCTGCGGTGTTTAGTGATGGTTCCTTTTGTTATATTCCCAAAAACACTAAGTGCCCCATGCAAATCTCAACTTATTTTAGAATTAACGCATTAGAGACTGGGCAGTTTGAGAGAACTCTCATAGTTGCAGATGATGGGAGTTTTGTGGAGTACTTAGAAGGATGCACTGCACCTTCTTATGATACAAATCAGCTTCATGCGGCTGTGGTTGAGCTGTGTTGTGGGGAGGATGCAGAAATAAAATACTCAACCGTGCAAAATTGGTATGCTGGTGATGAAGAAGGGAAAGGAGGAATATATAACTTTGTTACTAAGAGAGGTCTGTGTGCGGGTGATCGCTCTAAGATTTCTTGGACACAAGTGGAGACAGGGTCGGCTATTACATGGAAGTATCCAAGTGTTGTTTTGGAGGGGGATAATACGGTGGGAGAGTTCTATTCAGTGGCCTTAACCAATAATTACCAGCAAGCAGACACGGGTACAAAGATGATTCACAAGGGGAAGAACACTAGAAGTAGGATCATATCAAAAGGCATTTCAGCTGGGCATTCCAGAAACTGTTATAGGGGCCTTGTTCAGGTTCAGTCAAAAGCAGATAATGCTCGAAACTCCTCTCAGTGTGATTCAATGCTTATTGGTGACCAAGCTGCTGCCAACACATATCCTTACATCCAGGTGAGTTATTTGATCCCATGGCATGTCCTTTCAATATCTTACTTTGACATATTGCTTGCCATAATGCTTGAAAACTGCTCCCATATTTGGTTCTGGCATTGGCATGCTTATATTTGGATGTTAAAGATTGCCTTAGAATAATTTGAAGTTTCCCATCTGATGAAGAGTTCAATTTATCCTGTGCTTTTGTCTAAATGTCGTATTCTTTTAGCCTGTTAGTTTACACTAATTTGCCAAACAGTTTCTGAGTTGATGGTCCATAGTCTCATTCATTTTTGGTGGTATAAGGTTTTCAATGAGTGCAGTACTTTGATCAAATAAAGCAATAATATATCACCTATTATTATGAATTTTATATTTTGATTCAGAAGCAGTTGTCATGGCTTTATAATATATTTTATAGATTAGAGCAAGCGGAATTGATCCATCTATCATATCATAATTATGTGATTTAACTTGTAAAATCAAATATTTTAAAATATTTTTGTCATTTAAAGATATTACCAAGTTTGGGGAACAATCAAAGGAAATGGGTCCTTTTTATAAAGTAGATTCAATGGTTCCTAATAAGGAATCTGAAAAGTTTTTATATCTAGCATCTCTAAGAGTTATTAGGATTGAGGTGTTTAATCATTCTCTGGTTAATGGCCTTAAAACGGTTTAAACTAATCCTATATAAATATATTTGTTTCCTTTATTTATATGTTTTTCTAAGGAATTTTTATAAAATAATTATATAGTTTCAAATGATTTTAAAAGTTAATATCTCTTTCTTCAATTTTAACGGTACAATCTGTTTTAAAGAAATTTATTTTATGTGTTTTATATATTTGAGCTATACTTATTTTGGATATCTCCCACTCATTTACTTTTTTTTTCAAAATCTTCGATTGTTATTTTTTCACTATTTATTATATATTTAGTTCTGATAGAAATAAACTTCAAATCTAAATATATATTTACAGAACATTGGCTAAACCGACGGACTCACTACCCTTCTTGGGATTTACTATTGGGACTACTTGTGTCTAAGGGACTACAGTCCTAAGGAGCAGATGATCTGACTCTATGTTTTGACTCTCAACAGTTTCCCATACTGCCCACCTTTTTTCATTTGCGCAAAGTTCTTTGTTTAGCCAATGGTACTTGAATTGTGCTAATTTTGATAGAACCACTATTTTTCAGAGAAAATTCAAAGTTAACTGGTGAAATTCCTTTAAAACTCCAAATAAAATCCATTTCCAAAAACAAAGGGGCTTTTGTATCCAAACTTATCAGATAAAACAGTTCTAACCCAAAAATTTCATGCTTAATCCCTTTTGGCTATGGCAAAAACCAGAGAGGAGTATTTTCAGATCATGAAGCAACTACTCCAAAGTGAAAAGGGTTCATCCACAAAATCTGATATATCCGATTCTGAGTTAGAGCTCTTGGTCGACCTTTAATTTAGAAAATTTTGATATTTTATCTTTAATAAAACTATTACTAAGAGAGAGAGAGAGCTGGATGGGTTAAATCTGGCCCATTCAAAAATAGCCCAGGCCCAAAAATAAAGGCTTGATGGGTTGAAAATCCAAAAGTTAGATTATAAAAAAAAGGACCCCTCTTCTATCCGATCAGTTGCACTAAAACTGATAAATCTTTGAATGGTCAATCAGTTACATTAAAATTGATAAATCTTTCAATGGTTAAACAACTATTTTAAAATTGAAAAACTTCATATGTTGTAAACATTTGTAGAAAAGGTATTATTAGCTTGAAAAAAATACTTTGTAAAATTATCAATTGTAAAATCAATTTCCTTCGGTACCATTCATCCAGTACTGTACATCTGGACGGTTAGAATTTTTGTAGGATCAAAAATAATAGAGGCCGGTCCCTATAAAAAATCTCAAGAAAGAAAAGTCATAGAAGTTTGGAGAACCCTCTGAGTTGAATAAAACAGAGAAAATTAAAAAACTTAAAAATTGTATTTTTAAGCCTTATCAAATTTCTAATCAAACATACCAAAAAATTAAAACAAATAAATAAGAATTCTTGAAATCCATAAGACTTCAACTTAGTAAAATTGGATCAACCTCAGGACAAACTAAACCAGTTGTCCATGAAACACCCTAGTCTATGAATCAAGGTGTAACAGTCATAAATAAAACAATAAAATCCAGTTCGGATGAAAAAACAATTGAAGAAACTATTCAGGAATAGGAACTTGAAATAGTTAAACTTCAGTGGAAAAGCACTAAAACAGAATACATTAAACCTAGGTTACCTAAACTAGAAATAGGTAATCAATCTGAAGTATTAATACAACTAAAATATAACACTAATTCTATCTATGTATGAAACATAGATGAAATGAATGAATATCAAATACTCAATTTATTACAACAAATGACTATGGCAATATATGAAAGAACCACCCAAGAAACAAAACTCATGTTTCCAGATGTGAATCAAAAGGTATTTTTGATTTTTGCTTTGAGAGAAATATGATATAATTTACAGGTACTTTAATTCCACTTTTGCTCTGTTTGTTTCTTTTTTCAATCTTCAGAATCAGATGAATTTCTGGTGGTTTGAATCGAATTTTACTGTTTTTTAGATTTTTCATATGGATATGATATTGCATTACTTTTTTGCTAATCTGTTCAAGGAATTGAATAATTTTCTATGAAGAGTTTGCTGCTTATCTGCCCTTTTGCACCCTTATTTATCTGTATTGCATCTGTAATGTGCTTTGCCCTCGACTTAGGCAGCCATTAAACTCGGAGTGCTTCCTTTGGAGTTTTGCGAAAAGTCATATAAACTCAAATTATTTGGGTGAACATAGTCTTTTGTTCTTCTTGGAATGACATGTCAATATTTTATAATACTTTATGATTGGAAGCCCACATAATTCTTGTTCAACCAAAGGTTGTGAATAAAGGTACTTTAGTTTATCAAGTCCCTTTATTATTTACGCTCACTACGTTGGAGTGGAGTAACAGGAACTATCTGTATTGATCACCCATTTAGGTGTCTTTCAATTAAACAAGATTTATCACGTCACATAGGCTTGGAATACTTTCATGGGAAACTGACAATCTTGTCTCTGTTAGTGAACATCACCTCCAATATCAGTGTAGAGTTCTCCAATTTAAGGTCAAAGGAGCAAACTTTCTTCCATAGCCTTACTGATTTGTGTTACTCATAACAATTATTGATGGAAGCTGTCCTTGGTCTGCAAAGTCGTGTCATACTTTCTCTTCTAGCAATACTCTTGGACTGTGATGTGATATCTTTTGTGGGGAGTACTTAAAAGATTATGTAGGTTGTACACATGTTTTCAATCCAAGCAATTACTGCTCCCAACTTTGCTATCTCTCTATGATTAACACACCATTTGCTCTCCTCTGATTCTGCCTCTATGTTCTCTCTACTTCCAGACACATTCTCTCCCCCTCACCCTCACCAGTGTACATGGTGTGCATTCTCGTGCTAGAGAAGAGAAATGTTCTTTTGTGCCTCACCAGATGTTAGTCGAATCTTGTTAATTTTATGACACATAAATTTTGCATGCGTAGAATTCCATTTTCTCCAACACTAATTCATGCTACCGTGAGAGAACTATTATTCTTGTCTTGTATCTTCTTCTTAAATATCAGGACATGATTACAGGCACACAGTAGTATATATACCTTAAGTCGCCTTCCATGATTGGGTTCCTTGATGAAGATGCTAATCCATTAACAAATGAAGATTGCTGCTCTCAAAATATTGACAAGTTACCTTATATAGTGCCCAGAGTGCTAATTAAGGCACTTTAGCCTTATCTACATTGTTATTATTAGAGACTTGGTTCTAAGTGAAGGGAGCCAAATTAGGCCTTTGACCAGCCTAACTTTCTCAAAAGGAAGATAGATCTTAATCTAGTGCATGGATCAAAAGGTTCAATCTCTCCAGCCCCATTAACACTTCCCTCCCTCTGTGAAAACCCTTCCAAGAAGAAAACATAAAGATGTGTGGTAAAGAATGTAGCCAAAATGGGGAGGTTCCCTCCAATACTGAATCTAAGCCATCAATTTTTCAACGCAGTAAAGCTCAAGATGTTTTTCCATCCTTAGAATCTCTATGGTCTCACTCAAAGGTCCTGTTACATCCTTCTTGTCTTCCCCCTATCTCAACTGAACATTATTGTTTCTAGAAAGGGGAGTCATTTAGCTTCAATACTGGCCCAGCCTCTCTGACCAGTGTTAAATATTGAATCCGTGAAAAGGAAAAAATATTAAAAATAAATTAAATCAAAAATTTCCATAGAGTGCTACTTAAGGGAGGCAGTTAAGTCCAATGACTGATTTGGTGAAGCAAGAGATAGCTTTTTCAAAAGCCAAATGCTGGGAATTTAATCATGATGTTTTCCTTTCCATACATGTGGATTTGAAGAAGGGAGACAACTGGATTAGTTTTTCTAGAGTAGATTGAGGTGTGTTGAGAAGCATAAAGCTTCCTTTTTGAAGTATTGATGCTCTTGGATCTTTTGAGTGATCTTCTAGTTAGACCTCTATCATGCAATGAAAAAATATCCCTTCCTAGATAGTTGACTATTGAATCGATTATACCCGAAACAGCCCATATTTATATTTTTGTGTGGCACTTTTTCTTTTTTTTTGGGGGGGGGGGGGAGGATTGGGGTTACATACTATCAAGGCAAAGTGGTCTATTAGTTGAATGTTCAAGATGAGTTTCTGGTGGATATATATCTGCTTAAGGAATTTGTCTGGGATTATTGGATCCACTTATTACGAGGCTGTTATGTTATACTCTTCAAAACTTTTGGTTTTAGTTTTTTTAAGAAGTATTGAAAGGGTTTCTATGGGACCTTGTAGTGTGCTTTAATAAGATATTGTTATCTTGTGCTGTGTCGTAAACTTTACACTGGTGTATTCACATCTTGGTTTATAAATGATCTATCATCTATGGAGCAGATTGACAAATAGCTCTCTTAAGCCTATCATTGCTCATTATTATCTAGTTTTGTTTGCCATCTCATGATTGAAAGAATATCAAAAGCATTCTGGTCCTGCCCTAGGAAAGCATTTTATTTGCTTGCAATTGCTCTATAGCCCATTCACTATTGTAATATTGTAGTATAAGAGTAATTACAATCTGTATATCAATGTTGGATTCTTGATATGTTATTTATATTTTTGTGAAGCAGGTAAAGAACCCAAGTGCCCGGATTGAACATGAAGCCAGTACCTCCAAAATTGGTGAAGATCAGCTATTCTACTTCCAGCAGAGGGGAATTGACTATGAAAAAGCTATGGCTGCAATGATTTCTGGGTTCTGTCGAGACGTTTTCAATGAGCTTCCCGATGAGTTTGGTGCTGAAGTGAATCAGCTCATGAGCTTGAAACTTGAAGGTTCTGTTGGTTAAGAATCTATTACTGTATATGAGATAGACACTCAAGCTTCTTATGCCCCGAGATAAGTCTCTTGATCCTTCTGTATTTTTGGTTTCAAATTAAAAGAGAGGAGTATGATGTTATGGTCTTGTAAATATTATGTACCATTTCTACGATAGGTGGTGGCATTAATGGTGATGCATAAAGACGGTGATGTCCAAAGAGGGTGGAAGAAGGTGGTCACCTCCATTAACGCGTTGGCTACCCCATCACTCCTTGCCGAGCAAAAAGATAAACAAGAAATCATGTATCATAATCTGGTCGAGGTGCAAAGTTGTATTGGCAACAACTTGTACTCCCTTGGTGTATTCTCCCCCCCCCCCCTCAAAGCGCACACAACAAGAAAAGGAAAAAGCGGGGCACTGTTTTCTTTTCTTTTTTTTTTTTTATCAATTAAGTTGGGTTGAGTCACAGATGTTTGATATTGTTTCCCTTGATTTGTCTCTGTTACGGCCTCTCTGTCTTCTGCTCCTCATTCTATGTATCTTTTAAAGAAAATATGTTCCTCTAAAATCATTACTTCATCACCAAGAGAATAATTAAAATAAATAACGTGACTTGTTCCCATTAATTGTATCAAATTTCTTTTAAACTAAGGTTTATTCCAACTTACAAACATTTCACAGGTATAAGATTTATGGAATATAAAATAGACAAAAATTAAAATTAGTAATTAAAACCATTGGATTCTAATTCATTTGCTAAAAAGCTGTGTAAGGATTTCCCCGACACTATCGAATTATTCTTTGTATTGTATGTTATTAAACAAAAAATATTCCTACGTTCAGCCTTTTAAGAAAAACAATAAATTAAATTTTTCCTTCCCCCCAGAAAAAAAAGAATTACGGAATAATAATAGTAATAAACCAACGTTGGGTTGTTGGGTTGGCTCAGTGGGAAAGGCGCTGAGATCCTTCAATCATGTCTAGGTTTGACTCAGCATAGAAACAAAAAAAAATCACGTTGGGAGATTTATCTCTTAATAGGGCTTAACAGTGGATCGGTCCAGATTAATTGGAATGAAATCTCAGATACTAGATGGTGGTTAAATCAATGACAAAAAAAAAATAGTAATAAAAAGTCCAAGAAAGTTAAAGCTTTTGGATATGGGTTGAATTGGGTTGCATCCCCAGTATAGTTAACCTCATCAGTTGTTCCAACTCCTCTCTTCGCCTCTCCAGCAATTAGGGCATTTCGCTCTCTGCCTCTGCACTTTCCTCCCATCTACTGCAAAAGACCAACATGTCCCTAATCCACCCTCTCCCTCACCCTCACTTGATGAATGCCAAGCATTTTTGTTTAATTCATTTTTGGGGTGAACAGGCTTCTTGTAGCGTGGAATGCCATTATCAACAGATTTCAAGCGATGATCAAGGAAGAAATTGTAATATATTACATAAAATAAAAAATTGAAGCTAATGTACCTGTGACTGGCTCCAGTTCAAGGTGCCACCCAAAACCTGACTCAAATTTACATCCCTAATTTTCCTTCAGTGAATTTTTTCCAATCATTAAAAAAAGGATAATGAGGCCTATTACTTGGTTTCAAAAAGTACTCAGTTCAGTTAACACGATTTATATGGACTACGATTTTTTAGGGTGCTCAACACAGAATCAAAAATTAAACTGACTCAATGTAGAAGCCGAAAAAATAGGCTTGCAATGACTAGGGGCTGGACACACTTATCCTGAAATTCTCAGACAAAGATATAAGAGCAGACAAGCTAAGTATCATTTCATTTCACAGAACCATTGGAAGCCCAAAAAAACCGAAGAAAAAAAAGGATAATTATTCCCAAGCAGCAATAACACTAACCAAATCCCATGCCGAAAATGGTGACCAAGCCTAGATCAACCCCACTGCTAGCTGCAGTGCTTCTATGCAGCCGTGCTATTCAACTGTTTTCCTGGGGTAACTGGTACTATTTTTTGAGGCTGCATTCAAAAATTAACATTAGGCAATATTCAGCCTCACATAATAACTTGGGCAAATTCAAAGCGGAAGGAGGGGAAAAAAGCAAGAGCAAATTTTGGGAAGAAAATGCCTTTAGCAACTTAGATTAATAAGAGCTCAGAATGGCCATCATGAACCACGTGCGCCAAGTTCTCACCAAGTCATTTTTTTTCCCATGAGAAATGCTATACGGGCTTGCAAAGGACCAGGGTTTGAATAAGTCATTATTGAATCCCAAAATAAAAATTAAAAAAAAAATTGAGAAAACAAAATGCAAATCATGAGCCTATGGCGAATTAGTGGATCATTTTAAAGGGTCTCTCACTTATCAAAGCATATCAAGAAAAATTGCTTGGACATGGATCAGATCACAAAATGTGAAAATCTCTTATCAAAGAGAATGTAATTAAACTAACAGACCACAGAATACTTACACACAGCCCTATCTAGAAGGATCGGATCCCGAGATTTTAGCTACCTAGTGAAACCGGTAATTAAGAAAGTCTTAATGGGCAAGTCTCAAGAGTCTACAACTTATTATGGAAAAAATTTTAAGGAAAGGCTGAAATATAATTACCACACTTGGCTAGATGTGAACCCCAGAACAATATCAAACACTTGTACTCGAGATAAAATGTAGATCATGAAACACAAGTAGTTTTAACAAAACCAATAGAGGCCAGTTGCAAAAACAAAAAAGAAAAGAAAAGAAAAGAAAAGAAAACAACAACAACAACAACAACAACAACAACAACAACAACAACAACAAACAAACAAACAAACAAATTGCTACATCATAAGCACATAATGTGTGCATGAATCAATAGACTAAACAAATAGACAAGTGTCAAGCCACTTACGATTGACTGCTTGGTGCTTCACCCATACAAACTGATCCATCAGCAAGTTTCACATGAAGTGCATCCTTGTCAATGGTTGAATAAACTGCAACACAGGGAATCCCCATCTCATGAGCTGTTGAATCGCACGAAATGCTATTTCCCCTGTTAGCCACCAGAATTTTGTCGTCCAGACATGTAGCACTGGGGGCAAACCCCCATGTTTCTTAGCCTTGCGAAAAGCATCGGCAGCCCCTAATTTTGTTGGTAAACTGGATTTCCTACTAAAAAGCTACATTGGGAGCCCCTAATTCCTTCTCTCCCTACAAACAAACTCTCTGGACAGGATAAAGGGGGGGGGAAGAAAAAGAAAACATTGGCCATGAATCGAAAGACTGCATATATGATCCCAAGCAATGGATGAGAGTGAGAACTGTAATGTCAATTAAACAATACAGCAGACAACATTCATGAAACACCACATAATAGTGAAAATGTAAGAAGACTCAAGTTCATTTCTCGAGTAAAAAAAATATGTAAACCTTACTCCATCAGCTTAAAGATTTGGAGTTGTTGGTAGTGCTGCAAGACCATTTCACCCCATTCAATGTTTTTTTTTTTTTATGAATAAAAAGCTGTATTAAGAACTTCAATGGGAAGCCACCCAAAAGGGAATTACAAGGCTTGAAAGTCAATGCAAATCAAATAAAAAAAAAAAAGAAAAAAAAAAGCTACATCTAGATCCATAGAATTTCTAGAAGCCCAAAGACAAAATGAAGATATTAACTTAGCTTTTAGCTGATCTAAAGAGCTCTCTATACACTCAAAAGCACTAAAATTTCATTTCCGCCATAGTAGCCGAAAACTAGACAAAGGAACAAATGTCAAAAAATTTCTATTTGCCTTATCCGTGGGCAAATACAACCAATTCCAAATTTTATTTGCAATACTTCCTGCCACACCCAAGAATAGCCAAGAAAACCAAAAACCATATTTCACAAGTCACTTACACACGGGCAAATGTAATGGAAGATGACGAAGGCACTCAGGGTAACATCTAGTCACCAGAACCTGGCCCCTTGTCACCCCCAATTCAATATTCTGCATGTTAGTTGCCCTCTAATATTTTAAAGGTGTGATGAGCTCAGAAATAAGGGGAAGAATTAGAAAATAAAAATAATATTACCTCATACTCTATTAGCTTAAATTTTTAGAAACATTGGCTATTTAGAGATGTTGGTTGTTTCACAAAACACATTGAAGATCATAGAGCTGATGATGAACTATGTTATAACTCTATATTACAATATAGAATATAATGTTTAGTAATTCATCACTCATTTTGGTGATCTTTAACCAAGATGGTTACTACGGTGATTAAAGCTTTTCACAGAGATTCATAGTCCGATAATCAATTGGGCCTCCTTTGTTGTTTCACCATCAGTTAATTAGTTTTTCACAGTCATTATCCTTAAAGGTTACCCATATTTTTCTTATTTAATTCTTGATTCTAAGTTTTCAATCACATATCATGGTCAAAACATTTTCTGTGTGTCAAATTCGATGGAAATCCAGTGGCTCAATCAATAAACTGTCTATGGGATTCACATAATCACTATGCACAACTATAAACTCCTGTCCTCTAAGAGTTGAAAGGATTATAAGACAGACAACAAAAGGAGATGCAGTTCACAAATACTAGATAAATCCAATAACATAATATGATGACCCAAGACAAACAGGAAGTCACTGACTAAATCAAAGATCACAGTATATGATATGAAATGACAGTAAAAATTATCACAACAAAAAACTTTGTTACAAGAAAAGAAAGGAACGCTGGAAAAACAAAAGCAGGCTTCCTAAAGTAATCAAATCAATATATGCAAGACAGTCCCAAATCCTAAATTAGAACATTTAATTTTAAAGGCTTCATGGACAGGAAACAATTGGCATTTCTTCAGTCAGGTTTCTTTAAAAAAGTTTTATTAAAGATTCAAAATTTTTCCAAGTTCTAAAAGCCTCATGGTGCATAACTTTTAAAAGTAACAAAACCCAAATTAAAAATCAAGAAAATTTTGGGGCTAATAGAATCAACTTATAGTACATTGGCGTGTAATGTTGGCGGGGACGAGATCACAGATTTGCAAACAGTCATGGCAACAATCATTTCCATGACAATCTCAGAAACTGCAAAATCAATCAAAAACTTATCACGATATAGAATTTTCCAACAATCTTAAGGATTAAAGAGAGCAGACAATTGGATTCTGCTAAATGAACAACACAATATTACGCCCTTCAAATTTGTGGACTAGAATTGAGTTGATATTAACAGTAGACTAATTTACAATGAGAGAAAGTGAGACAGAGAAGAAAATAGGGACGGGTTGTTTGGAAGGGAATTTGTAGCGGTAAATGAAACCGAGGGTAGCTGCAGCGTTGTGAGTTCAAGGTTGTAGGCTCCGCCCAAGTGCACTCTTTGTTTTACTTCCATAAAATTCTTTTCTGTACATTTCATGTGTTGGACCAATGTTATATTGACACGCAATCACATTTGCAATTCAATGGGTCAGGTCAGCATAATCAAGGGCGGTGATTTCGAAGAGGGGTTTGGGACTGGTACCATGGGCGGAGGCAGAAGTAACGTCAGGGGCACGGAGTCCAAGAAGTCTAGCTAGCAGTCTGAGCCAGTATTCTCCTATTTAGGGTAATATATGTATATATTCAAATATTTTGTTTTTGGTGGGTGGGGACAAGGAAGGGAGGGAAGAGCCAGTGCAGAAAGACTTGATAAAGGTACATGGAAAGAGGGAAGGCTAACAGGATCATTAACGGATTAAAGGTATCCGTCTCTGGCCAGCCTTCTGAACATGATTTAGGAACTTAAAGAGTGGCTTTTTCTTTTTCTGTGTGTGCTGAGCGTACCCTGAAGAGCCTCTCATAACAACGTCAAAGCAGACTCAACCTAGTTAATAATCATGTAGAGCTATCTGGGTTAGAAGGCACTAGATGTGGCCTAGCTACCTACTGATTTCTTTACATTCATGTCCTTTTTTTCCCCCTCTTTGGTAGGATTCAGGGGGAAAAAAAACCTGTCTCTGGCAAATCATCCATATCCCAATTCCATTCATTTATTAGTCTCACCAGCAAACCTCCGTGCCCATAATCTAATCCTGCTTCTCACCTTGCGCAGAAAAGAGAATTTTTTTCGAAGTTAAACGGATAACAACTAGGACCGAGAGTGATAATCAACACAATGTCAAACACAGATTCCTATAGATATGTACAACATAACAAATTTATTATAAATAAACAAATAACCTTAATTTCCAAACCCAACTCATGAACACCACAATCAGAATTTAAACCCCAATCGACAAGGAAAATCACTAATTTTATCAAACCAGTTGCCAACAATTGTTCGATCAAAAAATAAATAGAAAACCAAAATTTTTACCTCATGCAATGCAAGCGACGCGACGAGAGTAGATTGAAGTGCATAAATGAAGAACCTCTTTAGTTTATAGTTTCGGCAGTTTCAGGTTGGTACCAGAACCAAGTCTCCAATCGGCAGAGGGCATAGAGATTTGGCTTCTTCTTCAGTTTTTGGTTCATGGACGAATGTCTAAGGTTGCGTTAGACAGGATAGGTTAGGAGCGAGAGGAAAGAAGAGACGGAGAGGTCGCAATGTAGAGAGAGAAACAAACAGGGGTTGAGATTTGGAAGGGAATTTACAGAAGTAGTCGATGAAACCGAGTGGAGCTGTGGCTCTGCGAGTTCAAAGTTGTAGGGTTCGCACCAACGTATTTTGGCTCAATTGGATGTGGAGTTGACTTCCCTTAATCGACTCTCGTCGGGAGTATCTGGTATGAAGCGTTCTCCGTTGGGAAACCCGCTCTCCAAAAAAGAGCCACTGCAGCGATCGGTCTGGATTAGTCGGGGTGAAACCCCGGATACCGGACGGTGTCCATAACATGGTACCCAAAAAAAAAAAATTGTAGGCTTCGCCCGAGTGCCCTCTTTGTTTTGCTTCCATACAATTCTCTGTAAGTAGTTTTCATTTGTTGGTCCAATGTTATAATGACACGTCATCTCAATCGGAATTCAATAGGTCGGGTCTGCTTAATCAAGGGTATTGATTACGAGAAGGGGTTTATCAATGTCACAATGGTGTGATTTCGAGATACATTATTATTATTTTATAAAAAAAAATAAAATAAAATGTTTCAAATGGAATGTGAAGATATGAGTGGGTAAATAATATATACAAATCACAATTGTGGTCAAAAAAGTTTATTTGTAAATAAGTGATATTGAATCTTATGTATGAATCCAGTTTATGTCTATCTATTTATGTAATTATTTTTTGAGGTATATTGACAAAATTCATATAATATATACAAATCCTACAAGCGATGCATGTTAAGAGAAATCAAATCTGACCAATGGGAGTAAGTCAGTCATTTATATAAAACATTTTTTATATTCTTTAAAGAGTAAGAGTGTTTTTGAAGAGATTCTTGGATCCAACAAAAGGAGGCCTTTGATTTGGCACCAAACAAACCATGAATCACGAATTTCATAAGAGCTTTGCACTCGAGCGATTAGTGTCTATCCTCATGAAGTTGACACCTGATGATTATTTTAGTAGTGCAAAATCTGCCCAAGGATCTTAAGTGGGATATTTTGTGACCCGTCCGATCTTTCTTGTAAACTTTCCTAGTTCATTATTCAAAGCGTCTTGTCGTTACCTCCGGTCTGCACTTATATGCCACCAAGATGCTATATATGTACAATTCGTTCAAAAAATTTATTTATTAATATTTTTCTTATTTCCATCAAATAAATGAATTAAGACATTTTATCAATGTCACGGATTTCTTTCCCCTGTTTTGCTAATATTTTAAAATCTAAGGTTTTACACACTTATTTTTTATACGAAACTCGTGTTTTTTTATGGGTTTAAAGACATCTTTCTTATTGATCTATCACTCGGCAAAACGACAGGCAATGTCTGATCTGACTTACTAAAGATATGCTAACCAAGTACGAACATGATGCTTAGGCTTATAATTGGAAAAGTCAAAATTGTTCAAAGCCTTGTTTTTTTGTGGTTTTAATTTAACTCGTCGCATGACTTGTTTCCGTATTGAGACAAAAAAAAAAAGGAAGTTTCTAAAACAATTTGGAGGCTAAATTTGGGGAAAGATTTGAATCTCTGTGACAAATTTTTTGGAGCAAAGTGTAAGCATGAGGAGATATGTCAATGAACACCATAGATCAGAAGATTTTAGTTTCCTTCCTCATCAATCCCTTAAGTAAGTATATTGAGGATTTCTATATTCTGGTAGAAATAGAATAGAGTATTGAAAATTTCATTAATAAAAACCACTATTAATCGCAACGGTATAATGATAAAAACTGTTAGAAAGAGTTAAGATTTGTGTTAATCGTGTTTCTTTTATTCCTATAATAAGAAAAGAAAATCTTTTTGATTTTTTGTTTGGAAAAACTTCATTTTTCGTTTAATTCTGGAAATAGAAAGTTTATAACAAGCCACCGCGTGAAGCTTTTTCCTTTATGTAAGTAGGGCTGGCAATCCAGCCTTGTGAGTCGGGCTTTTATAAAGTCCAGATCCGTCTGTTTTAAATTTTTTGGATGAATCTGAGTTAGGCTTAAGCAAACTCAAAAAATTGGGACTTGAGTTCGCTCCAAAAATTAAAAGGGTCTCGGCCCATTTCAAGCCATGCTCAAATCCTAATCATAAATTTCATTTTTCATATTTTAAATTATTTTATAATATATTAAATACAAAATTAAAACATATTAATCATTCAAAATAAATTACAAAGCAAATGTAAAATTAAAAATTACACACCATTATCAAAATTAATAATAATAATATCATCAAAGATTAAAAAATTATCTCAAGAGTGATACATTAAATTTATTAAAATTACTATCAAAAAAAGAAATTTGATTTTAAATGGCCGAGTTAACGGACTGAGTCACCTGTGGTCAAGCTCAGCCCATCACAAAAACAGATCAAAGTAAGCTTGGGCCGACTTGGCCCAATCGCCGGTCCTATTTATAAGGCATAAGATTTTTATTTTTCTATTACGGCCCATACAATTAATTGACTTCTTACAGATCCGGCTGGACCAGACGGCTAACCGAACCACAATTAAAATTTTCTGGTCAAAGTTTACGTTAGTGACGCAGTTTAACAAGGTCGCCTCCTATCACTTCTCCTTTTAATCAGCTGCCGGACAGTCTCTCTTTTCTCTCTCTCTCGGGTCAATGCAGGACAAATGTCCTTGAATATTCCGGGTATTGCCCCTACTCTCTCTCTTCCCCAACAATTTGTACTTCGTAATTTCAAGTACGATGATTAAAACCCTAGATAGATTTTAATTTGTCCGTTGAAATTCACAATCATATTCGGACAATTAGGTTTTCCTAGTGAATTTCGTTTAGCAAATGTACTGATTTGATCTCTATGTCTTTATGATTGCATATGGTTTAATTTCTTTGTTTTACTTACTGGAATTCAATCAATTTAGTCTTGGCTCTCCTTTCCTTCCTTTGCAACATAGAATTCCAACTCCATATCTAGTCTCCCAATTGTACTTGATCATGGCTTCTCTGCCCTGACTTCTTTTTTGATTTTATTGAAAATTTCCCAAAACTCAGAACTGTATTAGATCAGTTCTACCAACCCCAGTAGCTACTGATCAAGTTGATACACATGGCTGTTTATGTATTAATGAATTTTCAACATAAGATGGGTGAATCTTGTTCCGCAGAGGAAATTAGGGCTAGTTCAAGAACGAATATTCTTGTGTGAAAGAATTGGAGGTGTCGATCTCTGTTTTATTCGTTGTATGCGGTGGAGAACATACAATATGCCAACGAGCTTGTGCGAGAATTTCTCTTCTTCAGATGGTTTACAAAAACACTGCTGGCATTTGAAGCAGAATTGTCCACTGATGTTGGTAAAGTTTTTCAAGTTGAGAAGATATTAGATTTGATATTTTCTGTTTATATCCCCCAATTTCAAACGGAAAAACTAGTTGGGCTGCTAAATTTTTTCAAGGAATGTTTCTCTTCACCATCTGAGACTCTACTTTTTGCCACACTATCAAACTTGGAGGTCTCTATACTACGATACTACATTGTTCACGCCATAAAATCTGGAAGGAAGGACAGAGTTGTGGAGCTTTATGGAATATGTGGCCATGACTTGATTCAAAGGGGTCAAGACTGGCCGCCATGACTTGATTCAAAGGTGTCAAGACTGGCCACCATGGTTTGGTGGGTAAATACCGCTTTGAATTCCTTGATTTTGCATTCTGATTTTGTTTTTTTTATTTATTTTGTTTGTGACATCTTTAAATCCTTTATGCAGGCATTCCATATTTGAAAAACCCAAGTTTGGAACCAAAGTTTCGTGTCTACTTTACAAAGGAGTGGTTTGACACATTGTATCTCTCTATGAACAATTTTTTATGTGAGATCTTTAATGGCTCCCATATCCTTTTACTTGGATTCTCCTTCTTCCCTTGTTTGTGCCACTTCCAATTTGGTCTAAATAGTAATACTGTTTTGATATCTAGAGAATGTAGGCACCGCGAAATCATATTTACATTTTCATCAATTGAAAATGGTTTCTTAATTGATGTCAAGGTGGATGAGTGAAATAACAAAAAGAAATAGATTTAAAATGAGCATTAAAGATCTAAACGTAGGAGCAACCCTAATTGTAGATAAGATGAGAGACATTAAAAATGGTTTATCATATAACACCTGCATTGTACAGTCTCATTATTCCTTCCTTGATGCTTCTTGTTGTGTATATAGAAATCCTCTCCACATTGTGCTGCTTTAGGAAAAAAAGTAGTAAGATACTTTTAGTGATCCTTTTCCTCACTACTAAATTGTTTTCTTGTGTTTGTTTACTTAATTTTAAATGAGATAAGTATTTGTTGTTCAAGCTGGATGATGGAAAAATGTCGAACATCACGCTTCTAGATGTGCATAATTTGTACCATAATTGATGGATTGACTCACAAGTGATATTTAAGTGTCTATGCAAAGTGCAAGGTGTGAACAGGAAAGTAGTAAATTGGATAAGTGTTTGAATGGTTCTAAATTTGTTAACGTAAATGAAGTTATGATATGTAGATTTAAAGAGGATAAGAATTTTAAGGAAAGGTAGGCAAATTGAAGGATCAGCTATAAATTTTACCTTTTGCGACCTAAAGTAATTGAGGAGGATGTGGATAACAAGATAGGAAATGGTGGACAAAGTGGAGAACCTTAAGAGTAATGTTTGATCACAAAACTTGAACAGGTCTCAAAGAAAAGTTTTTGTAAACCACAATAAGATTGAGAATGGTTTTAGGCTTGAATTGGTGGGTCATTGAAGGACCAGATTCATGGCAATAAGTATTACAGACATGGAATTACTAAGGTGGATGGGTGGTTTAAAAAAGAATGAAAGGATGTGAAATGTCAAGTCCCTGGGGAAACTGTCAAGGGTGATTTCATTAGTGATTTTATGCAAAAAGAAGGCAAGTAAATGTGCCTGGAGAAGATGTGATATTATGCAAAGTGAAAGTGTCCTATGAACTACAGGAAGACCTAGGAAGACCGGAAACAATGGAAAAGAACTATTATTATTATTATGGCTATTAATTTGCACATAGCAAAGAATTTCTGTAACCATAGCCACACAATCTAATTTGGCATGGCTTAAAAGCATGAGGAAGTTATAGTATGGTGATGTCAAATTTGGAGCTGAATTTAACAATCTTAAGAATTGTTCCCTACCAAAATGGGTTGTTGTCATGGAGAGGCACTGGAGTTGCTTGTGAATGTGCCATACCTAGCAATTTTGAGCAATTTCAAGATATTGCCAGAGATCACTGTCATCTATCGGCTTATGTTTTCACCTGCAATTTTTTTTTTTCCTTTGGTTTTCTAGGCCTATTTACATTATTGGTAAAACTTAAACAGTGGGGCTCAATTGAATTCTGTTTATTTGTTTGTGCAGTTTCAAGTAGTTGTGTAACATTATTCTCCCTAACCTTTTCAAAATCTAGAAAGAATCGACAACTTTCCCTAATGCACATGTAGTTAAGTTTTCTTCCATTATCTCTAATTAGTGAGGTCCTTGACTTGTCCACGCATCCCAGCCCTATTGAGGATCAGTTCTGAGAAGAATACTGTTAACTGTCTCAGAACAGACATTAAGCAGCTTAATCTTAAGTTAGCACAGCTTCAGGCCATGTTGGAGGAAAAAGAGGCTGAATTGTGCTAGTTGAGGAGGTAAGGATTATGTCTATGCTGTATCTCTGTGAACTACAGCTCTTTTGAACTCCTTATCTTGATATAAGGTGTTTTTGGTGTTCAGAAATGATGCATCTCTGATGGAAGCAAGCACAAGCAAGCCAACATCTCAACCTCCTTCATAAGTGGGAAGCCATTTAGTTCCGCTTATGAAGATGGCATGGTTCCAGCAGGAGAATCTCGTGAACTTTCTGCTACTACAACACCTTATATCAGTGAAAGGGAGCTGGATCATGATGTTAATGGTTCTAGATCCGCCAAGGTCTTGTTGGAGTCAATGCCAGACAAATCTGATAATGGTCCGAATCCAACAGAATTCGCTGTTGAAGATACTACTTGTGGTACTTTTCATATACTGTACAATTGTTCTTTTTATTGCAAACATCACAAAATGGCATATTGAGGCTTATGATTAAATTCGAAGGTCGGAGGTGAAAATAATATATAGAAGGAAGAAGAAGATTGTGAACTAAACAACTAAAGTTTAGGCAGCCTAAATTCTTGGCATCACATAACTTTTCTATTGAACTGATTTAGATTCTCTCCTATCATCTTGTACAATATATTTGCAGTTTTATTCTAAGAAATTTCGGATATCTGTAATTCTTGTTGATGATATTTTGGAGGGTTCACAATCTCATATGCTTCCATCATAATTCACTGGATAAGAGGGAAACTTGTATTATGTTTACAAAAGTTGTTAGGTTTAGAACTCTCTAGTTCCTAGTAGCTCTTTCTTTCCTCATAAGGATGAAGGACCTGAATTTTTGGATTTTAGAGTTTCATTTCCTGCTAGTTCTATGATGTAAGTTTGTTTTTATGTTGCCTACGAAAGTTCTACTTATATATGTAATGATATGTCTTGGCAGATGACACCAGAGAAATGCAAAGAGAAGAAGAATTTCCTGAAGTGAAGGTAGATTTTCAAGTACTTATTGCTCATTTTTCTCCCTATATATAGACTTCTGTTTTCAGCAATAAGTTATAGTAGTTGTCTCATTTTCCGTTTCAACCATTATGATCAATATGACGTGAGGTCACTATGGTATTTAGGAGACATTCTTAGGCCACACAAGTCCTATCAGTCGTGACTGTTTTTCTGCCTCAGGGAACAACATAGCAAGTGCTTCTGTGGATGGTACAGTCAGGTAGACAATGTGAATGATTCACATTATCTTAATCAGTGACACGAAAATGCCATATGCCACTTGATCTTGCTAACATGTTGTTGAGATGCCATTCGATCTGCAAGTCTATGTATATGTATATTGGTCCTGCTTTACTTATGCCTAAGTCATCTTTGTTTCGCTTTTGAAGCATCTTTCCATGTATTTCTATTTTTCCGATTGCCTTTCTGAGCAGAATGAGAAGAGCTAATTACAAAATATTTGTTAAAGTAATGTAAGGTAGTTACACTTTATTTGTCTAAAATCTCTTGAAAGTAATGCTATTAATTTGCGTCATTTTTGCTTGCTATAAAGTGAAACAAGACAATATTGCCTCACTCACAAATTTCATTTTATAACTAGCTGTCATAATAAGGAAAAAACATGAACAGCGTGCAGAAGCATTGATTTGACAATATTTCCATATTCACCATTGTGTCCCATACAATCAATGGAATAATAACACGAAAGCACGCAAGTGGTTTATCAGTCTTTATAATGAAGAGAAAATAAATATCTACCTTTTTATAATTACAAACAATTGTTATTATATATGACATATGCCTTCTTGTATTAAGTTGTGTAATGTGTCTGTAAGAGAGAGAGAAAGAGAGAGAGAGAGAGAGAGAGAGAGAGAGAGAGAGAGAGAGAGAGAGAGGACATATATTTGGGCATTAGATAGTAGATACTAATGACCTAGAAAGCATGGTCACTGATATGAGTCATGGACCACCCTAGATGGCATGCATCTTGGCATGAAAGTTTCTTTATAAAAAAAAAAAAAAAAAAAAAAAAGAAGTCAAGACACTAATGATTTGGTTTTTTTTATGTATATATGCATATAATTTAAACAACACAAATAAGTTTTGTGTATAATCATCATAATTGGCACATAGTGGCTCACATGTTTAAAATGAGACCATTATTGTGATATAGTTTGTATGACAGAACCCTTTAATTGCATTGACCATGTTAAAGTGTTTGAGGAGTGTATGAGCAGCGTATGGTATGTAAAAGAACTGTGAAGTTGAACACAGTGCAAGTGCATGCACGACTTGGTTTTGTGTATGAACACAACTACCATTTTTGTAGTGCCCATGCATGATAGCTAGGAAACAGCTGGAATAAAATTCAAGCAGGTGAATGAAATTGAACCTAGTCAGTTTTAAATGTAATTGTTTTGGTCTCTGGAGTATTCTTGAAATATGATCATAGCATATTTGATACATATTAATAAGCATACGAAACCCAAATTCAACCAAAAAGGGCATACAAACATGTGGTCATTATGGACATGCTTTATAGTTTTTTCATAGTTCTGTAATCTCTCTCTCTCTCTCTCTCTCTCTCCCCATGGTTATTAATTTGACACTTTTTTTTCCAGCCTTTTTTTTCTTGTTTACCAATGAGTTGGCACTGATTGGCCAGCTTCTAGTAACTATCATATTTTGGCACTGAGTGAACTATCCTTGGGCATTGTTATTGTATTACCTTCTCTGTTAATTGTTGATTCTTGGTCAAAAGCCTTTACCCTGAGCTGCATATTTTGGTGAAGGATATGGACTTATGATTCTACAACTCCAACATCAAAAAATGCAACCATCTATTGCGGGGCAGAGATCATGTCACTTGACTGGGACTGTAAATCTGATCGTCTGGTATGAGAATCCGCCCACTGTTGTATGACTGTTTAAATTAGAGAATCTTGAAATTAGGTTTATGTTTTCCTGGAAAAAGCTTCTCATAGGCACTGCTGATGGAGGCATTAAAGCTTGGAATGTTGATGCAAAGAGAGTTGTTTGTGACCTCAGTACAAGTGAGGCATTTCCAAGGTTGTTATTTGAAGATTACTGACAAATTTTTGGGGGATATAAAAAATTGCTGCTCTTTAGTCTTCCTCATTTCTTTCTTTATATGTGTATTTTACTTTTGCAGTGTATTGAATCTAAAGTGCAGCCCCATCGAACCAATTTTTATCTCTGCAACATCATCCAGAAGGTACTATTTACTCAACCTCACCTTTTTGGGATGCGTGTTTACTATGTCTTGTTCTTTCCGATGCTCTTTTGCGGAGATATATCTAATATTTACCATATTTTTTTGTTGCATTGGATGGTGTTAGTAGTATGAGTGTTTTTTATGCTTCTTCTTGTTGGTAAGGATGCTACCATATCATATATTTTATGTCAGGATCCACTCTTGAGGATGCTACTGGTATGAGTCCATTTGCTTATTTCAGATACTTAGGCTTTGGGTACACATGCAGGAGTGGTTCAGATTACATCGACAAATTGGGGTTTGCTTCACTAACTGTTTGGAATATGAAGACATGGAAGGCTATGGTAGGTCCATGATTCTTCCAGAACTGCATTTTGTCTATTTTTTCTAGGGACCGGGTCGAATTGAATCTTAATGATATTTTGACTTGACTGAAGACAGTTCTTCCTCTTGGTGAAGATCCACCTGCAATTACTTCATTGTGTTTTAATCACAATGGCAAGATTTTGGCTGCTGCTGCAACTGATGGAATGATACATATGTTCGGTATCCTTTTTGCATATTATGCTTATGAGATTGAGCATAAGATGACTTATCTTTGCGGAGTTAATTTTGACTTATGCTACAAGTGAGATGGAAACCTCCTGGCAGTCTTGAGTTAAGCTTCCATTACTAAAGAATATCAAAGGCTACTACTGAAATATGCTTGTTAGTGATTGGAGTTGAAGGTGGAATTACTTTTAAAGGGAAAATCTGCTATATTAAAGTAAGACGAGGTACCCACCAGTACTACCATGTGCATGTGTCTTGCTCTTGACGCTTGTGTACCTGTACCATCTCAATCCATAAAATACTCCTTAACAAACCCACATGTCTGCTTGTCTTCAAATTACCGGGTGGCCTGCCATGATTCTGCAATAAGCTCAATGTTTTTTGGCCATGATGAAACAAGCATTTTAGCTTTGGTATAGATGGCAAGGCAAGTTGTTTCTGCTTTTTGGCTTAAATTTTGTGGGACTGCAAATTAATGGTTGTACTTATGTATTATTTTATAAATTTGTAGTCTATGATTTTAGAGATTCTTAGGGGTGTCTTGTGGCAGCAGATTTTGGAATGGAGTCTGCAGAATCAAGGTCAAGTCCATTGGTCAAGAAACTGCAGCAGGTAGTTATGTTACGTGATCCCTTGTATGTGATGTTTATGGTGCTCCTGGGAAGAAATTAAGAAATAAAAATAATTAAGAGGAAATTAGTCACTGACTAGTATAACGCTTTATTTTTACCGTAAGGTTTTGGATAAATGTCTTCAAGCATCATATATTGCATCTTGATATCATATATTATTTCTTAGAACGATTTTGTTACTAATATGTTATGGGAATAAGATATCTTGTGATGTAAATATGGAGGATTTTGGAAAACTGTTTTTGCAACAGGGCCTCATGGGTATTGCTGTAGATGAACCACGATAGCCACGCAGCCTTGCTCCATTTTCTCTCCTGATTCCTTATATTTGTCTGTCTTCCTCTTCATATTCGTATCATGCCACTATATTATGTACTTTATTTTATTACCCCAAAATAAGCCCAATTGTAATTGACCTTTAGGTCACCATGTATGCACTGACATTATGAGTTCATGCATTCATGCTATTCTATAGATTCTGCAATCTAGAGAAGTCAAAATGCTATAGAAATGAGATGGCATTAGATGCTGCAGGGAGGAGGTTGCTGGTTACATCCGGTTCAGTACGAGCACCCAAAACAATCTCTGAAACTGCAAAATCAATCAAAAACTGATCAAGATATTGAATTTTCCAACAATCTTAAAGATTAGAAGAGCAGACAATTGGATTCTGCTAAATGAACAACACAACATTTCTCCCTTCAAAATTGTGGACACGAATCGAGTTGATATTAACTGGACACTAATTTACAATGAGAGAGAGAGAGAGAGAGAGAGAAGAAAACAGGGACGGGGGTTGTTTGGAAGGGAATTTGCAGTGGTAAATGAAACCGAGGGTAGATGCTGCGTTGTGAGTTCAAGGTTGTAAGCTCCACCCAAGCGCCTTCTTTGTTTTACTGCCATAAAATTCTCTCCGTACATTTCATATTATATTGACATGTCATCACATTCGCAATTCAATGGGTCAGGTCAGCGTAATCAAGGGCGGTGATTTTGAGGAGGGGTTTGGGACTGGGACCATGAGCGGAGGCAGAAATAAGGTCAGGGGCACGGAGTCGAAGAAGTCTAGCTGGCAGTCTGAGCCAAAATTCTCTTATTTAGGGTTATATATGTAAATATTATATGTTTTGTTTTTGGTGGGTGGGGACGGGGAAGGGAGGGGAAGAGCCAGTGCAGAAAGACTTGATAAAAGTACCTACAAAGTTGGAAGGCTAATAGGATCATTAACGGACTAACGGTATCAGACTCTGGCCAGCCTTCTGAACTTCATGATTTAGGAACTTAAAGGTGGCTTTTTCTTTACTTTTTCTCTGTGCGCTGAGCGTACCCTAAAGAGCCTCTCATAACAACGTCAAAGCAGACTCAACCTAGTTAATAATCATGTAGAGCTATCTGGGTTAGAAGGCACTAGATGTGACCTAGCTACCAATTGATTTCTTCACATTCATGTCCTATTTCCTTTTTTTTTTTTTCCTCTTTGGTAAGATTCAAGGGGAAAAAACCTGTGTCTCTGGCAAATCATCCATATGCCAATTCCATTCAGTCATTAGGCTCACCAGCAAACCTCCGTGCCCATAATCTAATCCTGTTTCTCACCTTGCGCAGAAAAGAGGATTTTTTTCTTAAGTTAAACGGATAACAACTAGAACTGAGAGGGAAAATCAACACAATGTCAGACACAGACTCCTATAGATATGTACAACATAACAAATTTATTATAAATAAACAAATAACCTTAATTTCCAAACCCCACTCATGATTACCACAGTCAGAATTTAAACCCCCAATCGACGAGGCAAAAGACTAATTTTATCAAACCAGTTGCCGACAATTGTTTGATCAAAAAATAAATAGAAAACCCAAAATTTTGCCTCATGCAATGCAAGTGATGCGACGAGAGTACATTGAAATGCATAAATGAAGAACCTCTTTAGGTTATGGTTTCGAAAGTTTCAGGTTCGCACCAGAACCAAGTTTCCAATCTGCAGTGGGTATAAAATATAGACGAATCACAATTGTGGTCAAAAAGTTTATTCGTAAATAAGTGATATTAATTTTTTTTATATAAGAATTTGAATATGAGATCAGATAATATTAAATCTTATGAAATGTATAGATCCTGTTTATGTTTCTCTATTCTTATGATTATTTTTTGAGGTACATTGACCGATGCGAGTAAGTCAATCATTCATAGAAAACATTTTTTATATTTTTTAAAGAGTGAGTGTTTTTGAAGAGATTCTTGGATCCAATAAAAGGAGGCCTTTGATTTGGCACCAAATAAACCATGAATCAAGAAGCAAGCATATGTGGAACCTTATTAAGTACAACTTCATTTTGTTTTTTATATTTGAATATTGTGAAATTAATAATTTATTTTATACAAAAACAAATAGCATGAATTTCATAAGAGCTTCGAACTCAAGCAATTAGTGTCCATCCTCATGAAGTTGACACCTGATGATTATTTTTCTAATGCAAAATCTGCCCAAGAATTTAAGTGGGATATTTGTGACCCCTCTGATCTTTCTTGGAAACTTTCCTAGTACGTTCCCTCCGGTCGACACTTATATGCCACCAAGATGCAATCCACGTACAATACGTTCAAAAAAATTATTTATTAATACTCCTTATTTCGATCGAATAAATGAATTAAGACATTTTATCAATGTCACGGATTTCTTTCCCCAGTTTTGCTAATATTTTAAAATCCAAGGTATCCGAAACTTGTGTTTTTTTATGGGCATAAAGACATTTTTCATATTGACCAACCACTCAGAAAACGACCGGCCGTGTCTCATCTGACTTGCTAAAGATATGCTAACCAAGTACGAACATGATGCTTAGGCTTATAATCGGAAAAGTCAAAATTTTTCTAAGCCTTATGCCTTTTTGTGGTTTTAATTTAACTCTTCGCGTGACTTTGTTTCCATATTGAGACAAAAAGGGAAGTTTCTAAAACAATTTAGAGGCTAAATTTGGGGAAAGATTTGAATGTCTGTGATAAATTTTTTTTTATCAAGTGTAAGGATGAGGAGATATGTCAATGAAACGGTTGATTTGACAGTTTAATTATTGTATTATGGTATAATCATACATCAGAAGATTTTAGGTTCCCCCGTCAACAATCCTTTAATTAAGTATATCGAGAATTTATTTTGAATTTTTTTTATTTGAGTGACCAAACATTCTAATTTTTAATCAAAACTCTTAAATTTGAGTTATGAAAATAGTAAAATATGATTTGAAAAAATCAACCCTTAAAATAAACTCTACAGTATTCGATCTAGATTAGTCGGATAAAATCTAAATATTAATGATAAAAATCAAAAGAAAAAAGATATTGAGGATTTCTATATTTTGGTAGAAATAGAATAGAGTATTGAAAATTTTATTAATAAAAACACTATTAATCGCAACGGAATTATGATAAATACTGTTAGAAAGAGTTAAGATTTGTGTTAATCATGTTTCTTTTGTTCCTATAATAAGAAAAAAAATCTTTTGTTGATTTTTTTGTCTGAAAAAAGCTTCACGTTTTTGTTTTCTTCTTGAAATAGAAAGTTTGTAATGTATAAAGGTGATGAGATATCAATGAGATTTAGTTTAAGTGGTATTAATCCTCCCTTATAATAAGATCGGGTTTAAATCTCATTATTAACCAAAAAAATAAAAATAAAGGTGATGAGATTTATGGGTTGATGATGTTTCTTTTGTTCCTATAATTAGAAAAAATCTTTTGTCGATTTCTTGTTTGAACAAAAAAAAAACATGTTTTTTATTTTTATTTTGGAAATGAAAAGTTTACAATGTATAAATACGAAGATATCATTTTATAAAGTTTTCAAAATTAGATATGAATCATATGTATTTGTGTGGATTAAGGAGTGTGCAAACTCAAAATGACCTTCTTTATTTTATCCGTTGTATAGAAGACTTTTAAAAGATTGAAACTGTTAATATCTTGCACAAAAAAGAATGATGGTTTGGAAATTTTCAAACACCTTTAAGTTGGGGGCTCACAATGTCATTGGGAGAAAAATTAAGGCTTTTCATTCGGATCGTTAAGAGTGTATATTGGTATTTTTTTTTTCCTCAACTTCTGTTAAAAGAATGGAATTGTCATTTTTTTGGTTATCATAGAACTCTATAACAAATGAGGCTGTAGTTGCTTGATATGGTTAGATCAATGCTGACCCTTTTTTATCAATGTACTAGAGATTTTCTTCTTTTTTTTTTTTGGTGTAAGTGGGATATTCGAAATTATACTCTAATTAATTTGGTTTAAGAATTACAATGGTTCATATAAAGGAACTATCCTTCTAACGTAATTTGTTCTATACCCTAATTACGAATCAAATTCGAGATCTGATATTAAGTTTCTTAATCAAAATCGTAAATATTTGAGATAAAAATTTGATCCATGAACTTAGCGTCCGATCCTACAATCACGTGGAAACTCCCTTAAAAAAAAAAAAAAGAATTGATTTACATGAAAATTTGCGATGCATTATTCATGATCCAATTCCTGACCATAGTAAATATAAGCTGGAATCTTGGACGTCCTGAATTGTCAAAAGCATACAGATTATTTGATCCGGTAGATAAAACTTCCATAGAAGGCAACTATGTGAACCTTCTGGGAGGACAGAAGTCAAATAATTCAATTAAATATTCCTTCTTCCTTAAATAGCGAGCCATATTATTTCTTGTAAAATAAACGACCAACCTCAACATCTCGATTTGTGCGTGCCTTTTGCTTGTCTCTCTCGGACGGCGAGCAAAATAAAGACAAATACCCAACCTTTGACCAATCATCGAGGCAGCTTAGTCTGTAAAAACTACAACATTAACGTCTGTCTCCGAAACGTTTCCTCAACCGCCCCCTCCTCTCTCTCTCTCTCTCTCAAGGGTGCAATCATGGTGAGAACAGATCTAGACGAGCTTCGACGATCCCTTGCGGAACTTAGCAGAATCAATGAAAGACAAGAGAAGCGTGTTTTCTATTACCAACAAAGAACTACGTGGTTTTTCATCGCCGACTGTATGTCTCAGATTCTCATCCTCTCTTTCATTTCTCAATCCAGTTTCATACGCAAAAAATGGTGGATACCTTTCGCTCTCTCTTTGCTTATCACTTGTCTTTGCTCGTTCCACTTCTTCAAACTCGCTTTCAACTACTTGCGAACTCGTTGTCGACTGGACCAAACTGAGATTCATGAGCAAATCATTTATCAAATGATACGCAAATTTCTCGGCCTTCCATCGGCTCCTATTCCTGAACACCCAATTCACTCCAATCTAATGGGGCGCCTCGGCTATCTCGCCCTCTCGGTCTTTGTTCTCGGTGTTTTTGGAGTGATCATTCCCCATGTGTGCTACACGCTCCCCTGAAAACCAAAATCTACAGCCAACAGGTGAGCATTTTCCCTTTTATGCTCATTTTATCTATGTTCTGATTGGCCTCTCTGAAATCCAATGAATAATGTTTTCTGTAAATGGGGTTTTCTGTAAACGGGATTTTAGTAACGGTTTCCCAAAAGAATAAAATAAAATAATTCGTTGGTGGGAGTAAAGGAATATTTCGAGTGCGGGGTGCAGGAGACGTGGCATGCCTTAATTTTATTTTTAAACAAAAGCAGATAAAGAGGATATAACTCTCTTTTAGTTTACTTTAGGTTTTTTTTTTTTTTTTTTTTCCCAAATAGAAATGGAAAGAACTGATTTTTCATATCCAAATATCTCACTTAAAATAATAATAAACTTTACAACATGGTGAATAAAATTCATGAATTCGTGCAACTATTTCCCTCTTCGAACAAAAAGCACCTGTTTGATTGGGAAGGGTATATGTTGGGCTAGCTCTTTGGATTGCTGTTGCCTCTTGGTTGATGCTGGTTGGTGTCTGAGAAAATTCTCTATTTTTTCTTTATAATATTTTTCTAGTTAGAAACATAAGATTTTTGATAGCTTAAGGTTCACAAGCAAAAATCAAATTTTTTTATAAAAGCGGATTTAAACTATTATTAATATTTATATTGAAAATTTTACTTAATTTAAAATGAGTATAATCTCAATTTTTCCAAGTATAGACTTAGAGAGGTTCTTTGGATTCTTTTTTGTTCTTGTGAGGTGTAAGGGAAGAATTCTTCAATTGATTCAAGCTCTCTCACCATTTTTCCTCTCATCAATTAATGGTGTTTCTAATTTTGATCTTTATTAACATCAGGTTTTTAAGTTAGTATAATTTTCAAATTTAAAGATGCAAACCCAAAACTATGCCTTTCTTTTGGAGGATTAGTCAACGATAGAACAATTGGAGTAAGGGCCCCCCAAGCGAGCGTATCATGTGGTACCAATCAAGCACTTCCGGGCAAGAAGAGAGTAGAATTAGGGTGACAAAACGACAAAATCAGGACTTTAGTTTTGCTTAGAGTTTATTAAATCTGGACCGACATTTCAGTTGGACCGAATCAAACTTTAACCTATGCCTTTTATCGATGGGTTCATAAATTGAACGATACAAACCCGTGGGTCAATAGCGGGTCGACTCTCGATGAGGATGTTAAGGGGGTTAGCACCTAAGATAAAGTGGATGAAAAGGAGAGCAAAAAGAACACGGAAGGAGGGGGGAGAGAAACATGTATGGCCACGTGCAAGCACCAACAACTTGTGCGTGCGGGCCCGCATAATTTCCATATACTCTCATGAGTTCAAGAGGGATGTTCATGAGATTAACGGATGAGTTAGACTCTGATTTTTGCGATTTAGTAGCTAGTAGGATAACAAGAAAGCGTATGAGTAAAGATTGAGTGTGGCAAGCATGTGTGTTCATGCGCGCAAACCCTACGCCTACAAACAGACCTAGACAAGGGGTTTCCACCTCATATAACCCTAAACTCTCAAACCTCATTGATAACTCTTTTTAAGCAAATTAAACCTAGATTTTTGGGAAATTTTTTTATGTATTTTCGAATCAAGATAACCTCGGAATGATTATAGTTTCATGTTCCACTTCTTCGTCTGAATTAATCCTAATAGAATGATATTTTCATATGTCCTTTTTAAACCGAATTGTACCCAGAATTTAGTGACTTTATATGTCATAAAACTTAAATTCATATGCCATAAATTCATATGCCTTAATACATGAGTGCCTCATTCTTGAATTAGTGAATATATATAACAAAAGCTATTAAAACTTAACCAACATAAAGTGAAACCCCTCTATGATGGAATACGTTTTGAGTACCTCCCAAGGATGTTAGCAATATTGATTGCATAAGAAGGCCATCGACCTTGGTTGTTTGATTGTCGTTATAGCATTATTGTTTCCTCTCAAATAGAGAGTCACTAGTTATGAGTTAACCTTTCCGAAGGTGAAAGTAGGTGAATTCTCTCCAAAACTGGAAGCAAATAAAATAAAACTTAGAAAATAGAAAGAAAATAGAAATACCATAAAAGAATATTCAAAATACAAAGAAACCAGTAGCTAATCATCGTCGTAGATCATAGATATCAATGGTTTCTTTTCCCTTAGAGTTAAGCATGGTAAAATTTTTAATTTAGCAAGTTCCTTATATGACAAGTGGCAGGGATGAATGAAAAAATTCATATTTGTTGAATTTCTCTTATTTTTTATTCTATATTTATTTTATTATTGTTTTTACTATACTCCAATACTTGAGTGTTAAAAGCTTTCCGTTCATGAAATCATAGAACATGCATAAAATCCGTCTTATGTGATGTACATATTATGTAAGCCTCCCTTTCACATTCCCTTGAGATCACTTGTTCAACCGGTGGTTAAACAATTCAAATCTTAATATTTCAGGTGCTTTGGGAGATGAGTGGAAGCCATCGGGAGTAAGTTACAGGATACTAGATCCCTTCACATCTTTCTTTTTGTCTACTATTTTTGCATTATCTTTTGGTACAATGTGACACAATGATTGTATAACTCATGTATGTGGTTTGAGTACATTTTGATATTAGCATGTTCATATAATATAACTGCCCTAAAATTATGTTGATCGAAAGAGTCAACTTAGTTTGGTTATTCATATTTGAGTTATTATTAATGCTTGATAGAGTAATGTTTCTACTTAACTTTGATGTTGGTGTGAAGGAGTGGAAGTGTAGTATTTTAAGAATGTAGGTAATGTATGGTAAGTGAAGAGTCCAAACTTCACAAATGATGGCTCTACTGACTTGAACGAGATGACTAGTCATTTGGAGATCCTAATCGATGAGACCTGTAAAAAGATCACCGGATGGTATTTTGGTAAGAGAGATTCCAATGCTCCAATCAGGGAGGAATTTTTGAAAAGAGAAAAAACAAACAGAAAAAGAGATCTCCTTATATCCTTGTGTGCCTCGTGTAAGTTCTGAGAGTAAGAGAATTTACCTGTTGGTCAAGTTGATGTAGAATATATAGATTACTCATGTGAGTTCAATATGCATTTGGGACACTAAAACCTTAGTTTTCTTGTAAAAATGTCTTGAGATCACATGGATCATAGTGAGAAATTTCCGACGATTTGAAATATTATCGTTTGAAGAAGTCCAGATCTCAAGAGATTGTTTTCCTAATCGGCAGTAACCAAAAGTTTTCTTTCCTATTATGGGACGTTGACCTCGCACTCTAAGGGGAGAGGAATATTGGCGATAAGCGAGCGAGGATATGGAGCACCGAGCAGATTTAAAGGCCGAGCAAACGATTACTAAGAGGGGGCCGGTCATGGTATACCGAGAGAGTAGGTTATGTTTATCCATCTAAAAGATAAATTCCATATTGACGACACATTTCGGATGTATTATGTATGGTGGGCTCTGTACGTGAAAGATTCCAAATCTTATAATAATGGGCCTTTGGACCATGCTCCATCACTACTAGTGTTATCAATACATAAATGGCGATCCAAATCTTATTTCATATTGTTTGATCTTTGCGATGATAACTAGGGAATCATGTCGGTCCAAATTAACTCTTATCAGATCGTTATCGCTGAAGCCAACCATTGGTCTTTTCTTCTTAGGCTGCTTTATGCACGTGTGACAAGGACTTCTTTGAATGTGGGGTCGAATGGCTTGGTCTTGTGAAAAATTGGGGTCAGCGTTTACCCAATCTCATTTCATTGTGTATACTCTTGGTCATATACTGTCATTAAGATGGGAGTCAAAAAATAAAGGTTTGAGGGGTCATACTCGTTCTATAATTGGAGAATTACTTTACCTGGTCGATTGCGGGCATCCCCTGGAACTGACTGTTTGCTTTGTTCGCTCTCTCATCTCGCAGTATGAGCCCTGAGGAGGGAGACCCTCTCTTCCTGCATTTATGAACCTTTGGAGCCGATCGCTTCGAACAAGAAATTCGATTTCATTTTTCAGCTTTCTGTATTTGTCTATCAGATGGTCGTTGATAGATTGATTTGTTTTATTTTTGAGTAAATATTATACTAATATTTATATTTTATGATATTTGATATGTTAGGATTTATGAATGAGGTTTATTAAGAAAAGTGAAGAAAAATGAACTAAATTGGAGTAATATGCAAAGGATGAAAAATTGGTTAGCAATACTCTTTCATTAGCACGTGGACACATGGATCTCAAGAGGCAATGCAAAATATTGAAGATTACTGTAGTAAAATTTCATTTCCCAATAACACATTTAAGAGGAAATTGTGATGGAATTGGATAAAAATTTAAAAAAATTTTATTTCATTCCTAATATTTAGGAAAATAAAATTTTGAAAATGTAAATTTCTTAAAATATTATCTTTTATGAAGTTTACTTTTCTACTTTTTTTATTTATTTAGTAGTAATTTAGGGTTAGAAAAATTTACATTTTGCAAATGGGAATTTTGTCCCTATATAAAGGGAGAAGACACTTTGGAGGAGGGGAGAGAGGTGTGCAGCCCAAAAGGGGCAGTAGCCGGCGGCTGTATGGTGAGACATTTTTTTGCTTTTGGACTTGAGAAAAGGGACACATTTTGATGGAAAAAGCAGCAGCCGGGACATGCACATTTCCTTGTAGTTTCATTTTTCTTCCTTCAATAAAAATCATTTGTGAGTTCTTTTCTTTTCCATGTTTTATTTCTAATTAATTTTTTTAGTTGAAAATTTATTAAAATCTTGATTTTTAATGATTATGAGATATAATTGGACATATTAATTCAATAAATTATAAGTATTTATTTAATTTCTATGATTATAGATCATAATTTTCTAGAGTTTATTGAATAGTGACAAATATTTAATAGTTCTAAAATAATTTACAATCATTTAAAAACGGCAAGATTTTTTTGTTTTTAATAAAGTGGTGAATAGTTTTTATATTATGGAATTAAATAATTTAATTTCAGCAATCCTAGTATGCGTTTGTCACTTAAAATTGGGTTTCTCTAGATCCTAATACTATCGAAATATTAAATCCAACGAGAGTTTCTTGGGTTATCTTTTAATTAGGGAAATAATTAACGATAATATCTTAATTACAGAAGAAGTAAGGAGAGATTGGTCGGTTCATGGTATTTAACGGCTATAACCAATTTATTTATGGTTGTTGAAATCTTTAGATAGATTGATGATCAATCGCATGAAATCAAAGTGAAAATAACTCCTTCGGTTAGGTTTCATTATCTATAATATTTGTTTCTTTAGTTGCCATTATTTAACTATTTTGCTAGTTAACTTTATAGATATATTTATTTCATTATATTTAGATAATCGCTCAAATCTCATATTTTTATTATCCTTAAAAAAGATAAATTCGTCATTCTCTGTGGATACGACTCTACTCACCCTATACTTATCTTTAGTGAAGTAAATAATTTTATTTTTGGTTGGATTGACACACACCAGTCGTAGTCTCGTGGGAGTGGCAATATTGCGTTTTGTCCTTTTACAAATCATCTTCCGTGGAGCAAGGAGGTCACTTGACTTAGGATTTGTTTTGAATCTAAAACAGAACTTGACTTGGCGTATTATTTAAAGGAGTGCAACTCATGAATCTTCGTCATTGAGAAGGTCCTTTCCAGGCCGCCTCAGGTGAGAACTATCAAAATGATTGGCTGTGTTCGTTTTGGGTTGGTCAGTTTTGTCGTTTGTTAAACGCTTCAACATCTTTTGTGGCAATGTACTTTTCTGCACGAGTATAAAACTCTTGGATAGTAGACAAGAGATTCTTTGTGATGGATCATTTTCATGCATGATAGTTGCAACCAGATAACCAATGCTGCTAATACAATAGAATGGTCTAAACATGAAACCTTCATCATCTTGGTTTTGAATTTATCAAGAAAGTCTCTCAGTGGCTCATCTTCCCTTTGTCACAATAAGAGGAGAAATCTAGACTTTCTTTTGTCTCCTTTACTGATCACGAAGTACGTCTGAACTATTATCGAAATTAAGAAAAACTCTTGATATTGAACGAAGGATATGAATTGAACCATATCAGTGCATTACCCTTTAGGTTCATAGGAAAGTGCTTGCACATAGTTGCGTCTGACATGTTTCTTTAGACCATTATAGTTATGAAGTGACCTACATGGTTCTAGGGATCAGTAGTGTCATCATACCTCTCTATAGGAGGGAGAAGCACGTCACGAGATATCGATTCTGTGGAAATCTTGGATTCGAACGATGAGAGACTGACAACATTTTGAGCGAGTTTGTCTCTTCTCACATTAGCATGTTTGAGTTCATCTACCATGAGTTTCTTGTTTTCCCAGATCATTAGGTTACGTTAGGAAATCATCAATGGCTCTCGGTCTGAAGACACGTTTGAGTTCATTGGCGCATGTGACCCAACCCACGTGAAGAGGATTGTGCTTCTGGTCTGAAGACACAACTGAGCTCCTCCAACCATTTGCTCATGCTTTGCAAGATAGTGGCAGAAATCTAAGCAAAATTGTCGAGCACTGTAGGTTAGATAGTGTTTATTGGAGTAGCCGTGCGTCCTTCTATCATAGTTGCGGATTTTGTTGTGATTCTAGTCCTTCTCTTGGGAGGCATGACCTTCGCAGGATGGAGTATGAAATAAACTTCTTTGTAGTCTGTTCCCATGAATAACGCCAATCTGTTGGAGGCGGTTTTACTCCACAAATAATGGCTTTGCTGATTCGAATTGGATGTCCGGCTGTCGGGCGATCTTGATCGATGGGACCTATAATAGACCATGGAGTACACTCTAGCGAGGAGCGTGGAGTATACTCTAGCGAGGAGACTCCAACGCTCAAATCAAAAAGTAGTTTTCAAAAAAAGACAATAGAGTAAAAATGTTTTTGTTATATTTTTGTTTGTTATGTGTAAGTTTAAAGTACGTACTTAAACGGTCGGTTTTATGATATATATATAGCCTTCATGTCGGTTTTGTATGTATTCGAGTTATTAAAACTCTAATTTTTTTATGAAAGTATCTTGAAATTATGAGAATCATAATGTAAGATTTTCAAAATTTTAAAATTCTATTATTTAGAAAAGTTTGGATCATCAAAAAAATTCATTTCCTTATTGGTAGTAGTTAAAGGTTTCAAGCTCGATTACGATAGTTTGTCTCCACGAATCAAGGGAAAATAAACATTGCCTTTAGGCAAATAGTGATACCAAGTATCGAGAAGATGCGGGGATCAATCAGTTAATTATTGAAAAAGATCTGATCGATAAATACCAATAGGGTGGATCGTGCCATCCATTTAGGAGATAAATCTTATATTGATGATACATTTTAATACGGTCCTGTCTATTAAGTTATGTATCAGGAAAGTTTTGTTTTATGATAATTGGCTTTGGGCCATACTCCCTCGGAAGGTAAGGCCAAGCAAGAGAAATGATGGTTTGGGTATTCTCCCTGGAGCCCGTTAGCGTAGCCCCACCAACACAGCAGCCATCAACCCGATCGCCGACTTCCGCCTTAACGTTAATTAACAAGAGTATTATTAATTTGAATGCATCTGCTGAGTCTTCAAGGGACAATACAGTGGTATAAACACTTTTCCCCCTTCGAGGGATAACATAATGATATAAACGCTTTTTCTTCGATTTAACGATTTCAGATTGTACAAAAAAAAAAAAAATGCATCTGTTTGCTGATTTAATCTTATTGTCATGAATATGATCATTTTCAGTAGCCTTGAAGTTTGGGAACCCCAAAATATACATTCACCCGCCATTTTTGAAGGGAATTTGGGCCAATCTCATTTTGCCACGTTATGTCTCAAAAATAGTATTACGATTTACTCAAAAATCATAATTAAATTTGAAATTAAACACTTTAAAAATGTGTTTTAAAAATCTATATTTTAATTTTATTTTTAATTATTTATTCCTATTCTATTAATTCAAACAAATTTTATTAAATTTTAATTTGAACGATATAAAACTCAATGACAAAGCCTTTTCAACGGCGCATCAAAGTAATTATAACAAATTCCAATTAACCGTTCAAAAACATCCGAACCCCTCATAATTTTAAAAAATTAATATCATGCTTAACTGAATTTAAGTAAATTATTTATTGATATTATTTTATAATGAAAAGATCATAAAAAGTGAATTACCATGCTATCATTCCCACATTAAACTAATAATGTAGTTCCAGCACACCAAGACTTCCATCCTTTTCTCGACCAGCCGACCAATTCTTCAAAACCTCAAGCTCCATCACGTGCCTTACCATCAGCCTCCTATTTTTCGGTGCTTTCCTTACTTGTAAACTCATAAGGTTGACTGCCCTGATCAAGTGAACGGCCACCGTCCTAACTACTTATCATAAGTTATTGCTGCATGGTTCGGAATTTGTAACATTCGTTGATTGGGTGACCCCAGCAAAGCCAACCTTAAGTATTCCTTTACACTCTCGCCTCCCTCTTCCACGGCAACAAACTAAATCGTTGTGCTTATACATTTTTCTATTAAACGAGTACGACATTTTTTTATTTATATTTTTACGAAGGTTGCTATGGTGTTGGAGCGATGAAACAATGTTCAACGTCAAGGATAAAAAATAAAATCAGACTCAACTAAGATTTTATTATACAACATTATTTATATAATTATTTAAATTATTTTTATTTAAATTTTTTATTTTTATATATAAATTTTATATTTTATAAAAAAATATTATAATTAAAATGAATTAAATAGAGGTTTTCGTACATTTAGTACAGGTGCATTGGATACAAATTTTTCCAACCTCTGGTCAACAGTTTCGACTCTAGTTGGTCCCCCTTCGGGAGGGCAATTATAAAGATTGATGTGATACCCACACGTGCAGGTTCGGAACCATCTGGAATAAATAAAAATTTCTTTTTACATATTTAATTAGTTAGCATAGTAAAATATAATAAATTAAAGGAATAACATAAAGTATTGTTCTTTAATTTTTATTTTGATAAATACTATGGTTCGAACCCAAACATGTTATATGAAAAGGGAAAAAAGTTATTTAAACTAAAATTATTATTCTTTAACATGAGGTCAATAATCGGAGCATACCCTACAACCTCTTTTTATCCTATAAAACCAAATTACAAAATCAATTATGGATAATAAATGTTCTTTGGCAGAGCTAAATTGTTTAAGGAAATCAAAATTAAATAAAATTTTAATGTAAAGAATATTTAAATTATAGTTATTTTTATTAAAAAAATTACTTTGTCAAACGTCAAAAATGCCAAGGGCCTCTTTCATCAGCAGGAAGAAAAATGCGGTTCACATGTCTGAAAGCGTTTGCCTCGTAACACTATCGAGCCCGCTCACATTTTGCTCTTCCATTTTGTGATTACGGCCATAAAAGGCGCATTGAGATCACATGGATGTGCATACCATATTCTCCCCTCCAAACCTTTTTTTCGCTCAACACTTCTCCCACTCCGTACTTATCCTCCCATTACGATGAGAACCAAAATACGAGAATTAACCCAAAGCCTCCACCTTATTAGGACTGCAAACGACACGTTAGAGGAGCGTGTTAGTCATCACAAAACGACGTCGCAGTACTTCACCATAGCCTATCTCTTCATCCAATCCTTAATCGGCAACACACTCTTTCACTTCCCCACCACTCGATTCAACAGTTGGTCAAGGTGGGTACCGCTGACTCTTTCTCTCTCCATCACCTTCCTCTACTTCGTACCCTTCGTCCAACGGCTTCAAGACTACCTGCGAGATTCTCGAAAACTCGACCACGGTCGACTGGAGGAGGTCGAGACCTACAGATATCTGCAGGAGCTTCAAATCTGTCAACCTTTGCCCACAATTCTCGATACCGTAGAAACAGAGTCGCCAGAGATTAAGCTGTTCAAGCGCAAACTCTTCATCGTCGTGATCGTCTCGCTTCTGCTTCTCTTCACGGCAATTGTGTTGTACGTCTGCCTTTGGATCCCCTGGAGTGTCGATTCTGAGACTGAGGTTTGTTTCTTTTGTACCTTTTGCAATTTCAACCTTTTACATAAAATCCCAAAAACTTTCTCAACCTCTCTTGGGATTTAGGCTTGATTTCGAAACCCAATTAGTTGCAATTGTGAATTCGGCGGTATAAAGTTGGATTACAAGTATTTGATTTTGTCTAGGCCGTGGGTCTTGACTGGAGTAATAAATTATGCATGTTTAATTTTTGATTATGAGTTATGTAGAGTAAGTTGAATTGTTCGAGACGAGTGATTTTGGGGAAGGGACAGGATGTTGATAGCTTTAACACTTTGCCTACGGCATGGGTCTTGACCATAAGTTAGGGAGAAATAAATTATGCATGTTTAATATTGGTTATGTCCTGTCTTAGTTATGTAGGTTAAGTAGAGTTGTTTGAGATTTCGGGAAAGGGACAGGAGGTTGATAGCTTTGACGATCTTGCTTGAGTTAGTTTTCTCGTAAAAAATCATAAAAATAATTGGCATGTTTCACCAATTCTGGGATTTGGGGAATATACACGTGAATCCCGATTACAGCTAGTTCATGGGTTTTCCGTGGATGTCTTTTTCTTTCCATTTAATTCATTGAAAAAAGAAAAAATCCTCACTTCCCTGGTGATTTTCTCTGCTCATACTGTTTATGTTGTTGTTTGGTCAATACCATCGGTGTATTGATTGACTTGACCGGTTTGATATGATCTACCAAATGTTATATTGATGTCAATTTGATTGGTGATTTTTTTTCTTGCCTAGTTTACACAATTTCTGCAGTTTTGTTATGTACATTTATATCTAATTTTAGTCTTCAGAAGGCCCCTCGAATTCTACATATAGACTTGCTTGTCATGGTTGCAATGGGTGGGTGTTGTATAACACTGTCTAGTTTGTTTGTACTTCAATTTTCTTCCTGGCTTGAGAATTGTTGTCTAGTGATTATAGTGGTGTCATTTGCTTCTGTTCTTTGATCCTTGGGGTGTCAACTGGATCTTATTTGAGAATGTTAATTTTATAAGTGGTCAATAATCATTCATTGCTGACTAATGATAGATTAAGTAGACCGATACATTCTAAATTGCGTTCTGCTATTTGCTTGGGTTTTCTATTCCTAACTAGACTTTAGGTGAATTTAATTGCAATTTTTTTTCCTTGACTAAGAAGCACCAATTGCATCTCATGCTTGTGGATGGAATGACTGCAACTGCAACTGCAACTGCAGCAACTCTGAAAGCCCTTGTTTCCTTTTTTCTGTTAAGGTGATAAGAATTCTACATGGGAGTATGGATCCATTATATGGAACAAGTGGATGGAAGTATTCTGACATATGATGACTAATAGGATAAAATTTGTGATTCTAAGAATCATGAGTTGAAATAGCCGGAGGCAATTTTGTTATTAACAACATAATTTTCTATATTCACTTTCTCTTGAAAAAGAATAAGAGGCAAAGCGTCCCATCAAGGACAATCTTGAAGCGGATGCTGGATTGTATTGTGCACTTCTCTCTATGGTGAATAGCACAATCTTCATGCTATCAAAAGCTGCTGCTGTCTAAGTTTCTTTCATATTGCAGGTGCTCTGCCATTCAATCAATGAGTCATGGAGTTTCAAAGATAACCAAGCAACACGTCAGGAATGCGGACACAAGCTTAGCTACCACCTAGATGCATAGTTATAAAATCAAATATGATACTACATATAGATTTCCTTCTATTCTTCGAATGGGAATGGTAATGTATCGTATCGTGTATGATAAGATATTTTCCTTGCAAAATATAAACTAATTTGATTGAAAAATACAGTGAATTGCATATCATAACTGTAAATACGTGTCATAGTGTGAGATACATAGAGTGTATCTTAAGATAAAAGCTTTATTTAAGTTACAGATGCAAAATACGCATGAAATACCTCCATTTAGACAGGTTCAGCAAGATACATATCCTAGATTCTTGGTTTTTGATGACCATACCTAGCGGGATATCTTCATTTGCAGATGCCTACTTAAGTACCATGTTCATCATGCATCTTACGGTTTGGACTTGTATGAGCCACTACCATGCTATTTTGAGTTTGTCTATCTAATTTTTGTTTTGTTAGGGCAGTTGCAGGAGTCTTACGACACATGACGCTAGAAACAACTGGGATGCTGAAAGATTACTTATTCGGAGTCTATTAGATGTTTTTAGCAGCCTAGTTACAGTCAGAATATTTTCTTACTACCTATATTACTGGAAGTAGTACTAAGGGAAGTAGGTGGTTGGCTGCAGAGCTCGTCTTTGTTTGGTTTCTCCACTTTGCTTTACTATCTCCGGTCAATGTTACCTTTTGTCATTTGGAGGATACTTGGGCTTTGTTTCTCTGATTCTATAGAAGCTTGCTTCTGAGATTACTGGCGTCTGGCTCTGCAGGTTTGTATGGACCCCCCCGTTTGAGAACTTGCCCTACTGGCTGTCCATGCGGTGCTCAACCTGTGGGCTTTGAGCCTTGGCCGAATTTCTCCGAGAGATACTGGGTATCAACATATCCTTTGCAGAATTGTAAGCATCATCAGATCCATGTAATACTGAATTACATGATAAAGATGCTAAGCAGGACTCTCCTCTCTCTCTCATCCCATCCATAATAGAAATGTATCTTATAATATTTTGTCAGAGACCAAGCATTCCCATCATATGCTCCCCAAAATTTTCTTCCATCCATATTTAAGAGTTTTAAGGTTGCCTTGGTACCTTGCTGTCGTTGCAAATTTCCTAGTAGGCAAAATCTGCAATCCTCTGCAATCCAGCATGCCGTGACTGATGGAAATCAACCAAGTTTTAAAAGAGAGCAATCAATGTGGAGATTCACTTGCTAAATGTAATGACGTTCATTGATAATGCGGATCATTGATAATGCGGAACAAGGGTGGTTTCTGTTGGCTTTTCTAGTCACTAATTTGATGGCCTCGTCAGGGTCAAGCTCAATCTGGAGCTGGACAGATTGAATTCCGAACTTGGCACACATCTGGAGGTTGTACCAAAATTAAACATAAAGCCTCTAATCAACCTGCTGTAGGCAAGGGAGCCCTCCAGCCCCAGATGTCTGCCCTTGACTTTTAACATCATCCCCATTCATCTCGGGCCAGCCCTATGACAGAGGAAACCATGAGATATACTCTCCGAGTTTGGAGAACTAAAGTGAGAGTCTTCATGGACAAAATGGACTCCGAGAGTCTTGTTCTGAATCTCTGATTCTGCTAAGCGAATTTTCCGCCCTGTCATCATTAATTCAGGGCTCGTCTCACTCTACTGGTTAGAAATGTATTTAATTAAAAAAAAAAGAATATATAGAAAAACAAAATATCATTTCTTTATTTTATTTATAAGAGTTTTCTTAATGAAGTCACATTTGAATTCACTACTTCTGCCTATGCTGGTAATCAAATTACTAGGTAAAAACATTTATCATGGATAAGTGGTATTTTTTTTGTACCATGTTTTAGACACCGTTCGGTATTTGGGGTTTCGTCCCGATTAATGTGCATCGATCGATGTAGTGGTTTTTTTTAGAGGGTGAGTTTCTCAATTGGAAACATTCCATACACATAGGACCTGATACTCCCGACGAGAGTCGAATTTCGATCATATTTAAAAATATTTAATTCTATATTCAGTTGAGTAAACTCCTCATTAGTCAGATAAGTGGTATTTAACGTATCAATCGCTTGTCCCAAGACAATTGACGGTGGGTGTAACACCTTTTATTATCAAACATGGTTGTTTTGTTAATTTCATTGTCACATTCCTACCATTCTCACACCAAACCCCGTAATGGCACAAATGTCAGTCAAGCATGATCGCCTTTTTGTACAGTACGAAATGTAGAGGAGAGATGATTCCATAATATCTGCTCACTGTAATACAAATACAAATATACCATGATTAAGAATATTTTTTCCTCTTGGCCTACAAGACTAAGGGAACGATTGGATTGGTTGGTATTTAAAAAATTCAAAATCAAAAACTTTAAGAATGAAATGAAATCAAATATAAATTTAGATCAAAATTCATGTTTTTATTTAAATTTCAGAGATCTCTTATTTTGAAAATTTTCATTTCTATTCTATTAATCTAGATAATTAATATGAATTTTAATTCAATTTTTTATTCTCCATCCTTTTCAACGAACACCCAAAGATTTCAAATAATTCACCAACGATAATACAGCCCATGGTTTTCCGAACAATAGCGACCTGGTAGGTTATCTTTTCTAATGTCTATTATTGCGTTGCATGTTTTCTTTCTTCAGACTTGCCGGCAAACGATGTAGCAAGATCTCTTTCCAGAAAAGACATTTTTAAGTAATTAAATTGCCAATGGGTCATCATCCAGGCTTCTCTGCAACTTTTTTTATTCTTTCCAAGTAAGAAAAAAAAAAAAAAGCCGACACAGGGTATCATTTTTTTTTTTCAAATAGGTACCCGTTTGTCAAATAGCCTCGGGGCGTAAACTTCGATAATTTTAGAACAACGTTGAATGTGGACCGGACGCTGAAGTTTTAGGAATTGGGGAATCAACTTAGGCGGCCGCCCCTTGAACATACCAATCATCAATGTATCTTTCATGGTTGTCATAGCCTGGGGAGGCTTTGTTGTGGGTAGAGAAATTAAGATTGGTGGGTCCACTAATGTGAATGCTACGTGGATTAAAGGAGTTAATTCAACAACAAGAAACTAATCAATGCCTAAGATCATGATTCATGCCATGGAATTAAAGAGAAATTATTCGATGAGACGGTTCAAGTTGTCTTGTTTTATTCTTGTTCAATAAAAATTATATATTTTGTAATTTTATATGGGTGATTTATTTTGTTTTATATGAGAGATGGCCATGTCTCACCACAAAATTTGTCTAAATCGAAGTGCGGCTAAGCTTCAACCGGGACATGTCCACTCCTTCCCCTTTTTCTGGGGAAAAAAATGTTCATAGTTTAATTTAATTTAATTTATTACTATTTTATCTTATTTTATTTATAATAATTTTTTTTAAAAAAAATTATAAAATTTTGTAAATAGATTTTATATTTTTTCATAAAAGAATTAAAATAATCATTATTTCAATAATCTCAACTCTTCTAAATGAATTTTAAAACGATAAACAAAATATATTACTTTATTGGGAGTGGTTAAGCTCGAGTGGGTCAGTTTCCGTACGTGGAAGTGGGACAAATGGGCGAGAGGGCGCCATGCTATTATGAAAAAATCGGGAAAAGGAAGGGCCCGGACATGTCCTCACCTTGATTTCATGGGATGATCTAAAGCATCGGTTCAATTTATTTAACACAATTAATCTGCGCGTAGATTTACAGTCCATGCCATGAGCCACGACTATGGAAGATTTGATCATAGCCATACATTGATGATTAGTATGATTAATGAGCACCCGAAACTGCAGAGGTCAACATTCAATGCCATTCCAAAGATAAGTTGCAGTGGTAAGCTTTGGATTATCATCTTCAAAGTCGGCAAGACAGAATGTTAGACTTTGAAATCTTTGGATTCATGTAATGGAATGCGTCCAATATTGTCATGAGTCTGTACAGCCTGGTTCCTACTCCCATTCCACTTTTTGACAAGCAAAAGCCCTTTTGTTCTAGAAAACGAAGAGAATTTCAATTGAGAGAAGAGTGTTGAAGAAGTTATCGAATCAGCATTTTGGATATTTAATTAAATTTTGAGTTTAAATTTAAAAATAAAAAAGAATATATTAAAAAAATTTTAATTGAATTTAATAACAATCGAATCGAATTATAACTCAAAATATCAATTAGTTATACTTTAAAAAAAAAACATCCTGTGTAATCGATCAAAATATGATTTGTGGAACAACATAAATTAACATGTCATAGGACTTCTCTTGCAATGCAACAGAGAGGAAAGTACAATTCTTCAACCAGTGCTTCACGCATGGTTTAGTGTTTAATTTTGTAATTTTCCCTTTGATCAAACGTGGCTGCCATTTTCTCAAACGGAGATCGCTCCCAAGCCAAACTCTAAATTCCCAACATGTTGTGGTTGGGAAAATTTCATCTACACGGGGGCTCCACAAATCACTCAATCAGATATTCTTGAGATCTTATCCCGGCAATTTCCGACTTAGCTAATTACCAAATCTCAATGAATGTCGTCAGGCATAAATTTAATATAAATATCACTTTTCCTCTTCAAACTACACGGTCGGTCACCTGATTGCATAATTTTCCTTAGGATAAACTTTCAAAGTCATAATCCAATACCATCATAATAATATTCAAGTTCATAAGGAAATCATGCTCCACTTATATAACTGCCCTAGATCAATTATCCCTAATATCAAGATAAGTTCAATGGGTGCAAGTGGTAATTATTAAGATTGTTAATACCTCCGTTTCCTTTTAGTTGAGTGTTGTAATTCAATGAAAAATGAATTATATTTTGTAATTTTTATTTAATAATAAATATTTTTTAGAGTTTTTGTTAATTCAGTTAGATTTTAATTATCAATTAAAACTGTTTAAATTGATATAGTTGAAAGTTTTTTAATAGTGAAGTTATTAAATATATTTATAAATTTTTGTGCCATCGCAGGGAGTGGATGGAGAATGGATTGATAAATTCGGACGACGATATGGTTTGCTTCGGGGACCGACCCACCCAGAATATAAAACAACCTTGAACCTCCACGGCGCCGTAGAAAGTCGTTGAAGTGGCCTCTGGATCCCATGAAGGGGGCAAGGGAACCTTCTACGTCACCCATGACGCAATACATCACATGCCATATGACGTGGTTGCTTTTGTTTGATGTGACAATTTATGTAAATATTAATTATTTTATAAAAATAATAGAATAATAATATTATAATAAAAATTTAAAATAAACAAACATATAATTATTAATTATAAAAATAAAAATTATAAATAAATAAATAATTTATTAAATATGAAAATTATGTAAATATAAAAAATATAAGAAATTTTTATATAAATCTTATTTAATTTAATATATTAAAATATTTTAAAAATAAAAAAAAACACAAATGTTAAAAGGTTAAGTCGCATCGGAAAATCAAGCCACAAGCCCCGACTACTATGGTTAAAGTAGAAATAAGTCGCATTGAAACGCACAAAGAAAAAAGGGGGTAAATTATTATTCTTCTATGGGTAAAGTAGAAATAATTATTTGAATGAAGTCTTACACATCCCATATAATTTATACATGATGCCAGTAAATAAATATTAAATTATGAAATAGGACCGACACAGAAATCCTAATTTATATAACATTTGGAAAAGTCACAGCAAAGCCTTTCTCATTCCCAATTGGACCATTACACATTTCAAAAGCAAAATAGTCTGGGATTTTTCTTTTTTTATCAAATCAAATTAATTTTATATATAAAAACAAAAAAAAAAAAAAGAGCAATTGGTTGGAGTACTCTTGCATTTGTCTAAACTTATAACATGTAAATTACAAGATTGCCCGCCATGTCATTCCGATTATAAATACAAGAAAGAAGCTTGGTCAAGATTCAAGGTTAGATCCCACACCGATAGGAACCACCCTGGTTTTATCTTCCCCAACCTGCCCATTCACAGCCTGTGTCTACTATTGTACAGTAAGTAATATGTTGGCTGCCAAGTTAGACAACCAGCAAAAATACCAAGACATGATCTTATTGAACATGATACAAGAAGATCGAGCTTTGAGTCACGAGACCAAGGCGACTTGGCTTGTCATCTCTTATCTCATCATCCAATCACTTCTCTTTTCGGTTTCTAACTCCATATTCACTTGCCTTTATTGGTGGATTCCCCTCGTGCTCTCTCTTTCCTCCACTGCTCTCTTCTTTGTCCTTTTCTTCAAAGAAATTGCCAATTATATGAATATCCGATCTGGGTTGGACCAAAGTGAGTTCGGTCGGACAGCTATGTCTTACAGAGCTCAAGAGCCAGATGTTCCGGTTAAGCTAAGGTTGAGGCGGCGTATTGCTTATCTAAGCGTGATTGTATTGGCCTTAGTTTGGTTTGGACTTGTCATGGTCTACGCTTGCTATGCCCTCCCAAGTGACTGTGACCACGCTGTTGTTTATTCAAGGTAACTTTTTACGTCTTCAGCCCAAAGCCAAAAACAACATAGTTATCATCGATTTAGTTTTTACTTTACTAAATAAATTTTTAATCAAATGAGCTAATATTAATTTATTTATGAATATGTTTTCATCAAATTTTAATTAATATTTGTTTGAATTTTCAGATAAAAACACATGAATACCATACTTATTGTTATCATGATATCTTATTTTGGGTAAAAGAAAAAAAGGACTTTTTACGAGCCCTATGGGATCAATATTTCTTCAAAGATGGTTTGATAAAATAATTGTTAATCATTGAATAATAATTTAATAACTACAAATCTATACCTATTATATTATAGAAAATATAAAAAATTTTGGGATAAAAATATAATTTGAATGTATAAATAAATATAATTTAATAATTATATATCAAGAGGGTAGTCATCCTCTTATCTAATTTTGTAATTTAAGGTTCAAAATTTTGATGTAATAAAAAAATCCAACAATTTTATTAAATAAAACATGTTCAGATTTTTTATTAAGTAATTATATAATAAATTTATTTTTATTGAATATTTTTAAATCCACAAATTCCCTAATAAATGAAAAAGGAATCATAAGCACTTGTGCTGGACCCAACACGGGTACCGGCGCGTAAAGCAGGCGCTGACCTCCGCACGTGGACATGCCCATTGGAGCGTTACTAATATCACATCAGATTCTTAATAAATCATAAAATAATATTTAAATTTAATAAACTTTCACCTAACAGATTGATTTTTTAGGCTGAATTCTCCTATTGAGCTTGAATTCATTATTTGGGTATGTGACAAATTGGTATTAAAGTTTTCGGTCTAACATGAAAAAGGGATACCTGAAAAAGGTTATCTGATACCAGAGTGAGAGCCGTTCAAAATGAAAAAAGGCTATTTGGTGTCGGACTGAGAGACATCCAAAAAGGGGAAAGGATTACCCGACAGAGTGAAAGTCATCCAGAGTGATAGCCATCTGTGGACGTTCGGTTTCTCAAGGAAAGAATAATGTTATAAATTTTATATTGGATCTCCAAAAAATTATAAAATAATACTTAAGTTTAATAGGTTATCTCACCGAATAAATCGATCTTTTGAACTGAGTTTTTCTATTAAGTTTGAATTCATTATTTAGGTATGTGATATATGGAGTAAGCTCCTAAGTAGAAACATGATGTAACCATGTTCGAGCAACCAAGCGGACGCGCATTTGTACCGGTCAGTAAAGGGCACTATGCCGCAAAAAGAATTGCTGACTAGTCATTATTGCTGTGTTTTCTATATCATGGCCCACAGCAATAACTGCGGGCGCAAGAATCTAAACATGGTAAAAATTAACCTCAGTCTATAAAGTTGATTTTTCTTAATTAACTCAAGATTAAATAATCCCCTTCTCCCTCTCCCGTGACCACCCAAACAAAGCTAAAAAGAAAAAAGAAATTTCCCGGTAACTTGTGGAAAAAGAGTAAAATTTATAACTCAATTAATATCTTCTTCTTTTTTTATTTCTTTAAAAATATCAAAATCAGATTTTCCTCACATATAAAAAGAAAAGAGAAGGGTAAATCAAATTTGATTATTTTTACATGATCTATCTGTTGCAGGAGTGAGCAACTGGAATCTCAAATTCAATTCCGAAAGACGTTAATCATGCAGCTGAAGTAGTGCCTAGTCAAGGACCGGTTGCAGGTCAACTGAAGTAAATCAAGCTTTTCATTTACATGATCTATCTCTGTTGGATTTTGTATATGTGTAAACTGTTCCACGTATGCCTAGTCAAGGCCACGTTGCTATGTCTTGTTAATATACTAAAGAATAAGGTATATTTTGATTGTAATTTTACCTTATTTAACCTTGTGGGCTTTAATGTTCGTTACCCATTCAAGCTTGCTAGTGAAAATTGAGATTAATGTTAAGTTCAGATATAAATTTTGATATAAAAATTATTAATATAATAAAATTAAAAAAATTAAATTATATTTACAAATTTTATATTTTTATTTCACTATGATAACAAATAAAATGTGACAAAATAAAAACATTAAGATAAATTAGACCAGCAAAAACATAATAGGCTGTAAATTTTATACTTAAGTCCAGTCATATTTTGTTCACTTCAATTTTTTGTTTATTTTTTTTAGAACTAAAGTAGGTAATTTTTTACCAAGCCACTGCGTGAAGCTTTTTCCTTTTTATAAGTAGGGCGGGCAATCCAGCCTTGTGAGTCGGGCTTTTATAAAGTCAAGAGTTGTCCATTTAAAATTTTTTGGGTTTAGAAAACTCAAAAAATTGAGACTTGAGCTTGACCCAAAAAATTAAAAAGGTTTTAAAACCATTTTAAGTCAAACTTGAACCCGAATCATAAATTTTATTTTTCATATTTTAACCCATTTCATAATATATTAAATACAAAATAAAAATACATTAATCATTCAAAATAAAATACAAAACAAATGCTATCATGTCAAATTAAAAATTACTCACTATTATTGAAATTCACGATAACAATATTATAAAAGATTAAAAAATTTTATAAAGAGTGATATATTAAATTCATCAAAATAACCATTAAAGTCACAATAATTTTAAAAGAATAAAAAAATTTTATTTTAAACGGGTCGAGTCTATAACGGACCGAGTCACCGGTATGCGCTCAGTCCATAATAAAAACGGATCTAAACAAGCTCGGGCTGACTTGGCCCAATTGCCTGTCTTAATTTTAAGGCATAAGATTTTTATTTTTCTGTTATGGCCCCTTGTTCAATTGATCGAGTTCTTACAGATCCGGCTGGACAAGGCGGCTAACTGAACCACAATTAAAATTTGCTTGTTAAAGTTTACGTTAGGGGCGCAGTTTAACAGGGTCGCCTCCTATTGCTTCTCCGTTCATCAGCAGCCGGACAGTCTCTCTCTTCTCTCTCTCTCTGGGTCAATGCCGGACAAATGTCCTTGAATATTCCAGGTATTGCCACTACTCTCTTTCTTCCCCCACAATGTGTACTTCGTAATTTCAAGTACGATGATTAAAACCCTAGATAGATTTTAATTGTCCGTTGAAATTCACAATCATATTCGGACAATTAGGTTTTCCTACGGAATTTCGTTTAGCAAATGTACTCATTTGATTTGTATGTCTTTATGATTGCATATGGTTTAATTTCTTTGTCTTGTTGGAATTCAATCAATTTAGTCTTGGCTCTCCTTTCCTTCCTTTGCAACGTAGAATTCCAACTCCAAATCTAGTCTTCCAATTATACTTGATCATGGCTTCTCTGCCCTGACTTCTTATTTGATTTTATTGAAATTTTCCCAAACCCAGAACTGTATTAGATCAGTTCTACCAACCCCAGTAGCTACTGATCAAGTTGATACACATGGCGGTTTATGTCTTAATGAATTTTCAACATAAGAAGGGTGAATCTTGTTCCGCAGAGGAAATTAGGGCTAGTTCAAGAACGAATATTCTTGTGTGAAAGGACTGGAGGTGTCAATCTCTGTTTTATTCGCTGTATGAGATGGAGAACATACAATATGCAGACGAGCTTGTGCGAGAATATCTCGTCTTCAGAGGGTTTACAAAAACACTGCAGGCATTTGAAGCAGAATTGTCCACCGATGTTGGTAAAGGTTTTCAAGTTGTGAAGATATTAGATTTGATATTTTCTGTTTCTATCCCCCAATTTCAAGCGGAAAAATTTGTTGGGCTGCTAAATTTTTTCAAGGAATGTTTCTCTTCACCATCTGAGACTCTACTTTTTGCCATGCTATCAAAATTGGAGGTCTCTATACTACGATACTACATTGTTCACACCATAAAATCTGGAAGGAAGGACAAAGTTGTGGAGCCTTATAGAATATGTGGCCATGACTTGATTCAAAGGGGCCAAGACTGGGCACCATGGTTTGGTGGGTAAATATCTTTTTGAATTCCTTGATTTTGCATTCTGATTTTGTTTGTTTATTTATTTTGTTTGTGACAACTTTAAATCCTTTATGCAGGCATTCCATATTTGAAAAACCAAAGTTTGGAACCACAGTTTCGTGTCTACTTTTCAAAGGAGTGGTTTGACACATTATATCTTCTATGAACAATTTTTTATGCGAGATCTTTAATGGCTCCCATATCCTTTTACTTGGATTCTTCTTGTTCCTTGGTTTGTGCCACTTCCAATTTGGTCTAAATAGTAATACTGTTTTGATATCTAGAGAATGGAGGCACCGTGAAATCATGTTTAATATTTTCATCAATTGAAAATGGTTTCTTAATTGATGTCAAGGTGGATGAGTGATGTAACAAAAAGAAATAGATTTAAAATAAGCATTGAAGATCTAAACGTAGGAGCAACCCTAATTGTAGATAAGATGAGAGACATTAAAAATGGTTTATCATATAACACCTGTACTGTTCAGTCTCATTATTCCTTCCTTGATGCTGCTTGTTGTATATATAGAAATCCTCTCCACATTGTGCTGTTTTAGAGAAGAAAAAAAAAGTAGTAAGATACTTTTAGTGTTCCTTTTCCTCACTAATAAATTGTTTTCTTGTGTTTGTTTACTTAATTTTAAATGAGATAAGTATTTGTTGTTCAAGCTGGATGATGCAAAAATGTCAAACATCATGCTTCTCGATGTGCATAATTTGTTTGTTTACTTAATTTTAAATGAGATAAGTATTTGTTGTTCAAGCTGGATGATGGAAAAATGTCGAACATCATGCTCCTAGATGTGCATAATTTGTACCATAATTGCTGGATTGACTCACAAGTGATATTTAAGAGTCTATGCATCACGCTTCTCGATGTGCATAATTTGTTTGTTTACTTAATTTTAAATGAGATAAGTATTTGTTGTTCAAGCTGGATGATGGAAAAATGTCGAACATCATGCTTCTAGATGTGCATAATTTGTACCATAATTGCTGGATTGACTCACAAGTGATATTTAAGAGTCTATGTAAAGTGCAAGGTGTGAACAAGAAAGTAGTAAATTGGATAAGTTTTTGAATGGTTCTAAATTTGTTAACATAAATAGAGTTATGAAATGTAAATTTAAAGAGGATAAGAATTTTAAGGAAAGGTAGGAAAATTGAAGGATCAGCTATAAATTTTACTGTTTGCGACCTAAAGTAAGTGAGGAGGATGTGGTTGACAAGATAGGAAATGGTGGACAAAGTGGAGAACATTAAGGGTAATGTTTGATCATAAAACTTGAACAGGTCTCGAAGAAAAGTTTTTGTAAACCACAAAAAGATTGAGAATGTTTTTAGGCTTGAATTGGTGGGTCATTGAAGAACCAGATTCATGGCAATAAGTATTACAGACATGGAATTACTAAGCTTATGTGTGGTTTAAAAAAGAATGAAAGGATGTGAAATGTCAAGTGTGTGGGGAAACTATCAAGGGTGGTTTCATTAGTGATGTTATGCAAAAAGAAGGCAAGTAAATGCGCCTGGAGAAGAAGTGATATTATGCAAATTGAAAGTTTCCTATGAACTATGGGAAGACCTAGGAAGACCGGAAACAATGGAAAAGGTAAATGTATGTATCATGTCACAAAATTATTATTATGACTATTAATTTGCACATGGCATAGAATTTGTGTAACCATAGCCACACAATCTAATTTGGCATGGCTTAAAAGCATGAGGAAGTTATAGTATGGTGATATCAAATTTGGAGCTGAATTTAACAATCTTAAGAATTGTTCCCTACCAAAATGGGAACTTGTCATGGAGAGGCACCGGTGTTGTTTGTGAATGTGCCATACCTAGCAATTTTGAACAATATCATGATATTGCCAGAGATCACTGTCATCTATCATGCTTATGTTTTCACCTGCAATTTTTTTTTATCCGGTTTTCTAGGCCTATTTACCATTATTGGTAAAACTTAAACAGTAGGCCTCAACTGAATTCTGTTTATTTGTTTGTGCAGTTTCAAGAAGTTGTGTAACATGATTCTCCCTAACCTTTTCAAAGTCTAGAAAGAATCGACAACTACCTAATCCACATGTAGTTATGTTTTCTGCCATTGTCTCTAATTAATGAGGTCCTTGACTTGTCCACGCATCCCAACCCTATTGAGGATCAGTTCTGAGAAGAATACTGTTAACCATCTCAGAACAGACATTAAGCAGCTTAATCTTAAGTTAGCACAGCTTCAGGCGATGTTGGAGGAAAAAGAGGTTGAATTGTGCAAGTTTTGGAGGTAAGGATTTTCTCTATGCTGTATCTCTGTGAACTACAGCTCTTTTAAACTCCTTATCTTGATATATGGTGTTTTTGGTGTTCAGAAATGATGCATCTCTGATGGAAGCAAGCACAAGTCAAGCCAACATCTCAACCTCCTCCATAACTGGGAAGCCATTTAGTTCCGCTTATGAAGATGGCATAGTTCCAGCAGGAGAATCTCGTGAAATTTCAGCTACTACAACACCTTATATCAGTGAAAGGGAGCTGGATCATGATGTTAATGGTTCTAGATCCCCCAAGGTCTTGTTGGAGTCGATGCCAGACAAATCTGATAATGGTCCAAATCCAACAGAATACGCTGTTGAAGATACTACTTGTGGTAATTTTCATATACTGTGCAGTTGTTCTTTTTTTTACAAACATCACAAAATGGCATATTGAGGCTTATGATTAAACTCAAAGGTCGGAGGTGAAAATGATATATAGAAGGAAGAAGAAGATAGCGAACTTAACAACTAAAGTTTCAGCAGCCTAAATTCTTGGTATCACATAACTTTTCTATTGAACTGATTTAGATTCTCTCCTATCATCTTATACAATATATTTGCAGTTTTATTCTAAGAAATTTTGGATGTCTGTAACTCTTGTTGATGATATTTTGGAGGGTTCACAATCTCATATGCTTCCATCATAATTCACTGGACAAGAGGGAAACTTGTACTATGTTTCCCAAAGTTGTTAGGTTTAGAACTCTCTAGTTCCTAGTAACTCTTTCTTTCTTCGTTCATAACGATGAGGGACCTGAATTTTTGGATTTTAGAGTTTCATTTCCTGTTAGTTCTATGATGTAAGTTTGTCATTATGTTGCCTACCAAAGTTCAACTTATATATGTAATGATATGTCTTGGCAGATAACACCAGAGAAATGCAAAGAGAAGAAGAATTTCCTGAAGTGACGGTAGATTTTCAGGTACTTATTGCTCGTTTTTGTCCCTATATATATATATACACACACTTCTATTTTCAGCAATAAGTTATAGTAGTTGTTTCATTTTCCGTTTCAACCATTGTGATCAATATGACTTGTGGTAACCATGGTATTTAGGAGACATTCTTAGGTCACACAAGTCCTATCAGTCATGGCCATTTTTCTGCCTCAGGAAACAACATAGCAAGTGCTTCTGTGGATGGTAAGGTCAGGTAGACAATGTGAATGATTCAAATGATATCAATCACTGACACGAAAATGCCATATGCCACTTGATCTTGCTAACATGTTGAGATGCCATACGATCTGCAAGTTTATGTATATAGGTCCTGCTTTACTGATGCCTAAGTCATCTTTGTTTTGCTTTTGAAGCATCTTCCCATGTATTTCTATTTTTCCGATTGCCTTTCTGAACACAATGAGAAGAGCTAATTACAAAATATTTGTTAAAGTAATGTAAGGTAGTAACATTTTATTTGTCAAAGTAATGCTATTAATTGGCGTCATTTTTGCTTGCTATATAGTGAAACAAGACAATATTGCCACACTCACAAATATCATGTTATAACTAGCTGTCATAATAGGGAAAAACATGAACAGCGTGCAGAAGCATTGATTTGAAAATATTTCCATATACTCCATTGTGTCCCATACAATCAATGGAATAATAACATGAAAGCACGCTAGTGGTTTATCAGTCTTTATAACGAAGAGAACATAAGTATCTACCTTTTAATACTTACAAACAATTATTATTATATATAGCATATGCCTTCTTGTATTAAGTTGTGTAATGAGTCTATAAGAGAGAGAGAGAGAGAGAGAGAGAGAGAGAGAGAGAGGACATATATTTGGGCATTAGATAGTAGATACTAATGACCTAGAAAGCATGGTCACTGATATGAGTTGTGGACCACCCTAGATGGCACACATCTTGGCATGAAAGCTTCTTAGAAAAAAAGTCAAGAGACTAATGATTTGGTTTTTTTTTTTTTTTTTTTTTTTTTTTTTTATGTATATAAGCATATAATTTAAACAACACAAATAAGTTTTGTGTATAAGTATCACATAATTGGCACATAGCGGCTCATATGTTTAAAATGAGACCATTATTGTGATATAGTTTGTATGACAGAACCCTTTAATTGCATTAACCATGTAAAAGTGTTTGAGGAGTGCGTGAGCAGCGTGTGGTGTGTACAAGAACTGTGAAAGTTGAACACAGTGCAAGTGTATGTGCGACTTGGTTTTGTGTATGAACACAACTACCATTTTTGTAGTGCCCATGCATGATAGCTAGGAAACAGCTGGAATAAAATTCAAGCAGGTGAATGAAATTGAACCTAGTCAGTTTTAAATGTAATTGTTTTGGTCTCTGGAGTGTTCTTGAAATATGATCATAACATATTTGATACATATTAATAAGCATACGAAACCCAAATTCAACCAAAAAGGGCACACAAACTTGTGGTCATTCTGGACATGCTTTATAGTTTTTTCGTAGTTCTGTAATCTCTCTCTCTCTCTCTCTCTCTCTCTCTCTCTTTCCCTCTTTCTCTCTTTCTCTCTCTCTCTCCCCATGGTTATTAATTTGACACTTTTTTTCCAGCCTTTTTTTTCTCGTTTTCCAATGAGTTGGCAATGATTGGCCAGCTTCTAATAACTATCATATTTTGGCACTGAGTGGACTATCCTTGGGCATTGTTTTTGTATTACCTTCTCTGTTAATTGTTGATTCTTATTCAAAAGATTTTACACTGAGCTGCATATTTTGGTGAAGGATATGGACTTATGATTCTTCAACTCCAACATCAAAAAATGCAACCATCTATTGTGGGGCAGAGATCATGTCACTTGACTGGGACTGTAAATCTGATCGTCTGGTATGAGAATCCGCCCACTGTTGTATGATTGTTTAAATTAGAGAATCTTGAAATTAGGCTTATGTTTTCCTGGAAAAAGCTTCTCATAGGCAGTGCTGATGGAGGCATTAAAGCTTGGAATGTTGATGCAAAGAGAGTTGTTTGTGACCTCAGTACAACTGAGGCATTTCCAAGGTTGTTATTTGAAGATTACTGACAAATTTTGGGGGGATATAAAAAAATGCTGCTGTTTGTTCTTCCTCATTTCTTTCTTCTTATATGTGTATTTTTGCTTTTGCAGTGTATTGGATCTAAAGTGCGGCCCCGTCGAACCAATTTTTGTCTCTGCAGCATCATCCAGAAGGTACTATTTACTCAACCTCACCTTTTTGGGATGTGTGTTTACTATGTCTTGTTCTTTCCAATGCTCTTTTGCTGAGATATATTTAATATTTACCATATTTTTTTGTTGCATTGGATGGTATTAGTAGTATGAGTGTTTTTTATGCTTCTTCTTGTTGGTGAGTAAGGATGCTACTATTATCATATATTTTATGTCAGGATCCACTCTTGAGGATGCTACTGGTATGAGTCCATTTGCTTATTTCAGATACTTAGGCTTTGGGTATACATGCAGGAGTGGTTCAAATTACATTGACAAATTGGGGTTTGCTTCACTAACTGTTTGGAATATGAAGACATGGAAGGCTATGGTAGGTCCATGATTTTTCCAGAACTTCATTTTGTCTATTTTTCTAGGGAACAGGTCGAATTGAATCTTAATGACATTTTGACTTGAATGAAGATAGTTCTTCCTCTTGGTGAAGATCCACCTGCAATTAGCCCTGTTATGACACTCGAGTTGAGCTCGGATATCACAATACCCGAGCTCAGCTCGAGTCTACGGTAGGTGAGCTCGAGCTTGTCGAGCCTGTCATTCTAGAGCTTAAGCTCGACTCGAAGTGTCATCTAGAGGCTCGAGCTCGAGTGTCGCGGGCCTCGCAAGGCAAGATTGGGTCCGAGCCCGAGACACTACCCAAACCCGAGCCTGAAACTGAAACTGAGATCAAGATCATACCCTAGAGCTTGATGGGGAGAGCAGAAGGCAGAAAAACTCAAAACCCCTAGAGAGAGAGAGAGAGAGAGAGAGAGATTACCTTTGATTTGAGGAGACAGAAGGCAAAAGATTTTTGTCGCACACAACTAGTCTCTAGAGAGCAAAATCAAAAACCCTAGAGAGAGAGAGACAGAGATAGAGAGAGTACCTTTGATTCGAGGAGACCTTCGTTCGCGATGGCGAGAGGAGGAGGAGACCTTCGATCGCGGGCTGTGGCTGGGAAATGAGAATGGGCCAGGGGATTAGGGTAAATGAGAGGTAAAATTGCATCGGGTAGCTCGACGAGCCTTCAAGCTTGACTGAATATTAGCTCGACGAGCCTTCAAGCTTGACTGAATATGGGCTCGGGCTCGAGCTCGAGCTCAAGGCAGGACTCGTCGAGCTCGAGCTCGAGTTGACCGAGGTCGAGCTTGAGCTTTCACTGGCCCGTGACACTACTCGGGTATCATAACAGCCCTACCTGCAATTACTTCATTGTGTTTAATCACAATGGCAAGATTTTGGCTGCTGCTGCAACTGATGGAATGATACAGATGTTCGGTATCCTTTCTGCATATTATGCTTATGAGATTGAGCATAAGATGACTTATCTTTGCGGAGTTAATTTTGACTTATGCTACATGTGAGATGGAAACCTCCTGGCAGTCTTGAGTTAAGCTTCCATTACAAAAGAATATCAAAGGCTACTACTGAAATTTGCTTGTTAGTGATTGGAGTTGAAGGTGGAATTGCTTTTAAAGGGAAAATCTGCTATATTTCAGTAAGACGAGTTACCCACCAGTACTACAAAGTGCATGTGTCTAGGCTTGTGTACCTGTACCATCTCAATCCATAAAATTCTCCTTAACAAACCCAGACATGTCTGCTCTTCTTCAAATTACCGGGTGGCCTGCCCATGATTCTGCAATAAGCTCAATCTTTTTTGGCCATTATGAAACAAGCATTTTCAGCTTTGGTATAGATGGCAAGGCAAGTTGTTTCTGCTTTTTGGCTTAAATTTTGTGGGACTGCAAATTAATGGTTGTACTTATGTATTATTTTATAAATTTGTAGTCTATGATTTTAGAGATTCTTTGGGGCGCCTTGTGGCAGCAGATTTTGGAATGGAGTCTGCAGAATCAAGGTCAAGTCCTGTGGTCAAGAAACTGCAGCAGGTAGTTATATTGCTTGATCCCTTGTATGTAATGTTTATGGTGCTCCTGGGAAGAAATTAAGAAATAAAAATAATTAAGAGGAAATTAGTCACTCACTAGTATAACGCTTCATTTTTACTGTAAGATTTTGGATAAATTTCTTTAAGCATCATAAATTGCATCTTGATATCATATATTATTTCTTAGAACGATGTTGTTACTAATATGTTTTGAGAATAAGATATCTCGTGATGTAAATATGGAGGATTTTGGAAAACTGTTTTGCAACGGGGCCTCTTGGGTTTTGCTGTGGATGAACCACCATAGCCACATAGCCTGGCTCCATTTTCTCTCCTAATTCCTTCTATTTGTCTATCTTCCTCTTCATATTCATATCATGCCACTATATTATGTACTTTATTTTATTACCCCAAAATTAGCCTAATTGTAATTGACCTTTAGGTCACCATGTATGCACTGACATTATGAGTTCATGCATTTATGCTATTTCAATAGATTCTGCAATCTGGAGAAGTCAAAATACTATAGAAATGAGATGGCATTAGATGCTACAGGGAGGAGGTTGCTGGTTACTTCCGGTTCAGTATGAGCACCCATAATCAGGTAATACAGAAACACCCAACTCTTTATCTGTGTGTTTGTGTGTGTGGCTGTGTGTTTCTGCACGGTAATGTGTTCAAGAATGGTTGAATGTACTCGTAATTTACTTTCCATGGGACACCCTTGGATTATGGATTGGCTATTAGCAGATCATTTGAAGTTTTACAACTTCCTGGTAGCTTCGCAATATCGAAATGTTAAGAATACTTCCGGTCTAATGCAATTAAATATGTTGTTAATGTGGTTCAGGTTCAAGGATCAATGAGTGGGCTCAGAACTCTTCCACACAGTGCAGCGATAACAACTGTTGATTGGCACCCTACAATGCCCATTGTTTTGACGGGCTCTGCTGATCACTCAATTCGGGTTTCATCAATTTCGTAGATGATTGGTAGTTCTAGTTTTTATTTATTTTGTAAAGTGGAGCACCTCCCAGGAATCCCGGCCTAAAGTTTCAATTGTCACGTCTCCCTTGGAGTTGAGGGAGGTTTTGGTGTTGGGGTACATCATTGAACAGTTTTGTGTTATATGATAACATGTATTATTCTTTGATTTAGCATCATTTGATTGTGTGCACACATTTTCTGATTCCAAATTTCTTTCTATGAAATTGATTGGGTTGCAGGTTGCTGCTCTGCTTGACATACCTGCATGCAGCTATATTAGATGGTCACGTCTAATATGATAGTGTAATTTTAGGTCCAGTGTTGCAATTTATTCGTTCATTTCTTTTCATTGCAAGTTATATTTAAAATATGTTTACAGGAAGTGGATACTCCTATCGGGGGGGTAACTGTGCCTTCTTTACTTTTCATTGGTTTGGAAACGCATGTTTGCTCAGTTATTTCTTCACATGTTGAGACGGAATTGTTATCTATTATGGATGATCAAAACTTTGAGATGGGCAATTAGTTGTGAGATTAATATGGTTGTAACTCACGTGATTTGAGATTGAGATTTAAATAATTAAATGTTAGTGCTTCTCTTGTTCCTACTCTTTGAAGTTGTTATTCCAATGCTTCATAGAATCTGCGCCTTATATTCAAGGAATCTGTTTCTGTGCTTGGAAAGATTGTGTACATTTAATCCCCACAATTACATTAGCCTTGTGCTCTGCCCTACCTGCGAATGAATTCATATTTCTTGTTTTGTTATGCAAATTTTTGCAATTTCTTTGTTTTAGGTTTGAAATTTTTCATTGTCTTGTAGACATTAACATTTCTGTACTCATGTAATATTAATAGCCATGCCCATGTGATGTGTAATTTTTTTTAAAAAAAAATATTTTATTGCACAAAGAATGGTTTTGTAAGTGTGGAAGTTGCTGGCCAGCGGCTGCTAGTAGATGCGTTTGTATCTTGCCTTTAAGGCGTTCAACTTCAGGCTTCAAGACAAGAAGGATCTGCTTGCTCTAGGTCGACATCCCCCTTCCATTTAGATAATGATGTGACAGATGCATTGTTGTATCATGGTATAACCATAGATCAGACGATTTTAGTTTCCTTCGTCATCAATCCATTAAGTATATTGAGGATTTCTATATTTTGGTAGGAATAGAACAGAGTATTGAAAATTTTGTTAATAAAAACCACTAAAATTTTGTTAATAAAATTGTTGATTTTTTGTTTGGAAAAACTTTGTTTTTCGTTTAATTCTGGAAATAGAAAGTTTATAATGTATAAAGATGATGAGATTTATGTGTTAATGATGTTTCTTTTGTTCCTATAATAAGAAAATTATTTTCACTTAATGATTTTTGAAGACATAGACGTGATATAGAAGTGGGGCAGTGGGTGTGACTCCCTTTGTTTTTCTCTCTTTTTTCAAATGCAAACCAGCTCTTTTTGCCTTGTTCGACAGGGACCCACTTTGTTTGCATGTGCGATCGAGGCTGCTAAGTCTGAGAACTTCTATCCCGAAACATTTCCTCAAGCGCCCTCCCTCCCTCACTCTCTCTTTTTCTCTGAAGGGTGCGACCATGGTGAGAACAGATATAGACGGGCTTCGCCGATCCTATGCGGAACATAGAAGAATCAATGAAAGACAAGAGAAGCGTGTTTTCTATTACCAACAGAAAGCTACGTTGTTTTTCTTCGTCGACTGTATCTCTCAGATTCTGATCCTCTGTTTCATTTCTCACTCCAGTTTCATACGCAAAAAATGGTGGATACCTTTCGCTCTCTCTTTGCTTTTCACTTGTCTTTGCTCGTTCCACCTCTTCAAACACGCTTTGAACTGCTTGCGAACTCGTTGTCGACTGGGCCCAACTGAGATTCGTGAGCAAATCATTCATCAAATGATCGGCGAATTTCTCGGCCTTCCGTCGGCTCCGAATCCTGAACACCCAATTCACTCCAATCTGACAGGGCACCTTGGCTATCTCGCTCTCACGATCATTTTTCTCGCTGCTTTGGGAGTGATTATTCCCTACTGCTGCTACGCGCTCCCCTGAAACCAAAATCTACGGCCAACAGAGGAGCATTTTTCTTTTTTATGCTCATTTTATCTATGTTCTGATTGGCGTCTCTGAAAGCCAATGAATAATGGTTTCTGTAAATGGGGTTTTTGAGCTCCATCGGACGGCGGCAATTCTTCTCCGGGATTTTATTAGTGGTTATAAAAAAAAAAAAAAAAAAATCCTTGGTCGGGGCATGCTCTTTGATGGGAGCAGTATATGTTGGGCAAGCTCTTTTGATTGTCATTTGACTCGTAGTTGTTGCTGGTTGGTGTCTGAGAAAATTCCGACTTTCAACATATTTTAATTTTATTTTTTTATTTATAATATTTTTGTAGTTAAAAGCATTAGATATTTGATAGCTTAAGGTTCACAAATAAAAATCAAATTTTTTATTAAAAGAGTGGTTCTGACTTCAGGGCGCTGTTTATTTATTTATTATTTCATTTATACACGTGCTTTAGTATATGACGAGATTTTTTTTTTTTTTTTTTTTTGGGGTACAAGTATATGACGAAATATGAATGTGACACTTTTGTTCCATTAAGTACATAGAGGCCAAAATTGGATGTACAGTTCAAGAACATGAAATCCAAGACCAGAAAACCCTCACATTGATATGTGTATTTGTATAATTATAAGTGTCGTATGGTATATTTAATGTTTTACAACATATGAGCGACATCTAAATATTATCATGGTGTATTTTTGTCAAGGCATAAGATTTCGATTTTATTTTGTACATTTTAAGATAGAATTGAATTTTAGGTTTAGGTTCATGATCTAAAGTATATTTTAGATAAACCAACTAACATTGCCGAATGTTTAACCCACATTTGATTTTGGGGAAGGGACAGGATGTTGATAGCTTTGACATTTTGTCCACGGCATGGGACTTAACCATAAGTTAGGGAGAAATAAATTATGCATGTTTAATTTTGGTTATGTCCTGCCTTAGTTATGTAGGGTAAGTGGAGTTGTTTGAGATTTCGGGGAAGGGACGGGATGTTGATAGCTTCGACGATCTTGCTTAAGTTAGTTTTCTCGTAAAAAATCATAAAAATAATTGACATGTTTCACCAATTCTGGGATTTGAGGAATATACACGAGAATCCCGATTACAGCTAGTTTATGGGTTTTCCGTAAATGTCTTTTTCTTTCCATTTAATTCATTGAAAAAAGAAAAAATCATCACTTCCCTTGGTGATTTTTTCTGCTTATACTGTTTATGTCGTTGTTTGGTCAATGCCAATGGCATATTGATTAAGTGACTTCACCGGTTTGATATGATCTACCAAATGTTATATTGATGTCAATTTGATTGGTGATTTTTTTTCTTGCCTAGTTTACATAATTTCTGCAGTTTATTATATGCATGTATATCTAAATTTAGTCTTCAGAAAGCCCCTAGAATGGTTGCGATGATGGGTGTTGTCTAACAATGTCTAGTTTGTTTGTACTTCAATTTTCTTCCTGGCTTGAGAATTGTTGTCTAGTGATTATGGTGGTGTCATTTGCTTCTGTTCTTTGATCCTTGGGGTGTCCACTGGATCTTATTTGAGAATGTGTGGTCAATAATCATTCATTGCTGACTACTGATAGATTAAGTGGACCCACACATTCTAAGTTGCGTTCTTCTATTTGCTTGGGTTTTCTATTCCTAACTGGACTTTAGGTGAATTTAATTGCAATTTTTTTCCTAGACTAAGAAGCACTAATTGCATCTCATACTTGTGGATGGAATGACTGCAACCGCAACTCCAGCAACTCTGAAAGCCCATGTTTTCCGTTTTAAGGTAATAGGAATTCTACATGGGAGTATAGATGCTATAGGTAAAAGTGCCCACCTTGGGCATTTACCATGATAAATTCCCAAAATAGAAGTTGGGAAACGATGGGAGGTCAACCCATTATCCTAATCTTCATAATTTATTGTCCATAATCTCATAATTAAATTCCTAATTATTCACCAAGAATAAGAAGGAATATTAACGTTAATCTCTCGAGGAAAGAACACAAGAGAGTGAAAAGGTGAAAAGATTTGAGATCTCACAAAACATTTCTCTGATTGAGGGTTCGATAAAAATTCTGTGTAATAAATTTTTCACATCACTTTGTCACCAGATTGAGAGTTGAGGTGTTACCGTATTGCGATGATAACTCGCATAGAGAAGGGGTTTGTGGTTTCCGATTTTTTTTGCATTTTACTTTCCAAGATATACTCAAAAATCCAAACCTTTTATTATTTCGAAAATTTATCATGCTTCCATTTGTGTATGAAATTTTTCAAATTTTTTTCAGGTATAAAATTTAGGATTTCGATCACAGATGAGTTTTGTGAATTCAATTACACCACGACTTTACTCATGATTTGTGAATCACAAATATAATTTTTATTTTTATAATTTTTGGAACATGTTTAGATCTTGAAATTGAATATCAAAATTTTCGATTCTAATGTTATTCGAAACTTAAAATCTTAGATCTGTCGAGATAGAGAAATAATTGATCTATAAAAATGACATAAATGTGTTTCTTGTGTGCTGATCTACATTTTGACATATCTATTGTGTATTGTCGTTGCCGGAAACTGAGTTTTCCGACATGGTCACGAATGGAAAAAAAATTTTGAATATTTAATTCGCCGAGATTAGGGTTTGAATTTCTCAAAATCGAGTTGAAGATGATTTTGAGAAATCTAATTTTATTTTTCGGACTAAACTGCCATAAAAAAATAGCCGGAAATGAGTTTTTCGAAATCTGAGTCAAAAGACCTGGTTGCAGACCCGTCGGGCAAGGAAGAAAGGCTCCAAACCCACAGGCACGTGAGCTACACATGGGCAGAGACGCGTCAGCAGAACGGTGCAGGCATGTGGATCTCACACGCTAGAGAGGTGCGTGAGTGGTCGATGGTCTGGGTCGGTTTGGACCTGAATACGCGCCTAACCTGTGTGTCGACCTGATCCGCAACCCGGGTGATATGAATTGGGCATGTGAGGAACGTGCCGCACATCTGGCACGTACGCCAGATAGCTACTGGCACATGGAGGCTCGTGGCAGCGCGTGAACCTGCTCCACCAGTGCATGGCGGAGCGTGAGGACCCCGGCGGTGCGTCAGTTCGTTCAGAATTAGATTTTTCCAATTTTTAAAGGGTCTTACTTCCATATTTATGACTATTTGTGAGATTTTATATGCCGAATCCAAGTTTAAATGGTGAGATACGATCCCGAATTGTGGTGTATAGTATCCGTTAACTCTCACGTTCGCCTAGGAGTTTATACTCGAATCATTTAGTATTTGTTGATTCGTAAGGTGCACAAAAATTATGAAAATAAGTATCATTAGTCACTAATATCTCTTTTTCTATGTAACAGAGACAATGGTTGTAACTAAGAATATCGTACTTGATTTCGTATAGGAAGACAAACTGAATGGTGATAATTATGATATTTGGCAGCAAAAATTCAATTTGTTTTCGAGAAATAGAATCTAGCGAAGGTTTTGAGGCATGAAATAACGGACGCTGGGGAGAGTACCATGCCTCACGAGACGTATCGTGCTTGAAAGAGAAAAGATGGCTAGACTAGAACAATCCTTCTGAGCAGCATGTACGATGATATAATCCCAATTTATGAACAGTATCCTACTGCGATGTCGGTCTGGATTACTCTAAAAAGAGCATTTTGGCTTCCGATCAGCTCATAAGCTGAGTATGTTGATCTAGATGTTTATCACTTATAAGAAGAGGTCGGATCATACTATGAAACAACATTTTATGCACATGTCAGTATGATTGCCTCTTTAAAAAATATGAGGGAGCTAATGTCTGATGAGTTTCAAGTGTTAGGAGTGATTCAGTCTTTACCTAACTCTTGGGATGTGATTAAAATCTATATCATACACACTGAGAGCATTCGTACTTTTATCAATGTGAGTAGGCTTTGTGAGATAGATGAGGAGTGTCACGAGGTAGCTAAATCTATTTTGATTCATACTTATATGGCGGAGTCGAGTAAGGGCTTTCGAAACTTCAAGCGCAAGTGGCACAAGCATGATGGGAAAACCAGAAGCCAAGGTAAGAAGAAGCCATTTGCTAAAACCGACGACATATGATAGAAGCGATGAAGAAAGATCTCGATAAGAGCAAAGTCAAGTGTTACGTATGTGATAAGTTTGAGCATTTTGCTCACGAGTGTGACGAGCGAAATGTATGTCTTTTTTCCTTATATGGTATGAGTTATGTTTCATCTACTATGATACTCACTAACTCCTCTCCCTTGTAAATTGTAGACTCAGAAGTTATCGACCATGTAATTCGTAATAGGAGCTGAATGTGGAGTTTCGCTGATCAAGTCCCCATGTGAGAAGACTGTATGTGGAAAATGGAGCATTTGTAACAATAAAGGGGATTGGTACATGTAAATTGATACTACGAAATAACCAAGTTTTATATCTACATGATATTTTGTATGCTCTCGAGATTCGATGGAATTTCGTATCTGTACTTTGTCTTTATCATTTAGGATATTATGTTTTCTGTGGAAACTTGAGTATTTTTATTTTATACGACAATTCTTTATTATGTACTAGTTTAGTCCATGAAGAAATATATGCGTTAGACATGGTTTCTTTTAATGAAAATTTTCATTTATCTTCTATTCTTTATACATTTGATAGTGGCTTGGTGGTTGTGATATCCTTAATATTTTGTTTGTTCCAGGGTTCGAGCAGCGACTACAGCGGAGGATGCGGATTTTTCACAAATTAAAGGAACCGGGCAAGCTGGCGGGTCTAGGTGGGTGGGTCGGGTTGCCGGGCCGAGAAGGTGGGTGGCCTGGTTTGTGGAAACGGGCAAGCTGGCGGGTCCAGGTGGGCGGGTCGGGTTGCCGGGCCTAGAAGGTGGGTGGCCTGGTGTGTGAGTCAGTTTTTGAGAATTCAAAAAATCAGCAATGGATTCTGACGGATTTGGAATCCGTCGGGCCTGGTGTATGAGTTAGTTTTTGAGAATTCAAAAAATCAGCGATGGATTTGAAATCTGTCGTTGATTTTTTTTTTAATTTTTTAATTAGTGATGAAATTTTTTCTGTCGCTGATATCAGTAACGGATATTTTTCGTCGTTAATCCGTCGCTGATATTTATGACGGATTAGTTATTCCGTCATTGAAATTTAGCGTTGTCACTTTTAGCGATGGAATTTTCGTCCAAAAAAATCCGTCATTGATATTTTTCAGCGACGGATTTCTTATTTTCAGCAACGGAAAAATTCGTTGTTGATGGTGTGTTTTGTAGTAGTATTTGTTATTTACTACATAATTTTCTATATTTGCTTTCTCTTGAAAAAGAATGAGGCAAAGCGTCGCATCAAGGACAATCCTGAAGCAGACGCTGGATTGTATTGTGCACTTCTCTCTGAAGCGGATAGCACAATCTTCATGCTATCAAAAGCTGCTGCTGTCTAAATTTCTTTCATATTGCAGGTGCTCTGCCATTCAATCAATGAGTCATGGAGTTTCAAAGATAACCAAGCAACACATAAGGAATGCGGACACAAGCTTAGCTACCACCTAGATTTCCTTCTATTCTTCGAATGGGAATGGTAATGTATCGTATCGTGTATGATAAGCATTTTGCCTTGCAAAATAGAAACTAATTTTATTGAAAAATACTGTAAATTGCATATCATAACTGTAAATACGTGTCATAATGTAAGATACGTGGAGTGTATCTTAAGATAAAAGCTTTATTAAGTTACAAATGTAAAATATGCATGAAATACCTCCATTTAGACAGGTTCAGCAAGATACATATCTATATTCTTGGTTGTTTTGTTAATTTCATTGTCACATTCCACCTACCATTCCCACACCAAACCCCGCGATGGCACAAGTCAGTCAAGCATGATCGCCTTTTTGCACCGTACGAAATGTAGAAGAGAGATGATCCCATAATATCCACTTACGGTAACCCATATACAAATATAATATGATTAAGAATATTTTTTTCGGTTGGCCGACGACACTAAGGGAACGTTTGACTGGTATTTGAAAAATTCAATATAAAAAATTTTAAGAATGAAATAAAATAAAATATAAGTTTAGACCAAAACTCATATTTTTATTTGAGTTTCACATATTCCTTGTTTTGAAGAATTTTATTTTTATTTTATTAATCTAAATAATTTATATAAATCGATTTTTTTATTCTCTTTCTTTTTCACCGAACACTCAAAGATTTCAAATAATTAACGAAGGATAATACAGCCCATGGTTTTCCGAACGATGGCAACCTGGTATGTTATCTGTTTTAATGTCTATTATTGCGTTGTATGTTTTGCTTTGTCAGACTTGCGGGCGAACGATGTAACAAGATCTGTCTCCAGAAAAAGACATTTTTAAGTAATTAAATTGCTAAAAGGTCATCTTCCAGGCTTCGCTCTCTGTAACTTGTTTTATTTCTTTCCAAGTAAGGATTAAAAAAAGGCCGACACAGGATATCATTTTTTTTTCCTAATAGGTACACGATTGTCGAATGAGCCTCGGGGGCGTAAACTTCTATATTTTAGAACAACGTTGAATGTGAACCGGAACCTGAAATTTTAGGAATTGGGGAATCAACTTTGCCGGCCGCTCCTTAAACATACCAATCAGTAATAAGTTCCGCTATTCCGATCATAATTTTTCTATCCAGGAAAAGTCTTTCCCATTTTGGCCGGTTGTGGACGAGGAGGGATTCAACACAGGATTTCATTTTTTCTTCTAATAGGTACACGTTTGTCAAATTAGCCTTTGGGCGTAAAGTTCTATATTTGAGAACAACGTTGAATGTGGACCGGACCCCAGAAGTTTTAGGAATGGGGGAATGAACTTAGTCGGCCGCTCCTTAAACATACCAATCATCAATGTATCTTCCAAGGTTGTCATGGCCTGGGGAGGCTTTATTATGGATTGAGAAATTAAGATTAGTGGGTCCACTAATTTGAATCGGTACGTGGCTTAAAGGTGTTAATTGAACGCCAAGAAACTAATCAATGCTTAAGATCATGATTCATGCCATGAATTAAAGAGAAATTATTTGATGAGACGGTTCAAGTTGTCTTTTTTTTTTTTGTTTATTCTTGTTCAATAAAAATTATATATTTTGTAATTTTATATGGGTGATTTATTTTGTTTTATATGAGAGATGGCCATGTCTCATCACAAAATTTGTCTAAATCAAAGTGCCGCTAAGCTTCAACCGGGACACGTCCACTCCTTTCCCTTTTTCTGGGGAAAAAATGTTCATAGTTTAATTTAATTTACTACAATTTTATCATACTTTATTTATAATAATTTTTTAAAATACTTATAAAATTTGTAAATAGATTTTATATTTTTTCATAAAAGAATTAAAATAATCATTATTTCAATAATCTCAACTCTTCTAAATGAATTTTAAAACGATAAACAAAATATATTACTTTTTTGGGAGTGGTTAAGCTCGAGTGGGTTCCGTACATGGAAGTGAGACAAATGGGCGAGAGGGCCCCATGCTATTATGAAAAAATCGGGAAAAGGAAGGGCCCGGACATGTCCTCACCTTGATTTCATGGGATGATCTAAAGCATCGGTTCAATTTATTTAACACATTTAATCTGCGCGAGGATTTATAGTCCATGCCATGAGCCACGACTATGGAAGATTTGATCATAGCCATACATTGATGATTAGTATGATTAATGAGCACCCGAAACTGCAGAGGTCAACATTCAATGCCGTTCCAAAGATAAGTTGCAGTGGTAAGCTTTGGATTATCATCTTCAAAGTCGGCAAGATAGGATGTTGATGCATGTAATGGAATGCGTCCAATATTGACATTAGGGTGCCTACCCCGTTTCCACTTTTTGACAAGCAATAGCCTTTTTGTTCGAGAAAATGAAGAAAATTTAAAATGAGCGTGGAGTGGAGTGTTGAAAAGGTTACCAAAGCTTTTAAAAAATTGATTTATCGGATAAATTTTTTAATTAAATTTTAAGTTTAAAATTTAGAAATAAAAATAATATATTGAAAAACTCCCTCTAAATTGAATTTGAAGATATTCGGATCGAATTAATAGAAATATAATTCAAAATACCGATTAATTATATTTTAAGTGGGGCTATTGGAGAAGCAAACCCATATTGTCTTCAGAATTTATCAATCCATTACTCCGTCCACTCCCTGCGGTAGCACAAAAATTTATAAATATATTTAATAACTTTATTTTTGAAAAACTTTCAACTAAATTATCCTTTTAAGCATGATTTCCTTATGAATTTGAATGTTATTATGATGGTATTGGATTATGAATTTGAAAGTTTATACCAAGGAAAATTATGCAGTCAGGTGACCGACTATGCAGTTTGAAGTGGAAAGGTGATATTTATATTAAAATTTGTGCCTAAAATAACGATTCATTGAGATTTGGTAATTGGCTAAGCCGGAAGTACTGGGATAAGATCAAGAATATCTGATTGAGTGATTTGTGGAGCCCCCCGTCTAGATGAAACTTTCCCAACCACCACATGTTGGGAATTTAGGGTTTGGCACGGCGTTCAAGTGGCTCCCGATCGCATGAAGGGGTTAAGGGAAGCTTCTAGGTCACCCATGACGCATGACATCGTATGCCACATGACGTGGTTTCTTTGTCCTCTTGTGACAATTTATATAAATATTAATTATTTTATAAAAATAATAAAATAATTATATTTTATGATAAAAATTTAAAATATAATTATTAATCATAAAAATAATATAAAATTTATAATTATAATTAAATAAATAAATAATTTATTAAATATAAAAATTTATATATAAATATTAATTAATTTAATATGTTAAAATATTTTAAAAATAAAAAAAATACAAATACAAATGTTAAAAAGTTAAGTCGCATGGAAAATCAAGACATCCTCGCTTTTGCAAGCCCGTACTAGGCTTTTTTTTTTCCCCTTACACCGTTATCATGATTATTATTATTATTATTATTTTACCTATCAAATAGGCCCTTTGTCCGCTTGCTAATATTTTTTCTTTCCTATTTTTCTTTTACAAAAAATTATATTAACCGGTATATAAAACGCACAAAGAAAAAAAGGGGTAAATATTCTTCTATGGGGAAAGTAGAAATAATAATTTGAATGAAGTCTTACACATCCCATATAACTTATACATGATGCCAGTAAATAAATATTAAATTATGAAATAGGACCGACACAGAAATCCTAACTTATGCAACATTTGGAAAAGTCACAGCAAAGCCTTTCTCATTCCCAATTGGACCATTACATATTTCAAAAGCAAAATAGTCTGGGATTTTTCATTTTTTATCAAATCAAATTAATTAATATATAAAAACAAAAAAAAAAATAGAGCAATTGGTTGGAGTACTATTGCATTTGTTTATGCTTATAACATTTAAATTACAAGATTGCCCGCCATGTCATTCCGATTATAAATGCAAGAAAGAAGCTTGTTCAAGATTCGGGGTTAGATCCCACAAAGATTCGGAGTTAGATCCCACACTGATAGGAACCCCCCCCCCCAGGGTTTTATCTTCCCCGTCCGCCCATTCATAACTAGCGTCTACTATTGTAGAGTAAGTAATATGTTGGCTGCCAAGTTAGACAACCAGCAAAAATACCAAGACATGATCTTATTGAACATGATACAAGAAGATCGAGGTTTGAGTCACGAGACCAAGGCGACTTGGCTTGTCATCTCTTCTCTCATCATCCAATCACTTCTCTCTTCAGTTTCAAACTCTATATTCACTTGCCTTTATTATTGGTGGATTTCCCTCCTGCTCTCTCTCGCCTCCACTGCTCTCTTCTTGTCCTTTTCTTCAAAGAAATTGCCAATTATATGAATATCCGATCTGGGTTGGACCAAAGGGGGTTCGATGAGCAAATGACGTATCGACGGATCAATGATCGTCAGACAGCTATAATGTCTTACAGAGCTCAAGAGCCAGATGTTCCGGTTATGCTAAGGTTGAGGCGGCGTATTGCTTATCTGGGCGTGATTGTATTGGCCTTGGTTTGGTTTGGACTTGTCATGGTTTACGCTTGCTATGCCCTCCCAAGTGACTGTGACCACGCCGTTGTTTATCCAAGGTAACCTTTTGGCCCAAAGCCAAAAACAGCATAGTTATCATCGATTTTGTTTTTTACTTTACTAAATAAATTTTTAATCAAATGAGTTAATATTAATTTATTTATGAATATGTTTTCATTAAATTTTAATTAAATACACTACTAGAAAACACGATTTTAACGACGGAGTATTACCGACGGACAAATATCCGTCGGTAATAGCGACGGATTTGCGACGGATTAACGTCGGATTTTTTACCGAGGGTTTAGCGACAGATTAGCGACGAATATATTTTCGTCGCTAAACCCTTAAAAAATATATATATATATTATAAAATTATCAGCGACGGATTACAGACGGAATTTTTAACGACGGAATTTTTAGCGACGGAATTTTTCCGTCGCTAATTTCGGTAATTGAATTGGTGAAGGAAAAAAACAATTAAAAAAATATATTTACAGCTTTTAGAGACGGATTAGCGACGGATTAGCAACGAATAATTAGCGACGGATTACCGATGGAAAATTAGCTACGGATTACCGACGGATTAGCGATGGATTTTTATTTTTTAATTTTTTAATTTTTTAATTTTTTAATTTTTTAATTTTTTTAATTTTTTAATTTTTTTAATTTTTTATTTGTTATTTTATTTGTTATTTTTTTTATTTTTTTATTTTTTTATTTTTTTATTATTTTTATTATTTTTATTATTTTTATTATTTTTATTATTTTATTATTTTTAATTTTATTTAATAATTCTTATTATCTTTTTTTCAAAGAATAATATTATTTTATTTTTACAAATTTTTTATTTTTTATTTTAAGTAAGAATAAAATTATTTTATTATTTTATAATAAATTATTTTTAATTATTAATTTTTAAATTTTATTTAATAATTCTTATTATTTTTATTTTATTTTACAAAGAATAATATTATTTTATTTTTAAAAATTTTTTATTATTTTATTTTAAGTAATAATAAAATTATTTTATTATTTTATAATAAATTATAATTTTATATTATTCTAATATTATTAAGAAATAAGAAATAAAAATAATAAGTAAAACAAAAAGATTATATAAGTAGATGATGTGTTTGGTTTAGTGGTAAGAGTCTTCTCACATCAACGTGAGCGCGCGGGTTTGAGTCTCAACACCAGCGTGTGTGCGGGAGTTCGTCTGTGTATTTTTTTTTTCATAACTCAAATCAGCGACGGATCCCTGTCCGTCGCTGTTTTTTTTTTTTTTTTCTGTTTTAGCGACGGATTTTTTTCCGTCACTAATCTGACGCTGATATTTGCGACGAAAAAAAAAATCGAAAATTAGTGGGGTCACTTTTTGCGACAGATTTAATGACGAAAAAAATCCGTCGCTGAAAGTCCATTTTTTAGTAGTGATATTTTTTTGAATTAATATACACTCACATATATATATTGAATTAATAATTTAATATTATTTTTCAAGTAAAAACACCTGAATACCATACTTATTGTTATCATGGAATCTTATTTTGGGTAAAAGAAAAAAAGGACTTTTTACGAGGCCTATGGGATCAATATTTCTTGAAAGATGGTTTGAAAAAATAATTGTTGATCGTTGGCTAATAATTTAATAACTACAAATCTGTATCTATTATATTATAGAAATTATAAAAAATTTTGAGATAAAAATATAATTTGAATGTATAAATAAAAATATAATTTAATAATAATATATCAAGAAGATAGTCTAGTGACTATATTCTTTTTTAATAATCTGATTTGAGATTCAAATTTATATATAACTGGTAAAAATATCCAATAATTTTATTAAAAATTTTTTTATTTAGTAATTATATAATAAAATTATTTTTATTGAATATTTTTAAATCCATAAATTCCCTAATAAATTAAAAAGGAATCATAAGCACTTATGTTGGACCCAACACAGGTGCCAGCGCGCAAAGCGGCGCCGACCTCCGCAAGTGGACATGCCCATAGGAGTAAGCACCTAACTAGAAACGTGATGTAACCATGGTCGAGCAACCACGCTGACGCGCATTTGTACGGATCCGCAAAGAGCACTCTGCCACAAAAAGAATTGCTGACAAGTCGTTTTGCTGACAACAAAGATCAATCGACGTAATAAAAAAAACATTATATCCTTTGACCAAATGCTAGGTTCTAGCCCCTTCAGAAGTAAAAGACTATTTTGTAAGATTTTTATTTGACATTCAACTCGATTAGGATTAATTATAGGGAAGAGGATCGGATAAAAAAAAAGAATTGCTGACCAGTCATTATTGCTGACGTTTTTTAAATTGTGGCCCCACAGCAATAACTGCAGCCGCAAATATCTAAACATGGGTTCCAAAATATAAAAATAAAAAATTAACATCAGTCAAATAAAATTGAATGTTCTTAATTAACTCGAAATTAAATAATCCCCTTCTTCCCTAACCACCCAAACAAAGCTTAAAAAAAAAAAGAAATTACGCGGAAGCTCGGAGAAAAAGAGTAAACCGATGATGAAGTATAATTCAATCGGTGTCGTCTTTTTTTTTTTCTCTTAAAAATATCGAGTTTGAACACCTTTTATGTATGAAAAAGAAAAAAGTAAGGGTTAAACCAAGTTTGATTATTTTTACGTGATCTTTCTCTCGCAGGTGTGCGCACCTGGAATCTCAAATTCAATGCCGAAAAACTTTAATCATGCAACTGAAGTAGTGCCTGGTCAAGGACCAGTTGCAGGTCAACTGAAGTAGCCGCTTGCCTTCAATTTACGACTCTATTGGATTTTGTATATAAGTGGGTAAAGCTTGTTCAATGGACTACAATTTCTGTGTAAACTGTTCCACGTATGCCTAGTCAATGCCACGTTGCTATGTCTTGTTAATACTAAAGAATAAGGTGCATTCTGATTGTCATTTTACTTTATTTAACCTTGTGGCCTTTGATGTTCGTTACCCATTCAAGCTCGCTTGTGAAAATTGAGATTAAGATCAAGTTCAGATATAAATTTTGATATAAAAATTATTGATATAATAAATTTAAAACATTAAATTATATTTACAAATTTTATATTTTTATAAAAAAATTTCACTATGATAACAAAGAAAATGTGACAAAATAAAAACATTAAGATAAATTAGAGCAGCAAAAATATAATAGGCAGTAAATTTTGTACTTAAGTCCAGTCATTTTGTTCACTTCAATTTTTTATCTTATTTATTTTATTTTATTTTATTTTTTTCCTTAAAAACTAAAGTGGGTAATTGTTTACCAAGCCACTGCGCGAAGCTTTTTCCTTTTTATAAGAGGGGCTGGATTGTGAGTTGGGTTTTATAAAGTCCAGATTCGTCCGTTTAAAACTTTTTGGGTTTGAGTCTGAGTTTGGCTTAAAAAAAATCGAAAAGTTGAGACTTGAGCTAGGTCCGAAAAATTAAAAGGGTCTCGGACCCATTTCAAGGCAGACTCTAATCCAAATCATAAATTACATTTTTCATATTTTAACCCATTTCATAATATATTAAATATAAAATAAAAACACATTAATTATTCAAAATAAAATACAAAACAAATGCTATCATGTTAAATTAAAAATTACACACTATTATTAAAATTAGCAATAATAATATCATAAAAGATTACAAAATTATATCAAGAGTGATACATTAAATTCATTAAATTTACTATCAAAGTCATAATATTTTTAAAAATAATTTAAAACAGACTGAGCCTATAACAGACTGCGTCACCTCTATTCAAGATCAGCCCATAATAAAAACGGATTTAAATAAGCTCCGGCCTACTTGGCCCAATTTCCGGCCCGATTTATAAGTAATAAGACTTTATTTTTCTCTTATGGCCCCTGGTTCAATTAATTGAGTTCTTACAGATCAGGCTGGACCAGACAGCTAACCGAACCACAACTAAAATTTGCTAGTTAAAGTTTACGTTAGGGGCGCAGTTTAACAGTGTCGCCTCCCGTTGCTTCTCCGTTCATCAGCTGCCAGACAGTCTCTCTCTTCTCTCTCTCTCTGGGGTCAATGCCGGACAAATGTCCTTAAATGTTCCAGGTATTTCCACTACTCTCTTTCTTCCCCCACAATTTGTACTTCGTAATTTCAAGTACGTTGGTTAAAACCCTGATAGATTTTAATTGTCCATTGAAATTCACAATCATATTCTGACAATTAGGTTTTCCTACTGAATTTCGTTTAGCAAATGTACTCATTTGATCTCTATGTCTTTATGATTGCATGTGGTTTTATTTCTTTGTTTTACTTGTTGGAATTCAATCAATTTAGTCTTGGCCCTCCTTTCCTTTCTTTGCAACATAGAATTCCAACTCCAAATCTAGTCTCCCAATTATACTTGATCATGGCTTAATCATGCCATTTTTCTCTGCCCTGACTTCTTATTTGATTTTATTGAAATTTTCCCAAAACCCAGAACTGTATTAGATCAGTTCTACCAACCCCAGTAGCTACTGATCAAGTTGATACACATGGCGGTTTATGTATTAATGAATTTTCATAAGATGGGTGAATCTTGTTCCGCAGAGGAAATTAGGGCTAGTTCAAGAACGAATATTCCTGTGAAAGGAGTGGAGGTGTCAATCTCTGTTTTATTCGCTGTATGAGGTGGAGAACTTACAATATGCAGACGAGCTTGTGTGAGAATTTCTCGTCTGCAGAGGGTTTACGAAACACTGCAGGCATTTGAAGCAGAATTGTCCACTGATGTTGGTATTTTCATCAATTGAAAATGGTTTCTTAATTGATGTCAAGGTGGATGAGTGAAGCCAATGAGCTTTGGCTCAAGTGTCACCTTCTCCTCTCCCCCATGTAATAGAATCAGATTCGAGTCTCAGTATAAACAAAAAAAAGGTGGATGAGTGAAGTAATGAGTGAAGTAACAAAAAGAAATAGATTTAAAATGAGCATTAAAGATCTAAACGCAGGAGCAACCCTAATTAAAGATAAGATGAGAGACATTAAAAATGGTTTATCATATAACACCTGCATTGTTCAGTCTCATTATTCCTTCCTTGATGCTTCTTGGTGTATACATAGAAATCCTCTCGTACTACCAAAAATAAAGAAAAAAAGAAAAAAAGAAATCCTCTCCACATTGTGCTGTTTTAGAAAAAACATAGTAAGATACTTTTAGTGATCCTTTTCCTCACTAATAAATTGTTTTCTTGTGTTTGTTTACTTAATTTTAAATGAGATAAGTATTTGTCGTTCAAGCTGGATGATGGAAAAATGTCGAACATCACGCTTCTAGATGTGCATAATTTGTACCATAATTGATGGATTGACTCACAAGTGATATTTAAGTGTCTATGCAAAGTGCAACGTGTGAACAAGAAAGTAGTAAATTGGATATGTGTTTGAATGGTTCTAAATTTGTTAACATAAGTAGAGTTATGATATGTAAATTTAAAGTGGATAAGAATTTTAAGGAAAGGTAGGAAAATTGAAGGATCAGCTATAAATTTTACTTTTTGCGACCTAAAGTAATTGAGGATGTGGTTGACAAAATAGGAAATGGTAGACAAAGTGGAGAACCATAAGAGTAATGTTTGATCATAAAACAGGTCTCGAAGAAAAGTTTTTGTAAACCACAATAAGATCGAGAATGTTTTATACCTTTCTGGGCCTTTTGGCTAAGATCAAGAATGTTTTTAGGCTTGAATTGGTGGGTCATTGAAGGACCAAAATTTGTTAACATAAGTAGTGTTGGATTTTCTGTCTTTCTCCCGTTTTGTCTTCGACCAAAATTCCATGTCACTAAGTTTTGGATTTTCTGTATTCCTCAATTGTTTTTGTCTTTGTAATGGAGACCAAAATTCCATTTGGCACTTTATTTCTCAGTGCCAATCACAGTTTTCTTCCTCTCTAGCATCCCAAACAATGTTTTCCAAGCACAAGAGACGATTTTTTAAGAGAGCAGTCCCAGTGGGATGTTAAGAGCAAAATAAATTTAGAAATTAAGGCTTTTCATTCGGATCGTTAAGAGTGTACATTAGTATTTTTTTTCTCAACTTCTGTTAAAAGAATGCAATTGTCATTTCTTGGTTATTATAGAACTCTATAACAAATGATGTTGTAGTTGCTTGATATGGTTAGATCAAATGCCAATGAGCATCCGCTTAAGTGATACCAATCTCACTCCCCTTATAATAGACTCAAGTTCGAATCTCACTGTAAATAAAAAAAATAGATATGGTTAGATCAAATGACCCTTTCTAATCTATTTATTAGCTAATTTTGAAACATGTGAAAACTCCTTATGAGCCAAAAAAAAAATGATTTACATAAAATTTGAGATGCATTATTCATGTTCCAATTTCTGACCATAGTAAATATAAGCCAGAATCTTGGACATCCTGAATTGTCAAAAGCATAGAGATTATTTGATCCAGTAGGTAAAACTTTTGTAGAAAGCAAAAATATGTTAGACTCCCCGGGAAGATAGGACTCAAACCTTGAAGAAATAATTCAATTAAATATTCCTCCATCTTTAAATAACGAGTCGTATTATTTCTTGTAAAATAAATGACCAACCTCAGCATCCCCGAAAATTTATTATTATATTCCGGTAGGGGTGATTGGAATAGCTATTTTTATATAATACAATAAGATCTATTTTATGGGATAAATCTCTTAATATTATTTTTTTTCGTATTTAAAAAAAATCAGACTCTCTAATCGATCAAACAATAAAAATACTCATCATACTTACAACAACAAATATTGATATTTCGGCGTATAATTTCTGCTCTACAATTCGATGCCTGAGAATCCGATTTCCATTTGGGGAATTAAAGGCCATTATTAATTAACAATATAGATATAAGCGTGAAAGACCCCTTGCCACCTGGATTTCGTCGTCCTCCAATTGGCGTAGGGTGATTGGTCGTTGGTGAGGTGGAGCTGATGTGGAGCTGATGTGGCCCGTTTTTCTTTTTTTCTTTTTTGGTTTTTTTTCCTGTCTTCTTTTGGTCTTTTCCTTGTGGTTTCTCTCTTTCTTTCTCTCTTGTCAGAAACATTAATGAAGTAGATTTTGTTGTTGATTTCACGGAAGACGTGCACAGAGTGGTTAGGAAAAAAAAGTATGTAAGGTCATTCTTTTGGTACTCATTGCGATTAGACTTCTGTACTTTTGAGGGGAAAAAAAGTATATGAGGCCATCCCTCTATGCTTTTTGTATCTTCCTTTGTTATCTCTTCTCTTCTTCTTCTCTGCATAAAAGTATGACGGTGCTCTCTTTATCTGTTTCTCGCTCTCTCTCTCAATGGGGCAGATGGAGACGTTCGGTTTCAGGTTCGGCTTCTTTTTTATATCCGCTGTTTGGCGCTGATGAAGATAACCACTGAGGTTTTCTCTTGTTGTGTTTCTGACTGTGCCGAATATATTTACCCTCTGTGTTCAAGGTTTGTGTTTATTTTTCTTATTTTTGGATGCATTTTGAAAGTTATTATTCTCTTCTCTATTGTGATGGTTTGTCTTTATCTTTCCTTTTAAAGGTTTGTCTCTCTAGGTAGGAGGAATGGAGACGTTCGGTTTGGGACTTTTTCCGTTTCTTTTTTATATCCTCTTTTTGGTGTTGATGACGATGGTCACTGGGTTTTCTCTTGCTGTGTTTCCGAGTGTGCCGAATATATTTCCCCTCTGTGTTCAAGGTTTGTGTTTATTTTCCCAGTTTTGGGATGCGTTATGAAAGTTATTCTTCTCTTCTCTGTTATAATGGTTTGTTTTTGTGTTTCCTTTTGAAGGTTTACCTTTCTGGATGGGGGGAATGGAGCCGTTTAGCTTCAAGTACTGATTATGGAAGTTATTCTTCTTTGTTGTGATGGTTTGTTTTTGTCTTTTCTTCTGCAATTACACTTTGTTGGTTCTGCAATAGCCCAGTTCTGTAGTTCTGCCGATGGTTCTTTCTGTAATAGCACTTTAGTGATTCTGTAATAGTTCTGTAAAAACTCATTTCTATAATAACTTTACTCTGTAGTTCTGGGTTTACGATAGTTCTGTAATAGCACTTTCAGTTCTGCAATAGCTTCACTCGATTGTTCTGCAATCGTGAGCCTTGGGTCTACAGAACTCCATAGTTTGTTTGGTTGCTTTGTTAAAAACTTGTTTGGTTGCTCTTTGTATAGTTTTTCTTTATATTGTTTTCGATACAGGCCACCGTTATCGTTTGGTTTCTACATATGTCATGGATCTTTATGTGTTATAATATATAAGTGGATTTACAATTGATACTTCAAAACTATTGATTTTGCAGAACAACTATAAGGAGTTGCAGAAGTACATTTTTTTTTAATAATAGCGTTTAAAGTCTGGAATTTTTTTTTGATGGATTTGGTTCTGCCCAGTATAGAACGACATGGTTCTGCTCCGTGCAGAATGACATGGTTCTGCTCCGCACAGAATGACATGGTTCTGCGCCACACAGAATGACATGATTCTGCTAAAAAAAGTAGTTTTGCTAAAAAAAAAAAAGATTTTTGGTTAGGAATGTTAAAAACAAAAAGTAGTTTTGCTACAAAAAAATGTAGTTCTGTAATGCTATTAAAAAAATTGTTCTACAAAAAAAATTGTTCAAAAGTAGTTCTGCAAGAAAAAATAAATTTTGTAGCTAGGTATGTTCAAGAAAAGTAGTTTTGTAATACCATTAAAAAGAAGTGGTTCTGTTAAAAAAGAATAGTTATATAGTTTGGTACGTTAGAAAAAATATTTCTGTAGTTCTGTAATTAGATATATTATTGGCTATGTTTTCAAAAAAAAATAGTTCTCTTAAAAAATGTAGTTCTGTGGTTCTGTAGTTCTGTATGTTAAAAAAAAAGAGTAGTTTTGTAGTTTTGTAGTTAGATATGTTGAAAAAAAAAGTAGGTTTGATATGAAAAAAAAGTAGTTCTGTAATGCCGTTAAAAAAAAATAGTTCTGTAGTTTGGTATGTTTAAAAACAAGGGTAATTCTACAACAAAAAAAAAGTAGTTTGTAATGCTACTAAAAAAAAATTGTTCTGCTAAAAAAAAAGTTCAAGATAGTTTTACTAAAAGACAAAACGATATGGTTCTGCACCGTGCAGAACTACATTGTTATGTTAAAAAAAGGTAGTTTTGCTAAAAAAAAAAATGGTTCTTCCATTAGGTATGTAAAAAAAAAAAGTTTTGTGGTTAGGTATGTTAAAAAAAAAATTAAAGTAGTTCTGCTAAAAAAATGTTTATGTTATGCCATTAAAAAAAAAGTAGTCTACTAAAAAAAATAGTTCTGTAGTTAACTATATTCGAAAAAAAAAAAGACTTCTGCTACAAAAAAAAATAGTTCTGTAATCCCATTAAAAAAATAGTTCTACTAAAAAAAATAGTTCAAAAGTAGTTCTGCAAGAAAAAATAGGTTCTGTAGATAGGTATGTTCAAAAAAAGGAGTTTTGTACCGCCTTTAAAAAAAAGTTGTTCTGTTAAAAAAGAATAGTTATGTAGTTTGGTATGTTAAAAAAAAAATTTTTGTAATTCTGTTGTTAGATATGCTGTCGGCTATGTTTTTAAAAAAATAGTTCTATTAAAAAAAAGTAGTTCTATAGTTCTGTTGTTAGGTATTTAAAAAAAATGTAGTTCTGTGGTTTTGTGATTAGATATATTCAAAAAAAAAGTAGAACTAATACGAAAAAAAAAAGGGTTTTGTGATACCGTTAAAAAAATTATCTAAAAAAAAAAAGTAGTTCTGTAATTAAGTACGTTAAAAAAAATGTAGTTCTGCAACAAAAAAAAGTAGTTATGTAATGCCATTAAAAAAAAGAAAATAGTTCTGCTAAAAAAATTTATTCAAAAGTACTTTTACTAAAAGAACCATGTGCTTCTGCACGGCACAAAACGGCATGGTTCTGCACCACGCAGAACCATGTGGTTCTGCATGGTGTAGAACAACATGGTTCTGCATTGTTCTGCTAAAAAAATAGTTTTACTAAAAAAAAAGGTGGTTCAGAATAGTTCTGCTAAAAGAATCATGTGATTCTGCACTGTGCAGAACTACATTGTTCTTCTAAAAAAAAGTAGTTTTGCTAAAAAACAAAATAGTTCCATAGTTAAGTGTGTTAAAAAAAATAAAGTCATTCTGCTAAAAAAAATAATTCTGTTATGCCATTAAAAAAAAAAGTAGTCTGCTAAAAAAAAGTAATTCTATATTGCCATTGAAAAAAAAAGTTCTGCTAAAAAAATAGTTCAAAAGTAGTTTTGGAAGAAAAAATAAGTTCTGTGATTAGGTTTGTTCAAAAAAAGTAGTTTTGTACCAACATTAAAAAAAATGGTTCTGTTAAAAAAGAATAGCTATGTAGTTTGCTATGTTAAAAAAAAATAAGTATTTATGTGGTTCTGTAGTTAGATACGTTGTCAACTATGTTTTAAAAAAATTTAGTTCTGTTAAAAAAAAAGTAATTCTGTAGTTCTGTAGTTAGCTATGTTAAAAAAAAGAGTAGTTCTATGCTTTGTAGTTAGATATGTTAAAAAAAAATGGTTCTGTAATGCGGTAAAAAAAAAGTATTCTACTAAAAAAAAAAGTGGTTCTGCGGTTTGGTATATTCAGGAAAAAAAAAGGTAGTTCTATTTCAAAAAAATATAGTTCTGTAATGCCATTAAAAAAAAGAAAATAGTTTTTCTAAAAACAAATTATTCAATAGTAGTTCTGCTAAAAGAACCATATGATTCTACGTTGCACAAAACAACATGGTACTGCACCGCACAGAACAATATGGTTCTGCCGAATGCAGAATGACATGGTTCTACGCCGCGCAGAACAAAAATTTTTCTGCTAAAAAAAAATGGTTCCGTAGTTAGGTATGTTCAAAAAAAAAGTTCTGTAGTTAGGTATATTAAAAAAAAATAAAGTAGTTCTTCTTAAAAAAATAGTTTTGTAATGCCATTAAAATAGTTATGCTACAAAAATAGTTCTGCATCGTGTAGAACTACATTGTTCTGCTAAAAAAAAAGTAGTTTTGCTAAAAAAAATAGTTATGTGGTTGGGTATAAACAAAAAAAAAATTGCTACGCTAAAAAAAAAGTAATCTTGTAGTTCTGTAGTTAGGTATGTTAAAAAAAAAGCAGTTCTGTCTTTTTGTGGTTAGGTATGTTCAAACAAAAAAAGTAGTTCTGCTACAAAAAAAAGTTCTGTAATGCCATTAAAAAAAATGGTTGTGATAGGAAAGAAGTAATTTTGCTAAAAAGAAAAGTAGTTCTATAGATATGTATATTCAAAAGTAGTTCCGCATGATTGTATTATTACAAGAATGTCATCAAAGTGCGTCTCATGTTCGAATCCAGATGCAATCACTTTTTGCATTAAAAAAACATTGTATTTTGTCAACAAAAATTTTTTTACATTTTTTTAACTTAAATTATTAAATATTAAAATTGCAAATTAATGTTTATATTTTTTTAATTTTACAAAGATATTAATATTATAATGATATGTTTTTCATTTTAATTTAATATATTTAATGTTAAATGAATATTTAAATATTTAAAAAATGTGTATGGTAGAATTACAATTTATAAAAATTATAATTATAAAAATATTAAGTTAAAAAATATTTGAAAATCTTTCTTTTCGTTTTTAAAATAAAAAATTTTATGATTATATTAAAAATATAAAAAATATTCGAAATAATTGATATTTAAAACAAAAGAAAGATTTTTTTTGAGAAACTTTCAGATTTTTTAAAAATGACATTTGAGAAAATTTAAAAAATCAATTAAAATTTCATAAGATTAAAAACTTATTTCTATTCATATACAAACTTAAATTGAAAAATAAAAAATGAAGGCAAAATTAAAATCACAAAAAATTAAAAAAATTCTTATTATATGAGCCGACTGCGTTGTCATCCTAAATCTTCACAAAATTTAGCCCCTAAAAAAAAATTATCAAATAATGCAGAGAGCTATGAAATTTTGCTATGTAGCAGAACAACATACTTTTGCTAAGCAGAACAACGTAATTCTGCTATGTAGTGGAACTACATGGTTCTGCTATGTAGCGGAACTACATGGTTTAGCGGAACTACATGGTTTAGCGGAACTACATAGTTTAGCGGAATTACATGGTTCTGCTATATAGCGGAACTACATGGTTCTGTTAGCGGAACTACATGATTCTGCTATGTAGTAGCGGAACTACATGGTTCTGCTATGTAGCGGAACTACATGGTTTAACGGAACTACATGGTTTAGCGGAACTACATGGTTTAGCGGAACTACATGGTTTAGCTATGTAGCGGAACTACATGGTTCTGCTAGCGGAACTACATGGTTTTGTTATGTAGCGGAACTACATGATTCTGCTATGTCGTAGCGGAACTACATGGTTCTGCTATGTCGTAGCGGAACTACATGGTTCTGCTATGTCGTAGCGGAACTACATGGTTCTGCTATGTCGTAGCGGAACTACATGGTTCTGCTATGTAGCGGAACTACATGGTTCTGCTATGTGGTAGCGGAACTACATGGTTCTGCTAGCGGAACTACATGGTTCTGCTATGTAGCGGAACTACATGGTTCTGCTATGTCGTAGCGGAACTACATGGTTCTGCTATGTCGTAGCGGAACTACATGGTTCTGCTATGTCGTAGCGGAACTACATGGTTCTGCTATGTAGCGGAACTACATGGTTCTGCTATGTCGTAGCGGAACTACATGGTTCTGCTATGTAGCGGAATTACATGGTTCTGCTATGTGGTAGCGGAACTACATGGTTCTGCTATGTGGTAGCGGAACTACATGGTTCTGCTATGTGGTAGCGGAACTACATGGTTCTGCTAAGTAGCGGAATTACATGGTTCTGCTAAGTAGCGGAACTACATGGTTCTGCTATGTGATAGCGGAAGTACATGGTTCTGCTAAGTAGCGGAACTACATGGTTCTGCTAAGTAGCGGAACTACATGGTTCTGCTATGTGGTAGCGGAACTACATGGTTCTGCTATGTAGCAGAACTACATGGTTCTGCGATGTAGTTCCCCTAAATGAATATTTCACATTTTATCAGTTTGTTTTGATTTATTGTTTAATAATTTTACATTTTATACTGCAATTTAAATTTATATTCAAATTTTAAATTTCTAAATATAAATATTTAAAAAAAAAAATTGCTATGCTAAAAAAAAAGTAATCATGTAGTTCTGTAGTTAGGTATGTTAAAAAAAAGCAGTTCTGTCTTTTTGTGGTTAGGTATGTTCAAACAAAAAAAGTAGTTCTGTTACAAAAAAAAAAGTTCTGTAATGCCATTAAAAAAAAATGGTTCTGATAGGAAAGGAAGTAGTTTTGCTAAAAAGAAAAATAGTTCTATAGATATGTATATTCAAAAATAGTTCCGCATGATTGTATTATTACAAGAATGTCATTAAAGTGCGTCTCATGTTCGAACCCAGATGCAATCACTTTTTGCATTAAAAAAACATTGTATTTTTTCAACAAAAAAATTCAAACATTTTTTCAACTTAAATTATTAAATATTATAATTGCAAATTAATGTTTATATTTTTTTAATTTTACAAAGATATTAATATTATAATGATATGTTTTTCATTTTAATATAATATATTTAATGTTAAATGAATCTTTAAATATTTAAAAAATGTGTATGGTAGAATTACAATTTATAAAAATTATAATTATAAAAATATTAAGTTAAAAAATATTTGAAAATTGTTCTTTTCATTTTTAAAATAAAAAATTTTATAATTATATTAAAAATATAAAAAATATTCGAAATAAATGATATTTAAAACAAAAGAAAGATTTTTTTTTGACAAACTTTCAGATTTTTTAAAAATGACATTTGAGAAAATTTAAAAAATCAATTAAAATGTCATAAGATTAAAAACTTATTTCTATTCATATACAAACTTAAATTGAAAAATAAAAAATAAAGGCAAAATTAAAATCACAAAAAATTAAAAAAATTCTTATTATATGAGCCGACTGGGTTGTCATCCTAAATATTGACAAAATTTAGCCCCTAAAAAAAAATTATCAAATAATGCAGAGAGCTATGAAATTTTGCTATGTAACAGAACAACATACTTTTGCTAAGTAGAACAACGAAATTCTGCTATGTAGCGGAACTATATGGTTCTGCTATGTAGCGGAACTACATGGTTTAGCGGAACTATATGGTTCTGCTATGTAGCGGAACCATGGTTCTGCTAGCGGAACCACATGGTTCCACATGGTTCTGCTAGCGGAACCACATCTTTCTGCTAGCGGAACCACGTGGTTCTGCTAGGTAGCGGAACCACGTGGTTCTGCTAGCGGAACCACATGGTTCTGCTAGCGGAACCACATGGTTCCACATGGTTCTGCTAGGTAGCGGAACCACATGGTTCTGCTAGGTAGCGGAACCACATGGTTCCACATGGTTCTGCTAACGGAACCACATGGTTCTGCTAGCGGAACCACATGATTCTGCTAGGTAGCGGAACCACATGGTTCCACATGGTTCTGCTAGCGGAACCACATGGTTCTGCTAGGTAGCGGAACCACATGGTTCCACATGGTTCTGCTAGCGGAACCACATGGTTCTGCTAGCGGAACCACATGGTTCCACATGGTTCTGCTAGCGGAACCACATGGTTCTGCTAGGTAGCGGAACCACATGGTTCCACATGGTTCTGCTAGCGGAACCACATGGTTCCACATGGTTCTGCTAGCGGAACCACATGGTTCTGCTAGGTAGCGGAACCACATGGTTCTGCTAGGTAGCGAAACCACATGGTTCTGCTAGCGGAACCACATGGTTCCACATGGTTCTGCTAGCGGAACCACATGGTTCTGCTAGCGGAACCACATGGTTCCACATGGTTCTGATAGCGGAACCACATGGTTCTGCTAGCGGAACCACATGGTTCTGCTAGGTAGCGGAACCACATGATTATGCTAGCGGAACCACATGGTTCCACATGGTTCTGGTAGCGGAACCACATGGTTCTGCTAGGTAGCGGAACCACATGGTTCTGCTAGGTAGCGGAACCACATGGTTCCACATGGTTCTGCTAGCGGAACCACATGGTTCTGCTAGGTAGCGGAACCACATGGTTCTGCTAGGTAGCGGAACCACATGGTTCTGCCACATGGTTCTGCTAGGCAGCGGAACCACATGGTTCTGCTAGCGGAACCACATGGTTCTAAGTAGCGGAACCACATGGTTCCGCTAAGTAGCGGAACCACATGGTTCTAAGTAGCGGAACCACATGGTTCTGCTAGCGGAACTACATGGTTCTGATATGTAGCGGAACTATATGGTTCTGCTATGTAGCGGAACTACATGATTCTGCTATGTAGCGGAATTACATGGTTATATTTTTGAAATCATTTAAATGTGGTTTCTAAAAAATTTATACTATCACAACCCTAAACAAAATAAAGAAAAATATTTTCGGGTGTTTTAAAAATAATAATGATATTTTGAGAGATTAAAAAATAGCAGAATCATGAAATTCTGTATAGCAGAACCATGTCGTTCTGCATAGCATAACCATGAGACTCTGCATAGCAGAATCATGTGGCTCTGCATAGCTGAACAATCTCGTTCTGCGTACCACCTTGTTATTCAAATATTCAATTTTTTTAATATTAAAAATAATTTATTTAGATATTTGATATTTATTTAAATAAAATATAAAATTATAATATGAAATATGAAAATATTAAATGATAAACAAAACCAACATTATTAATATTTTTATTTAAATAAACGTATAAATATTTTTATCATTTAAAATTTATAAGAATAAAAATTAAAAAATTAAATATATATTTTTAATATAGAGCATGCACACCATGCACACTATAAGCTATCTTTTGTCACGCCTCCCTCTATATAGAAAGAAAGACCCAAAAAATAAAAAAAAAATGAATATATAAGCACCCAAAAACAATTATGTCGTTTAGACATAATATTGCATAACATTATATAGATAATTTTTTTTCAGATATAATTTATTTAATATCTAATTTATTTAATTTTAAATAAATATCTGCATATTTAAATTAAATATTTAAATTTTTTATTCTTATAAAATTTTAAATTGCATATTTATATTTATAAGTTTTAGTTTTGTTTTTTTTATTAATATTTTTATATTTTATATTACGATTAACATTTTATTTGAAATTCCAATTTTAAAAACTTTTAGTTAGACAAAAATTCAAACTACTATAGTAAAAATTTTAGATAGACAATAATTATTTAAAAGATCAAAACTATAATTTAAAAACTCCATAGTTAACTATAGGTAAAATTTATAAAATTAGATAACTTATATATAAATTGATCGACACGAATTCATATGTAATGCCTACCAAAAGAATATTTGATTTATTATATGAAATCTTTAAATAACTAAATTAATTTTTGTATTTTTATACTTTACAAACCTTAAATTAAATATTAATATTTATGTATTTTTTAGACTTAAATTACTAAATATTATGATTTCAAATTAATATTTATGTCTTTTTTATTTCACACCAATATTAATGTTATACATGTTATGTCCATGTCTTTTTCATTTAAATTTAGAATGTTTAATATTAGATAAATATTTAAATATTAGCTAACCTAAAAATGCAATCTATAAAAATTATAATTATAAAAATATCTACCATATTATGGTTTTTAATAATCTTTCACTTTTTTTGAAAAGATTTAATATTTATAAAAAAGAAAAACTATATTTATTTTATAGAAACAAATCGAATTTAAACTTTTTTAAATCATTTAGATGTGATTTCTCAAAAATTTACACCATCACAACCATAAACAAAATAAAAAATATGTTTTCGGGTATTTTTAAAATAATAATAATATTTTGAAAGATTAAAAAGGTTTTGCTTTTTGGCGGGGAATAATAGCATAATCATATCGTTCTGCGTATCAGAACCTTGTGGTTCTACGTACCACCTTATTATTCCAATATTCAATTTTTTATAATATTAAAAATAATTTATTTGGATATTTGATATTTATTTAAATAAAATATGAAATTATAACATGAAATGTGAAAATATTAAATGATGAACCAAAATAATATTATTAATATTTTTATTTAAATAGACTTATAAATATTTTTATCATTTGAAACTGTATAAGAATAAAAATTAACAGATTAAATATATAATTTTTAATATAAAGCACGCACACCACGTACACTACAAGCTATCTTTTGTCACGCCTCCCTCTATATAGAAAAAAAAGACCCAAAAAATAAAAAAAACAAGGAATATACAAACACTAAAAAACAATTATGTCATTTAAATATAACATTATACAGATAATTTTTTTTCGGATATGATTTTTTAATATATAATTTATTTAATTTTAAATAAATATCTATGTATTTAAATTAAATATTTAAATATTTTTATTTAAATATTTTAAATAAATATATTTAATTTTAAAATATTAATGCTAAAATTTATATATTAAAAGGTTTTACAATTAGCAAAATGTAAATAATTCATATTATTTGATCTTCGTGGGTTGTCATTCAGAAACTTTATAAAATTTAGTCCCTCATAAAAAAAAATTTCGTCGATGAACGCATTACAAATATTTTAGATATTTTAAATACAATCATAAAATTTTTTAATCAGATTATTATTTAATCAGAACTACCATGGTAATTTAGTATTCAATTTAATATTTTATATAATTTTTAATTTTTATTTAATATTACAAATAATCAACAATTTGAATATATACAAAAAATATTTATATTTAATATATAAATTATTAAATACTAATTTTTAATATTACAAATTAGTATTAATACTAAAAAATATTAATATTATAAGAATTAAATATTTACAATATGTAATATTTTATTTTAAAACCTGAAGTATTAATATTTAATATATTAAAATATTAATACTAAAATTTATATTTTAAAAGGTTTTATAATTACTAAAATTTAAAAAAATTTTATCATATAATATTGGTGGGTTGCCATTCAGAAGTTTTATAAAATTTAGCATCTCAGTTTGCAGCCAAAATCAAAATTGAAATTAATGCAAATTTTACTAAACCACACTGGATAACTCCCCTCAATTTGTAGTCAGAATCAAAACACTATACCGCGCGGTCATTCAATAATTTAATTTAAGTGAGTTTATAAATATTTTTATCTAATTTAAAATTATATAAGAATAAAACTTTTAATTTAATTATTTAGATATTTATTTAATATTAAATTTGTTATGTATTAAATATATTATAGTAAAATGGAAAAAAATATATGTATAATGTTATATTTAAATATATGTTTTATTTGGAAGAGTAAAGGTAGTTCTGCAAATTGCAGAGCTATTCTGCTTTTTTGGACATAAATAATATTTAATTTAGGGTTTAATATCTACGTTTATTATCTCATGTTTTGAAACACATGAACAGTCAAAATACTATGATATTATAATGCTATAAAAATTATAATTATAAAATATTAAATAAAAAAATATTGGAAAGTATCTTTATATCAAAAAAATATTTTTTTTCAAGTGTTAGGTGATGTGTTGTTAATATAAATGCAGAGCTATAAGTGCATATGTAATTATACAAAATTACCGAAATTGGACTTAATATAGCGCAGAACCACAAAATGCAGAACGAGGTGGTTCTGCGATGGTTTTGCGCAGTGCACAACCACATCGTTCTGCACTGGACAAAACCATGTGGTTCTGTGACAGTGCAGAACCATGGTTCTGCCCAATACAGAACGATGTGGTTCTGCGCTGCGCAGAATTTATATAATTTTTTTCAAATCTTTATTTTTATTTTTAGATAAAAAAAAATTTATGATTATATTAAAAATATCAAAAATATTTGAAATAAATGATATTTAAAACAAAAGAAAGATTTTTTTTGACAAACTTTTAGATTTTTTAAAAATGACATTTGAGAAAATTTAAAAAGCAAATTAAAATTTCATAAGATTAAAAATTTATCTCTATTCATATACAAACTTAAATTGAAAAATAAAAAATAATGGCAAACTTAAAATCACAAAAAATTAAAAATTTTCTTATTATATGAGCCGAGTGGGTTGTCATCCTAAAGCTTCACAAAATTTAGCCCCTAAAAAAAATTCATCAAATAATGCAGAAAGTTATGAAGTTCTGCTATGTACCAGAACAACATACTTTTGCTGAGCAGAACAATATAGTTCTGTTGTGGTTCTGCTAACGTTATACATATTATATTATATTTTATGGAAGTAAACAAAATTTTTTGATTTTAGTTGGTGGTCTTAAAATAATATTTTAGAAGATGTAAGAGGTGCAGCTAAAATTAAAAATTTCATTTCTAATTAGTTTGTTATTTATACACAAACTATTAAAAATTTAATTATTGTTTCATATTTTTTTGTATGGATAGACATATTTTATTTAAAACAAAAGAAATCTTTTTTTTTTTGACAAACTTTCAGATTTTTTTTAAATGACATTTAAGAAAATTTAAAAAGTCAACTTAAATTTCATAAGATTAAAAATTTATTTTCATTGATACCCAAACTTTAGCTGAAAAATAACAAATAAAAGCAAAATTAAAATTACAAAAAATTTAAAAATTTCTTACTATATAAGCCCAATGGATTGTCATCCAAAAGTTTTACAAAATTTTACTTCTAAAAAAAAAATTTATTGACGAACGCACGAAACTTAAAAATCTGCTACTTAGCAGAACATTGTAGTTCTACTACTTCGCAGAACTATATAGTTCTGTTAAGTAGCAGAACTATAACGGAACTTCATAGTTCTGCTATGTAGCAGAACTATAGCAAAACTTTATAGTTCTGCTATTTAACAGAACTATATAGTTTTGCTACATAGTAGAACTTTGAAGTTTTCCTACGTAGCAGAACTTATATTTAAATATATATAAATATAAAATTATACAAATATTTTTCTCATTTTAATATAATATATTTAATATTAAATAAATATCCAGGTATTAAAACTAAATATCTAAATATTTTTATTTTTATATAGTTTTAAATTACATAAAAATACTTATCAATTTGTTTTGATTTATTGTTTAATATTTTTATATTTTATACGACAATTTAAATTTATATTAAGATCTTAAATATCTAAATATTAATATTTAAATATTTCACGTTTGAAATTATTTTTAATTCTAAAAAATATTTTAATATTTAAATTAATTTAGGAGAAATTATAACTTCCATAATATTTAACAAATTATCTCCTCGCACCTGATTGCTTTTCTAAATTGTGGAGGTGTCCCAAGAGAATATATTATGGATATTTGAAATAATGTTTTGGAAGATGTATACAATATCCACTCCAATAAACATGCAACTCTTAGAAGTAAGTTTCTCTCTGTGATGCTATATTGATCTCACAATAGATAGATATTTTCTTTGTACTTTACCTGAGAAATTCAGTTGTCACATTGACTCTGGCTTTTGCTTTTGTTATGTATGCCTGCATCCCTTTTTCAGAGAAAGAATACAAATTGAGTCCACACTCCTATGTTGAGTTGTTGTTTTTTGTAAATTCTTTCATAATTTGATGAGTTTTTCTTGAAAATGATAATTAATGTCCGTAACTCTTACTGTTTCTGTACTTGATTTTTTGCCAAATTTTTTCTTATACCTTTGGTTGGATGTGATCGTCTACATTGTTGGTTTTAGGGCATGATTGTGTAGCTCAATGAACGCATAAAATTTTAGATGAACGCATTACAAATATTTTAGATATTTTAAATACAATCATAAAATTTTTTAATCAGATTATTATTTAATCAGAACGACCATGGTAATTTAATATTCAATTTAATATTTTATAAAATTTTTAATTTTGATTTAATATTACAAGTAATCAACAATTTGAATATATACAAAAAATATTTAATATTTAATATATAAATTATTAAATACTAATTTTTAATATTACAAATTAGTATTAATACTAAAAAATATTAATATTATAAGAATTAAATATTTACAATATATAATATTTTATTTTAAAACCTGAAGTATTAATATTTAATATATTAAAATATTAATACTAAAATTTATATTTTAAAAGGTTTTATAATTAGTAAAATTTAAAAAATTCTTATTATATGATATTGGTGGGTTGTCATTCAGAAGTTTTATAAAATTTAGCCCATCAATTTGCAGCCAAAATCAAAATTGAAATTAATGTGAATTTTACTAAATCACACCGGGTAATTCCCCTTAATTTGTAGTCAAAATCAAAACACTACACCGCGCAGCGCGCGGTGTACACCTCCTAGTTATATATAACACAACAATCACCCACCCCCACACTATGAATTTTCGTTGCTCTGCTCATCAATTTAAACTTTTGCTGCACCCACTTGTCACGGTCTGTCAGTCGTAAGAAAACGCGGTCAAAAATTAAAATTATTTTCACTAAATGATTTTTGATCTTCTAAAAGTCAGCAAGACATAGACATTTGAGGAAGAAGTCGGTGTGGGAGTGGGTGTGGCGGCCTCCCCCCCGGGGGGAAAATACGTGGCAGGCCACGGATTGGATACAAACTTTTCCAACCTCGGGCAACAGTATGGCCTCTAGTCGGTTCCCCACGGAAAAGACATTCATAGAGATTGATGTGACACCAACACGTGCAGGTTCGGAACCATCTGGAAAAAACAAAATTTTCTTTTTACACATTTAATTAGTTAGTTAAATAAAATGTAGTGAATTAAAGGAATAATATTAAGTATTGTTCTTTAGTATAAGGTCAACAATCGGAGCATACCATACCCACCTCTTTCTTTCTTATAAAACCAATTTTGAAAATCAATTACGGATAATAAATGTTCTTTGGCAGAGCTAAATTGGTTAAGAAAATTAAAATTAAACAAAATTTTAATATAAAGAATATTTAAATTATAGTTATTTTTATAAGAAATACTTTATTTATAAAATTTAAATTTTTGTTGTTTGATTAAATATATTATAAATAAAATAAAATAAATTCGAATTTGAGGCGTGGCCACTTGAAGGGTTGAATTTTTCCCTTTTTCGGAAGGAAAAGATGGGAAGAAAGAACAAGAAAAAGTGATAGGAAAAAATTAATTTTGTTTATATTTGAACTTGCGCGTCTCGCGTGCTGATTTGAAGGGGGCAGGGAAGGAGGGAAGGGGAGGGAAGGGAAAATTGCCGAAATTACTGTGGCCGCACCATGCAAGCCTAGAAATTTCAACGTAATTTGTCAAGTTTACAAGGTTGGTAAATTACAGTTTTTCCTAAAAAAATTCAAGAGATTTAACAAAATGGTCCTATCAACTGGACTGATGGACGTACGGAAGCCAATTGCAGGAAGTTAAAACTCCACGTCATGACGTGTCAATGTATGACTGGTCGCTTCATGTTCACAAGGCATTTAACATTTTTGATGTCGAGAATAGAGAGAGAGAGAGAACGAGCGAGCGAGTTGAAAAAGCTCAACCACGATGTCACCACCGAATGTATGCCCGGTCGTTCACCCTTTTAATTTTTTCTATACATCAATTATATTTTCTTATCCCATTTTGTGATTAAGGCCATAAAAGGCACCATGTCATAACATGTCTACGTATGACTGGTCATTCCATGATTTGAAAGTCCAACCATCATGTCACCTCTCAATGTATGACTGGACGCTCTCCTTTTTAAATCATTTTACACATAACAATTATATTTTTTTATCCCATTTTGTGATTAAGGCCATAAAAGGCGCGTTGAACATCACTTTGATTGGCATACCATATTCTCCCCCCCCCCCCCAAAAACTATTTCTCTCGACGCTTTTCCCGATCCATATCCCTCCATCACAATGAGAACCAAAATAAGAGAATTATCCCAAAGCCTCCACCATATTAGGACTACAAACGACGCGTTAGAGTATCGTGTTAGTCATCACGAAACGACGTCGCAGTACTTCACCATAGCCTATGTCTTCATCCAATCCTTGATCTGCGGGACGCTCTTTCACTCCCCCACCGCTCGATTCAACAGTTGGTCGAGGTGGGTACCGCTGGCTCTTTCTCTCTCTGCCACTATCCTCTACTTCGTACTCATCGTCCAACGGCTCCAAGATTACCAGCGAGATTCTCGAAAACTCGACCTCGGTCAAGTGGAGGAGGTCAAGACCTACCGATATCTGCAGGAGCTTCAAATCTGTCAACCTTTTCCGACAATTCTCGATACCGTAGAAACAGAGTCGCCAGAGATTAAGCTGTTCAAGCGCAAACTCTTCATCGTCGTAATCGTCTCGCTTCTGCTTCTTTTCACGGCAATTGTGTTGTACGTCTGCCTTTGGATCCCCCGGAGTGTCGATTCTGTGACTGAGGTTTGTTTCTTTTGTACCTTTTGCAATGTCAACCTTTTACATGAAATCCCAAAAACTTTCTCAACCTCTCTTAGGATTTGGGCTCGATTTCGAAACCCAAGTAGTTCCAATTGTGAATTCGGCAGTATAAAGTTGGATTAGATTTTGTCTACGGCGTGGGTCTTGACCGGAGAAATAAATTATGCATGCTTAATTTTTATTATGTCCTGTCTTAGTTATGTAGGGTAAGCTGAATTGTTCGAGACAAGAGTGATTTGGGGAAGGGACAGGATGTTGATAGCTTTGACGATCTTGCTTGAGTTAGTTTTCTCGTAAAAAATCATAAAAATAATTGACATGTTTCACCAATTCAGGGATTTGAGGAATATACACGTGAATCCCGATTACAGCTAGTTTATGGGTTTTCCGTAGATGTCTTTTTCTTTCCATTTAATTCATTGAAAAAAGAAAAAATCCTCACTTCCCTGGTGATTTTCTCTGCTCATACTGTTTATGTCGTTGTTTGGTCAATACCATTGGTATATTGATTAAGTGACTTGACCGGTTTGATATGATCTACCAAATGTTATATTGATGTCAATTTGATTGGTGATTTTTTTTTTTCTTGCGTAGTTTACACGATTTCTGCAGTTTTATTATAGACATGTATATCTAATTTTAGTCTACAGAAAGCCCCTCGAATTCTACATATAGACTTGCTTGTCATGGTTGTTAGATTAGTTTGTAACATCTTGTAGGCATTTGTCCCACATTGAAAAGGTAAAGAAAATTTGATGGGTTTATAATCCATCAAATTTGAAATCATTTGAATTTGATTGAAATGGTGTGATGGATGGAAAATGGAATTTTCATCAAATGATCAGTATGCCTAATACTTTTTAGACTTTCCATCATTGGCAAGAAAACAACCTTTTCGTTTTTCTAAAAATCTATATTTCGCTTCCGGGAGAAATTTGAGATTTTGCTGTTTCAAATTTCTATTTCGATTTGCATATCCCAAAAGGAATTTGCCGTCAACTCAACCAGCAACATAGTGGGGGCATAATTTCCTTAAGAACAGTAACCATTTTACGTGCAAGTCCTTTCATATTTTGCATTTTCGAAATCCTTAAACTTTCCTAACAATGGTTGCAATGAGGTGGGTGTTGTATAACAATGTCTGGTTTGTTTGTACTTCAATTTTCTTCCTGGCTTGAGAATTGGCTTGAGAATTGTTGTCGAGTGATTATAGTGGTGTCATTTGCTTCTTTGATCCTTGGGGTGTCAACTGGATCTTATTTGAGAATGTTAATTTTATAAGTGGTCAATAATCATTCATTGCTGACTAATGATAGATTAAGTAGACCCACATTCTAAATTGCGTTCTTCTATTTGCTTGGGTTTTCTATTCCTAACTGGACTTTAGGTGAATTTAATTGCGATTTTTTTTCCTTGACTAAGAAGCACTAATTGCATCTCATGCTTGTGGATGGAATGACAGCAACTGCAGCAACTCTGAAAGCCCGAGTTTTCCTTTTTGTGTTAAGGTGATAGGAATTCTACATGGGAGTATAGATCCTTTATATGGAACAAGTGGATGGAAGTATTCTGACATATGATGACTAATAGGATAAAATTTGTGATTCTAAGAATCATGAGTTGAAATAGCCAGAGGCAATTTTGTTATTGACAACATAATTTTCTATATTCACTTTCTCTTGAAAAAGAATAAGAGGCAAAGCGTCGCGTCAAGGACAATCTTGAAGCGGACACTGGATTGTATTGTGCACTTCTCTCTATAGCGGATAGCACAATCTTCATGCTATCAAAAGCTGCTGCTGTCTAAATTTCTTTCATATTGCAGGTGCTCTGCCATTCAATCAATGAGTCATGGAGTTTCAAAGATAACCAAGCAACACATCAGGAATGCGGACACAAGCTTAGCTACCACCTAGATGCATAGTTATAAAATCAAATATGATACTACGTATAGATTTCCTTCTATTCTTCGAATGGGAATGGTAATGTATCGTATCATGTATGATAAGCTTTTTTCCTTGCAATATAAAAACTAATTTTATTGAAAAAATACAGTGAATTGCATATCATAACTGTAAATACGTGTCATAATGTAAGATACGTCGAGTGTATATTAAGATAAAGCTTTATTTAAGTTACAAATGTAAAATACACATGAAATACCTTCATTTAGACAGGTTCAGCAAGATACATATCCTATATTCTTGGTTTTTGATGACTATGTCTAGAGGGGTATCTTCATTAGCAGATGCCTGCTTAGGTACCATGTTCATCATGCATCATTCGGTTTGGAGTTGTATGAGCCACTACCATGCTATTTTGAGTTTGTCTATCTAATTTTTGTTTTGTTAGGGCAGTTACAGGAGTCTTATGACACATGACGCTAGAAACAACTTGGATGCTGAAAGATTACTTATTCAGAGTCTATTAGATGTTTTTAGCAGCCTAGTTAGAGTCAGAATATTTTCTTACTACCTATATTACTGTAAGTAGTACTGAGGGAAGTTGGTGGTTGGCTGCAGAGCTTGTATTTGTCTGGTTTCTCCACTTTGCTTTACTATCTCTGGTCAATGTACCTTTTATCATTTGGAGGATACTTGGGCTTTGTTTCTCTGATTCTATAGAAGTTTGCTTCTGAGATTGCTGGCGTTTGGCTCCGCAGCTTTGTATGGAGACCCCTGTTTAAGAACTTGCCCTACTGGCTGTCCATGCAGTGCTCAACAGGTGGGTTTTGAGCATTGGCCGAACTTCGAGAGATACTGGGTATCAACATATCCTTTGCAGAATTGTAAGCATCATCATATCCATGTAACACTGAATTGCATAATCAAGATGCTGAGCAGGACTCTTCCTCTCTCTCTCATCCCATCCATAATAGAATTGTATCTGATAGAATGTAAGCATTGCGGGATAATATTTTGTCAGAGACCAAGCATCCCCATCACATGCTTCCCAAAATTTTCTTCCATCCATAGTTAAAGAGTTTTGAGGTTGCCTTTGTTCCTTGCAGTCGTTGCAGATTTCCTAGTAGGCAAAATCTGCAATCCTTTGCAATCCAGTATGCCGTGACTGGTGGAAATCAACCAAGTTCTAGAAGAGAGCAATCAATGTGGAGATTCACTTGCTAAATGTAATGACGTTTTTCTTTTTGGTTGGGGCGTTCATTGATAATGTTGAACAAGGGTGGTTTCTGTTGGCTTCTCTAGTCACTAATTTGATGGCCTCGTCAGGGTCTAGCTCAATCTGGACAGATTGAATTCCGAACTTGGCACGGATCTGGGGGTTTGTACCAAAATTAAGCATAAAGCCTCTAATCAACCTGGCGTAGGCAAGGGAGCCCTCCAGCCCTGGCTGTCTGCCCTTGACTTTTAACATCATCTCCATTCATCTCGGGCCAGCCCTATGACGGAGGAAACCACGAGATATACTCTCCGAGTTTGGAGAACTAAAGTGGGAGATTTCCCGGACAAGGTAAGACTCCAAGACTCTTGTTCTGAATCTCTAGTTCTGCTAAGCGAATTTTTCTGTCCTGTCATACTTTTGATGGTGTTATATCATTAATTCTGGTCTCGTCACGCACTACTTGTTAGAAATGTAATTGATTTTTTTAAAAAAGTACATATGTAGAAAAACAAAATATCATATCTTTATTTCATTTATGAGAGTTTTGTTATATGGATACAGTTAAGTTCTTTGATAAATATAAGATAAAATTTAATGAAGTCACATTTGAATTCACTGCTTCTGCCAACGCTGGCAATAAAATTACTTGGTAATAACATTTATCATGGATAAGTGGTATTTAATGTACCAATCGCTTGTCCCAAGGCAATTGACGGTGGTTGACAGCGATGGTTGTTTTGTTAATTTCATTGTCACATTCCACCATCCATTCCCGCTCCAAACCCCGTAATGGCAAAGTGTCAGTCAAGCATGATAGCCTTTTTGTACCGTATGAAATGTAGAAGAGAGATATTCCCATAATATCTACTCACGGTAACACATATACAAATATACCATGATTAAGAATATTTTTTCCCTGTTGGCCGACAAGACTAAAGGCACGTTTAACTGGTATTCGAAAATTTTAAAATTACAAATTTTAAGAATGGAATCAAATAAAATATAAGTTTAGACCAAAATTCATATTTTTATTTGTCATTTTAAAAAATTTTATTTTTATTTCTATTTCATTAATCTAAATAATTTATATAAATTTTAATTTAATTTTTTATTCTCCTTTTTTTTTCACCAAACAATCAAAGATTTCAAATAATTCACCAAGGATAAAACTGCCCGTGGTTTTCCGAACAATAGCGACCTGGTATGTTGTCTTTTCTAATGTCTATTATTGCGTTGCATGTTTTGCTTTTTCAGACTTGTCGGCCAACGATGTAACAAGATCTCTATCCAGAAAAGACATTTTTAAGTGATTAAATTGCTAATGGTTCATCATCCAGGCTTAAACTTATATTATTTCTTTCCGAGTAAGGGAAAAAAAAAAAAAAAAAAAAAGTCGACACAGGATATGATTTTTTTTCTAATAGGTACACGTTTGTCAAATTAGCCTGCGGGGCGTAAACTTCTATATTTTAGAACAATGTTGAATGTGAACCGGATCCCTGAAGTTTTAGGAAGTGGGGGAATCAACCCAGGGCAGGCTTTATTATGGATTGAGAAATTAAGATTAGTGGGTCCGCTAATGTGAATCGGCACGTGGATTAAAGGTGTTACTTGAACGCAAAGCAACCACTCACCGCTTAAGATCCAGCTTCATGCCATGGAATTAAAGGGAAATTATTTGATAAGACAGTTCAAGTTGTCTTTTTTTTTTTTTTTTTTTTTTTTTATTCTTGTTCAAAAAAAATTATATATTTTGTAATTTTATATGGGTGATTTATTTTGTTTTACATGAGAGATGGCCATGTCTCACCACAAAATTTGTCTAAATCAAAGTGCGGCTAAGCTTCAACCGGGACATGTCCACTCCTTTCCCTTTTTCTGGGAAAAAAATCGTTTATAGTTTAGTTTAATTTAATTTAATTTATTACAATTTTAACCTATTTTTATTTATAATAATTTTAAAAAAAATTATAAAATTTTGTAAATAATTTTATATTTTTTCATAAAAGAATTAAAATAATCATTATTTCAATAATCTCAACTTTTCTAAATGAATCTTAAAACAATTATCAAAATATATTACTTTATTGGGAGTGGTTAGACTCGAGTAGGTCGGCTTTCGTACGTGGAAGTGGGACAAATGGGCGAGAAGCCCACGAACTACTATGAAAAATTTAAGGAAAGGAAGGGCCCGGACACGTTCTCACTGTCACAAGTCTTCTCTAGTGTCGACTTATACAAGCTTTGTGAGTCGACCTGAGCTATTGATATGAATGCTCAGAGGATGCAATTTGTTCTGTAATCTCCTGAAATGTAAAGTTAAGGTTCTGCAATGATGGGATAGGAGAGCTCAAGAGAATATCGAAAGAGAGTGATAGAAAAGAGACAGAAAAGAGAGAGATAGAGAGAGAAAGAGATAAGAGAACAGAAAAAGAAGAGAAGAAGAGGAATAAGGCAGAGAGAGCGAGAAGAGATTGTCAGAATGGAAAGTCTTTTCTTGATCCCTTTCATGACTGATATCTCCTTTTATTACAATATACAAATCTAACCATCTAACTGTCTAACTAATTTCGGTTACACTATCTTCTACACTAACTTCCTACCGTTGCAACTCACTTCCTATCTACTACCTTCTTTTCTCCTTCACTTGTCTGCTCTCATTGTTACGATTACTTCCCCCTTTTGAAATCCTTGACCTCAAGGACTAAAATCTGGAAACTGAGACCTGATGAAGTTCGTATCCTCCCACGTTGACTCTTCTGAACTTAAATTCAACCATCTGATAGGCCATTTGTTGATTGGCTTGTTATTTCGCAAAATTACTCTTCTCTTCAGAACAGCTTCTGGTTTAACCAAAGTGTGTCCATCATCTCCCACCCTAGGCAGATAAGGCATCACACTTTGAGTAGTGCCAATCTTTTTTTTGAGCAAAGAAACGTGAAATTCTGAGTGTATTTTGGAATCTGAAGGCAGTTGCAGCTTGTAAGCCACTTGTCCACCTTTGTTATAACTGGAAAAGGTCTATAGTACTTCGAAGACAATTTCAGCTATTTCCTCAATTCAACCGAATGTTGCTTATAAGGCTGCAGCTTGAGGTAAACGAAATCACCTATCTGAAACTTCCTTTCAGTTCTGTTCTTATTTGTAGCAACCTTCATTCTGTTCTAAGTATTAGTTAAATAATCATGTAGAATTCTCAACATTGCTTGCCTGTTCTGAACAAAACTCTCTGTGGCTGGTGAAGTAGTTTCTAAATAGGGTCCCATGGGAATGAACTTAGGTTGGTATCCATATAGGGCTTCAAATGGAGTCATCTTTATGCTTGAATGACAACTAGTGTTGTACCATCATTCTGCCATATTTAAGAAAAATACCATTGTCCTGGCCTGTCAGAGATCATGCATCTTAGGTAACATTCAAGACATTGGTTGAGCCTCTCACTTTGCCCATTTGTTTGAGGGTGGTAAGCACTACTTAGTTTCAGTTGAGTCCCCACTAGATTGAACAATTCTTGCCAAAACAGGTTGGCAAAGACTCTGTCTCGATTAGAAATTATGGCTTTTGGAAGACCATGCAACTTAAACACATAATCAACAAACACCTGAGCTACCTTTAAGGCAGTGTAAGGATGTTGTAGTGCAATGAAATGGTCAAATTTGGTGAGTTTATCTATGACTACCAGGATAGCATCATGCCCGTTAAACTCAAGAAGTCCTTCTATGAAATCCATGCTGATTTGAGCCCATACTTGTGAAGGTATAGGTAGTGGTTGAAGTAGTCCAGGATAAGCCACATGTTCATGTTTATTTGTTTGGCAAGTATCACATTCCCTCACATACTTTATGACATCTGCTCTCATTGCAGGCCAAAAAAATGTAGCTTTAATCCTTTGCAAGGTCCCATTCTGTCTTGAATGCCACCGAAAGCAGAGTTGTGCATTTGCTTTATGATTCTATTCCTCAATTGAGTTTCCTTTCCCACATATAACTTCTTTCTAAACTTAAGAAGTCCTCATTGCAGTGTATATTATGAATTCTTCTCTTGTCCAATAACTAACTGTGCTATCAAGGATTGACAGTCTTCATCAATTTCATAACTCTGAATGATTTCCTCTATCCACTGAGGTCGAACCACAGAAGTGGTCATCAGCAGGCCTTCTTTATGCTCTTCTGTAAACATTCCTTTCCTTGACAAGGCATCAGCAGCTCTATTTTCTGAACCTTTCTTATATTGGATTTCATAATCCAATCCTAGAAGCTTAGTAAGCCATTTATGTTGTAGGGAATTTGTAAGCCTTTGTTCCAGCAAGTATTTAAGCTTTGATGGTCTGTCCTTATGACGAAATGATAGCCTAACAAGTAGTGCTTCCATTTGGTGACAACCATAACAACAGCCATCAATTCTTTTTCATAAATGGATAATCCCTGGCTCTTAGTTCCTAAAGCTTTACTTAGGTAAGCAATTGGTTGCCTATCTTGCATCAACACAGCTCCTCATCCTTTAGTACAAGCATCAGTTTCCAACACAAAGGGTTTAGAAAAATCAGGCAGCCTCATGACAGGTGCTGAACATATGACTGTCTTGAGTTGTTGGAAGGCTCGATCGGCTTCTTCATGCCATCTGAAATTATCTTTCTTAAGAAGGTCAGTGAGGGGCTTTGTTAGAATCCTATAACCCTTGATAAACCTTCTGTAATAACCTGTTAAATCCAAGAAACCCAGCAAGGCTTTGACAGTTGTTGGAGTAGGCCAGTTGACTATACATTCAATCTTTTGTGGATCTATCTTCATTCCAGATTCTGTTACTATATGTCCTAAGTACTCTACCTGAGGTTGACCAAAAGAGCACTTAGAGAGTTTGGCATATAACTGGTGCTACCTTAGAGTTAAAAGAACCACATTCAGATGTGTATGGGAGTGCATATCAGGACTATAGATTAGGATGTCATCAAAGAAGACCAGTATAAATTTCTTAAGATATTGTTATAATATCTGATTCATCAATGTTTGGAATGTTGCTGAAGCATTTGTGAGACCAAAAGGTATCACTAGAAATTCGAAATGTCCATGATGGGTCTGAAAAGCTGTCTTGGCTGTATCTTTAGGTCTAACTCTGATTTGATGATATCCAGCTCTAAGATCAATCTTGGAGAATAGCTTTGAACCATGCAATTCGTCAGCAATTCATCTATGCTAGGAATGGGATACCGGCCCTTAATTGTGATGCTGTTTAACTGCCAGTAGTCCATACAAAACCTCCAGAAATTATCCTTCTTCTTCACCAATAGGACTGGCGAAGCAAAAGGACTGATGCTGTGTCTGACCAGTCCTTGATGGAGCATCTCTTGCACCTGCCTTTCTATTTCAGATTTCTGAGAGTGTGGGTATCTGTAAGGATATAACTTGAAGGGCTGAGCTTCAGGTTTAAGAGGTATTGAGTGATCACAAGACCTTGCAGGAGGTAGTGAAGTGGTGTAGAGAAGACATCCTTATAATGCTGCAGAAGGGTGGAAATAGATGGGTGCAATGAACATTGCTAACCTTCTGCAGTCATATTTATGTTTCCACAATCTTGAAATTGTTGTGTTCTAAATTTTCTGATATTTTTTTCATGAATTAATTTCATTTTTGGGTCCTTCACCATCCCTACTAACACCATTTCACCTTCACCACTTGCTAGCTTAACTTGCAAAGTCTGGAAATCAAAAGTTAATTGAAATTATACATCAAATCTATCCCAAGTATTAAGTCTCATTCCCCGAAAGATAAGACCTTTAAATCAAAAGAGAAATAGTGTCCTTGGATGCTCCACTTAACTCTTTTGATTTTGGTGTTGCTGCTTACTCTACTACCATCTCTAGCACTGCCTGCAGTCGTTCATCCTTTTCTGTTTTCATCTCCAGTCTCTCTACCAACCTTCTATTGATAAAACTATTCGAGCTCCCTATGTCTAGTAGTATGTAAATGGCTACTCCTCTCAGTTCTCCTTGAAGGACTATAGTTTTTCTATCTAAGGAATCAGAAAAAACACAAAGGGGCACATCAAAAGTCTCTCCAATTTTCTGTTCTTGCTCTCCCGTTTCATTACCTATCATTTCCTCTTCTTCCTCTGCTGCAATGATTACATTTAAGTGTTTAAATTTGCACTGATGGCCAGGGCTATACTTCTCCCCACACTTGAAACAGAGGTTGTTGGTTCTACGGTAATGTATCTCCTGTGGAGATATTTTGAGAGTTTTATTACCATTATTGGGGACTATTATACTGCTACTCTTCTTTACTTCATCACCATAATCCCAACTCCTGCTCATACCAGTTTTCTTGGGCTTACTTAGTTCTAGGAAGTGCTCTTGCAAAGAAGCAATTTCGAATGCATGCAATAGAGTCTTTGGTTTGAACATTCTTAGAATAGGCTTAATTTCTTTTTTAAGTCCACTAATAAAACTTGACACAAAGTAAGTCTCAGGTAGTTTAGTATTCACCTGTAGCATGAGAGACCACATTTCTTCAAATTATTCTTGGTAGTCTGCCATTGAACCTTACTGATACAGTTTATTGAATTCCTCTACCACATCTTGAACACCTTTATCTTCAAATCTTTGACAGAGAAGATGAGAAAAATCCTCCCAGCTCACTTCCTTCTTTGCTGTCTTCAACCCTTGAAACCAAATTTTAGCTCTCCCATTTAAGTACATTCAGCGGCATCCACCCAATTGTAGTTTGGTACTTGGTATGCTTTAAAGAATTTGAAACACTTCCTTAGCCATATTCGAGGATTATCCCCATTAAACGTTGGAAGATCCATTTTTGGTGGGTGTGGTAAGTAGTTTTTTCCGCTGACATCTTTTTTGATAAAAGAAGTCCCTGACTCACTTCTGAATCTTCCCTCATTAGGAGTTGGAAGTAGTGGAGTGTTAAATCTCTAGGACTGTACTTCTATTTTGCTCTATCTCTGTTTAAGTTTCAAGAAACTTCATATCTTGTTTCTTCAATTGTTCTTCAACGGTTTTAAATCTGGTACCTTCAGCCATGCTTACGGTTCTGCCGAGGATGGAGTGGCTCTAATACCAATTTTGTCACAAGTCTTCTCTAGTGTCGACTTATGCAAGCTTTGTGAGTCGACTTGAGCTACTGGTATGAATGCTCAGAAGATGCAATCTATTATGCAGTCTCCTGAAATGTAGAGTTAAGGTTCTACAACGATGGGATAGGAGGGCTCAAGAGAATATCGAAAGAGAGTGATAGAAAAGAGAGAGATAGAGAGAGAAAGAGATAAGAGAATAGAAAAAGAAGAGAAGAAGAAGAATAAGGCAGAGAGAGCGAGAGGAGATTGTCAGAATGAAAAATCTTTTCTTGATCCCTTTCATGACTGATATCTCCTTTTATTACAATGTACAAATCTAATCATCTAACTACCTAACTAATTTCGGCTGCACTAACTTCGACACTAACTTCCTACTGTTGCAACTCACTTCCTATCTACTACCTTCTTTTCTCCTTCACTTGCCTGCTCTCATTGTTCCACTCACCTTGATTTCATGGATGATCTAAAGCATCTGTTCAATTTATTTAACACATTTAATCTGCACGTCGATTTACGGTCCATGCCATGAGCCACGATTATGGAAGATTTGATCATAGCCATACATTGATGATTAGTTAATGAGCTCCCGAAATTGCAGAGGTCAACATTCAATGCCGTTTCAAAGATAAGTCGCATTGGCATGATGGATTATCATCTTCAAAGTCGGCAAGATAGGATGTTGACTTTGAAATCTTTGGATACATGTAATGTAATCCGTCCAATATTGACATTAGCCTGTACAGCCTGGTTCCTACTCCTATTCCACTCTTTGACTAGCAATAGCCCTTTTGTTCTAGAAAATGAAGAGAATCTAAAATGAGGGAAGAGTGACAAACCCCCATCCGATGTGGACGAAAAATTGATTTATTAAATAAAAAAATTAAAATTTTTAATTAAAATTAAATATATATATATATATATATATATATTAAGAAAATTCTCTCTAAATTAGATCTGACAACACTCAAACTGAATTAATAGAAATATAATTTCCGATACTATTTAGTTATATTAAAAAAAAACCCATCTCCAATTCACCAAAATATGATTTGTGGAACAACATAAATTAAGTAACATATTATCCGATTTCCCTTGCAATGCAACGGGGAGGAAAATGCGAGTCTTGTGCTTCATATATGGATTAGGGTTTAATTTTGTAATTTTCCCTTTGATCAAACGTGGCTGCCATTTTCTCAAACGAAGATGGTGTTAAATATAGTTTGTAATATGTTATGGGCATTTGTCCCACATTGAAAAGTTGAAGAGAATGTGATGGGTATATAACCCATCAAATTTGAAACCATTTGAATTGGTTGAAATGGTGTGTTGGAAGGAAAATGGAATTTTCAATAATAAATAAATTAATTAATTAATTAATTAATTATTTAATTATTTATTTAATGGTCAAAGATGGGCCTTGGGCATTAGAAAATAAATATTTTCGGTTATTTAATTTTTATTTAAAAGACACAATTTGGAAATTAAATAAATTGATGTCTTTTAATTAAAATGTTAACCAAGTGATACTTATTGATTAAACGGTTGTTATTTTAAATTCAAAAGAACATATTCATTATGACCTTTGAATGAAATGATTTCTCATTATTGCAATCCTTCATATTTTATAAATATTCCCTCTCACCATTATGGAATGCTCTCTTATTTTTTTAGACTTTCTGTCATTGGCAATTTTCGTGCACTGAAGCAAAAGGGCTCTATTTCGTTCTTGGGAGAAATTTGAGATTTTACTGTTTCAAATTTCTGTTTTCGATTTGTATATCCTGAAGGAGTTTGCCATCAACCCAGCCAGCAACATAGTGGGGGCATAATTTCCTTAAGGACAGTGATTGTTTCACGTGCAAGTCTTTTCAGTTTGTTTATCTCAAAGTCATTTCAACTTCTCTAACAATCTTAAGGAAATTAGTCTACAATGGAGGCTACTGGATCTGAATCTGTTTTCAACAAGATGATCAACCCGAATATGTTCAAACTTGATCACTTTGATGGGACAAATTTCACTCGCTGGAAGGATAAACTACTGTTCCTTCTTACTGAGTTGAATGTTGTCTATCTTCTGAGTCCGAACAGACCACCCATTCCAGAACCGAGTGAAAGTGATACTGATGAAATCAGAATTCTTCGTCAGAAACGTCAAGATGATGAAGTTCGTCGTAAAGGATTCATTCTGAATTCTCTATCTGATCAATTGTATGATTTGTTTCGTCCGTCAAGACTCCACAAGAAATATGGAAAGCATTAGAGAACAACTATACTTCTGTAAAACAAGGTACGAACAGATTTCTTAGCATGAAATTTTTTGAGTTTCAAATGGTGGATAATAAATCGGTCATGGATCAAGTGGATGAGTTACTGGTCTTGGTGTCTAGACTCAATGATTTAAGAGTAGAAGTGTCTGAACAATTACAAGTGGCTGCAGTTATTTCAAAATTACCAACCACTTGGAATAATTATCGAAAGAAATTATCGCACACTTCTGAAGATTTTACAATAGACCAACTCTTAAAGTATATTCGAATTGAAGAGGAAACTCGAAATCGTGAAAATAAATATGCTTTGGAGTCTGAAAATAAGATAAATCAAGTTAAGTGTAGCACTAAGAATGGAGGAAAGAAAAGAAAATATGACAACTTTTCTACTACCAATAGCAAGAACAACAACAAGAAAAACAAGTCGTGTTTTTTCTGTGGAAAGAAAGGTCATTTTAAGAAAGAATGCAGGTTCTATAAGAAACTGAAATTGGAGAAAAACACTGGGAACAAAAAGGCAAATATGGTTGAATATCAATCTACCACCGCAGAAATTATTGTCATGATTGCAGCACTTAATATCAGTATGGTTACAGAATGTAATATGACAGTAACAGAAAAATCTTCTGATTGGTGGTATGATTCTGGTGCTACTGTGCATGTTTACAATAATAAAGATCTCTTCAAAATTTACACAGTGGCAACCAAGGATGAAAAGGTTCTTATAGGAAATCATGACACAGCCAAAGTTATGGGAAAGGGAACCGTCGAATTGTTGTTTACTTCAGGAAAGAAGTTAATCTTGACAAATGTTTTCCATGTTCCGGATGTGAGAAAGAATCTGATTTCTGGAAGTGTACTTTGTAAAAACTCATTGTATCTAAAAATGATGTATTCATAGGACAAGGATATTCAAGTGATGGCATGTTCAAATTAAATATTAATAAAGTTGAAGTTTCTGCTTATATTGTTGAATCTTCTTTTGATTTATGGCATGCACATTTATCCATGTTAATTTTAATTCAATTAAATTTATGTCTAGACATGGTTTTATTTCATGTGCCAACAAAGAATCAAGAAAATGTGAAATATGCATACAAGCCAAGATGACTAAGAAACCATTCCCAAAAAATGAAAGGATTTCAGAGTTACTTGAACTTGTGCATTCTGATATATGTGAATTAAATGGTCATTTAACTAGAGGTGGAAATAGATATTTTATAACTTTTATAGATGATTGTTCTAGATTCACTCATGTTTATTTGATGAAAACAAAAGATCAAGTATTTGATATGTTTAAACGTTATAAAGTTCTGATAGAAAATCAGTTGGAAAAGAAAATTAAAATGCTACGAAGTGATCGTGGTGGCGAATATTTTCCAATTGAATTTTCTAATTTCTGTGAAGAAAATGGTTTGATTCATCAAACAAGTAAACCATATATCCCACAACAAAATGGTTTGGCAGATAGAAAAAATAGAACATTAGTTGACATGGTCAATTCCATGTTAATGCATGCCAAATTGGGAACAAATTTATGAGGAGAAACTTTATTAACGGCTTGTCACGTACACAACCAAATACCTTCAAAGAAAACGAAAAGTTCTCCATACGAGACTTTGAAAAGAAGAAAACCAAATTTGGGTTATTTGAGGGTATGGGGCTGCATTGCCTATTATAGAGTTCCGGATCCAAAAAGAACAAAATTGGGTCCTAGAGCTCTTAAAAGTGTCTTTGTGGGATATGCTGAAAATTCAAAGGTATATAGATTGTTGGATTTAGACTCTAATGTAATTATAGAGTCAAGAGACGTTGAGTTTCTAGAAACTACATTGCTCGGTGATCGAACTACAAATCCACAATCAAATGAAGGAATTTGTTCTCCCACTTTGGCGCAGGATACTACTATTCACCCTAATTCTTTCCATAAACAAAAATCAATTGACTTGTCAGCAGATCCTAGAAGAAGCAAAAGGGTACGTAAAGAAAAGAACTTTGGTTCTGACTTTATTTCTTCACAAGCACTAACATTCTTGGTTGAAGGAAATAGAATTGAGGTACTGAATAAAATACCCATCGTATTACACTTGGAGCATGATCCCAAATCGTATAACGAAGCATTGGCTTCAAGAGATTCTGTCTTTTGGAAAGAAGCAATAAATGATGAATGGATTCTCTTTTAGCAAATGGTACATGGGTACTGGTAGATTTACCTCCGGGATCAAAACCAATTGGATGTAAGTGGATATTCAAGAAAAAGTATAATACTGACAATATTATGCAAACCTTTAAAGCGAGACTAGTTGCTAAAGGTTTCAGACAAAAGGAAGGGATAGATTACTTTGATACATATGCTCCTGTTGTTAGGATTACTTCTATAAGAGTGTTGTTTGCTTTAGCATCAATTTATGATTTTTATGTCCATCAAATGGATGTTAAAACAACATTTTTAAATGGTGATCTTGATGAAGAGATATATATGGAGCAACCAGAAGGATTTGTCCTTCCTGGTAATGAAAATAAAGTTTGTAAACTGGTAAAATCCCTGTATGGTTTAAAGCAGGCTCCGAAGCAATGGCACGAAAAATTTGATAATGTGATATTATCAAATGGATTTAAATATAATATATCAGATAAGTGCATTTATTCTAAATTCACTACAGATTTTGGAGTAATCATGTCTTTATGTGGATGACTTACTAATTTTTGGAACTAATATGCAAGGTATAAATGATACTAAAAGGTATCTGACTCAACATTTCAAAATGAAAGATTTGTGAGAAGTCGATACTATTTTAGGAATCAAAATTAAGAAACATAGTGGGGGTTACGCTTTGTGTCAATCACATTATGTGGATAAAATACTTTCAAAATTTAACTATTTGGGAATTAAGGAAGTTAATACCCCATTTGATGTTTCTAACAAGCTGATAGAAAATTCATGAAGGTCCATATGTCAATTAGATTATGCTAGTGCAATTGGTAATTTGATATATGCAATGCATTGCACTAGACTTGATATTGCTTTTGCAGTATGTAAACTTTCAAGATTTATACATAATCCCAGTGCAGATCATTGGAGAGCCATTGGAAGGGTTCTTGGCTATCTTAAAAGAACCAAATTTTTGGGATTATTTTATAACAAATTCCCTTCTGTACTAGAAGGTTACACTGATGCTAGTTGGATAACTAGTGTTAGTGATAACAAATCGACGTCTTGTTGGATATTTAAACTTGGTGGAGGAGCAATTTCTTGGGTGTCTAAGAAACAGACGTGTATTACTCATTCGACTATGGAGTCGGAATTTGTTGCATTAGCAGCAGCCGGTAAAGAGGCAGAATGGCTAAGAAACTTATTGATAGAAATAGAGTTGTGGCCACAACCAATGCCAGCGGTCTCTTTACACTGTGACGGTGAAGCAACTATATCTAGGGCATTCAACAAAATTTATAATGGGAAATCTAGACATATTGCTTTAAGACATGAATATGTTAGACAATTGATTTCTGATGGTATCATCACAGTTGTCTATGTGAGATCTAGTAGTAATCTTGCTGACCCACTGACCAAAGGACTTTCGAGAGATAGAATCAAAATTACTACAAATGAAATGGGTTTAAAGCAATTCTAATTTATCACCGGTAACATGAACCTTACCTTTCTTATTGTTTAGCAATTCTAAAGATTTAAAAGATAGCAACAAGTTACTCTAGTGATAGACAGCAAGTATTGGAACATTAATGCTTAAGAAAAGGAGGGTGAATAATAATTATTCTTAATGGAGTTTTGTTCGGTTCAAGAGCAAGGAAAATCCAAATCTGAGATTTTTAAACTTCACCTATATAATCACGAGAAGTGGTGCCACTTCTAATAAAGTTTGGAAATAAAACTTTATAAGTGTTTATGAATTCAGGAGGTAGCACACGGTCATATTATGGTGCTAAAGTTCACGGTGAACGTATTAGAGTTTTGTAAAGAATTATGAGTATTAAATTTTCCGATCTTGTCATGAGAAATTAAGGTTTAATAATTACTCACCTTGAATTTCGACAAGATTTTGAAAATATTATACTACCCTTTAGGTTTAAGTCGAGAGACACTTATTACGGAGATAATTCCAAAAAGAAATTGTATTGCTAATGGATATTACAAACTAAGTGGGGGACTGTTAAATATAGTTTGTAATATGTTATGGGCATTTGTTCCACATTGAAAAGTTGAAGAGAATATGATGGGTATATAACCCATCAAATTTGAAACCATTTGAATTTGGTTAAAATGATGTGTTGGAAGGAAAATGGAATTTTCAATAATAAATTAATTAAATAATTAATTATTTAATGTATTTTTGGTTATTTAATTTTTATTTAAAAGACACAATTTGGAAATTAAATAAATTGATATCTTTTAATTAAAATGTTAACCAAGTGATACCTATTGATTAAACGGTTGTTATTTTAAATTCAAAAGAACATATTCATTATGACTTTTGAATGAAAGAATTTTTCATTATTACAATCTTTCATATTCTATAAATATTCTCTCTCACCATTATGGAATGTTCTCTCATGTTTTTAGATTTTCTGTCATTGACAATTTTCGTGCACTGAAGCAAAAAGGATCTATTTCGTTCTTGGGAGAAATTTAAAATTTTGCTGTTTCAAATTTCTGTTTTCGATTTACATATCCTGAAAGAGTTTGTCATCAACCCAGCGAGCAACATAGTGGGAACATAATTTTCTTAAGGACAGTAATTATTTCACGTGTAACTCCTTTGATTTTATTTATTTCAAAGTCATTTCAACTTCTCTAACAAATGAGTCCCAAATCAAACTCTAAATTCCCAACATGCGGTTGGGAAAGTTCCATCTAGACGGATGGCCTCCACAAATCACTCAATCAGATATTCTTGATCTTATCCCAGCATTTTTGGCTTAGCCAATTACCAAACCTCAATGAATGTCGTTTTTTAAGGCATAAATTTAATATAAATATCCCCTTTCCTCTTCAAACTACATAGTCGGTCACCTGATTGTATAATTTTCCTTAACTTTCAAAGTCATAATCCAATACCATCATAATAATATTCAAATTCATAAGGAAATCGTGCTCTACTTGTATAATTTTCCTCCGTTTCCTTTTAATTGTTGTTACATTTTAAGTGATGTAATTCAATGAAAAATGAATTATATTTTGTTAACTTTTATTCAATAATAAATAATTTTTACAGTTTTTTTTTTAATTCAGTTAGATTTTAGTTATCAATTAATACTGGTTAAAAGGATAATTTAGTTGAAAGTTTTTTAAAAGTGAAGTTATTAAATATATTTATAAATTTTTGTGCTACCGCAGGGAGTTAATGGAGTAATGGATTGATAAATTCCGACGACAATATGGGTTTGCTACTGGGAACCGACCACCCAGAATATAAAACAGCTCTTGAACCTTCACGGCGCCTTAGAAAGGCATTGAAGTGGACTCTGGATCGCATGAAGGGGCAGGGAACCTTCTGGGTCACCCATGACGAAGACATCCTAAGCCACATGACGTGGTTGCTTTTGTTTTCTTGGACAATTTATATAAATATTAATTATTTTATAAAAATAATAGAATGATTATATTTTATAATAAAAATTTAAAATAAACAAATATATAATTATTGATTATAAAAATAATATAAAAATTATAATTATAATTAAATAAATAAATAATTCATTAAATGTAAAAATTATTTAAATATAAAAAATATAAGAATTTATATATAAATATTAATTAATTTAATATTTTAAAATATTTCAAAAATAAAAAAACACAAATATTAAAAAGTTAAGTCGCATCGGAAAATCAAGACATCCTCGCTTTTGCAAGCCCCGACTACTAGGTTGTTTTTTTTTTTTTTTTTCCTTACACTATTATTATTATTTTTTTTTTGACCTATCAAATTGGCCCTTTGTCCACTTACTAATATCTTTTCTTTTCTATATTTTTCTTTTACAAAAAATTATATTGACCAATATATGAAAGGCACAAAGAAAAAAAGGGGTAAATTATTATTCTTCGATGGATAAAGTAGAAATAGTAATTTGAATGAAGTCTTACAGATCCCATATAACTTATACATATTGCCATTAAATATATATTAAATTATGAAATAGGACCGACACAGAAATCCAACTTTTGTAACATTTGGAAAAGTCACAGCAAAGCTTTTCTCATTCTCAATTGGACCATTACATATTTCAAAAGCAAAAAAGTCTGGATTTTTCTTTTTTATGAAATCAAATTAATTTATATATAAAAACAAAAAAAAAAATAGAGCAATTGGTTGGAGTACACTTGCATTTGTTTAAGCTTATAACATGTAAATTACAAGATTGCCCGCCGTGTCATTCCGATTATAAATACAAGAAAGAAGCTTGTTCAAGATTCAGGGTTATATCCCACACAGATAGGAACTCCCCCTGGTTTTATCTTCCCCACCCTACCCATTCACAACCTGTGTCTACTATTGCACGGTAAGTAATATGTTGGCTGCCAAGGTAGACAACCAGCAAAAATACCAAGACATGATCTTATTGAACATGATACAGGAAGATCGAGCTTTGAGTCACGAGACCAAGGCGACTTGGCTTGCCATCTCTTATCTCATCATCCAATCACTTCTCTTTTCAGTTTCTAACTCTATATTCACTTGCCTTTATTGGTGGATTCCCCTCCTGCTCTCTCTCTCCTCCACTGCTCTCTTCTTTGTCCTTTTCTTCAAAGAAATTGCCAATTATATGAATATCCGATCCGGGTTGGACCAAAGTGGGTTTGATGAGCAAATGACGTATCCGCGGATCAACGATCGTCGGACAGCTATAATGTCTTACAGAGCTCAAGAGCCAGATGTTCCGGTTAAGCTAAGGTTGAGGCGGCGTATTGCTTATCTGAGCGTGATTGTATTGGCCTTGGTTTGGTTTGGACTTGTCATGGTTTACGCTTGCTATGCCCTCCCAAGTGACTGTGGCCACGCCGTTGTTTATCCAAGGTAACCTTTTGCGTCTTCTGCCCAAAGCCAAAAACAGCATAGTTATCATCGATTTAGTTTTTATTTTACTAAATAAATTTTTAGTGAAATGAGCTAATATTAATTCATTTATGAATATGTTTTCATTAAATTTTAATTAAATATTTGTTTGAATTAATATACACTCACATATTTATATATATTGAATTAATAATTTAATATTTTTTTTCAGGAAAAAACACATGAATACCATATTTATTGTTATCATGATATCTTATTTTGGGAAAAAGAAAAAAGGACTTTTTACGAGCCCTATGGGATCAATATTTCTTGAAAGATGGTTTGATAAAATAATTGTTGATGGTTGGCTAATAATTTAATAACTACAAATCTATATCTATTATATTATAGAAATTATAAAAATTTTTGGAATAAAAATATAATTTGAATGTATAAATAAATAAAATTTAATAATTATATATCAAGAAAATAGTTTATTGTGTGCATCCTTCTTTAATTATATAATTTGAGATTCAAATTTTGATATAATAGTAAAAGTATCCAATAATTTTATTAAAAGATATTTTACTTAGTAATTATATAATAAAATTATTTTTATTGAATATTTTTAAATCCACAAATTCCCTAATAAATGAAAAAGGAATCATAAGCACAAATGTTGGACCCCACACAGGTGCCGGCGAGCAAAGCAGGCGCCGACCTCCGCAAGTGGACATGCCCATAGGAGTACGCAGCTAACTAGAAACATGATGTAATCATGGTCGAGCAACCAAGCTGACGTGCATTGTGGCCCCACAGCAATAACTGCAGCCGCAGATATCTAAACATGGGTTCCAAAAAATAAAAATAAAAAATTAACATCAGTCAAATAAAATTGATTGTTCTTAATTAAATCGAAATTAAATAATCCCCTTCTCCCCTAAATACCCAAACAAAGCTTAAAAAAAAAAAAAGAAATTACGTGGAAGCTCGGAGAAAAAGAGTAAACCGCTGATGAAGTATAATTCAATCGGTGCCGTCTTTTTTTTTTTCTCTCTTAAAAATATCAAGTTTAAACTTTTCTTGTGTATAAAAAAGAAAAGGGTAAGGGTTAAACCAAGTTTGATTATTTTTACATGATCTTTCTCTTGCAGGAGTGAGCAAGTGGAATCTCAAATTCAATGCCGAAAGACTTTAATCATGCAACTGAAGTAGTGCCTCGTCAAGGACCAGTTGCAGGTCAACTGAAGTAGCTGCTTGCCTTCAATTTACGACTCTGTTGGATTTTGTATATAAGTGGGTAAAGCTTGCTCAATAGGACTATAATTTCTGTGTAAACTGTTCCACGTATGCCTAGTCAAGGCCACGTTGCTATGTCTTGTTAATACTAAAGAATAAGGTGTATTCTGATTGTTATTTTACTTTATTTAACCTTGAGGTCTCGTTACCCATTCAAGCTCGCTTGTGAAAATTGAGATTAAGATCAAGTTCAGATATAAATTTTAATATAAAAATTATTGATATAATAAATTAAAAAATTAAATTATATTTACAAATTTTATATTTTTATAAAAAAATTTCACTATGATAACAAATAAAATGTGACAAAATAAAAACATTAAGATAAATTAAAGCAGCAAAAAATATAATAGGCAGTAAATTTTGTACTTAAGCCCAGTCATATTTTGTTCACTTTAATTTTTTATCTTATTTTTTTATTTTATTTTTTTCCTTAAAACTAAAGTGGGTAATTGTTTACCAAGCCACTGCGTGAAGCTTTTTCCTTTTTATAAGAGGGGCTGGCAATACAGAATTGTGAGTTGGGCTTTTTTAAAGTCCAGATTCGTCCGTTTAAAACTTTTTGGGTTCGGGTCCGAGTTTGGCTTTAAAAAATCAAAAGTTGAGACTTGAGCTCAGTCCGAAAAATTAAAAGGGTTTCGGGCCCATTTCAAGCTAAACTCGAATCCGAATTATAAATTACATTTTTCATATTTTAACCCATTTCATAATATATTAAATACAAAATAAAAACATATTAATTATTCAAAATAAAATACAAAACAAATGCTATCATGTTAAATTAAAAATTACACACTATTATTAAAATTAGCAATAATAATATCATAAAAGATTACAAAATTATATCAAGAGTGATACATTAAATTTATTAAATTTACTATCAAAGTCATAATATTTTTAAAAGTACAAAAAAAATTAATTTTAAACAGACTGAGCATATAACAGACTGAGTCACCTCTATTCAAGCTCAGCCCATAATAAAAAGGGATCTAAATAAGCTTCGGCCGACTTGGCCGGCCCGATTTATAAGTCATAAGATTTTTATTTTTCTCTTATGGCCCCTGGTTCAATTAACTGAGTTCTTACAGATCAGGCTGGACCAGACAGCTAACCGAACCACAACTAAAATTTGCTAGTTAAAGTTTACGTTAGGGGCGCAGTTTAACAGTGTCGCCTCCTGTTGCTTCTCCGTTCATCAGCTGCCAGACAGTCTCTCTCTTCTCTCTCTCTCTGGGGTCAATGCCGGACAAATGTCCTTAAGTGTTCCAGGTATTTCCACTACTCTCTTTCTTCCCCCACAATTTGTACTTCGTAATTTCAAGTACGTTGGTTAAAACCCTGATAGATTTTAATTGTCCATTGAAATTCACAATCATATTCGGACAATTAGGTTTTCCAACTGAATTTCGTTTAGCAAATGTACTCATTTGATCTCTATGTCTTTATGATTGCATGTGGTTTAATTTCTTCGTTTTACTTGTTGGAATTCAATCAATTTAGTCTTGGCCCTCCTTTCCTTTCTTTGCAACATAGAATTCCAACTCCAAATCTAGTCTCCCAATTATACTTGATCATGGCTTGATCATGGCTTAATCATGCCATTTTTCTCTGCCCTGACTTCTTATTTGATTTTATTGAAATTTTCCCAAAACCCAGAACTGTATTAGATCAGTTCTACCAACCCCAGTAGCTACTGATCAAGTTGATACACATAGCGGTTTATGTATTAATGAATTTTCAACATAAGATGGGTGAATCTTGTTCCGCAGAGGAAATTAGGGCTAGTTCAAGAACGAATATTCCTGTGAAAGGACTGGAGGTGTCAATCTCTGTTTTATTCGCTGTATGAGATGGAGAACTTACAATATGCAGACGACCTTGTGCGAGAATTTCTCATCTTCAGAGGGTTTACGAAAACACTGCAGGCATTTGAAGCAGAATTGTCCACTGATGTTGGTAAAGGTTTCCAAGTTGAGAAGATATTAGATTTGATATTTTCTGTTTATATCCCCCAATTTCAAGCGGAAAAACTAGTTGGGCTGCTCAAGTTTTTTCAAGGAATGTTTCTCTTCACCATCTGAGACTCTACTTTTTGCCACGCTATCAAAATTGGAGGTCTCTATACTACGATACTACATTGTTCACGCCATAAAATCTGGAAGGAAAGACAAAGTTGTGGAGCTTTATGGAATATGTGGCCATGACTTGATTCAAAGGGGTCAAGACTGGGCACCATGGTTTGGTGGGTAAATACCTTTTTGAATTCCTTGATTTATTCTGATTTTGCTTGTTTATTTATTTTTTTGTGACATCTTCAAATCCTTTATGCAGGCATTCCATATTGAAAAACCCAAGTTTGGAACCACAATTTCGTGTCTACTTTTCAAAGGAGTGGTTTGACACATTGTATCTCTCTATGAACAATTTTTTATGCGAGATCTTTAATGGCTCCCATATCCTTTTACTTGGATTCTCCTTGTTCCCTGGTTTGTGCTACTTCCAATTTGGTCTAAATAGTAATACTGTTTTGATATCTAGAGAATGGAGGCACCGTGAAATCATATTTAAGATTTTCATCAATTGAAAATGGTTTCTTAATTGATGTCAAGGTGGATGAGTGAAGTACCAAAAAGAAATAGATTTAAAATGAGCATTGAAGATCTAAACGTAGGCGCAACCTTAATGTAGATAAGATGAGAGACATTAAAAAAGGTTTATCATATAACACCTGCATTGCTCAGTCTCATTATTCCTTCCTTGATGCTTCTTGTTGTATATATAGAAATCCTCTCCACATTGTGCTGTTTTAGAAAAAAAAGTAGTAAGATATTTTTAGTGATCCTTTTCCTCACTAATAAAAATTAGTAAAATGAGCATTTGTACCATAAATTGTTTTAGTGATCCTTTTCCTCACTAATAAAAAGTAGTAAGCTGGATGATGGAAAAATGTCGAACATCATCCTTTTGACGGGCTCTGCTGATCACTCAATTCGGGTTTCATCAATTTCATAGATGATTGGTAGTTCTAGATTATATTTATTTTGTAAAGTGGAGCACCTCCCAGGCATCCCGGCCTAAAGTTTCAATTGTCATGTCTCCCTTGGCGTTGAGGGAGGTTTTGGTGTTGGTGTACATCATTGAACAGTTTTGTGTTATATAATAACATGTATTATTCTTTGATTTAGTATCATTTGGTTGTGCGCACACACTTTCTGATTCCAATTTTCTTTCTGTGAACTTGATTGGGTTTCAGGTTGCTGCTCTGCTTGACATACCTGTAAGCTATATTGGATGATCACGTCTAATATGATAGTGTAATTTTAGGTCCAGAGTTGCAATTTATACATTCATTTCTTTTCATTGCAAGTTCTATTTAAAATATGTTTACAGGAAGTGGATACTCCTCTCTGGGGGGTAACTGTGCCTTCTTTACTTTTCATTGGTTTGGAAATGCATGTTTGCTCAGTTATTTCTTCACATGTTGAGACGGAATTGTTATCTATAATGGATGATCAAAACTTTGAGATGGGCAATTAGTTTGTGAGATTAATATGGTCGTAACTTACGTGATTTGAGATTGAGATTTAATTAATTAAATGTTCTTATTTTAGTGCTTCTTTAGTGCTTCTCTTGTTCCTACTGTTTGAAGTTGTCATTCCAATGCTTCACGGAATCTGCTTCTGTGCTTGGAAAGATTGTGTACATTTAATCCCCACAATTACATGAGCCTTGTGCTCTGCCCTACCTACGAATGAATTCATATTTCTTGTTATGTTATGCAAATTTTAGCAATTTCTTTGTTTTTGGTTTGAAATTTTTCATTGTCTTGTAGACATTAACATTTCTGTACTCATGTAATATTAATAGCCATGCGCATGTGATGTTGTGTAAATATTTTTTTAAAAAAATATATTTTATTGCACAAAGAATGGTTTTGTAAGTGTGTGGAAGTTGCTGGCCAGCGGCTTCTAGTTGATGGTTTGTATCTTGCCTTTAAGGCGTTCAACTTCAGGCTTCAAGACATGAAGGATCTGCTTGCTCTTGGTCGACAGCCCCCTTCCATTTAGATAATGATGTGATATATTTCAGGGTATTACAACAGAAACTAGTAGGTTTTTATTGGACATTTTGGGTGTCGATCATATTCCTTCCATTTAGATAATGATGTGACTAATGAATTGTCGTATTATGGTAGAACCATAGATCAGAAGATTTTAGTTTCCTTCGTCATCAATCCATCGAGCATACTGAGGATTTCTATATTTTGGTAGAAATAGAATAGAATATTGAAAATTTTATAAATAAAAAAACACCATTAATCATAACAGAATAATGATAAATACGATTAGAAAGAGTTAAGATTTGTGTTAATCATGGTTTTTTTTTTTATTCCTATAATAAGAAAAAAAAAATCTTTTGTTGATTTTTTGTTTGAAAAAACTTCAATTTTTTGTTTAATTCTGGAAATAGAAAGTTTATAATGTATAAAGATGATAAGATTTATGTGTTAATGATGTTGCTTTTGTTCCTATAATAAGGAAAAAAATCTTTTGTTGATTTCTTGTTTAAAAAAAAAAAAAAAAAAAAACTTGTTTTCCATTTTATTTTAGAAATGAAAAGTTTATAATGTAAAAAGATGATGGTATCATTTTATAAAGTTTTCAAAATTAGATATGAATCATATGTATCTGTGTGGGTTAAGAACTCTTTTATTTTATTTTATCTGTTGCATAGAAGACTTTTAAAGATTGAAACCGTTTATCTCTTGCACAAAAAAGAATGATGGTTTGGAAAATTTCCAACACCTTTTAAGGTAGAAGCTCACAATGTCATTGGGAGAAAAATTAAGGCTTTTCATTCGAATCGTTAAGAGTGTATATTAGTATTTTTTTTGTTTCTCAAGTTCTGTTAAAAGAATGGAATTGTCATTTTCTTAGTTATTATAGAACTCTATAACAAAATGAGGTTGTAGTTGCTTGATATGGTTAGATCAATACTGACCCTTTCTAATCTATTTACTAGCTAATTTTGAATCATGTAAAAACTCCTTATGAGCAAAAAAAAAAAAAAGGTTGGTTTTCATGAAAATTTGTGCATTATTCATGTTCCAATTCTTGACCATAGTAAATATAAGCCGGAATCTTGGACTTTCTAAATCGTCAAAAGCATAGAGATTATTTGATGCCGTAGATAAAACTTTCATGGTAAGCGAAAATATGTTGACTTTCTGGGAAGATAGGAGTCGAATATTGAAGAAATAATTCAATTAAATATTCCTTCATCTTTAAATAGTGAGCCGCATTATTTCTTGTAAAATAAACGACCAATCTCAACATCCACAAAAATTTACTATTATATTCTAGTAAGAGTGATTGGAATAGCTATTCTTATATGACACAATAAGAGTGATTTACTATTTCGGCCGATAATTTCTGCTCTACTATTCGATGCTTGAGAATCCAATTTCCATTTGGGGAATGAAAGGCTATTATTATATATAACACTATAATCACCCCCTGCAACACAACGAATTTTCATTACCCTACTAATGAACTAAAACTTTCGCCGTACCCACTTGTCACGGTCCCGTGAGTCGTAACAAAACGCCGTCAAAAATTAAAGTTATTTTCACTAAATGATTTTCTAAAAGTCAGCAACACATAAGACATTCGATGAAGAAGTCGGTGTGGGAGTGGTTGTGCTGGCTCACCCCCCCCTCCCCCCCTCCCTTTGTTTTTTTCCGTCTTTCATGCTCATTTGTTTTTCAAATGCCCACTAACTCTTTTTGCCCGACAGGGACACACTTTGTTTGCACGTGCGATGCGATCGAGGCTGCTAAGTCTATAAATACTTGTATCGTAGAACATTTTCTCAAGCGTCCTCCCTCCCTCCCTCTCTCCCTCTCTCTCTCTCTTTCTCTGAAGGGTGCAATCATGGTGAGAACAGATCTAGACGACCTTCGCCGATCCTATGCGGAACTTAGCAGAATCAATGAAAGACAAGAGAAGCGTGTTTTCTATTACCAACAGAGAGCTACGTGGTTTTTCCTCGCCGACTGTATGTCTCAGATTCTCATCCTGTGTTTCATTTCTCACTCCAGTTTCATACCCCAAATATGGTGGATACCTTTCGCTCTCTCTTTGCTTTTCACTTGTCTTTGCTCGTTCCACTTCTTCAAACACGCTTTGAACTATTTGCGAACTCATTATCGACTGGACCAAACTGAGATTCATGAGCAAATCATTTATCAAATGATCCGCAAATTTCTCGGCCTTCCGTCGGCTCCGATTCCTGAACACCCAGTTCACTCCAATCCGACAGGGCGCCTCGGCTATCTCGCCCTCACGGTCATTGTTCTCGCTGTTTTTGGAGTGATTATTCCCTACGGCTGCTACACGCTCCCCTGAAACCAAAATCTACAGCCAACAGGTGAGCATTTTTCATTTTATGCTCATTTTATCTATATTCTGATTGGCATCTCTGAAATCCAATGAATAATGGTTTCTGTAAATGGGGTTTTTGAGCTCTATCGGACGGCGGCAATTCTTCTCCGGGATTTTATTAACAGTTAAACATATATATATATTCTTGGTAGGATAAACGAATATTCCTCCACGGAGTGCGGGACGTAGGATGACGTGGCAAGCCCTTAATTTTTTTTTTAAACAAACGAAGATAACGAGGATATATAACTCTGTTTTAGGTTTCTCTTTAATGGGAAGAGTATGTTGGGCAAGCTCTTTTGATTGTTGTTGACTCGTAGTTGTTGCTGGTTGGTGTCTGAGACAATTCCGACTATCAACATATTTTATTTTTATTTTTTTATTTATAATATTTTTGTAGTTAAAAGCATGAGATTTTTTATAACTTAAAGTTCGCAAGTAAAAATCAATTTTTTTATTAAAAGGGATTTCAATTATTATTAATATTTATTTTGAAAAATTTACTTAACTTTAAAATGAGTATGATCTCAATTTTTCCAAGTATAGACTTAAAGAGATTCTTTGGATTCTTTTTTGTTCTTGTGAGGTGCGAGGGAAGAATTCTTCAATTGATTCAAGATCTCTCATAATTTTTTGTTACAGTTTCTAATTTTAATCTTTATTAGAATCAGGTTTTTAAGTTTAAAGACGCAAACAAAACTACGCTTTCTTTTGGAGGATTAGTCAACGATGGTTTGTTCAGCAATGCTAGCAAGAAGCGAGATGGAATTAGGGTGACAAAACACTTTTCTTCTTTCTGAACAATAGGTCTGGGTTTGATCGGGAAAGAGAGAGAAAAGGAGAGGGGACATGTAGTTCTAGAAAGTCGACGTGGCAGTCAACATCATCTCCGGATTGGTCCCAGGCTTTTACCACCGTTTATAGGTCGGAAGAGACATGGTACGGACGGGCATATATTTTTGGTGAAGAAAAATATTTCAGAATGCAAGAATGAGGTTGTGTCAGGCTAATTTTCTTATATGCTCCATGCTTCTTAGAATAGTTTGTTAACTCCTTCCACACTGTTTGTCTACTTTCTTCTATATGTATCAGTAGTTTTTGTGAGGACTAATTTGGTTTTTTTTTTTTTTTTGCCTTTTCTTGAAGGGTTTTATGTCTCACCAGGGCTGTGGTGGTCTGAATTTGTTGCTAACAATGTCTTCTCTAATCTACCTCTTGCTTTCCAATTACGTTCGAGACCCAGTTCATTACTAGTTGCAATAGCCTCGTTTATGTTGCTTTCCTCAATTGTGTGGTTACCATGATTCTGGGACCACCCATTTGTCACACCATCCTAGGACCAAAATGCCATGCCACTAAAGTGTTAGATTTTCTGTCTTTCTCCCGTTTTGTCTTTGACCAAAATTCCATGTCACTAAGTTTTTGGATTTTCTGTATTCCTCCCGTTTTGTCTTTGTAATGGAGATCCCGAGAAACATCAGTTTGGCACTTTATTCGTATATTATTCCACTCTGTTATGAGCCTCCTAGCAAATCTGACATTTTGAGTAGATGAAAAGAACATATTCAATATTTAGTGAGAGATTGATACCGGACTGACACAAAGTAACAACAAACATATAGTTTTTGGGTAATTTTTGTTCCATGAGCCTAATAAAACACAAGTTCTAGAGATTCTGGGCTTCAAACATAAAAAATGTGCTGGCATTTTGTATTAATTAAGCACTCATGCTTATTAAAATTGCACACAGCTATAAAAGAAATAATCCTGGGGCTCACAATCTACTATTACAGTTACATAAAGGAAAAGGCCTACACAAATTCTGGAACTATCACACTACACCCTTGAGTGGCTCTAGTACCATTCAGGACCGGACCAGAATCCGAACCCAATTCCCGAATCCGATTCCTACCGGTAATGGCTCTATTGGTTTGATAATGCCCAACGTGGGGCAATTTAGGAAGGTATGGGATAACTTCCCATAACTCCCATTTTGATGCATTAACCTCTCCCTAATTAACCTCATTGTGGAGTTACAAAAACACAATAACGGTATTTTTCCATGAGACACCTTTTGAGAAAAAGAGTGTTTTGATGAAGATCAATTTAGAGAGAGATTGTTCTTCCTTGAGAGAGAAAAATACAGATTTGCTAGAGGGAGAATAAAAGAATGAGGGAATGAGAAATTTTCGTGAAGGAAAATTTTCCCGTCGCTAAAATCACAGGATTGAGGGTTGCGGCGTTGTGATACTGTGGTGGTGATTCGACTAACCTCGTGATCACCATCCCGATCGCGAGATCCGATCGAGGGACATTCGATTGATCTTTTGGAGTCTCTACACATTCGAGGTATTTATACTCTATACCCGATCTATATTTATTTTTTCGAAAATTGTTCGAATGCTTCCGCTGCATGTGAATCGAATCAATTAATTCCAACATTGGTATCAGAGCGATATGTTGGATTAGGAAAAAATAATTTTTCGGATATAAAAATATAGGGTATAAAATTTGGGATTTGGATCATGAATGAGTTTCGTGAATCCGAGAACACCACTGTGTTACCCATAATCCGTAGAATACGAAAACAATTTTTTCGTAATTTTTGAGTACGATTAGGCGAAGAAAATTCCTGTTGAAAGTTTCGATCGTGAATAGTGACCGAACCATTCAACCCCAGATTTGTCGAGTTTTAGGGCAAATCAATGCATGAAAATTATAGATCTGTATTCCTTGTTTCACGCTCTTCGATTTAATATGTATATTGCATATTATTGTGGCCAGAAAATGAGGTTTCAAAATTGGCCGCGGAGGGTCGGAATTTTGGATCCAAAATACGTCGAGATTAGGGCTCGATTATTCTAAAAATCGAGTCAAGAATACTTGGAGTAAATGGAATGAGAGATTTAATAAAAAATCCAGCGAAAATAGATCCGAAAAATGTGTTTTTCGGATACCGGGTCGAAAGACCTGAATATAGAAAAATTCGGGTAAAGACGAAGAGGTCCGACCCGGGCGCGTGCACCTCACGCGCTAAAAGGCGCGTCTGGCGCCTTGGAGATGGCGCGTGTCTTTCACGCGCCAGAGAGGAGCGTGAAATGGATTTTCGGGTCGGATCCGACCCGTTAACCTGTCGGTCGAGTCAAACCCTGACCCGTTGATCGACCCGGTCCGGACCCGGCTCAACACGGCTCGGCACGTGAGGGCGCTTGAGCCTCGTGCCGTGATTGGGCGCGCGTGAGCCGAGCCGCGCCAAGCGCGTGGCAGCGCGTGTGAGGAACGCCTCGCCTCTGGCGCGTGCCCCAGAAAGCTGGCGGCGCGTGGGACCTCCGGCGGCAAGTCCGGTCGTCAGAAATTGAAATTTTTCAATTTTTTGAGGATCCTACATCCATAAAAGTGACTTTTTGTGGGTTTTTGTGTACCGAATTCTAATCCCAATGGTAAGATGCAATCCCGAATTGTGGTGTATGGTGTCTGTTGATTCATACGTTCGTCTTGGGATTTGTATTCGAATTATTTGGGTTATGTTGATTCGTAGAGTACACAAAATGTGAGAATAAGTATCACAAGTCACGCTTATCTTTTTGACTGCTTTTAAAATTGTCGTATTAGATTTTTACAATGGAGATAAAATTGAACGGTGATAATTATGAAATTTTCACCGGTAAATTCAATTTATCCTCGAGGGGCAAGATCTAATTAAAATTTTGAGGCATGAGATAGTGAACTCTGGGGAGGGTACCAACCTCAGAAAGACGAGATTAAGGGACATTACGTGCATGGAAGAGGAATAATAGCCGAGTCTGGGCAATTCTCCTGAGTAGCATGCGCGATGATGTGATCTTAGTTTATAAGCAATATCCTATAGTTTTATCGGTTAGATTCACTCTATAAAGAGAATTGTGGTGCTCTTACAGATCTTGAGATGAGGATATTGACTTATAAGTGTAATAACTTATAAGAAAATGGTTAATTATACGATAATGTAACATTCGATAAAAATGTCGAGTATGGTCACCGAGTTAGGGAATGTGACCGATCCCATTTCGGATATGTTTTCTTGTGCTGGATGTGATCCAGTTCTTTACCTGATTCATGAGAAATCATGAAAGTCTATTTCACATACGATGAAAGTATTCGTACTTTTGCTAATGTAATACTTATGCGGAGAAGTCGAGCGAGGACTCCTGTAGGACTCGAGATTCAGGTAAGAAGAAAACAACCGAGAAAACTGATAATATTAATGCGCAGCAAAAAAGAGTTGAATACGACCAAGGTGTAGTGTTACATCTATAGTAGACTTGGTCATTTCGCTCGTGAATGCGACGAGTGAAAATTAACTCTTTCTTCTTTATGTAGTTTGAGTTATTCTCTGTTTTCTCTCCTTCGTGGATTATGAACACGAGAGCAACCGACTACGTAGCTCAAGATAGGAGCGCGCTTATATAGTTCCGCTAAGTGAGTCCTCAAGTAAGAGGATTTACGTACAGAAACAGAGTGTTTGTCGACATCAGAGGGAGTAGCACTTGCAACTTGGAGTTGCAAAGTTGCTAAACTCTGTACGTCATTTACGTTTCAGATGTTCGACGAAACTTGATTTCAGTTTAGAATATGCTCTATTAATTTGGAGATTTTATAATTTCTATTTATTACGACAATGCTTTGATTGGTTTTATTTTTGTCCGTGAGGGACTATATGCACCGGAAGTGATTCCTTTGTACCAGTGCATTGAGTACCCTGATGTACGCAGTGTCGCGTACACGATCAAACATTTGCTTTGCAGTCAATATAGTAATTGGGTATTGATCGAATCCTAGAAGAGATCATTGGAGAGCAGTGAAAGGATTCAGATATATCTCGAGAGAACTACGGATCTCTCCTTGTATTACGGATGAGGTGATTTGCATTTGTTGGGTATTCATATACCGACTAGGTTGGCGATCAGAATGTATGCAAATCGATATCAGGTTGTACTATCTTGGAGTAGCAAGACGCAAACTTACATATCTCTATTTATGATAGAGGCTGAGGTTGTGGTACACTCAGTTGCAGTTCAGGAGAGTGTTTGGTTTCGGAAATTTCTGGATCACTTAGAGGTTGTGGCAAACAGTGGAAGGCCAGTAATGATTTATTAAGAAAATCAGGCCGCCCTTGACCACACTTGAAACCCTAAGTATCAGTAAGTCTAAACACATTGATACTTAATACTACGTTATGAGATACATCACCGAGAAGGGTGAAGTAACAAATTAAGTATATTACTAAACAGCGCGTAGGCTGATCCCTTCAATAAACCCATTATGAGAGATTCCTGTATAAGATATAGAAATCATAGGGTTTACCCTAAGTATCAGTAAGTCTAAACACATTGATACTTACTACTGCGTTATGAGAACATCACCGAGAAGGGTGAAGTGACAAATTAAGTACATTACTAAACAGCGCGTAGGCTGATCCCTTCAATGAACCCATTATGAGAGATTCCTGTATAAGATATAGGAATCATAGGGTTTGTATGTAGATTAACATTTCTCACTTTGTGCTGATATTTATTGCGTTATATATATATGACATGTGTGCATGATTGAGTCACTTATTTATAGCACTAGTTTATTGTCATATATTTTCTGATTTGTTGTAATAAATGATATGTCAGGTAGGCGTGGTCAATTCTCTCACACGAGTGACCACCTCCAGCTCTGAGTGAGCAGAAATGAAACAGTTTCTAGTTGTAAGAAGCTTTGAGAGTAGCCCTACTAGAATATAAGTCGTCTTGATATGTGTTCAGGATGAGGTCATATGCGATATGATCAGTATGGACGTACCCACATCCATATTGCCTGTAAATAAACAGATTTGAGATCTTAGATATAACGTACGACTAGTGATATTGTCTCTGAAATACTCTCTCTGAGATCTATGAATAAAATCTTATATGTAGACTGAGTTCCATACCTGCACAGTGTTAGAAAAATCTAACATATGCCCTTTGAGAGATGGGGAATAACACTGTGGCACGCGTTTCATACCGTGTGTGAAATGACGACCAGGGATAGTGGGAACATCATTTTGAGACATTGATATTACTAGATCCCCGTTCCCACTGTATGAGACCTGAGATCCATTGGGTGGGATCTCTTGTACTCTTATCACTTTCGGCTGTTTCTAGAAATTTTGGCACAGTGTTGCTATTTTAATCTGTTTACCGATAACCCGGAAGATAAATTGAGGTATGAGAGACAGGTCTGGGAAGGCAGCTGAATTGAGGCTAATAGATTCGAGTTTGGGAAAAGGAAACCCAATTGACATTACATCATTGTATTGTATTCACTGGCTAGCCTATTATGTCTGTCCATGTTGGGATGTAAGCATAATAGTGAATACACAGTCGAGCATTTATTGGGGATTACTTTCGATGAGAAAAGTAACTCAATGGATGTAATAAGTTTTGGATTTAGAGTGCAACGAGTTATTTTTTATACTAACGATAGTTTTTCGATCATTCTAACAGGCGTATCGAGAGATCTTTGCTTGCAGGTGTACTCGCCGGTCGCACGACGCCTAATCCTGTATGAAAGTCCAGCAGGGTGATAAGAAAAATCGCATGAGTTATGATCTTGCGACGGAAGTAAAATACCCTCGTGTGCAAGTGGAAGATATTGGTTTAATAATGCCCATCGTGGGACATTTTAGGAAGGTATGGGATAACTTCCCATAACTCCCATTTTGATGCATTAACCTCTCCCTAATTAACCTCATTGTGGAGTTACAAAAACACAATAATGGTATTTTTCCATGAGACACCTTTTGAGGAAAAGAGTGTTTTGATGAAAGATCAATATAGAGAGAGATTGTTCTTCCTTGAGAGAGAAAAATACAGATTTGCTAGAGGGAGAATAAAAGAATGAGGGAATGAGAAATTTTCGTGATGAAAGATCACCGGATTGAGGGTTGCGGCGTTGTGACACTGTGGTGGTGATTCGACTAACCTCGTGATCACCATCCTGACCGCGAGATCCAATCGAGAGATGTTCGATTGATCTTTTGGAGTCTCTACACATTCAAGGTATTTATACCCTATACCCGATCTATATTTATTTTTTTGAAAATTATTCGAATGCTTCTACTGCATGTGAATCGAATCAATTAATTCCAACAGGTTCATATGAGTTTGGTTCCCGTTTTAACCATTAAAAAAAAAATCCTTAATCCTTCAGCATCTGAAGTTCAGGGAATTCGCCTGTTGCATCTGAGCAAACTAATCCAAGCCTATGCAATGCAGAAATTGCCTCATACGGACTGACGCCCCTTAACCATGATCAGAGTTTCGATCCCTATGGGAACGGAAAAATCAACGTTAGGAGACCTGCCCCTCAAAAGTAGGTCCTGTAAGCGGTCGACCCAGATTAGTCAAGACGAAACTCTGAATACTGGGTCGGTGGCCAAGCCATGATACCAAAAAAAAAAAAAAAAAAAAAAACGAAGTAGATTATCCGGGAAACACAAAACCAAAGCAAATGTAAGCTATCTAGGGAACAATACAGATGAAGAATGAGTCCCGGTTTAACGTTAAGGGAATTCAATTTTATCTTTAATCACAAAAGATTTGTCCAACTGCCCCATGTTTTTCCAGATTTAACTTGAGCCCATGTCGTAGAATACCTTGTACGTAGGATGGACATATACATCACCTGTTCCCTGGGACTACGAGAGAAAGACTCTCACATGCTAAAATGCGAAGTTAATCACACGATGGGCTCACCCTTTCGGTAAAATTTAATATGGAAGTTTTTTCTTAACTTAGGTTGTAAAAAGATTTGTTAGATGAGCTGATATTAAAATTCATTATTTTAGTGGTTTTATTGGAAATTTAAAGTTACGGTCGATATTTGTTATTTTTTTCAGATGGAGTCGAGACATTGATTCTGATTTAAAATTACCCTTTTTTTGGAGGAGAGTTCTATTGATATGAATTAAAGTTTTGTGTTTCAAATTTATGTTAATGTGGAAATTAGTATAGTATGATAACCCGAATTCTATTTAATTTAATGTGAGAAACTAGTAGCAGTATCAAGTATTACATATTCGACATCAATAGTATGTAAAAAGGATATTTTCGTCCCTTAATCAGATCCAGAGTACGACTTTTCCTGAATACGGAAAAAACAATGTTAGGAGATTTAAATGAAGTTCAATAGTCAGATCGATTTAAATTAATTAAAACGAAATCTCAAATATCGTACGATTACCTCAAAACAGCGACAAAAAAAAAGTACTACATATTCGACAATTTCCATACTTGATTTCTATCCGCCTATAAATATAACCATGTCAGGCGAATTACATAAAGTTTATGTTTACGTTGTTTAATGTGATTTTGCAGATTAAATATTGTTTTTCGATGGATAAATTCTTATCCAAAACTTCACGGCTCTGCAGCGAAATTGGCTTTGGCAGGCCGATGAAACCGCCGCCTCTAAGGCCTGCTGAGTCCCGCCCCACTAGAACTCCTCACTGTTGGCGTTTGACTTCTCAAGGCAGGTGAAATTCCGAGGCATCATTTGTTTCAGCTGCCTGAGGCAGCCTTCCTTAAAATGTTCTTTCTTGAATTTTCTATCACACGTTTTCCTTGAATGCTTTTTTTTAGCTTGAGCTGATTCTTTGGCTGTTGAGCTACTTCTATTTGCCTAACCCGAATTGAAGAAGAATGCTACTAAAGTTACCATAATTCCATTTTAAGGGACACTCTAGTGGTATAAATCCCCTTCTCCCAATGTGATGATTCTAAATTTAAATTCTTATAAAAAAAAAAGTAATTATGTCATTTCCATTTGACGATCACTTCTAATAGCATTAACAAAAGCTGTGAAGCCCTGAGAGCATAAACCATATCAATTGATAGATAGCTTAACTGTTCAAAGGGCATTACATCCCCCAGAGACAAAAGCCATTAGATGGCCTAGCAAATGATTTGAAGAAAAGGGAAAACAGGCTAAAATGGAACAATGAACATCAATTTGATCCAAAAACCAGAGTGATCAAATGTTCATCCGCAAACATTTGACCTCATTTTCTTACTCATCGTCCTCAAGATCTAGTATCATCCGCAACTTCCGTCTGCTGACAGCAACATTTTTCAATGGAGCTTCGTCAACTCCCAGATCTTCCAACCTATCATCCAACTCAGTATTTGCAGGTGGAGATGGCAAAGAATCCATGTTATCAGCATCTTCCTCACCAACATGTCCTGCATTACCATCCAGATTTGAGATATTGAAAGCATTCTCATGATTAGTTCTTCCAACATCCATTTCGTTGACCTCTTTGCCTCCGTCCCTGAAAAAATGCAGGAACAATTAAAAGCATACCTACAATTGAGCAATCATCACCACATGAACATATCCTCTTGCATGCCATATGCACAGCAGCATCTCCTGTGCTTAAAATTAACCATGACTAGCACATCACAAGTGGCCATTAAGGCAAACAAATAATTGGACTAAAGTGAAATCACCACAGTTGTTAATCATCGCACCATGTTCCTTCAAGTGTCAACTCTAGTGAATTGTCACTAGAGCATTTACTACTCCATGACTACCAATATTCTGGTTCATGCAGCATAAGAACATAAAACCTCACAAGTGCTGTTATAGCAAGGGAAAGTGGACGAATATCCTGTGGTAATGGCCAAACAACTCAGCCTTGATGATGCCTTCTGAATGGGAATGAATTTGCAGGTAATTTTTCAAGAGACTGTACATCTAGCGGGACATACTATCTTCTTTGAAGATATTAAATCAGATTCTCTCCTAAATTAGGTGTTAAAGTTCGTGCTAGCCGTGTGTACACATTGGGTAATTGATGGTGAACTAAGATGCATACAAGCAGAGTTGACCCAACACCTATTAGTTTTTAATTGAAAGATTAGTGTCTAATTTTGTATACATGCACCTGCAAAAATTTGCTTCCTAGCATAATGCAAATGCAGAACCCTCCTGGCATAAAGGAAATGCAAAAGCATTTTAAAATTAAATGTTTGAGAATTAGGACCAGATATATTCAGAAGCGGGGGCATAAAGGTCATTCTGGACACCAGGGGACCCCACTGCGACAATTTAGTCATTTCGCTCACCTGTTTCACATCCATTCTCCACTAATCAACCCGGCCAATTATTGGCTTATGTTCATCTCTAGTGACAAATTTATTACAAAATGGGAGCCCAAACATCCATCTTGAATAAATTCACTTGCAACCAGAAGATTTTACATTTTTATGACAAAGGAGATTAAATATAAATAGCAACAATAGATTGCATGCAAACGCCCTACAGTGTAAGCAAGAGACCTACAAAATCGGCAACATCTGCATCAAGACCGAAAATAGAGAAGGAACGAAAGGGAAGTTCTTTTTTTTTTTCAAGTAAAAACACTTAACCCTTTAAGAAATTAACAGAAACTAGACAAAGGCCTCTCGGGCAGCTTAAAGACCCTCCTCTTCCCATGCTCCTCTACATAAGACTTCAGCAGAAGATTTCACGATATGGAGTACAAGCATCAATCAGGGAAAATGTGCATTTTACTTTTCTTCATGAAATCTCCGAGGCACGATTGTAAATTTCAAAATCTTGCTTATGAAATTCAAGGTTTTTAAATTGCAAAACTCCCAATGAATTTCCAACCAATGTAAACTCTAACCAGCAAACAGCCTTTGGGCTTGCAAAAGTGGCATGACCATAGCCAAGAGCATCGTCTCATAAAGGATGTAAAATATACATGTTTTTTTAAGAAAAGAAGAGTCGAGAATGAAAGCTTTTTTAAGAAAAGAAGGGTGCACCGCTCTAAGAAATAACAGCTGCATGAACAAGGTATGCACACAAAATCATACGGCAGGTACACATTAAACATTAAACATTAAACACGTGTTGAATGAAAAAACAGATGCCTGAATTTTGACAACATTATCAAATAGGGAAGGATACTTACTCCAAAGCAAAGGTCAGATTTTCAACACCAGAATCATCATGCAAGAGGTCTCCCTGACTCTTCTGATTTAGTATCTTCTCTTGTAAAGAACTACTTTTCTTGCTTCTGTTCCTAAAAGCAGAGTAAATTTAGCTAATGTACGCATGCATGCATGACACTAGAAGCTCTACAAGATGGTGTGAAATCTTTGACACAACCAAAAAAAAATCCAACTACAGGATCACAAACAATACCTTTGCCCATATTTCCCACCAAGACATTTTTAAAATATCTTTTGGTATGTTTCTGAATAATAATGTCTTTAAAGTTTTCAAGGTTTTTACCACAATGAGACATTAACAAGAATATGTTGTCTGATGCATGCTAATCATTTTTTTTTTTGGAGGTGGGGGGCAGGGGATAGAGAAATCCAGGATAACATCTTATGAATGACCCAAGATTTTGAATGTAATTTAAAAAAGAAAAACAGTAATCACAGTATACAAATATACATCAAATGATTCACCTGCACTTGAGTACAGCAAAAATAGCAGACAAGACAATTTGAAAAGTGAGGCCAATCATCTAAACATGCTCAATAGTTAAACAAGAGCAGAATGTATCATTTCAAAGTTGAGAAACCAGAAAAGCATGAAAGAGTGCCATCATGAAGAGAAATGTGAATAAATTCCAAATATATAAGACCAATACCACAAAAAATTCCAGAGCCAAGCACTGCAGTGGGTAACAAGGAAAAAAGATAACTCTTGAATTAAGGAACCAAAGCCAAATTTGATGAGTGAAAAAAACACGTGTATAATTCTGACACAAGTGTTACCTTTTCTTGAGAGATGATAAATTTTCATCGTCTATGTCAGAGAAGTGGTCGTTCAAGTCCTCATCTTTTAAATGCATATTTTCTTTGGACCGCTTCTTCCTCAAAGAGGATAATGTTTCATTATCTGTGTCAGAAAATTGGTCATTCAAGTCCGAGTCCTCATCTTTTAAATGCATGTTTGCTCTTGAATGCTTATTCCTCAGAGACGATAATGTTTCATTATCTGCGTCAGAAAAGTGATCACTCAAGTCATCGTCTTTTAAATGCATTTTCACTTCCGACTGCTTCTGAGGAACTCGTAGGCCAAGTTGCTTAAGTTTATGAGAAACTTGTGCTGCTGTGATTTTGCCATCAGCATCAAGTGCATTTGCAATCATGTAGCTGCATCTCTTATGGTCCTTGAACCTGCAGAGGCAAAACCATGACAAAAGGTACCACTTTATTAGCAATCTATTATAACAAAGGAAATTAGAATCAAACAAATGCCGCATACTCACTGCTGAAACAGATCATTCATCATAATCTCCTGATCTCTGCTAAATGCACGAACTCGTTTTCTGGTCTTTCTGAGAAGAAATAGTGAGATATTAGAGAGCACAATCAAAAACACAAAGGTGGATTAATATCCAAGAGCCCAAAGTGATGGATAACCGTTGACAAATTTAATACTTTAAAAATCCAAGAAGTAATTTCTAGTAGAAAATAAGTTCAAAATGCAATGAAAGATCAAAGGTTCATGAAAACAATATAAAAAAATTGAAAGCTTAAATGTCTCTGCACTCACAAAGTTGTTCTTAGTGGAGTACTGTAATCCAAATCATTGGATTCATAAACATGGCTACTTGCCAAGGCAGTCCCCTCTTCCCTATCTTGGTCAGCGTTACTAGAAACATGCCTGACAGGCTTGAGCATCCTTTTTGGTGGTGGAACTTTGAATCCCAACTGTTTAAGCTTCTTTGAAACTTGATGCCTTGTTATCTTCCCATCAGAATCAAGGGCGTCAGCAATGAGTTGACAACAAGAGCCATTATCCTTGTATCTGGAATGACCATGAAAACAATTTAAAAGGAAATAAGTTCACACATTTTTCAGCATCTATTACTTGAGAAAAGCTCGTGTAGTGCAAAAGAGAAGTTTATACACAACATCAAAGCATAATGCAAGCCCAGGCATGTGAATGTAGAACCACTTCATTATATATAGTTGGTGAACCATGCAGCCCCTCCGACACAACATTACATGTTAAACTTAGAGGCTTTGCAAGAGCAATGATTGTGCGTAACTTAGGTTCCAACCCTGCCAACTTAGGTTGCATCCCTGCTGCTTTGCTTTGCTAATTTCATTAAAAGCATAAATACAACAACGAGGGAGGAACAGAAATCTGTCGAAGTAAACTTACTTTAAATAGAAATCCTTGATTTGTTGCTCTAGTTCGTAGTTGAAAACAAGCCTTTTCTTTCTTTTGGATGCCTTTTCGGAATCATGTTTAACAGAAATTCCCACACTGCAACAGCCAGACGAGATAGATAATGATCCTCTAAAGCACAAAATACAGGTTAAATATAAATAAAATAGGCTCCAACTATCATACTTCTGGACGTCATAATTATCAAAACTTTCATTTCCATCGTCTGAAAACAGTCTGACTTTTTCATGCTCTTCCTTCACAGTTCCAGGGCTGCTATTTGGAACATTCTGAATTTTTCCTTCAGATTCATCCCTAAATAAAGAGATATCAAACTGAAATTATGCAAATTGTGTTTCTCAATCTATATAATGCAAAGGATATTCTTAAAATTTAGTGATCCCAAGAAGGAGAAACTAACTTGATATTCTAAGAAGGTTCACTACAAGTGTGTTACTTGTCAAGAAAATGAACATCAGTGAACATTCATGCATGAAAGCATCTTACTTTTGCTTTTCTAGCTCATTAGAGAACAAAAAATCTGCTTCATCCTCGCCCAAGGCATCGGCTATGCTTCTAGAAACCCTTCCATCAGTTCCAATTCCCCAGTTTCTCGTTTCTTTCTTTAAATTGCCAAGTTCATGCCATAAAGATTCACTGTTGATGTAATGGCACTCTTTACGGTTCTTCCAGAAAAGTAGTTCCACGAAGAGAAGCGGCTGACTCTTCATTTTTCTAAGCATTCTCCTAACCAGGTCAGTCAGGAAATGAACAATATTTTCATATTCCTTGCATGGACACGACTTCTGCTCCACCAGGATTTCTTGGAATATGATTAGGAGAGAAAGCTGCATGATTTTTATGCCAGCAGAAAACGTGAAATATGGATACGAGTCCAGTAATTAAGCTTTCTAACATTTGGAGGATATGTCCATTCCAAAGGTTACCTGATACAGCATTGGGGAGAGCTCAAGATCATCGCATATCCTCCGCAACATGCATATTATGTAGTGATTTGTACTACTAGAATTGCTCTTATAGAACTTCAGCAGCCAACACAAATGCCGAATGATGCTATTGTTAGCCAAAGCAGAAACAAAAGTGGACACGTTGAAGTCAACTTCATTAGTTGTGCCAAGCTGATCATCACTAGAAGAGTCTTCTGTTCCACTACTGTGATCAACATTGTTAAAACCAGATGTTTTGGTGACAGCTTGTGGCAGAATACCTTCAGCATTCTCCACCACTGATGCAGTTCTTGCTAGTTTATCTGTCTGAAGAGGGAATAGATCATCACCTTGTTTCATATCACAGTCCTCTTTTGTGGGGTCTTCCAACTGTGAAATGTTATGATTGTCAGTTTCGTAAGCTGCAGCAGTGCCAGGTTCACCCTGAAGGTTTACATCATTGGAAGGCATATCATTTACTGTATCCTTCTTGCCTGTCAATGCACCTTTCTTTCTCCCCTTTCTTGATTTTCTAGATACCTTATACACAAGGACTCAAAGTTACCAAAAACTCAAGAGCAGCTGAATGATTTAAGTACAAGCTGGGAAAAGAACAAAACATGAGAAAAGCATATTATAATTGAGCAACAGGACTAAACCAGAATAATAAGAAGAAGAATTGGACAAAAAAGGCACCGCATAGACAACAAAAAACAAAAGTAGTTGTGTGCATTTGCATGGGAACAATTATGATACAAAATATATTAGCATAAAAGAGCACACCCTGTACACAAAGTGCTCCCCGGTTTAGTCCAGGGATAGGGAGAGGATGGGCGTATATGTACACAGCCCTCCCCTTGCATTTTTGCAAAGAGACTGTTTCCATGCCTCGAACTCGTGACCTCGAAGTTACCAAAAAAGCAACTCGACCGTTGTACCAAAACTCGCCCTCATGCAAAATATATCAGCATAAACAACAATTATGATGCTTAATTATAAGACTTCTCATATATCTGCAAGCGTGTCTATAGTATCATTTATCTACATGGTTTTCTCATATGTGGACAGCTTGTGTTAAGTTATGCTTCTAATCTAGAAAGAATCATATCTGATCCTTTCATGTACATCAAGGCAAAGCTAGGAAGGAGGAGGGACGAGAGAGAGAGAGAGAGAGAGAGAGAGAAGATAGTGAAAGGAGAACAGAGGATAAGTGATCAAATAAGCTGATACATCTTGCTTGCAGATGCAAAGTGGCAGTCCACTTTAGGAACTGAAAAGGCACTTCCCTTAAGGTATAGTTATTTGTAATAGGACATAATCCATCAGCAAGGACCACAAAATGGGCAAATGCAAACTGTTAAAAAAAATGAGAGAGGAAAAAAATTCCTTCCCTCTCTCGTTTGGTATTCCAAAAGAAAAAGGCGCATACATTGAACAGTATAACTCCCAAGTTCTTGTATATCTGTTCAACCAAAAGCATTTTTGTTTCTATTCCTTGCCTCAAGTAATTCCTATCCATATACCTAAATGCAGAAATACATGAGGATAAAATAATTATAAGATAGACACAGCAAGAATGTAATACACAATCTATAAGACTAAACGAGGATTTATCGCTATCATTGTTGCCATTCTAATTCATAAGATGAATCGTTCACATGATATGAAGAAGAATCTCAAAAGAGAAATGATGGCTGGTCTGACAAATAGTACACAACTACAAGAAGTTGAACTCTCTCCTTCTAAAACAGGACATCAAGTTGATCAATGTGGAAATATACAGGTGAGCTTTTCTCAACTATTCTGGCAAAGTTACATATCTTACCCTTAAAGAGCCACGTGCTTGAAGTTTCTCCATCAATCGTATAGTTACATGAATCATTTCCAGTAAGTCTGCAAGATCACTGGCAAGAATAATCATTAAAACAATACCGTCAGCCATGAAATTGAGCAAAAATAACGTTGTGACTGAGGTCTATAGACATGCCAACAGAGAGAGAGAGACACACACACACACAGAGGCACATGCATGTACAAGGAGAACAGTTATCATGATTTTAGGAAGCTTTGCAGATATGAGATGAGATCTTTTCCCCCATTAAACATGAAATTGAATTGAAAATACAAATATGCAACTAGTTTTTTTATTGTCTTTTCTTTTTTGGAAACAAGAATACCTTTTGGGCTGTTTGTGACCATCATAAGATTTGAACAGGTTTAAGAGAAAGTGAGACATCCCTTGCTCAGTTTGATCATAGAAGAGCTTGTAAAGAAGGATTCTAGCTGTCTGAGGCTCCTTAGAGTCTTCCGGTGATATCTTCAGCACTAAATCCAGCATTCTGAGCTACACAAGGAAAAAACTGAGAAGGTTATAATTATATAGCAAAGATTAGAATCCTAACAAACTTCGGAATGTTCAAGATTAGGGTGCCAAGTTGAAGATATCTTCCAATAATGAGAGGACTTATTTGCCCGTGAGATGCTTTTAAATTGCAATCAAGCCTTTGGAGGCTCTCATAACTTACTCAACCAATTGCCAATAACACATGTTGTAAACTGCAGAAATGGTGAGCAGCCTCTAACAGACAGGACAAATCTTCAGCCAAATAACCACCCTTTTCAAATGGCATTTGCAAGTACTAAAATGAAGATAAACAGCACAGATACATCACAATCTCATTTCACGTCTTATCCATGCATTCCCACAATTGACAACAAGACTTTTAAATATGATAAAATAAATTTCAATAGTTCCTCAGGATTGGAGAGAGAGTTTATTTTACAGAAAGCGGTAGCAGACCAGGGATCTACCTACTGTAGACCAACCAGAAAAAAACAGCAGTTTTGGAATAAGTGCCCAACCCAATGAACTATAAAAATACCATCCTGTGCAGGGCGGTGGGAAGGAAATGAATCAACAAAGCAGACAAGTAACAAAAAATATTTTAAAAGTATATAACTCCATTCAGAGCACCCTATATTGAATGTGATCTTACAAATTTTCAGCCCAGGATTTTGTGAATATGGTGTAGCAATACGATGAACTTCATCCCTCACAAACAATACAAACATCAATAACAGCAGAGAAAAGTAGTGTTAGGAAGAAAGTAGTCACCATTGCTTTCATAATAGATCCTGCTGCAGAAAGAAACATGTAGTCGTTGGTTTCCTTCAATCCTTCAAATGCATTTTGCCACTTCAAAATTACAAGTTTAAACATTGACTCATTCATTGATGCTGCTATAGGACCACAAATATCTCCTTTGAACAATGTGCTATCACCATAACCATCATTTGAAGCATTGGATGTGCCAACTTCGATATAAGGCTGGTAAATAAAGAAAAAAAAAAAAAGATAAAACAAAAACAAAAAGAGCTATTGAAATTTCCTTGAATGAGGAAATGAAATGCGTAAGACAATGAAAAAATGCACAAAATACTTGACAATCTACAATCATCAACTCATTTGGCGTGTCAATTTTTAAGTTTTCAACTGCGTCAGTAGGACTTACCAGCAAAATTTGATCAAAAAAAGGTGTCTTCACCCCATCAAGGTTAGTAAAATATCACGGAAGACCCAAAATTGAGATATTTTAAGCAATTTAATCCAGAATCCTTGGCCCTTTGCCATATAAATATCTTTTGTGCATTCATACTCATTCAGAACACGCTGCTTCTCAATTGTAGAACTGGAACTGAAAGTAATTAAACTAATATTTGCTCCACATATCGGCTGTCCAAAAGTGGTGTGAAAGCAAAATATGGAAGATTAAGCAACAAGTCAAGCAAAAGCTTCTGTTTTGTAAGTGTCATACAGCAGTTATGAATATAAGCCTAGGATATTGAAATATCACCAAGGAGTAAAATGTTTCCATATAAGAATTAGCAAAAAGGATCTTTTGACACACAAAATGAACATGCAAGCACAAATACATGCACAAAAGTTCATATTTATCTACATGTGCATATAGAACACATTTACATGGGCAAATAAAAATGGGCAATTACATCGTTATGTGCATGTAAGCAGCCACATGGGTATCTCTAGTTAGAAATTTCATGTGCCTGTGAACTTGGCATGTGATGAATCTTCATATTTTATACATGGCATGTGATGAATCTTCATATTTTATAATTTTTCCTAGACAAGTGAAGGTTCATCCAACAAATAAAAATTGAAGTGCATTTGGAGATGACCTTCTTGCCCATTATCTCTCACCTTTGAACTTATAAGCTTCTGATATTGACAGGATGAAACAAATTGTGCAACATGGAAGAAGATAATAACATCACTATTCTGAATTGCATGATGTTCCTTTTCGATATCCTCACGGATAGACTGCATCAAAACTGGTTAAAAAATAAAACATGATAAAGATATTTTGTAGAATTAAATAGTAGGAAAAAAAAAAGAACCAAGTTTTAGATGACTGACGACAAGGCATACCATTATAGCCCCCAGACAGGAACTGGTTGACAAAATTATGGAGCGACACCAAAATGCTCTCCTTTGCAGAAGGCAATCTAGTTTGGTCCCAGGCAGTTCTCCTCACTCGACCACGAAGAACCTTTTGAGATCTCAGCTGATTATCATGAGAAGAAGAAGGTTTCCCTTTGCAGAATGTTTTAGAACCATCCTGTAGAAAGAATACTTGAGTCACGAAAGTTCCAGATAATTACAACACACCATCAGAAATGAGACAACCACAAACCATAGTAAGCCGCATAAATGTTCCACTGAATTGTGAATAGCCCATTTTGCCAAGTCTAGAAAGTTTTCTTTTTTCTTCTTCCTCTTCTATAATAGACCTTAGGCTGTCAACAGTAGCTCCAACATTTTCACTGGCCTGTTTGATGAAGCTAATAAGATCCAATTTCCACATGAAAAACAAATAAGAAAATTTGCATAGCATGATTGTTGGTAACATTCAATAATATCTAACAAGTATCAGATAGGCACGTCTGCCTTGGTTGACCTCAATCTCTACCAAACTTTGTGACGTTTCCAACAGAATTTTAGTCACAGAACTGCTCATCTCAAAAGTCCTTTACTATATTTGATGAAGCTTTCTTCCTTTAGTTGTAGTGGGTGAGAGTGGTGCAAACTTCAAAGAAAACCTTACTAGCAGAGTAACAGTTCCAACCTTGGAATTGTCGCCGGATGATCTTGCTATCCAATCTGACTCTTGACCAATAAATATGTAATGAAAAATTTCTAGCAAAAGCAGGTTATCTTGGCGTAGATAGCCACCAGAGCCTCCAACATGCTGGGTGAGAACCAAAATCAAGTCCATAACGTTCTCATTGAATAATAGCTCCAGAAACCTATCCCTCAAGGATAAGAAATGGGTGGCGGAACCACCTGCTCTCTGTTGCAATGAGATGTCATGGATGGCCAGAATGTTTCTGAAAAAAGTGAGCACCAGCTGGACCAATTTCCAGTCATCCTCAGTAAATGCTTCACTGACCACCACACAAAAATAAATAAACATAAAAAGGCAAATAAAAATGCGCTTCATAAAATGTATGAAATTTGAAGGAGAAGAAGAGAAAAAAAAATGGAATCATCCATCTGACAAAGGAATGAAGTAGAAGCAGAAAAGCAGATAAGAAAGTGCATGGAATTTAAAACGCATAAACATAAAATTCGAGAAAATGAAGATAGAATTCTAATTGGAAGAGGAAATCCATACTATAATACAAGGACCATAAGACAAGGCAGAGGAAGAAAAAGATTAACCTACAATACATCTAAAAGAACTTACACTATTATGACGAAATGGAAAATGATTTTTTGGAGCGGATTTAAAAGGTTGGCAGTTGAAACAACCCAGTTTGATTAGATCCTTCATTCTTAACCAGCTGGAATCACCACATTGTTCTATTTTGCTTTATTAAGAATAAGACCTTATCTTCATTTCATCCTTACGATAACTATTTGGCATCTCAAACTTTCCACTGTCGATTCCACTCACAGCTAATTTGAGGGACATAGAGATGTATGCAATTAAAGCTAGTATAGTAGTGATCAGAAACTTCAAAATAACCTGTAAGTTCTCGTGTCATCTTTTACATAAAACATGAAAAAAAAAGCCCCGAAAATTCAAAAAAAAAAAAAAAACACAAAAACAAAGAAAAAAAATCGACATTAAAATTCATAATGAAATCTTACCGGTCCAAATTTTCAAGTGGGGTTTCAAGAATGGAAACAACTACAGCAACAGTATCACTGCAAGTAATCAACCCCTTCAAATCCCACAAGTGTTCCATCTGCTGAGGTATATCATTCGACCCAGGCTCAATAGGCATGGTCAAAAACACCAAAACCTTCACTGCAAATTACAGACAGAAACTATTACTGGACCAAATTAACCTAAATTTCTCAATAACATAGAAAATCAAAACCCACTTACACGCATTCAATACCAAGTTGCGATCATTTTGACAGTGTTCAATAATTGGGATCAAATCCTTGCCCACAGTGTTCCATTTGCAGACCTGTTTGAACACTTCTCGTGTTTGAGGATCGTCGCGTCTCAGAAATCGAAGCAAGTCCTTTAAATTATCTAAGAAAATGCAATTTATTAACAACAAACGTAAAAATTAACACCTATTAATCTTGAAAATGTATGTTTAGATTAAACCTGAGCAGAATTCATCCTTCGCATAACCTATTCGATTGCCTTCCTCGTCCTCTTCGATGATTCCTAGACCGGAGCAGATGACGGATAATCCCTCAGTGTCCATCTTGGGGGTTTTTTCGGATGATTTGAAAAATTCGGATTTTGACGGAATTTTCAAAATCCAAGGTTTCTTGGGAGGCGATGTGTGAGTTTTAGAGAGAAAGAGAGATTGAGAAGATCGGGAAATCAAGACGGAGAATTCGACTCGCAGAGAGGTGATGTGCAGGTGTGAATTGTTTGTTTTGTGTTGTACGATTAGGGTTATCTAAGGCGCCAAGAGATGTTAGAAGAAAATTTTTCCCGCGCTTTTGCAGCGAATGACGTAAGCTTTTACGCGGGGCGGAGGGGATCAAGCGGGTCGTGGAATTTTCCATTTTAAAATATATATTTTATATTTGATTAAGAAAAATTTTGTTACGAAAGAATTGTTAATATTTTTGTTTTATAGTTGATCCATGGAATATTACTTTTTTTTTCTCTATTTAGAACCCTATAGAAGAGTTAATGTTTCAACGAGGATTAATGTTTTAAATAAATGTAAGTAATCGATCCCTAATTGTTTGAATGGCTGACACTAATATTTATTAATATAAAATTTTAGATTTGAACCTTGTATTTAAATTTAAAAGAATAGGTGTCGACGGAATTTTATCTCTTAGTGGATTAATTCAATTCGAACTAAATTTAATGTGATTTAATAAAATTGTTGAATATTGATTTCTTGATAGTTAAATATTTAAATAAAAAATATTTATATTTAAAATAAAAGCTAATTTTTCCGGGACAAGCATAAAGTGACCATAGGTCTAAGAATTTCAAGTATTCAAGAAGTACAAAATAAACCATAAATATGGTAATTCAAAGTCCAAAATTTTCAAAATAAATTTATTTAAGTTGCCCTTTATTATAAAAAAAAAATCAAAATCTATCACCAATGCATTGCACTACTTTATCGGTTATTCAATATTGGGTAAGGAAAAAAATTTATTCAAAATAATGGATCCAATGACAAATGGTGTGTCGACAAACTAATAAAGATAAATTAACCTATTTCATAAAATACTAGTAAGTGTAATATTTATTCGTGTAATATTTATTCACAAATAAAACAAAATCAATAACAATTATTACAACAATTTATATCCTATTAAATTTCCTCACACTTAGATAATATATGTACTCAATCATTCCTCGCTTGAATAAATACAAAACTACTTTATAAACCGATCTATTTTTCATTCAAACTCTCAAGCTAACATGTGTCATAAAAATCAAATCGAAAAAATAATCAAAACAATAAATAGTTTATAATATTTTGTACGAAAACAGCCATTACATATCTCAATAATTTCTTATGAAATCAAACTACAAAATTCAAAAACTCTCTCCAAAAATTCGTTCAAATTGACTAAGAATATGGTGTGGAATATATATAACACTCAAATCAATCAACTAGTATTATCATAAACTTGTAAATATATCAAATCTCTACCACTTAAAATTGTAATAAAGTTAAAGTTAAAAATATGATAAAAATGATATTTGAGAGTGAAAACATATAAAAGGAAACATATATAATTAATCATATAATTTTTTTCAATATTGACATATTTTGCCCCCAAAAAGCACAAAAAAAATGTCTTTTTGTTGTCCAAATGCTCCTTTGTCAAGAGTTTTCTCTCATTTCCATAAATGAAATGTAAATGACTAGATCTTCAACCAGATGTAGCACTTTTTCTTTTTCTTCTTTTTTTCCCCTTTTTTGTTCGAACAATCCTCTAATAAAGAATAGTTAAGAGGATAATCAAGTTTCCTTTTTGCATAATCATGAAATTCATTTTCATATCAATTCCATGAAAGCAACAACATCAAAATTCCAATAATTATCATCATCAATTTTCCCTTGAGACAAACAAATAACCAAACCATATAATTAACTACGTATACCTTTGATACAAGGATTTACAACGAAGGCCAAAATAAAAAATTAGTTGTTATATTGAGATGGTTATAAAAAAGGGAGGGTTATAGGCTCAACTTAGTTAACTATGGGTTTTATAAAATAAATATAGGGATTTTTATGAAAACCAAAATAAGGTAAAGCCTAGGTGAATTTGTCATTTCAATACATGAAATTTTGGAATGCGGTCTCAACATGCATAACAGAGTAAATTCTAGAATATTCAATCAAAATGTGATATTCACTCAACCAAAAAAAAACTTTCGAGCATATAGAATAAATTTGTTCGTTTTAAATATTAATACAAGTCATTTCTCATAAATTTCTAACCCAACTAAATAGCACATATCAACTCAGAAAGTTATTTCTAACCCAACTAAATAGCACATATCAACTCAGAAAGTTCAAAATTTTTCTTTTTTAAATAATAGAAAGCTTAAACTATTATAAAAAATCAAGTATACTATCAAGAACAAAAGTACCTGACATTCCTGCACCTAAATCATGCATTATCCCCAATGTATTCTAGGTTCAAAGAAAAAGAATGAATGAAACCAACTCAATCAAAACAAAAAAGAAAAACAAAGAAATAAAAGAATGAGATAAAACAATACTCCCCTAGAGTGAAGTGGAGAATTGAGAGTCAAATCCAACGAGTCCTATTGTGGGCAGTAGCGAACTTTGTGTAAGGCGTAGATATACCTTAACGTTGGAGTATTTTTATCCATTTTCTGAAGATAGTTAGATTGTGAGCAGAAACGAAAATTTGTTAGGGCGTGGGTACACCTTAACAATGGAGCACTTCTGTCTCTTCTAAAATCAATTATTTACCCTTCTCAATTTTCTTGTGAACACGCTTTAAACTTTTAGCAGATTCGGTTATCAAGTTTTTCACCTTTATTCACCTACATCAAAATTAAATCCAAACAAATCATCAAAAACAAATATTAAATAAAAATCATGAAAATATTGTGTTGCCTCCCAATAAAGGATTTTTTGGTTTTCCGTGGATTGCTTTTAGTCTAGAGGTTTATTTTGAAAAAACTTATCCCATTGATCAATATTATTTGTCAAACTCTTCTTAAATACAAAATCCAATTCATCTTGCATATAATTCTCATGTATAATAAAGTCTACCATGTAGGGTCTTTGTATTTTTGTAACAACTTCCTTTGGATTGGAATGTTGATCTCCACTTTTTGGAAAGATTAAAAAATTTCCTTCTCATTATCTTGTTTCTTAGAATATGCTAACCTGTCAGGAAAAAAAAAGTGGATTAGTTAGTTTTGAATTTTTATTTGATTCTTCGCTTACTTTTCTTGGTATTGTTTCAAGAGGTATTGTTTTCTTTTTTGTGTTTTCCCCTTTTGATATCTCTTTTGGTGAAACATTCTGCACTTTTTTTTTTTCATTTATGAGCAACATAGTATTTGCATTCTCCCTTGAATTAATTTCCACTTGAGATGACAATTTTTATAATTAGTTTCGATTTTATTTATTGCCGTCATCAATTATGATACTTAGGTACTAAGATTTTAAATACTTGCTCTTGTTTCTCATATAAAACCTTTTACAAGATCTTTAATGGTTGGTTCTCGGTTTTGTGGAGATTGTTACGGTTGAAAAAATGGTCTTGCTTTCGATTACTATGAAAATCTTTATGGTTTAGCTCCATAACTTAGATTTGGATAGTTTTTTTAATCTTGATTGTAGGTATTGGAGTAAGAATCATATTTTCTTTGGGGTTGCCCTAAAAATTCATCTACAACATTCAATTGCTTGTTAGAATCCTATTGAAGCGTAGGACATGTGTCAGTTGGGTGACCCATATTTGTACAAATTTTGCTTGCCTTCACTTGTTGTACCTGTCCTACAACTAATCTTTTTACAATAGAAGTTAGTACATCTATCTTTGATTAAGGGAAGAAATACTTGCCTTCATCCAAATTGTCGCGCGTTTGCTGTCATATTTGAGATCAAATTTCATGACTCGTCGGGTGTTTTATTCATCATTACACCACCACTTGCTGCATCAATTATATTTCTCTCCATTGGCAAAAGCTCTTCATAAAAATATTGAATGAACAATTGTTTGGGAATTTGGTGTTGCGTACAACTCACACATTAGTTGTTTGAATCTTTCTCAATATTTATACAAAGTTTTCTCACTAAATTATACCATAAATTTCTTTTTGGATGTTTGCTGCAATAGAAGCTGGGAAAAATTTCTTTAAAAATAATCTTTTCGAATCATTCTAATTAGCAATTGAATCAGAAGGTAAATAAAATAACCAATATTTAACCTTATCTACTAAAGAAAATGGAAAAATCCTTACTTTCAATTGGTCCACAATTACAACTTGTGGCCTCATTGTAGAACACATGATATGAAACTCCTTTAGATATTTGTAAGAATTCTCTTTTGCAAGACCATGGAAAATAGATAATAAACGTATCAATCCATAATTTAATTCAAAAGGAACCATAAAATTAGAAAAATCAATCCAAAAAGATTGTTTATTAAAATCAAGGATAGCTAACTCTCTTAAAGTCTTTTGAGTGGCCACATCTTTATCTCTAAGATCCTTCTCTTCTATATTATTGATAAATTCCAACAAGTTTACTACAAGATTTAGTCTCAAAAACAAGGAGAAAGTAAAATTAAAAAATAAATAAATAAATCACTTAACACCATTCTCCGATAACAAAATTAAAATTTGGTGTATCGTCAAATTAAAAAAATAAATTAACCTACTTCACAAAATACTAGTATAGAGTGAGTAATATCATTTTCTCATAAAATGGTGGATTTACTTCTTTTAAGAAAAAAAAAATAAAATAAAATATGGGGGTTTGAGAATTAACTAAACCAATTAATCAAAAATAAAGAACTCAAAATTAAAAAATAAAAATAAAAACTAATGAGAAAACAATTTTCTAGTCAAAAGAATTATATCCGCTTTGATTTCGTATAATTGATTATCGATCTATCTAAAAATTTCAACAACTATAAATAAATTGATTATAGTCATTCAACAAACGCCAAACAATCAATCTCTTTTTATTTCATCAATAATTAAGAAAAATTTTTTAATTATTTTTCTAATCCAAAAACAAGTTTAGAGAAACTTTTAAAATTTAAAGTTTCGATAGTATTAAAATCTAAAGAGACCAAATTTTAATTAATAAACACACAACAAATTTATTTAAATTAGATTATTTAATTCAAAATATAAATTAGACTATTAACAAAATCTTATATTTATATCATGTACCACTATATTTAAACAAACAAACAATTATAAATTTGTCATTTTAATTGATTTTAGATTATTTTAGAACTATTAAATATCGGTTACTATTCAATAAATTCTATAAAATCATGATCTATAAAGTGTAAGAATTATATAAATACTTATAATATATTGATTTAATATGTTCAATTGGTTTTTACAATTATGGAAAATTAGAATTTCAATAATCCTTTAATTAGAAAATAAATTTAAAGATAAAGCATGATAAAAGCAAAACTCACAAAATAATGTTATTACTGCTGAAAAAAAATTGACAGAAAGTGTTAGGAATACAAGGCTGCGTGACCTTGGCTGCTACTAAGAAAAGAATGTGCTGGAAACCCTAGTAATACAATCCCTGGACGTGGGTGGCTGCTGCCTTTTCGAGCTACCCCCTCCTACCTCCTTGAAACATGAGAATGCACCCTTTAAATAGGAACAAATTTCCTATTTATAAAAGATAAATCTTTTTTTACTATAACTACTAAATAAATAATAAAAAAAAATTCTAATGACTAAATAATATAAAGAAATAGACTAAATAAAATAGAAAATTACAAAAGTTGGAGTTTCTAAAATTCTTATTTCTAAATATTATGAATAAATCAATATATTTTGTAAATGTTCGGTACTTCCGATTTAAGCTCAATTCCTCCTTGAATTCTCATGTAACGAGAAAGAGAAACTTGCTATTTAGGCTTTCAAGAAAATCTCACGATATTTTTGTGATTCATGTGTCCACACACTAATAAAAGAGTATTGCTATCCATTTTTTCATTCCTTGCATGAATGTTTCAAATTGGCTCATTTTCTTCACTTTTCTTTATGAATCTATTTCATTAATTTTAGAGTATTAAATATCATAAAATATAACTATTAATGTAATATTTACTCAAAAATAAAACATAATCAATCACAATTATTATATCAATTTATACCCTATTAACAATCGGAAGAAAATGATAAAATATTTTAAAATTATAAACAAAATAATAATAAATTAAGTGAATATTATTTAAGGAATTAAAATATGTATTCAAATTATTCCAAAAATATTAAGATAACACCATATTTTCTCGACAAATTGCATTAATATTAAGCTAACAAAAGGCGTAGAAAATCAAGTAAGATATAATAAATTAAACCATCATTACAATAATATTTTTATTATAGTTATCCCCATTTAAGTGGAATACACACACCAACTTTATCTTGCTCTCTCTCTCTCTCTCTATTTTTTGAAACACAGAGAGATTGAAATTTAAGACCTTTTAAGGAGAATGAAATAGTATCAGTTGAATTATTATTTATTGGCCTATGCTCTTTCGATATTGTTGCAGTAGTCTAGCATTTCACCATTGTGACCAAGGTAATGGAAAATTTTATCTTTAATTTAATTAAAGTTCAAATTTTAGTTATTAATAACTATATAAAAAAATTATTGGGTCTACACAGGGTTACAAGCAAATGATATGGGCTATTTCATAAAAAATTCAAGTCAACTTATTTATTTAATTAAATACTTTAAATATAAACATAATTTTAATTTTTTTTATTAAATGAGACTTGAACAATTTGCCAATAATACTTATTTAAAATTTGATTAATTGGTTTAAAAAATGAATTGAATGTGAACAAGATGTAATTCAACTCCATTTGACACATTTGCATTATAATTTCTAATAATCACAAAGGTTGTTCAATAGATTTCCGTTTATAGTTATTATACCTATTTAATTAATTTATTAAGATATAATCAAAATGTAATTATAAAAATTCTCATAAGTCTTTACATAAAAAATAAAATAAAATAAAATAAAATAAAATAAAATAAAATAACCCTTCTTGGGATGAATTTGATTAGACACCTTTGTAAAATAGGCGAAAAGATTTTAAAAAAAAAAAGTGATTTACGCATTTAGAACTCAATGCCAAGAACTCAACCATTAATGTAAACAAAAATCCGACGTGACCATGTTGTTAATGTGAACAAAAAAGTCCGACCTGCCGGATTCGAACCAGCGACCTAAGGATGTCTGACACTACTACAGTCCTCCGCTCTGCCAACTGAGCTAAGGTCGGATTTTGAGAAGTGTGGAATTATCATTAAGATCACCCACGTAATTTATTGAAGTCAGATGGAACCAAAACCAACATTACATAAATCCTTGCCCCCTGCTATTTATCTTACAATCTAGCACTTATTCTGAATATATTTGGACAAGAATCAGATCTTCAAACTCCACGAGGACAAACCTTGACATTGCATAGTTTGTTTTTTATTTTATTTTTTTTATGATAGGTTATGTTTGGGATTTTTTTTTTCTTTGCGCGAGAGAGGGGTATATTAAAATTTAAGGTAACCTTGATTTTTAATTTGGGTTTTGGTGATCAAAGTCAAAATATAAAATATTAATTATCACACTAGTTAGAGCCATGTTTTACCGGGTTACCAAATAATTATATCTACCTAATGAAAATATAAATACTGAAAAATTAAAAATGCAATTGGGAGTTTGAAATTGGTTTTCATAGATATCTTTACAAAAAATTGGGAAAAAAAAAAATCAAAAGGGGCAAAAAGGGTTAAATAATAAAGGTAGTTTTATCTAAAAAAAATTGTCTAAAAATTTTGAAAAATACACAATGTTCTTAGTTTTAAAAGTCTAAAACCTAAATTTAATTGTTTATTCACCTTAATATTAAATAATCTACTAAATGAAACACTAAGCATGACTTATCTATTTCAAAATTAGGTGGGAGCAAAATGCTTAAAATTTTAAATTTTAATTATTTACTTAAAAAAATAAAGTCTCAAACATAACTTTGGTACTTCAAAATTTCTCTTTCTCATACTCTCGCACGGTCCAATTTTATATAATAAATATATAAACTATTCTAATGACATAATTAAAATCCCAATTTCATTTTTAGATAAGAGTTTTATCCCATAATTATCAATTTCAATATGTTTTTTAATTAATAAAACTCTTTTAATTATTACCAATTTTGGATGCTTATCCTGCTGGTGCATATATCTTGATAAAAGTAAATTGCCAAAAATAATCTCGCTCCAATATTAATACCAATACCAAAAGGGCAAAACAAAGCAAAGATAGTTATTTAATTAAACACAATGAGTGTCCATTTGATTTATTCTTTTTAAATTAAAGACAGTTTAAATTTAAAATCTAGGTTAAAAAAATTTTCAAAAATTGTTTTAAAAATTAGTTTTTTAATGAATAAAATAAGAAAAAAATGGAGAAGCTTCTAAAATGAGTATTTATCTATATACTCTTTGACTTTTTTAATAAAAATATTTGTTGATAAAATTGTTTATAACTATTTCAAATATTATAATTTTGTTATATATATAAATTCAAAAAATATTTAAATATTTAGGAATATTTAAAAATATTTAAATAAATCCAAAGTATTTTATCACATACACGTTTAATTCAATTATTTACAAAATTGTCCCTTAAAAAGTATGAATTTCAAATATTTATGAATATTTTAGAATATTAATTTATGAATATTTTAGAATTATTTATAAAACTATTTATTTCATATATTACTTATGAAACTTTAATATCAATTGTTTTTCATTATAATTTTATTAAATATTGAAATTCATATAAATTGTTTTGTCACGCAATCTATTTAAAAAAAAATTATTAAGTAAAATTAACAAGTAACTTCTCACTTGACAGCACTTCGGTCTAGCACTTTTGAAACCAAACTGAATTTATTAGATTCGTTTGTCTTAATCAGTTCAAGGTTTCCGTACACGCCCTATTTACGAGTCATTGATTGAGATGCATGGAATTCTCATTAGTTGAACTATAACATATGTGGCTCATTAATTGGACAATACTCTGGGATAACAGTTAATATGGTTTGGCAGGTGACTCGAGGAAATTAATAGACTTCCTCCAGTTTGAATCATTTTGTCTTACGGTTTCATGAGAATTCCTTCTATTGACTTATGCACATAGATAAATCATATAATGACACCAATCTGCTGATGGTGGCAACTATGCCAAGTAGAGGAAAGAAAATAGTCATACTAAACAGTTCTGATTTTGGTACCTCATTGAAAATCACATTGATTTTGTTATGCAGAAGCAAGGGATGGTGAAAGAAGAAGATATAGCACTTGTTCAGAGCGGCAGCCGTCTTGGCGATACAAATCCACTCACAATATACAGGTCAGAAAGGTCTAAGTGGGATGAGTGCATGGTGACTAGCTCAGTTTGCATCCTTCCGTACCATCTCAGGATGTTTGGCGTTGCTCTTTTATGGCTCCTATATGCTAACAAACTAACCTTTTATTTTTTTGAGATCCATTATGTCCTGTGCGCTTTTTCTTTTGGTTCCTTGCTTGCATTGCCTCATGGTTTTGTAGAACAATTAGCGGATGCTCTAGGCATCTTAGTTGTTAAGGTGTAGTGAATCGCACCAAGCAAGCAAATGCATCTACTACAATTGTCACAGCAAACTATGTTTGTAAACCAATAAAATATATCTACTGGCCTCTGCCTTCGTGGTGTTTGCCTTTGTCAAGGTTCTGAGACCTTCGAATGGTACCAAAAGTCATTTATAACGAATATCCTCGTTTGCTGCACAAGCCATATCCTTTTCTGTTGTCTGATTTATCATAAGTTGCACCTGAAGAGTCAAGTTGGAAATAGTACAAAGGTATTGGAGTCGGCAATGCTATGTGGTCGAAGTTTGATACTGAAATTTTAGTGACACAGTATACTGCAAATGACCTGAAAACACTTAGTGCCAAAATGCCAACGGAATTTCTCTCTTCAGAATGGCTTGGCTTTGCTTTGGTTGAAGTGTCTCTTGTCCTCCTCTGGTTGCAAACGAGTCGGCTGTCCACCACATCCGGAAAAGAGAAGAAAAATGATGATGCAGGCAACATGTGGTACACGGTCCGTGGGTTTGTCATCACATCCCAGCTGGCCTTACTCTAGGAATCCTGCAAAACCTACAAGAAAACCCATAATGATGGGAGCCTCGTTTTTATTTGCCAGTGCACCAGCCATGCGACCTAGTTGCCGGTGTCTTTGCATCTGAGCAGACAAATCTCCGTGCATCAACTATAATGCTACAATCAAAAGATTTAATCCGGAGTGACGAGTCATCTACATCACAGATTAAGCATTTAGCTTATTTACAATAATCATAGAAGCATGTATTTACAATATCCTCCATTTTATGGTACAGAGTATTTTACAGTATAATAGTTGTAACTACACCATCTGACTTGTACCTGTCCTATTAACCTCCCTTAGCGTTTCACTCAAGGGCTGCAATCTAATGACTTTCTACCATGTAAAGCAATGAAATGAGAAAAACCATGGACTCTTTATCACTAATTACAAGACCACCAGATGAAATTTCCAAACAGAATATACAAAGAAGAGGGTGTCACAACCAATGATGGGGGCACGGAAACAAATTCACATGTTGCCAAATACTTGATCATTACTGCTTTTTCTCTATCTGATGAGGAATAATTCACAGCCACTTCCGTGGGACTGGAACAGATTTGCCTGGTTCGGAGAGGCTGCCCATGCTAAGTGTTTGATTATTGCTGCTTGATCCTAAATCAATGCTGCTGTTGAGCATTGCCATAAGACTTCCTCCGTGCACTCTACCTTCAGGAAGTGACGGTTGAAACGTTGAAGGACCAGCTCCTCCAGCTGGAAAACTATCCTGCAGTGATACCTGAATGTTACTTGGCCGATGCCCATGTGTAGGTAAATCTGAAACATTCCATTCTCCTGAGTTCCAACTGCTGCCAGCAATCTGTGCAGCACCAACAGGGATATTCTCAATAGTCATAGCCTGTTTCATCTTCTTCAATGGGCAAGATATTATAGGGAATATGCTGCCACCACCATGAATCTGCATATCTTGCAGTGAAAGATGGGCAGCACATAGGCCAGTTTTACCACGGGCAAATTTATCACAAGGACCACCAACCTGGTTGGGAAACTCCGATCCCACTTGGCCCCAGGTACACCGCTTTCCTCCGCCATGAGATTTGCAGAAATCAGTGCTACCTTGTGCACTCTTTTGACAGCCCTCAACGTGGCATCTTTTCCCCCCACCATGACGCACACAGTGGGCTGTCCTACCCCTGGCACTTTTAGTGCACCCTGGTTCAGCACATCTCTTGCCACCACCATGAGCGACACAGAATAAGGTACCCCCATGGACACTTTTTGGGCAGACACCACCACCTTGAAATGAGCACCTTTTTCCTCCACCATGCCCCTTGCAAAATGGTGTGCTTCCCTCCGCACCTTTTGTGCATCCTAGATATGTGCATCTTTTGCCCCCACCATGCGCTTTACAAAGCATTGTGCTCCCCTGAGCACCTTTGGTGCACCCTGGATACTGGCAACGACGCCCACCTCCATGTGCAATGCAGAGGCCAGAAAATCCTTCTGCACTTTTTGTGCAATTTTCCTTTTGGCACCTCTTGCCACCACCATGCCGTATGCACAAGCCAGACTTCCCTCTCGCTGCTCGGATGCAACCCTCGTGACTGCAGTGCCTTCCTCCACCATGGGCAATACAAAAGTCTGTGCGGCCTTCTGCACTCTTCATGCACCCAAGATGTTGACACCTTCGACCTCCTCCATGGGCTTTGCAATATACTGTCCTGCCTTCAGCTCCTTTGTGGCAGCCAGCCTTCACACACCGGCGCCCTCCACCATGGGCAATACAAAGGCCAGAAGCTCCCCTTGCCCCCTTTTTGCATCCTGGAAATCTACATGTTTTTAAATTCACAGTGCGTCGATGTTGCTGGTTTACCACTGTTGAAACACCTGCTACCAAATTTCTTGGCATAGCAGATATAGAGTTTTGATCAACTCTAGTAGGTGAAATAGGACCGCAAAGATGCTTAGAAGCAGATGCAGTGCCCTGTAAAAGATGCAACGCAGGCACGAGAGGTCTTTTCCATCGTGAAGACGTTGACCCTTCATCGACAATTTGAATTGCTGCCTCACTGCCATTATGTGTAGGCATGCAACCAACAGTAATGCTGGTGACATCAGATTCAGCGGGCCTGGTCAACAGACTCAATTCAAGGTCGAGATTTGGCGTGGCTTCTGCCCCCCGGTTCTTAAGGACAGAAGCAGAATCTTTTTCCACGATAGGAGCACTCTTATTTCCAAGATGAAGATCAAAATCTACAAGATCTGCTGACGGCAAGTCATTAATTCCTTTCGTAGAAGACACAGTAGCGAATGCAGTCATTGTACCCCCTTCAGCATGTGATGCATGTGAAGGACCCAACCCAAGAACCAGGGAAGTGCCATCTTGCAGGGGAACAGTACCAGTGACCATGGTCCATTTCCTCTTGGCTCCCTTTACATTTCTAAAGTTAGAGTTAAAAAACCCCAGAGAATCAAGCTGGAGGGCAGTCTCAGTGGAATGATCACTTCCAGCTTTACCAAATTGCCAAAGGCAGCTGGATGCATCTGAACTAGATCTGATTGTGAAGTCTGACTTTTGAAGGGTTCTGTCCATGTAGAGAAAAGATTTATGCAGCTCTCTTCCCCAATTAGTTGTGATAAAATTGCCTCCTTTGCTTCCGGGGTACGAAAATAGGAAAAGAATTTACATTCAAGCCTGTTAGAAGGAGAACAAATTTCCACCACTGACAAATCCGGATGTATCACAACGATCCATCGTAAGAAGATACCAATGATAATTTGCCAATCAATAGAAACAATACAAGATCAAGGTCCTGCCCCGGAGAAAATAGACTTGTCTGTCAAGATTTAAATAAGAAAAAAAGTATTAAAAATTTGAGCAAAAAAAAATGCAGAAAAGAAGAGAAAGGAAGGAATACAAATATTTACTGATCATCAGGGACATAAGTTTTTAACAAAACAGAGAAGCAAAATTCCAGGGTTCAATTAATTGGGAAGGAAATAAATTGGACATCACCCTTGGACAATTATAGCTAAATGCTCCCACACCCCCCACCTCCAAAAAAAAGAAATAAATAACAAGAAGAGTCCAGATTAAGAAACAATGATCTCATTGAACTGTTCTTGCCACACGGGTGCTGCATGTAATTTTCTAATCACATCAAATTAGTAGAAGAGAAGAGCTACAAATGCGACCAAAGTATGAAATAGAAGATGAGACTAGTTATCCAAATAAGTCATGCATAAACTTATGACCATTTGCTCTTTTCGTTTTCCCCAGGGGAAAAAAAAAACCGTTATCCATGAACTTTGAAACTTATTCTTCAGACCATCTCATTACATGAACTTATGCAAGACTAGTAAAGCAAATAAGCAGGTCAGGTAGCATAAAGCACAAAAACACCATTAACAAGGATGGCGTACTACTGCTAAACTAGATATAACCTCTTTAAATGAGTTTAAATTGTCACCCAGAGGAAATAAGCAAGTTAACCTGTCAAGAAGCTTGGACAACTCACTTCCTATCTCTACCAGGTAACAGAAAGCAAGAAATGGGATGCAAGGAGTAGGCTAAATATCAATTGACTGCTAAAATGGGATTATTTTGATCTGGTACCATACATCATACAAAGGATTTTCAACTGCAAAATAACCCTAAAAGAAAATACTGGGAGGAGAAATAGTTGCAAAAATTATGCAAATGAGCCTTTTGAGTTACACATACCACGCACACAAGTTGGAAAAATTTGCAGAATGATGTGGGCAGTTTAGTTAATCAACATCATCAGTTGAAATGCTAGTAATTTGGCCACAGAGACATAATACTAATAACCTCAGTGAAACGAAAAAGCACAAAAATCTGGGAAACTGACAGACATAGATTTCTCCACCCCAAAAATTTATTTTTATTCTTTGACTTCCATTGATTTAGACAAAAAAGGATGGAAGGAATAACAATGAGGCTAATTGACAATAAGCACAAATAAAACCGGACGCTTGCTATCTAAATTATGTAAGTGGACAAGGTAGCTTAACAGACAAGGAAGCTAAACAACAAAATGAACATTTCTGGCCGTGTTTTTCCAAGCAGATGGACTGCCATCAATTAATTAAAAAGGAATAGCTTAGGTTACAAAGTCAACCACCTCTGAAAACTCAAAAAGACGAAAAATTGACGCCCAAAGTGAGCTCTAGACAGAATTTACTTCTGCTAATTTTGATCATCTCAATGGTCCTGCCACATTGTATTTACCTTTTAGCATTAACCTCAAACACCAGCAGACAAGAGTTGAATCCTTCTCATATTCGAGAAACCATTCCGATTGACAATGACCCGGATCTAAAGCTTCACCACGTCGCCACCTGAATTACAACTAAGCACTGCAGATTGTAGCTCTCGGGCAACATGAGTGTGGTTTTGATTCTGTCAATATATAATACACACACACACAGAGATATATAATATAATACAAATATATACATCTAGGAACTTCTAGCAAATATTCCATCTATAGGATATAAAAAAGAGAGTAAACATAATTGCTAAGATTAAAACCCCCCAACTTTACCTATGTTGTTACATTAGAATTATGAGTAGAAGCGAGTCGAATTGAGTTGTATACTGGTTCAAGCTTGGCTCTTTTAAAATAAGAGTGGCTGTTACACAAGCACATCTAAATATGTCCAGGACATGCTTTTTAGGCACTAGACGTTACAAGCTGCTCTACTCAACTGTGGTCTCATGATTTCAACTTTGTTCTCCTTCCCCTGCACAAAAAGAATGGGAGCTATGACGTAGGTCAGTTTGAGGAGGAGGCTGAAGAGAGACTACAAGAATGATTCATTTGGATTGATGAGCTCCAAAACTAAGAATTAATGGAATATCTGTCTATCCATGATTACATATAAAAGTTCTTTACAGCACAATTGCCTAGCCATAGCCACATATCTGGTGCACTGTATATGTAGGATAATTGTATTTTACATTAGTATAACACATTTTATTTTATTTTAGTTTTTATTCTGCCATGCAATCTCCTGCATTCATGCTTCATAGATGCAAGTCAAGCTTGAACAAGCATTATTTGATGAGCTGGAGTGGCTTGCTCGGTGTGTGTGTGTGTGTACATGCGCGAGCGCGTGGGTGAGAGAGCCTGAGTACTACAACGGTCAGGCTCCCACCTAATGTTAAGGGCATATCTCAAATGAACTTATGAAGAGTCGAGCATAAGTGGATCCCAAGCAACTATAATTCTCGTTAATTTAAATCCTATTTGAAACTAAAACTATATGGAAGGGCCGGCAAGAGAGATGATTCTGGCAAATAAATCAACACTCTTAAAAACCACAATCAGTACACAATTCCCACTTAGTATATCTGGTAAACAACTTGAAAAACCTATCTTTCCTGGTTAAATATTATGTTTTGCTCTTGTTTTTATCACTCACTACTACTTTGAACAAATTAATATCAATAACGACACTAACAGCTCATACAAATTAAGAGATTAAAACAGATAAAATAAATAAATTAGTCAACCCCGGATGCTAAGCTTAATCAGAAAATGGAATTCACAAACAAAATCATGAAATTCCAATTCCAGAAAACACCAAAACCATGCAGATTTTCTGATAACATACAAACTAAACCCATCAGATAACTCAAAATCAGCGTTTGTGAAAATGAATAGGATTAACACTACAAAAAAGTGAAGCAAAAGTCAAAACAATCCAATAAACATAGTAATTCAAATGAAGCAGTTCCCCCAGCAAAAGAAGGGGGGAAAAAAAAGGAAGCAGTTCCAAGTTTCCATGTCTTTGGAAAATTGAATCAAAGATTATAAGGTTAAAATCTTACCTTGGAATTCCGCAGATTTCAGAAGGCGAAGCAAGCAGACCACGAAAAGAGCAAGAGAGGTCGTCTGTCGAAAGACAATTTTAGGGTAAGTAATAAACAGAGACTTCTTAAGAAAGCGCATGTTAAGAAAATTCGGTACACTTTAAGGGTTTAAGCCCCTAATCTTATCCTCTGCAAAGTTGTCGCATTATATACTTCTACAACTGACAGCTGTCAACATTAGACATTAACATTATTAAAGAATTAGATTAGCTCGGAGTGAATTTCATTTTATTATAAAATTTATTCAAACTCGAGTCATAATATTGAACCGGTAAAACTCATTTTTAGAGTAAGATAAGTGTAGTAAGTTACCTGGCTTATGTTACAAACATAATATATTAAAAGATTATATGAGATTTGATAATATATTTTATTAAATTTTTGTTTGTTTTATTTATTATTAAATAAAATTTAATCCTTTTTTTTTTTAAAAAAAAACCTTGCAATTTAGACAAATGATTACAATTACAATAGTAATTTTAAATTCTAAAAATAATTAATTATTGAATATTATATTCTTGTCTTTAAAAGTTGATGTTTTAAAATTTGAACTAAACATAATTTCATAATATTATATATATATATATATATATATATATTTTTTTTACTAAGATTCAATGAAAATAGATAATACTTTCTAAAAATGATTTTAATTTTGATACGAAATTAAATGAACGAACCATTAAATTCAACTAAAATTATTTGCATATTCTCCTCCAATGGTTGAACAATAAAAATACAATTTATGCCCTCCTTGTTAAAATGATAATTAACAATGCTCTTTTAATTATTTTAAATTTTAAAAATAATGATAATTATATAAAATATGAGAAAGCATTTGAATTTGAATCATGTTAAATTTTTTTTTCATTTTATTTAAAAATTTAAAATGATAAAATAAATTATTTATTAAATATAAAAGAAAGGGGTTAAAAAATTTAAAATTTTAAAGTGGATGGTCATAGAAAATAAGGAACTCATGAAGTTGTGGGTGCTAATGTATTAAGGATATTTTGGTAATATAACATTTTTGGTGTCCTTTGATTGGATAAAGGGAAGGTATAGTAAAGTAGAGATCGTGCAGGAATGGAACGCTTCTGCGAAAGTTCGCGGAGAGCCGTCTGGCGCCGCGCCACGTCATGCATGACGCACTGTTGTTGCCCCACGTAGGCAGCTGCATGTCACCGTTGATGGTGCGCCAACTGTTAGATCCACGTGGGAACATCTGATTTGCTTTTGACGTCACATTAGATTCTCGGCCACGTCATATTTGCACATCACACGATTGTGTACGAGCCCAATATGGAAAAAAGTATAGGAACGAAATTAAAATTTATATTAAAATATAAAATATAACATAAATTATAATTGTGATTTCAATAAATTTAAAATTATAATTTATAGATAAAAAATAATATTTGCAGCTTATAATTTTTGAAATTATAAGAAAATGTACATAAACTTTTACAAAGATTTCAAAAATAGAAAATTGCACATTTCCTTTCTCTTTTTCCTTCATTGTTAAGTGAGCATTGAGTTTTAGGAAATATAAGGGTCCCATCCCATACAAGTGTTCTTCATTGACATTAATCGATGCTAGAGAGTTAGAGGGACTATGTAATAAAGTTTTAAAAATATATATTTTAAATAACAATTTGTATTTTAATTTTTATAATATTTTAACTGAGCAATAAAATAACAAAATCAAACGATGTTAGTTCTAATGAAAAATGAACAGCGACCAATGATGAATATTATATCTCTATGAAAAGAGCTAATGTGGTTTAGTAATGACGTAACACGAATGAGCGAAAGATTGATCAGTGAAAATTGGATGAAATATTTTTATGAAAATAGTTTAGTGATTATGATTTTTTTATTCAATATGATAATTTCATATTTAAATTTTAATATAGGGAAGAGAAAGAAAACACAATGAGATGGTCGTTGCCAGAGAAAATAAAGCAAAAGAGAGAAGGTTGTCGAGGATTGGCTTGTCATTGTCTAGTTTTTCTGGGAAAAAGGGTGAGAAATAGTGCTCGTGCTGATCTTGCAATTTGCACCCATTCTAGCAAACACAAAATGGGGCGGTTCGCACCTTTTCCAACCATCCACTTCCATATGTACCTCTCTCTCTCTCTCTCTCTCTCTCCCCTCTTGGTTTTTTATTTTTTATTTATTTTTATATTAATTTCCTCTCTCTTACTGCGGATTGTATGTGTGGAATGACAATTTCTCCCTTCATAATCAGCCATTGTAATGAAATTTCATCATATTGGTGGCATTTGGCACAACCCCATCCAAAAAGATTTCCCTTTCACACGCTATCTCGCTTGTGATCGCGAGAGCTTGTAAAATTCAACACTCTTTCCATGAAACTCATAATAGTTATAATAATAATCAAAGCTTAACATAAATGTGCTTGTTTAAGTCACTCACAAAACATAAAAAATGAAGGGGTCCTTTGTTCGGAAATTAACAAGTAATGGTCATGGGCATAACCAATGCTTACAGATTCTATGATGGCATTTTGAGCTCAAATAAATTGAGTAATTGAAGAATATGTGTGAGAGTCAAACCAATACAGAAAAGTGATGTGTTCTATTTCTGAGGAATTACGAATGATTATCAAGACCCTATTTATATACCCTCAAACAATGACATCTTGTTCTGCTTTTCCCTTTTTTGTTCTTTATTCATATTCTATATTTATAATAATTAAGGTTATAAATAATTATTCATTATCTATTACATTGGTATAATTAAACATGTTTAGCATCCATAATATACCAAATTGGATCTTATATTACTTATTTTATCGGTTATCTAATATGATCTTTAAATCTGGCACAAACTTTAAACTTTGAGATGCCCCAGTGGGCCAAGAACTATTAAAGTCTAACAATGACCCACAACCATTGAAATTCAAAATTTTGGGCCAGTACCATCGCCAAAATGAGCTGCCAGCGTCAACAACAATTATCACTTTCGATATTAAGGAAAAATTGGCCCTTATTTTTTTTGGTACTAGGGAAGAAAGAGAGCAAAAACCAAAACAACACGAACAGAGACACCTAAACACCAGAGGTGGCTTCACCTCTAACTCTCTCTAGACACATGCTATCCTCCCAAATGAGTGGACACAGCGACGAAGGAGGTTCACTCAAAACATTCACTGCAGCACCATTGCCCTGACCTAAATAAGCTAAGTGATCAGCACAAGCATTAGCCTCTCTCAGCACATGTTTAACCGCACACACGTTCAGCTGATGAAGGATCTCTCTACATTCTTGCAGAATAAAGAAAAGAGGGTGATTAGTATCGGGTTGATCAGCCAGCAAGCCAACTAGGATAGCAGAGTCAGACTCCACTTCCAACTGGGAATAACCCCTCCTTTTGGTAAGATGGAGACCTTCCCTGAGACCCCAAAGTTCTTCAAGAAGGACCTCAGCTCTCCCAATGCTACAAGTGAGACCCGTCACCCATTCTCCTGAGCAGTTCCTGAATAAACCTCCAGCACTTGCTTTACCAGTAGGATGAGTCACAGCTCCGTCTGAATTGAGCTTGAGATAACCCTAACGGGGGTACTCCCACTTGATCCTTCTCATCTGGGACCTTCTATCCAAGGTGGGAACTCTCTAGATAACGAGAGCTTCTACAGCTATTTTGGAAGTATAAGAGACTAGATCCTGCCAGGACTTCCTAATCTTCCGAAAAACTTCTAAGCACCTACCCTTCCACAAGGACCAAGCTGTGTGGATGAAAAGAGAATTTATGGGGAGCTGCCCCTTCGACCCCTTCCAATTAGCTCCTGACTACAGCCATTTTTGCCGACTTTTAGACCAGAAGTCTGAATTACTATTAAGAGTAGGGAACATTAACTCCCAAATTCATTTGGCCTTCACACAATCTCTTAACATGAAGAACTGATTCTTCACCCTCCTCACAAATGGAACAGGTAGCGTCAACATTGAATTTCCTCTTACATCTTTCCTTGTTAGTCATCAGTTTCTCATGACGGGCCAACCAGAGGAAAGTCTTTATTCTTTCTGTACACTTAGTCCTCCAAATCCATCTCCAATTCTGATCCTCTTGACTGTAATGCTGAAGGTTCTGGTGATCAGTAGCTACCCTGTATGCCGAGAAAACTGTGAAACCTCCATCACTAGCCGCTTTCCACACAACAGTATCCTTAGCTCCCACACTCCTAGGCACCATGATGCCTTTGATTTCATCAACTTTTTCACTAGGCAGCAGGAGATTGAGTTCTTCTTCCTTTCATGATCCATCAGCAGACATGAAATGATTGACCTTTTGATCCATGTCTCGCTGCTGCCCTCTAACTGGGCTGCACTCACCCAACGGATTATTGCCCACCCAAAGGTCACTCCAAAAGTTGATGTTGCTACCATCACCTAGTCTCCACTTAATCCGTTTTCTGATACATTCCCTTGCTTTAAGAATTCCTCTCCAAAGATTGGAGCCTCCTTGCTTCTCACCGTAATCTAAGAAACTCTTATTCTTGAGAAATTTCCCTCTCATGACATCACACCATAAAGTTTTATCATTCTTAACAAGCTTCCAACCCAACTTAGTAAGTATGGCGATATTATTATCTCTAGCCCGCCTTAAACCCAAGCCTCCTTTCATCTTGTCTCTGCAGACGTTGTCCCAGCTCACCAAATGCACTTTGTTTTCAGTAACCCCTCTTCCCCACAAAAATCTCCTTTTCAAGCCGTCCAACTTATTGCAGATATCTTTCGATAACCAGGCAACTTGCATGGTGTAAACCGGAATTGAAGTAATAACAGTCTGGATAAGAGTTGTCCTACCCGCCATACTCAGAAGGTTGGCCTTCCAAGAGCTCACTGCTCACTTTATTGAGGAGCTGTTGGTAGAACGTTTTACTCACTCTTTTGTGAACCATAGGGACACCAAGATAGTTTCCCAAATCTTCAATCAAAGGAAATTTGTTTGTGGCTGAAATAGAGCATTTTAAAGACTAATGAGCCTTAGGAGATATCCACATCATCGATTTAGCTGGATTAATATGCAATCCACCCTCTGCAGAGAATTTTTGGAGGCAACTTATGACTGCACTAAGGTTTAAGTGCTCCACCTCAGCCAGAAGAATCAGATCATTAGCAAAAAAGAGATGAGAAACATTTGGACCTCGGTTAGACAGCCTAATAGGCGTCCATCTCCCTTTCCTCACCTTCTCTTGAATCATGTACGCAAACCTTTCCATGACCAGAATGAAGAGGTACGGGGAGAGAGGATCACCTTGTCGGAGACCTTGACCAGTCTTGATAGTTGGGAGCATTTCTCCATTCCACATTATAGAGATCTCCCCCACTTGAAATGGCAAACATGATAAGTCTTATAAGAGGCAGAGGAACATTTGCATCAATCAAAACTCTGCCAATGTAACTCCAACTTACCGTATCATAAGCCTTCTGAAGGTCTACTTTAATCACCGTACTGAACCTTTTGCTCTTAGAATTTCGGATAGAGTGGATAGCCTCCTGAAGCACTGCAATATTGTCAACCGTGCTCCTTCCAAGAAGGAAGCTGCTCTGATGAGGCCCTATAATCCTTTGGAGATGAGGTCTAAGCCTGTTTACTAGGACTTTGGACAGGACCTTATAGGAAGTATTGAGAAGGTTGATAGGCTTGAAATCTTCCATGGTCTTGGGGCTGGTTTGCTTAGGGATTAAAACCAGAAGAGTTCTAGCAATCTCTGGGTGAAAGTAACCATCCTTGAGGGTGTCGTTGATGAACTTACAAATGGAATCCTTGACGACATCCCAATGCTTTTGAAAGAAAATTGGTTGCATACCATCTGGCCCTGGAGCTTTGAGAGCCTTCATTGAGAATACAACGTTTTGACCTCAGTTTCCCCAGCCTGCTGAATTAAATTTTCATGGTCCTCCTCCCTAATGCGAATGATCCAGCTGTTGAACCTGTCACTAGGGGACTCCACCTACTTACTGTTATAGAGTTTGGAGAAGAAACCAACCGCATGATCTTTAAGGTTGTTTTGATCAGAGCACCCAATGCCCTCTATCTCCAACACAACAATTTTGTTAGCCTGCCTCCTAATTTTGGAGGATGCATGAAAAAACTTAGTGTTTTTATCCCCATTTCTCAACCATTCTACTCTAGACTTCTGCAGCCAGAAGACCTCTTTTTGATTCAGCACTTGAGAGTAATCCTTCTGTAACTTTTCCTCCAGATTTTGAAGGTAAGTCGATCTCCCATAGTTTTTGGAGTTTTGAATACCATAGATCCTATTCTCAATTTCTCGTTTTCTTCTGAAGATGTTACCAAAAACCAGGTTGCTCCAGATCTTTAGCTCTTCAATGGTGCCACTGCAGAAGAGGACCTTCATTTTCAAACCATGCCTTTACAAACACCTCAGAAAAATTGGGATCCTCTAACCAGGCCACCTCATACTTGAAAGCCTTATTTTTGCTTTGGGGAGGATAGGTCATGCAGGTGTTTAGCATAACTGGACAGTAATCACCATGCATGCGTGGTAAGTTTATCACTTTCATTTCTAGAAAATTCAGTCTTGCTTGAAGATTACAGAACACTCTATCCACCTTCTACTGCAGAGTGATTCTACCACCCTCTTTTCTAATCCAAGTAAATTTAGCCCTTACAGCTTCTAACTCCATCAGATTGCAATTCTCCCAAGTATCTCTGAATCTCTGACTTCTCTTCCAAACTTTCCTCTGCTTGTTTGTTGTATCTTCAATTCCGTCAATATCATTGAAGTCTCCTATAACAAACCACGGGTCTTCAATATCTTTGGCAAGATTTTTAATCTCTCCCCAGAACCTGATTTTGGACTGAATGTAAGGCTGCACGTAAGCGTATGTGACTGCCCACTTCTGGATCCCATTCTTCATTTGCACATGTACCCACTGATCAGCATGATTAATGATTGTTAGGTCCACAGTCGAGGAGTTCCAACTGAGCCAGAGCCCACCTTTGAAACCTTCTGCCAAGACCACAAAATTCATACCCAGCCCGCACTTGGTTAGGAAATTAGGAGCCAAATTCCTATCAACTCGAGTTTCTACCAAACATAAGATATTAGGCTTCTGACTTTGAACCATTGCTCTACGCACTCTATGAAATCTACCATTACCAATCCCACGATAATTCCAAACAATGGACTAATAAGACATTTAAAAGACAAAAAGGCGGGAGATGGGATCAGCAAAGTTCAACTTCCATACCTTCTTCACTAGGGACTGCTATGCTTTCCCTACCTTCATTCCTCTCCTCGTCATCTGAAAGGCTCATGCTGCTATGCATAGCAGAGATGTCAGCTTCCCGCCTAAAGAAAGCCATTTCATTTAAAAGCTGGACTTTAGGATTCAGTAACTCTCCTGGATCTTTGTATTTTCTAACTCTCTCCAACTGGGTTTTAGACTGTTTCAGCCTAGAGCATCCGGTGGCTTGGGCTTCAGATTGGTTCGGCCCGAAGCTATCCCTTCCATCCGCTTGATTGCTAACTGAGTTCCACCTCACTGGGCCTAGCAGGACCTCAGACCTCTCTTTTATTTAGCTCCGATGACTTGGGCTTTGACTATGAGTGGTCCGATCTAGTTGGTCCAGCCCTTCTTTACTTAACCCTGTCTTATCTCGTTGTTTCTTACATAACTCCTCTTCCACACGTTCTATCCCTGTTCTCACAGCACTGTCTGCCTGGGATTGTGTGCTTATCTTCAAAATCATATCTCGCTTGTATTGATCCCTTCTCTTTCTCGCCTTTGACCGTGCTTATCCTCTATCTTGTCTCCGCACAATCTCTTTCAAAACATCTTTCCCCTGACCCCGTCGATCAGAGCTGACATACTTCGGGTTTAGCACAGCAGCTCCAGCTTCCAAGGTGTCGTTGACTTTCTCCAAACTCGCAAACTTGTTCTGATGCAATTCTCCTTTCGTTTCCTTATAAAATTTCCCATTTTGAAAAATCTCTGTCTTCTCTGCACAATCATCCATGAACCTAACCATCTTTATTCTCTGCATTTTCCGATGATCGGTGAAGTTCATTGTTCTGATAAGGTCTATTATCATCGGAACTAGCGGGAGGTTGTCCCAAAGGCTTACATTGATCACTGCTGGGACCAATCTTTCCGTACTCAAAGCAGATCGTATGGAGACCTTCATACTCGATCTATTGGATTCTTCTTCTGATCTAAACTAGGGGTTTTATGACACTCGGATCGAGTTCGGGTATCATAATACCCAAGCTCGAGCTGGATGTACTTTAGGTGAGCTCGAGCTCGCTGAGTTTATATTTTTTGAGTTCGATCTTGAGCTCCAAGTGTCGTCGGGTGTCATCGGGTAGTGTCATTGGGTGGTATAGATAATATATTTAAAAAATATACTTAAAAATATAATTTTATATATAATTTTTTTTAAAAAAATATATATAATTATATATAAAATTTATTTTAAAAAAAAATTAAAACATTTCGAGTAAATTGTCGAGCTTTCGAGCTCGACACAGCTGGGCTCGAGCTCGAGCTCGATACCAAGCTACCCGAGTTAGGGCTCGCGCTCGGTTTGACCGAGCTCGGGTTCGAGTTTTGACCGGATAGTATCACGGGTACTCGTGACACTATCCGGTGTCATTAACATCCCTAATCTGAACTCTTGGGACTAGAGGCTTCTCCAGATCTATCTCTACGCAGATCCTAGCGTATTTGCCTCGCAGAGCATGGGCAGTGTTCATGTCCACCTTGATGGATTTTCTGATGACTTTCCCAATTTCGAACAGAACATCCTCATTGAAAAATTTAATCAGTAAGTGTGGAAGTCTTACCTAGACTGCAGTAGATTTTATCTTATCTAATTCAGAGGAGAACCAGGGTTTCCATTTTCTGACTATAAGATAATGATCGTGGATTAACCATGACCCCTCTGTTAACACATAAATGTAACCTTATTTGGAGGATAATTTTGCTAAAAAGTACTCCTCACCGAGGTCCAAAAGTTCCAGAATTTCCTCTAATCTCCATAAATTCATGACTTTAGTGAGTATCAGTTGATACCCTATTTGTTTGCCAAGCAGTTTAATGATTAGGGTATGTTTCCATGGTCTCCATAGGGCTCTAAGTTCTTCATCCGTTACGCTTATTTGAGGCATATCTTCCAACTGTTCTGGAACTATTTCATTCTGTTTTTCTTCCTCCATGTCTTCTGGCTCAGAATCCATTTCTTCGTCTTGATTTGCTTTGTGAAGCCTTTGGCCCTCAGTTCCCAATAACATCTCCTTAAAAGATAGTTTTGGCCTAATATCCATTTCCTTATCACCTACATTTGCCTTTATTTTCTTGTTATTGGAGGTGATCCTCCTCCTCCAATGTTTAGCGTTTGTTTGTATCTTCATCTTCCATAGAAGTCACTTCAGAGTCTTCTTGTAGTCTCATGCGCCTTCTCTCTCTTTCTTTTGAAAATCCTTGACCACCATTTCGACCCTTATAAAAGCTTTAAACTTGTGATATTTACAAAGAAGTCCATATTAAATACTATATAGTGAGAACTATCATAAATTGAAAATATGATATTGGGAGAATTCTCATAAATTGAATCTAAAAATAGTTAAATTGAATTAGTTGAAATATAATTTCAAATATTTATTGTTTATGAAATAAAATTATAAAATGAAATAAAAACATACGTATGGTATAGCTGGACCATCTACCATCAACACCAGCTGGTGCACATCTCAATCCCAAGGTGGTGCGAACACACAGAACATCCACCATAAAAAAGAGAGTCAAAGTTAACCTTTTTCTACTTTATTTTCGTTTCAAAATAAATCATACAAAATAAAAAATACATGCCAAATAAGTATAAGAAAAACTTGGTTATATAAGTGAAATTTACGAACCTAATGCTTGACACCAACCAAGGGGAGAAGTTTTATAGATTCATGGCTATTACTTCAATTGCAGGTATTTGATACTTCAATTTCATAATTGTTGTGGGGTACGCGTGTTGGCAGAATGTAATAGTTGCACTAGTTGCTTGGCTAGATTACTAGTAGATGATTGTGTTTTCTTTTGTTTTGTATCATCGCCTTCTTACAAGAGTGTTTACACTAGATCCTTGATTTCTTCCTATTTTTTGTGTTTTGAATCTCCACCAAAATATGTATATATATATGAGAGGGAGAGAGAGAGAGAGAGAGAGAGAGAGAGAGAGAGAGAGAGAGAGAGAGAGAGAGAGAGAGAGAGAGAGAGAGAGAGAGAGAGAGAGATTAAAAGTTGATTGAACCATTTCTATATATTTCTGAAACAATATGGAATAAAGAATTTCTTTACTCCCTTCTGGTTGACTGATAGGATTTGTAAATCAAATCAAATCCAAATCATTAATTATTTGTAGTGAAGAGATCAATTCAACAAAAATACAACGAAGGAACATGGCCGTTTCCTTTTCACACGCTGCTCTCGATGGCCGAACTATACCCACTAGTATCATCCCAATACTTTGACCAAAGCATCACCCCCCCATATTTTGGTGACTTCTTTATGACCGGCAAAACTTGTGAAGTCAACACATCCGCCGGAATAAACCCACTTCCAGCAGCCTGCTCCGCCGCCGGCAATCCCATAAAGATCCTCGTAGCCCTCACAGATGTCGTCCACACGTTCCACGAATTGAAAAGGTTTGTAGTATTCCCATTACTATATTCGCAGGGAGGATTGTTATAGAATTGAACCCAAACATAATCAAAGAGTCCCGTATTGAGTGCCGCTCCCAGATGACTATCCGGAAATGGGCATTGTGGTGCTGCGGTTAAGTACACTTTTGACCCCTTAAAATTATATCCAAATAAATACCTGGCGAGTACATCATAGTATTTAGTCGAGCCTAGCTCAATATCAAAATCAATACCATCCAACACAGCATCACCTAGAGGACGAAAACTTGATTTTCCTCCTAGGTAATTGTTCCATAAATATTGGGACACATTGTTGGCATCGGCTTCTGAGGAGAGAGAATAGCTGCCAACACCACCGCCTAGAGAGAGCATGACCTTAATGCCACTTTTCTGGCAATACTTAATTTGGTCACTCAGAATTTGGCACCCACCGGAGGATGGGTCACAATGCCCTGCAAGATTGAGTACTGGGGTTTGGCCACTCCCGAATTGGATTAGGAATGCAAGGTTGACATAGGCATATCGTCCCGTGGCACAAGTTTCCTGGAGTGTCCCTTCGTTGCCGTTTTGGCCCCAGTAGATGGCTATGCCGCCGGCGTTTGAGGTCTGGAAGAGAGTTAGAGTTAGGAAAGAGAGGATTAGGGGCGTGACAAGATTTTTGGTTGCCATTTTTGGGTGATTGTGTTTTGTGTATGCTTAAATGTCTGGTGATCTCCTTTTATAGAATTCTAGGGAGAGGATGTTTGACCAAGGAAATAATGATACGGTTCTCCCATTTTGTATTTGTCGAAGAAAGCCTTTGGCCCACCACTTCACCTTTTGAATAATTAACGGGGCCAAACCGAACCTAATTTTTGGCTTAATTACAGCTTTTGGCTTGTTTGTCAGCCCAGCTCTCAACAAATTTTCCTTAATTCTTCTTTTCGGAGAAAAACAAAATAAAAGATCTCCAGAAAGTTCTAGATGTCGTCAACTTCATCTTTTGGTAGTAACTCTTGGTATTGGGATAGAAAATAAATCAGAAGGAAAAAGGCCTCAATACTTCAAGAACCCTAAAAACTAAAAGACAAAGCAGTGCAATTACATTCACGGCATTACGACAGTCATTTTTTAATGATAATAGATAGAGATGAATTCAACTTTTATGGAGCCTACTTCTTTCGCTAATGGTATCTTTTGATCGACAATTTGGTGAGGCCTTGACCCAAACCGACCCAAATAAATAAATAAATAAATAAATGTGCCCATGAGATAATTTCCTAAAGAATAGTACCACCAAAAATAGTTATTTTAGTATCTTGGATATAATTTTCTACATTATGAATACTGGGGGTTCAATTCTTTGATTTTGCAATGTATAAATTTATCTGATGTGTATTTCATATGCAAGCAATTTGTAGTTACTGGACATAGCTCATTAGTTTATTTGGATATAATACTATATCCTTGCCTTCTTATATACATAGTCTAAAATTTTAAATCTTGGTAATATCCGGAAAATGATAGCAACCGATCCCCCAAGTTAAAATGATAAAATTTTTAGACCAAGTCAACTCACGAGCTGAATGAAGCTCAGCTCAGCACAGTTAGTAGAATTGTAGCCGACACCGTATTGGGACGGGACTCTTAGAATAATAGGTCAACGTTACTGCTCAACTCAATATTGGTGCCCAACAAATAAAATCAAAATTACTGACCAACAGTTGATTTATTAGAATTAAAAATTAGATTTTTTAATTAAATTTTAAATTTAAAAATAAAAAAATATGTCATAAGATTCACTTATTAAATAGAGTTTCGTAAATATTCAAATTATATTAATCAAAATAAAAGTTCAAATATTGACGGTAGGGAAAAATAATGAAGTCAAAAGTCTTGAATGATTGCGGTTCCTCTATTTTCACTATATTTTATTTAATTTTTCTGTTTCGTGATTGGTCGACAGGTTCATTTGACTTTATTTCTGTATCTTATATTTCCACGTTTGCCGCTGTTAGTGCTACATTATCAAGTCAGAGGTCTGACAATTCTTCGCACTTTGTTTCTAGAATCATCAAACATTTCAAAGATCTTTGGATTGGATTTCATTTTTGCTGCACATGGTTTGAGTTGTAACGGCATATAAGAAAATGTCAAATTTTGATATTTCAATTTTGCTGTCTTGCAACGATGGGAGATTGCAGAAACCAAAAGAAATAAAATAATAAATTATTATTCTTTTGTGTCTGTATTAAGTCGATGCATTCGCCCCCTCATAAATTTGTCACGAATTAGATAAAGATTTTATAATTTTTATAAATATCATTTTTTGTATAAATTTATAACGAATCAAACATATAACATAACACTCCTTATATTGGGTAATGTATCCAATTCTACAAAATTTTTTAAACAAAATAAAAGAAGTTTCGATATAATTTGAATTTCATACTTCTCAACATCATCTTATATTTTGTATAATTATTATTTTTTTAAAAAATTTTAATCAGTTGAACGATACGATTAATTCTTTTTTTTTTGTATCTTAATAATGAGTGGTTATACAAAAATTGCATTAAATTTTGCTGAGAGGCTCCATCCTTTGAAACAAGTTTTGAATATGTACTTGCATCGACTTGTTTAAAATTTTGGAGTAAATTTATTTGCATTGAATAATTACTTTGTCATGTAAATTTTTAGTAATTGAACTGCCTGGATTATTTTGGAGGTCGTTCATAATTTCATTCTACTACGTAGAAGGTTTTTTTTTTTTTTTTTTCAGAAAAAAACAATTTATGCCCTGGAAATTACTTTATAAAATAGAACAAAATAAAGGAAGAAAGATGTTTGTCAAAGCTTTGGGAGGTCGCCAAGATTTCTGTTAAGTGACAGCAAACCTAGAACGACATATCTTAGTTAGGTGACATGAATAGAACACAAGAAATGTATAATGTTATAATAATTAATATTACCTCAAGATCTAAACTGAGGATCATCGGCAAGATGAAAACTCATAGTCGGATGTTACGATTAAACCGGATATGTTGACCATATTAATTAATTTTGTGTTGAAAATGAACTCAAAAAATACTAAGAAATAATAGACGTAACACTTACAACTAAATAAAAAAAATAAAAAATAAACAATAAGAGAAACAATTATTTTATATAATTAAACACTGTTTACGTAATGGTCTATTTGAAAATCTACCCAAGTCTAAATACTCTCTACTGTGCATTTTTTCAAAATTCAAAGAATTGTCTCTACCGCCAGTAAAGTTCAACAAAAAAAAATACTATAAGTCTTAAAAATGTTAATAAACAATTTAAAAATATTATTAAAATCTTTTATAATAGTATTCGTTTTTCTTAAAATCATACTTCTAACCCACTTTATTCTTGTATATATTATGCTTTGTCTCTTAATATAAAATTTTAATTTTGCTTTGAAACAAATTGAAAAAGTTATAAAACCGCAAAATGTTTCCATAAATTTAATTTTACCCTAATTTTTTTTTCGAGACCTCAAAAAAAAAAAAAAAAGCTTAGCACCAAGAGAAAAATTTTCTTTTTCTTAAAAAATGGGCGTCAGACTAAAAAACACATTGTTATCCTTCCCCCATCCAAAAAAAGAGAAGAAATGAGGGCACGGCTCATTAGGAATAATACGTACAGAACTCGGAAGAAATGCGGCACCAGAAGCGCGAAACTCTTAATGGGACGGCAGCTTAATAGGTAGAGCTTTCCCATCAAAAAACTCATTTGCTATTACATACTTTCATGATAAACTTATCCTCAAATTATTAATTTCAACGTTCTTCTGCAATCAAAATATATAAATTTGAAATTCTTGAATACAGCTTAACTAATGACCTGGCACTACAATCGAGAGCCCTAATTTCCAAAACAATGAATTTAAGAAAAGTAGCTACTTTTTCCCCCTCTGGTTTTGGCCCATAGAATCATGAAGAAGCACCATCATTGGATCATAGTCGGTCAGGTTTACGCAAGTGAAAGTAACCAATGATGTGGGCTAGTAGGAGGAAAGCCCCTCCGGAGAAGAGAGAGGCCGAAAGCTGAGCCATTGTTTTGGATGAGTGTCTTCGATTTGCATATCACGAACGGTCTACTCTATCATACGTATGACATGACATCCTTGAATCCACGAAAAAAGGGCATATATCCATAATTCACAAACATTTTGCAGTTATGTCCGTCTAATAAATAATTTCTTATTCAAGTATCTTTTTTTTATATCAAAATTTAGTATTTGAATTTTCGTAAACGCGTTAATTTTTAAAAATTTTATCGTTTTTTGCATAATAATTTTTTTTATCTTTTAAATTATGTATCCTATCCAAACGAGGTCGGTCAGTCATTTGGTTGGAGCATTGAACAAGTCAGTCCCAAGGTCAATAAAATCAAATATATATGTATATATATATATATATATATATACACATTTAATATAAACAGATTGTTAATATAATGACTTATTTATTCATTTATGAAAAAAATCAATTTTTTTATTTATAAATTTTATATGTTTTGAAAAATTTTACTTTCAAAATAATAATAAAATAAATTAAGAAAAATAAGGACTGTACCTTAATTTTTTTATGATTTTTAATACATACCTCGTTGTATAATGTCAATAAAACATCTTATTTTATTGTATAAAGAAAAAGACCAAATTTAAACACTACTCAAAATAGTTAAACTATACCATAGTCGAAAATCCTACACAGGAGCTGAGCAAGATCTTGGAGGAAGACATCGTGGGAAGGGGGAAGCATAGGATGACTAGAATGAAGCATAGCCTCAACGGTCTGTTAGGCAGGTAGCTTGGTGTGATGGGCCTGTCTTGTTTGCCCTTCTTTTGCCCTTCAATTTTACCCAGAACAACAAATTAACCCTTTTTCTCGATAATTTGAAATCGATCGTTTAAAAAATAAAATTAAAAATAATTAAATGAATATATAAATATATATATATATATATATATATATAATATAATAGTTTAATTTATACATATTTTTTTATATCTCTCATTCTTATTTAAGGTTATATTTTAATCTAAACTCTTAACTATCATATTTTTATGAATAATATACATCTAAATTTTCAACGATATATTTTTACGTTTTACTAAATCTTTTATATTTAAATTTTCGACTCTTCTAACCGGTGCATCTTTAGTTTTCTTTGCACATACTCAAATCATCTCAAACGACATTCTCACATTTTATCCACAATTGAATTTATTCTTTACTTATTTCGAATCTCTTTAATATTAATTTTATCTCTTTTATTTTTGCTATTAATAAATCTAAATATTTTCATTTTTGTTTCGACTATTTTTTGTTCTTATTATTATTTAATAATTTAACACTCAATACCATACAATAGTACAGATATAACCGCGATTCTATAGTACTATAGAACCTAAATATTGTCATCACTTTAAATAATAGAATCTAAATATCTAAATCGTTTACTTTTAAGTACATTTTGTCCATCTAGTCTAATCATTTTTTCATCATTCCGATAATTGTTACTAAATCTACATTTTATATACTCAATTTTTGATCTATTCAATCTAATCTCTTTGGATTTTAGTATGACCTTCCATAATTCTAATTTAGTACTAATACCATCCATACTTTCACCTACTAGTACTATATTATCAGTAAAATGCATATACTATGGCATTTTATTTTGAATATTTTTTATAATTTTATTTATTGCAATTATAAAGAGGATGTGGTTTAATGCTGGATCTTGATGAAACTCAATATTAATGTGAAATCTATTACTCAAACTCTCACAACTTCTTATATTGGTTTTAGTTTCTTCATATATATTTCTAATGAAATTAATAAATTTCAAGAAAATTCCTTTATTTATCAGTATCCACCATAATATGTCTCTTGAAATCCTATCATATGCTTTTTTTATGTCAATAAATATTTTATGTAATTCTCTTCTATGTGCTTAGTCTTACCCCCAAAAAAAACATATCAAATTCTTTTTTATATTATTTAAAAAATTTTATTTAGATAAATTATTCAATACATGAAAGAAGTGTTAAATGCAAAATAATTAATGATATCTCTTTATATTTTTGGCTGTTATATAAAGTATGATATTTAAACCAAAAAATTATTATAAAACTAGACCCAAACATAATCAAACTGTCCGGTACCAATTCCGGGGCCCCATATTTGCATCCGAATACGGACACCATGGTATTGCGGATAAATATTAAATTACATTATTGGCTTCTAGTGTACTATAGGCGAAAAAAAGCAATAGCTATCACATGAGAGGATTTAGATAGTTTGAAATTAAGTTCCATTAAAATTTGGTGAAATTTTTATTATAAAAATTAATAATCATAATTGTAATTTTAATTATTTTTAGTGAAAAATCAACTTCTATTTATAATTTTTATATTTTAGTTGAATAATACTAAAAGTTAAATAAGATATAATAAAAAAATTGTGTCAAATGAGAATTTTTCAAATGGGAGGTAAAATTTTTCAAAATATCAAAATCTATGCCCATCTAAAATTGTTTTTCTGGTGGGTGAGAATCGGATTGTCCTTTAAATTGTTCTATAAAATAATTAGCTATTTGGTGAGCAAGAGCATCATTGGCGGAGGAGAGAGACTAGCTGCCCGAACCTTTGCCTAGGGAGGGAGGGGACCGAATTGGATGCCTTTGTTTTGGCAGGTTTGGCCATCGGATAACACCCTAAAATTTAGTTTTGAAAACAATAAAATTAGATTAGTTAAAATATTACTTTAGATATGGGTTAATATATATCAAAAAAGGTTTGGCTATCGAAGGTCAATCTAGTGCACGTGTGAGCTAGAGTCACTATGACCGGTTAGGGTTAGGACAGGGGCTTTGGCCATTGCAAAATGTGGCTACCAATGCTATGATTATGATTCCATAATTCTATACTTATATATATTAAAACAAATTTGGGAAAACAATTTTTTTAATATTTTACTCTCATGTTTTATTGTACTCTTTCTAATAAAATGAGGGTAATGATAATCTTTTATATATAGAATTTGTTGTATACAAAATTTGGTTCATTGGAATAATAACATTTACGATGATTTAGAAGTTTGCCGTGGCACGCATGATGGCTAAAGTGCTTTCGTTGCCGTCTTGGTCCCAGAAGATTGCGATTCTGCCGGACTCAGAGAATAGAAGTTGATGAGGGAAATGGGGGAAAAGAAGAGGAATAAGAGGCTTGATGGCTTGAGAAATGAGAATGCCTGATTGATTTGAATCTTTGATTGATATCTATGGGAATCCTAACATGACTCCGAAGTTTTTTGCTATGATATTTTAGGAGTTTCGATTTTTGATAATTGTTTATAGAAGAATATATGCATGTATGAAACAGTTGATGTCCATGGATTAAACTTTAACGTTTTGAGGCCTTTTTAAAAGAGTGAAAACTAGGACATTGTGTAGAGTTTTTAATTACAAAGAAAAAATTGTTGGTAGATTGATTATTATAAATTTTTGAAGAAAATTTTGATTTCCACTTGGAGAATCCTATATTTTCTAAAAAAAAACAAAGGTTTTATTTTAAACATAATGATTTTATCTAAAAAAATAGTACAAGTGAAATAATATAAAATAAAATAAATGAATCAAATTAACATTAGATGAAATCTTTCTTTCTACTCCAGAGTCTCTTGCGTAATCTTAATTCTACCAATTCGCGTCATGAATTACTCTGTGCCTACTTAGGTTACGAAGACCCTCTTTTTTTTTTATTGGTTTTTTGTTTTTGTGTTTTTGTTTCTTTTCTAAGATTGAGATTTGAGAAAAAAGAAAAAAGAAAAGGGGGAAGGAAAACCCATGTAAAGCTCCTTTGAGTATAAGATGTCAATATGTAAAAACTATGAACATGGTTTGATTAGGCATATCCGCTCGACGTACTCCTCTTCAGTGCATTAAATACCGCCCGAAGTGCACGTATTTGAGGTTGTCCCCACACCACTATTGCTGACCCTGACCCAAGACTAGTAGAAAGGTCTCCGAAAATTTCTTAAATAATAAATCCCATTGTGCTATCTGTGAAAGTTAAATTAGTCCCTATATGTTATGTTGGAGGCGGATTTGAACTCTATAAATATTAATTTTATTGATTCGAATGGAAGGACTAAATGCCTATCGATCCTCATAGATGTTACCTGCAAAGAACTGTCTGAAGAAGTCCATGTGGAAAGACACCGATGATCAAGTCAGAAAGTGATTTTCGAATAGAGAAAGAACAGCTCCGTTTGTCATTGTGCGCTAGATGTAGGTTCAGTGGACTTACCCGACTGGTTGGGATAACAATGCATATATAGCCTCTTTGCATGAGTTTCGTGCGCTTTTAAGGTGTCAAAACTTTAATTTCTTTACAAAGGTATCTTGAAATTATGGAAATCTAAATGAGAAATTTTCAAAAATTTGAAATACAATTATTCAAGACAGTTCAAATTATTAAAAATTTCTTTCCCAATCAACAGTAGTCAAATGTTTCCTTTTTTATTACGGGAGGTGGACTCTGTACTTTAAGGAGAGATAAATATTGCTTTTAGCCGAATGGGGTTAGGAAGCACCAGACAAGTTTGAGAGCCAAGTAAACAGTTACGGAGAAGAGTTTGGTTAGCACGTATTGAGAGAATGAGTCGTGTCTATTCGCCTGGAAGATAAATCCCATATTGGCGACATGCTTCCGATAGGTAATATTTAGTGGGCTCTGTATTTGAAAGATTTCAAGTCTTATGATAAAGGACCTTTGGATCATGCTCCATCACGTTTGATATGAAATAAATATGATATAAAATAAAATATAATAATATATAAGGTTTCATATAACTAATGTTAATTATTGAAATAAAAACTTAATTACCGTTGTTATATGCTGTTAAGTGGTGTCTAATTCATATATTTTCTTATTTAAATAATAAGGAGCCGTGCATTTATTCTCAAGTACAGGCCAGTCTTATTTCTTTATGCTCTATTAATTTTACCGAGAAGAACCAAATTAAATACTGCTCTTGATGGCAGAACTATACCCATTATCATAGAATTTATCCCAAAGCATCACACCCCGCACTTAGCCAAACCCTTAATTCTTGGAAGAACCTGAGAGGTAAGCACATCGGCCGGAATATACCCGCTGCCCGCAGCATCAGGCCCCGCGGGCAGACCCAAGAAAACTTGACCAGCGGGGACCGTGGTCCACTGATCCCAACTACTAAAAAGATTATTGGGATCACTCACATATTGGCACGAAGGATTATTATAAAATTGTACCCAAACATAATCAAATAGTCCGGTACCAATTGCTGTGCCCAAATTTGCATCAGGAAATGGACACTGCGGCGCAGCAGATAAGTAAACCTTTCTTAGGGCACTATAACCAGATAGTGCCCTAGCAAGGTCATCAGAATATTGTCCCGTCGCCAGAATATCAAAATCTATGCCATCTAAAACTGCGTCACCTAGTGGACGTGAACCAGAGTTTGTTCCGCCCAAAATATTGTTCCATAAATAATCAGCCACTTGCTGAGCATCCGCTGCCGAGGAGAGAGAGTAGCTACCTATGGCACCACCTAGCGAGAGAAAAACTTTGATGCGTTGGCCTTGGCAGGACTCTATGACCGAGCTCAAACCAGTGCATCCGTTTGACCTAGGGTCGCAGTGGCCGGCGAGGTTGAGGACAGGGGTTCCACCACTGCCAAATGTGGTTAGGAATGCTATGTTGATGAATTGGTAATTGCCTGCGGCACATGTTTTGGCTAGCGTACCTTCATTACCGTTTTGGCCCCAGTAAATTGCAATTGAGCCGGATCATGTGGGCTCGATTAGAGTGATGGGTAGGAGGGTTGGTACTAGAATGGCTTTGGATCTGGTAGTACTAGAATGGCTGATGGCTTCTGATACGCCATTCTTCAAATTTGGGTTTTGTTTTGGTCTTGAATGTACGGGAGAGTAGAGAGTTTTTGTCTGAATTTATGGGAGTGAAAACGAGTGACACTACAAAAAAAAAACATGCTTTTAAAAAAATTCGTCGTTATTTTGCGACGAATTTAACGATAAAAAATTTTTCATCGTTAATTTGAAAAAGAAGTCGTGACTAAATTAGCAATGGACACATTATTCGTGGCTAAATTTATCGTTAATTAGCGACGAAAACATTTTCGTGATTAAATTCGTCGCTAATTAGTAACAAAAAAGTTTTCGTTGCAAATTTCATCACTAATTAGTGACGAATAAATTTTCGTAACTAAATTTTACGATGGATACAGTTATCCGTAGTTAAATTTAGCGACAAAAAAAGTTTGTGACAAATTTTGTCGCCAAATTTAGCAATGAAAAAATTTCGTGACAAATTCTGTCACTCATTAGTTTAAAAATTTTCCGTCGCTAATTAGTCACTAAAAAATATTTGTAGCAACGAACTCTAAAATTCGTGACTAAATTTATTACTAATTACCAACAACAAAATATTTGTAATTAAATTCATCACTTATTAGCCATAAAAAGTATTCGTGGTTAAATTCGTCGTTAATTTATTATCTATATTTCAAAATTTATGACTAATTTTATAACTAAATTTTTTCTATATTCAATTAGGAAATATTTTCAACTGTATTCTCTTTTTTAACCAATTTTGAATAACGAAATTGAATTAAATATATAGTAAATATTATAATTCTCACCAAATTGAGAATTTTCAATAATAAATAATTCAATCAATATGTTACATACAATTTTCAATAAGTTGCGATTGTAAAGTTCACCATTCATGTTTTTTATCTTTTATATCCGTTCATTTGTCTCATATAATTCAATCATCTTTGAAACTTTAGTTGTTCATTTTCATTCGTCATTGTCATCAACAAAAAAAATAACAAATGATACATCAATGTCCGACAATCCATCTCGTTTGGCAAGTAGATCAAACATTAATTTTCGGAGAATGGCGACAATCATACGGATGGCACGGATGGCTACTGATAGGCGGCTATTCATTTATAAATTATTCTATAGCTTCAAAAAATAAAATAAAAATAAAAAAGAATAATAAAATAAAAAATAAAAGAAAAAATAAGAAAATAAAATATAAAATACAAATTTATATAAAAAAGATTAATTTAACGACGAATTTAGAAATTCGTCGCAAAGTTAGCAATGAATTTAACTACAAATTTATATCCGTCGGTAATTTAACGACGAATTTTTAATCCATCGCAAAGTTAGCGACGGATACGGAATCCGACGGTAATTTAGTGACGCATTTTCATATCCATCACTAACTTAGCGATGGATTTCAAATTCGTGACTAAATTTAATCTTTTTTTAATTAGAATTTTTTTATTTTTCTTTTATTTTATTAATTTATATTAGCAAATCATATTATTATTTTATAATATTATATTTTAATATTTTATTTTATTATATTATATTTCATTTTTTTAAAAAATAATATTATTTAAATCTTAAAAAAAACTACATGAACAAATAAATTTATTATGTTATAAGATTTTAAAATAGCATTTTATTTTATTTTTAAAAAATAATATTAATATATTTTTTAATTCATTTATTAATTTATTTTAAGTTTGCTTTTTATTATTTTTTATTTTATAAAAAATTATCATATTTATTATTTTTAATTAATCTGTTATATTTTATTTTTAGCGATGAATTTATATCCGTTGCTAATTTAGTTATGAATGCTCATATCCGTCACTAAATTAGTGACGGATTTCAAATCCGTCGCTAAATTAGTGACGGATTTCAAATCCGTCCCTAAATTTAATCTTTTTTTAATTAAAATTTTATATTTTTTTATATTTTTCTTTTCTTTTATTAATTTATATTAACAAATCATATAATTATTTTATAATATTTTAATTTAACATTTTATTTTATTATATTATATTTCTTTTTTAAAAAAGAATAATATTATTTAAATCTTTTAAAAAAACCATACGAACAAATTAATTTATTATGATATAATATTTTAAAATAGCATTTTTTTATGTTTTTATATTTTATTTTTCTAAGAATAATATTAATATATTTTTTAATTTATTTATTATTTTATTTTAAGTTAGCATTTGAATATTTTTTATTTTATAAAAAATTATCATATTTATTATTTATTATTAATATGTTATATTTTATTTTTTATTTTATCTTTTTAAAAAATAATATTATTTTATTTTTTAAAATCTTTTATTATTTTATTTTAAATTAACATTTTATTATTTTATAACAAATTGTTAGTTTATGTTATTTTATATTATTTTATTATTATTTGAAAATATAAAGGAAAGATAATAAGTAAAAAATAAAAAAAAGAATATAGTAGATTCTAATATTTAGTTTAGTGGTTATATGTTTTTAAAGGTTTACGTATGCACAGGAGTTCGAACTATGCTGGAGGCAAAGTGGAAGCATTTTCGAGGAATTAAGTAAGGGAGGGCGGGTGGACGTGCGTGCAAGCGGGAGCCCGGGTGGGAGTGCATACAGGCACGTGAGCTCGTCTTGGTGGGGGCCCGTCAAGTGCGTGCGATTGCATGGGCATTTTGAATTTAGCAACAAATTTGAAATCTGTCGCTAAATTAGAGACAGACTTTCTTTTTTTTTTATTTTAGTGATGAATTTTTTTCCATCACTAATTTAGTGAGGGATAATTTTTTGTCGTTAAATTTTGTCACGGATTTTAACGACGAAAAATTATCGGTCATTAAATTTGACGATTGATTTCTAATTTTCGTTATTAAAATTTTACGATGCGTTATTAGTAATAAAAAATTTTTCATAATTAAATCTGTTGTTAATATTTTTAGCGACGAATTTATTTAAAATTTTTATCGTTGAATTTGTACCTAAAACGTATTTTTTGGTTGTGTGAATGAGTGCCGAATGTTACGTGTTGGTGCTTAGACTCGTGGAAAATAAAACTTTTATGATTAATTTACGTGTTTTACGGTTTTCTTGTGTGTACAAATATAATGGTTTTTTCAAAAGAAACTGGACGGGTCAAGCAAGTTTATTTTGTGATGTACGATGAGTAGCCTTTTTCTTTAAAAAAAAAATATTGAGTTTTTATAGTAATTTTAATTTATTTAATAAATATTATTAAACTCAAGACTTTGTTATTAAATAAATAAATAAATAAAATCTAGACATCACCAAGACTTATGCGGGCAAGGAAACTTTTTCCCCTTTTCCCCTTTTCCCCTATATATAAGTTTAGAACCTTTAGCATTTATTTTGCAGATATATAGAGTTTATATCTTTTATAAGTGATAGTATTTATATAAAATATAAAATAACATTAAAACGTTAAGTTCTGAATTCAATCATATCAAAATTTTTTTTATATTATTTAAAAATTTTACTTTAAATTATTCAATACATGAGAGAAGTGTTAAATGAAAATCAATGATATCTCTTTCTATTTTTGAATTATTATAAAACCAGACCCAAATATAATCAAACTTTCCGGTATCAATTCCGGGGACCCATATTTGCATCCGAATACTGACACGATGGTGTTGTGGATAAATATTAAATTACACCGTTGGCATGTTGTGTACCATAAGCGAAAAAGAGCATTGGCTATCACACGAGAGGATTTAGATGGTTGAAATTAGGTTCCATTAAAATTTGGTGAAATTTTTAATATAAAAATTAATAATCATAATTGTAATTGTGATTTTAATTATTTTTAGTGAAAAAATCAACTTCTATTTATAATTTTTATATTTTAGTTGAATAATGCTAATTGTGGCAAATGAGAATTTTTTTCAAATGGGAGGAAAAATTTTTGAATATCAAAATCTATGCCCATCTAAAATTGCATTTTCTAGTGGGTGAGAATCGGATTGTCCTCTAAATTGTTCCATAAAATAATCAGCTATTTGGTGGGCATCATTGGCGGAGGAGAGGGAGTAGCTGTCGGAGCCTTTGCCTAGGGAGGGAGGGCACCGAATTGGATGCTTTGGTTGCCGTAGTTTTCGCCATCGAAGGTCAATCTAGTTCAGTCGTTTGAGCTACGAACACCATGACCAGTTAGGGTTAGGACAGGGGCTTTGGCCATTGCGAAATGTGGCTACCAATTGTATGATTATGATTCCATAATTCTATACTTATATATTAAAACTAATTTCGGAAAACAATTTGTTTTTAATATGTTTTTACTCTTATTTTTGTGGTACTCTTTCTATAAAAGTGAGGGTGATAATTTTTTTTTTAATAAAATTTGTTGTATACAATATTTGGTTTATAGGAATAATAACATTTACGATGATTTAGAAGTTTCCTGCAGCACGTGTGATAGCTGAGGTGCTTTTGTTGTCGTCTTGATCACAGAAGATTGCAATTTCACCAGACTCAGATAATAGAGTTTGACGAGGGAAATGGGGGAAAAGAAGAGGAATAAGAGGGTTGACGGCTTGAGAAATGAGAATGCCTGATTGATTTGGACCTTTTGATTAATATCTATGAGCATCCTAACATGACTCTGAGGTTTTTACTACTTTTAAGAGTTTTGATTTTCGATAAATGTTTATAGAAGAATATACGCATGTATGAAACAGTGGAGGTCCATGAATTACACTTTAACGTTTTGAGGTCCTTTTAAAGGGTGAAAACTAGGACATTGCATAGAGTTAAAAAAAAAAAAAAAAAATTGTTGATAGATTGATTATTATAAATTTTTGAAGAAAATTTTAATTCCCACTCAGAAAACCCTATATTTTCTTTTAAAAAAAAACAAAGGTAATTTTTAAACAAATTGATTTTTTTCTAAAAAAAATATTACAAGTAAAATAATATAATATAAAATCAAATTAACATCGGATGAAACCTTTCTTTGTGCTTTAGAGTCTCTTGCGTAACCTTAATTCTATCAATTCACATCAGGAATTATTATTTGCCTACTTAAGTTCCGAAGACTTTTTTTTTTTTTTGTTTCTTTTCTAAGATCGAGATTTGAGAAAAAAGAAAAAGGAGAAAGGAAAACCCATGTAAAGCTCCTTTGAATATAAGATGTAAATATGTAATTACAATGAACATGGTTAGGTAAGGCATATACGCAACACGTACTCGTTTCCTGCATTAAATACTGCCTAAAGTGCACGTAATTGAGGTTGTCCCCACACCACCATTGCTGACCCTTACCCAAGACTTGTAGAAAGGTCTCCGGAAATTTCTTAAAATAATAAAAAGGGAAAATAATAAATCACATTGTGCTATTTGTCAAAGTTGAATCTGCTCCTATATGCTGGATATGAAATAGAGATGACATAGAATATAATATAATAATGTATAAGAATTTATGTAATCAATTTCACTTAATGAAATAAAAATTGATTATCGTTGTTGTATATGCTAACTTGATGTCTGATTCATATATTTTCTTATTTAGATATGTATAAGAATTTATGTAATCAATTTCACTTAATGAAATAAAATATTTCACTTAATGAAATAAAATATTTCACTTAATGAAATAAAAATTAATTATCGTTATTGTATACTGCTAACTTGGTGTCTTATTCAAATAATTTCTTACTTAGATAATGAGGAGCTGTGCATTTTTCTTATACATGCAAAATTATTTATTTCGTGTGCTCATTCTGTACACAAAGTGTTTCATGACTTAGTGTAGGGATAAGAGGAGTGTGGACGTATATATATGTAGTTTTCCCCTTGCATTTTTGTAAATATCCTGTTCTTACGTCTCGAATCCGTGACTTCGAAGTTACAAAAGGAGCAATTCAACCGTTGCACCAAGATTCGCTCTCAAAATTAGAAAAATAACATAAGAAATGTAATTGATTAGAAATTTAACTTTTATGCATGATGGTTAAATTTGTATCAAAATTATGCCCTTCTCAGAATATCAACCGTTGCTGTTGCTTTGAACGTATTTTATTCTCAAGCACAAGCCACCCTTATTTATGCTCTAACATACAAGCCACTCTTATTTATGCTCTATTAATTTGAGCAACAACAACCAAATTAAACACTGCTCTTGATGGCAGAACTATACCCATTATCATAGAATTTATTCCAAAGCATCACACCCCCATACTTAGCCGATCCCTTAATTCTTGGAAGAACTTGAGAGGTAAGCACATCGGGCGGAATATACCCGCCGCCCGCAGCATCAGGCCCCGCGGGCAGACCCAAGAAGACCTGACCGGTGGGGACCGTGGTCCACTGATCCCAACTACTAAAGAGATTATTGGGATCACTAACATATTGGCACGGAGGATTATTATAAAATTGTACCCAAACATAATCAAATAGTCCGGTACCAATTGCTGTGCCCAAATTTGCATCAGGAAATGGACACTGCGGCGCCGCAGATAAGTAAACCTTTCTTTGGGCACTATAACCAGATAGTGCTCTAGCAAGGTCATCAAAATATTGTCCCGTGGCCTCAATATCAAAATCAATGCCATCTAAAACTGCAGCACCTAGTGGACGTGAACCAGATGTTCCTCCCAAAAAATTGTTCCATAAATAGTCAGCCACTTGCTGAGCATCCGCCGCCGAGGAGAGAGAGTAGCTACCCGAGGCACCGCCTAGCGAGAGAAGAACTTTGATGCCTTGGCCTTGGCAGGCTGCTATGTCCGAGCTCAAACCAGTGCATCCGTTTGAGCTAGGGTCGCAGTGACCGGCTAGGTTGAGGACTGGGGTTCGACCACTGCCAAATGTGGTCAGGAATGCGATGTTGATGAATTTGTAATTGCCGGTGGCACATGTTTCGGCTAACGTGCCTTCATTTCCATTTTGGCCCCAATAAATTGCAATTGAGCCCGATTCTGTGGGCTCAATTAGAGTGATGGCTAGGAGGGCTAGTATTAGAATGGCTGATGGTTTCTGATATGCCATTCTTCGAATTTTGGTTTTGTTTCTGTCTTGAATTTTGGGAGAGTAGAGAGTTTTTGCATGAATTTATAGGAGTGACAACAGAGTGAATGAGTGCCAAGTGGTACGTGTTAGTCCGTATACTTGTGGAAAATAAAGATCAGACTTGTGGAAAATAAAACTTCTACAATTAATTTGCGTGTTTTACGGGAACTCAAATAGCACAAATACAGAGTATAGAGAATTGAACGAACGACCCACTTAGGAACATAGGATTCAAGTCTTTGGTTGAATAATTCGATTGCACTTCAACAAGCTCGGTGTATGCCGACAAATGGCGTACACCGATAGGAGGGAGTGAGATTTCAAGTCTTTACGAGGGAAGGGAAATGGCATAGAGATCATAATCAAATGGGATGGGCTCTGCAATTTCATGACATTAAAAAGTTTATTATTAGTCATATCATTTGCAATTTTATAGAATCTTTCATATTTTGTGCGGGTGTCCCTATATCATGAGTAATTGCAACCAAATTCTAGGGGTCTCAACGTTTAAGGGGCTTCCCATTTTCTTTGGGACAAGCCTAACTACTGCCTAACTGGAAGCTTGTGAGGGTTCTACTACGCCGCCTAACTTTTGTCAATATTCTGAAGCAGAAGGACAGAGCAAAATACAACCATAGCGGAGACTGGTCCGTCGAATCTCTACGTGTGGACCCATCCGGCTGCGTGCATGAACCAAGTCACCGCAAACAGAAGAAATGCGTATCCCTAGTTCATTTTAATTATTTTATAAAATTAGAATAAAATTATTTTACATTTGAAAATTTATTGTCACATAAATTTTTAGTTACTTTGATTCGAAATTAATATTTATTTGGTGTATTTACTATTATTTTTAAAAATTTCGATGTTAGGAATTTTTCCTATTTTTGTTGTCCACTAAAAAGGATATAGCAAGGCAACTAGCTTAAGACTTCACCACAAGATTAGTTGAAGGAAGGAGTTTATCTATTAAAGAGAAAAGAAATTCATGGTAATTCAAAAAAAAAATTGTATTTTATTTTTTATAATTTTTTAAAAATATTAAACTTTTATTTTGTACTAGAAAAAATCGAAAGGTGTAAAGTAATATTTCTTAATTTATTTTATTATTACGGCATGCACAACACGCCGAAATATAAGGAAAAAATTCGCTACTAATTTTATGTAAAATAACATCACTTGGAAGTTGGAACAATTTGGCAATGACAAAAATTCATGGATTTTGCTTATGTGTATTAGCAATGTTTTACCACATATCCTCTGGGCGCATAAACTTTACGTGTACCCTATCTCATTGGGCCTTGCAAAACTTGGAATGAAAGGAAGGGGTTAGTTTGAGAATAAGCTACATAATGGATATAAAGTAGGAATAGCTTACAATATTATTGATCTTTTTGAATTTTATATTCAAAGTTGCGATAGGATCTATGCTAGATATAATTTATAAGATGTTGTGAACATTTATCACATATTGAAAAATTGAAAAAAAAAATGATTGATTTATAACTCATCGAATTTGAAATCATTTAAATTTTGTTGAAATGGTGTGTTGAAAGAAAAATATGATTTTCATCGTATAACCCTTTGGGCACTTGGGTATTAGAAAATAAGTACCCATTCGATTATTCATTTTTTATTCAAAAGACAATTTTGAAAATCAAATAAATTGATATCTTTTGATTAAAATGTTATTTTCTAATAATTAGGTCATAGCTCTCGAATAAACGATGGTTGATGGTTTTTTAATTTAAAAGGACATATTTGTTATACCCTTGAAATGAAGGAATATCTCATGATTGTAAGTCTTCATTTTCTATAAATACTTCCTCTTATTATCGGAAAAATTCACTTAAAAAATTTTCGACAATAAAATAAACTTTTTCATTTTCTAAAAATTTTTATTTCTTTTTTAAAAGAAATTTGAGATTTTATTTTCTCAAAATTTTGTTTCGACTTGCATATCTTAGAGAAATTTGCCGCCAACCAAAACAGCAATATAATGAGGGTATAATTTTTTTAAGGACCGTGATTATTTCATGTGCAAAACACTTCATATTTTACATTTTTAAAATCTTTCAAATTTTCTCAACAATCAATTCATTAAAATAAAAAATCTATCAATATCAATATAAAGTAGGAATAGCATACAATATTACACACTTTTAAGTGCATTTGCTTACTGGGCTTATGAGTTATCACATTAAGCACATTCCCATAATCACCAAAACGTCATTGTTTGATAAAAGGGAAAGGGTGTGAAATACTACAACCCCAAAATTTTTCTTCCTTCAAACGTGTTTAGTATCCATAGTTTGCCCTCAAATTTTCCTGGGTAGGGTGACACAAGGAAAAAGGACATAAAAACTTTTTAAAAAATATATTTATGTAAAAATGTCAGTTAGATTTATTTTCTAGAGAGACAAAATTAATAAATTAATAAATTTTGAGAGAGAAATTTAAAATAATTTAATTTTTTAGATAAATAAAATTAATATATTTAATTTAAAAAAATGATATTTTTAAGAAGTGAAAACTTAAAATACAATTATTTTAAAAAAATAAATTAAATTGATTTCTTCTCGAACTTAAATTTCGGTAGGTCAAGTCACCCTTCGCGGTCAAGTCACCCAAAATTAATAAACTAAACTTGTGCTATACGTGACTTCTTCCTATGACGTGACATCTAGGTAGGATAAGTCACCCTCCGCGGCTCCACCCCGTGTTGTTTCCGTCGAGAGAAACGTGTCCTCCAAATTCCATCCCACAACGTTATCTTGGTACGAATGCATGGTCAACTCTGTGAATTGTGATGAATTTATTAATTAAATTTTGAATTAAAAATTAAAAAATAAAAAAATTATATTAAAAAAAATTCATTCTTTAAATAAAGATTCAGATATACACGAATCAAATTACCCTGAATGTAATTCTGCATACCAATCTAACTTAAAAAATAAAAAAGAAACTACGTGTGACATGATTAATTTTTTGTTTAGAATTACTAACTAATTTATAAAATATTAACTGTATTGCGGGAAAACATATCATTATTATCAGAGAATATATTGAAATAATATTAAAAATAAATAACAAAAGTTTTTTAGAAGTTAATGATGCAACATTAAATTTTTTCTCACCATATTTCTCTCTCTCTCTCTCTCTCTCTCTCTCTCTCTCTCTCCCGTGCATGCATGCAGTTGTACAGTTTGAGGTTTTGTAATTTTTTAGGAACCTTTCCAATTCTTGAATATTACTAGATTCACCTTTATTTAGTGCAATTTAAATAAAATTTCTTTTATTTTGTTATATATATTTGACCCCTCCAAAGCAAAATTGTGGGCGACTCCTTGGATTAAACATACAATAGCGTTGGTTAACAACTAGATGGGTCTCAATTCACAAAAATAGACTTTCATGACCAACCTACAACTAAGGCTCAAGGTACCAGAAATAGAGTTAAAGAGCAATTAGGTCTAGACTCCAATAAAATGCAAATATTGAACATATACCTCTAGGAAGCAAGGCGGCGGACTGACTAAGGGAAAAACCAAGGGTTACAACGGTAACTGCTCAAAAGAGTACAAGCATAAGATGCAAATTTAGAGTTGGACACAAAGAGTTAGGTTTTCTAGACTTAAAACTTTCTAAAATGAATTAAGCTGACATTCTTGATTCTCATGTACGTCTCTGCATCCGAAGAGCACCGCATCAACATGTTATAATTTCAAATAAATCTGATTCATTTTTCATTTATTTTCAAGTCCTCGGTTATTGATAAATATTTTTAAGTTGTCCGCAAAAAAATTTTCATTTCTTGAATCCATAAAAACACCATAAAAGTATCCCTGTGTGGCACTAGATCAACTCGGTATTGATTATTATTTTTCATAATTCAATAAATATAGGTTGCATAGCTTTTTATATGACAATTATTATCGAAGTGGCATGCTTTTATTTATGTTTCATTTCAACCATATTTAGGAAACATGATGATATATGGCCCAAATCATATGGGGGTCCAAAGATAATCAGGTCAAGACTTGTCAATAGACCTTGTCGTGACTTACCGATCACTCCCTTCTCGATAGCCAACTACTCTATACCATGGTTAATTGGCCCCAATGCCTCCTTAGCACTCGATTAAGACAATATTCACTTCCCTAAAAAGGCGAAAAAAATCTCACATGAATAGAAAGGAAATATACAACCATAACTAATAAGAAAAAAAATCTCCACGACAATCTGGACTTTTCAAACACAGCAAGATCTCGCAATCTTCGAGAATTCTAAGGCATGATTCTCCAAAATCTCTCATGGGGAAAGTATGGTTTTATCACCCCATTAACTCTCACATATGGAAGCTATATAAATTCCAACGTGATTACCCCCCAGATAAGTCCCTTGACCTACACAAAAAACAAAATTATACAGAGCTCTGGTGCATTCTCTCTCTATATTAGTCTATTTCATTTCTTTCGAAAACAGCTCTCTAACTTAAGTATCAGAGTTTTCCCCACCTGAACTCCATCTAACAGTCTTTCATAGGTCTTATCGATTGAGATCATCAAATGGCCAAGTTGTCCCATTCGAGTTAGCAAAACTATCATCTGTGGAGTCTAACTCGCCTTCAACAGATTTGCACCATCTGTAGGAAACAAACTGATTTCCCAGCCAGAACAACTCTCACCGTTATTTTCTTCTCCTCTCCATCATGGCCCCAGTTAAGAGAATGAGACCCACAACCAGTTTCGATGACGACAATTTGATGGAAATTGACACTAATCGAAAAGATCCGCTAATCATCACAGCCAAAGTCGGCTCTTACCTCATCAAGAGGACTTTCGTAAATCAAGGAGTGGATCGTGACATCTTCTTCTGGGATACCTTTCAGCAAATTGGTCTTGCCCCATCTCATCTCCAACCCTCTGACTAGCCCATTAGAGGATTCGCTAGTGAATGTATATACCTAGAAGGTGTCACCCCACCATATCTTTGGGAACACCTTCTCATTATGCCACCACCAAGACCACTTTTCATGTGGTGAAACTTTCATCCCTTAACAACGCTATCCTGGGACACCCTAGCCTAGACGGCTCCGAAGCACTACTGATCGCTAGACATATGAGAATCAAATTCAAGACACCCTTGGGGATTGTGACTCTCTGTAGTGCTGCTAATCCATCGACCGTCCTCATAGAGGGAGAAAATGAAGAAGTCTTATCAGTAGATACTATAGAACTCAAAGACGATATTGAACAACAATCAAAACCTTAACCTGGAGAGGAGGTAGTCAAAGTATTTATTATTAACACACATGGTCAAACTATTTAGATTGGTGCCCACTTACCGACAACTCTTCAGAAAGTAATTGTGGATTGCTTATAACACTATTCCAAAATTTTCACATGGTACCCCGAAGATATACTGGGCATTGACCTGTCAGTCATAGTTCACAAGTTAACTATAGATGTTAGTCACAAGTTCATCAAATAAAAGAAAAGGGTATTCACATTAGAACGTCAACATACGATGCAAGAAAAGTTCGAATGCTCTTGACAATAGGGTTCATTCTAGATGTGCAATACCTCAAATGGTTAGCTAACGTGCTCATGGTAAAGAAAGCAAACGAAAGTGGGGGATGTGTATGAACTTCACCGATCTCAGTAAGGTATGTCCAAAAGATAACTATCCACTCCTCAATGTTGACAAGTTAGTCGATAATTTATTTGGCTACCAGCTCATGAGTTTCATGGATACATACTCCGGATATAATCAAATACGTATGGCTTTTGAAGATGAGAAAAAGACCAGTTTCATCACAGAGTTTGATACCTATTGCTACAGGGTTATGCTGTTTGGCCTTAAGAATGCTGGACAATGCTTATCAACAAGGTCTTTAGTGAGTAACTCAACAAAAAGGTGGAATCCTATGTTAATGACATACTCGTCAAAAGCACTCATGCCAACGACCATGTCACGAATCTAGAAGAAACATTCCTAACACTAGAACAATATAACATGAGGCTAAATCTCGCAAAACGTACTTTCGAAATCACGTCTGGGAAATTTCTAAGCTTCCAAATCACCAATTGAGGAATCAAGATGAATCTGGAGAAAATCCAAGCCATACTCAACATGTCCCCACCGAGGACAGTAAAGGAGGTGTAGTACCTCACTGATAGAATTGTAACCCTCAATCGATTTATGTCAAAAGTGGATGAGAAGTATAAACTTTTTTACGATACTCTGAACATGTCTCAATAATTCACATGGATGCATGAATGCCAGGTTGCATTCAAAAAGCTCAAGGAAATCTCATGTCACCCTTACTCTTCTCTTGGCCAATCCCACGTAAGAAACTTTATCTACACCTCTATGTTTCAGACCAAGCACTCTTTCTGCCCTCCTAAGACAGGAATCTATCGCACAGAATCCAATATACTATGTCAGTCGAATACTCCATAAGTCTTAGGTCAACTATCGACCCATCGAGAAGATAGCATTTGATTTGGTCATCACTGTCCGATGTCTTCTACCCTACTTCCAAGCCTACATTATCGTGGTGTTGACCAATCAACTACTGAAACAGATGCTACAGAAAAAGGAGACTTCAGGCCAACTCATCAAGTAGAGTATCGAACTAGACGAATTTGACATTGAATACCAGCTGAAACTGGCTATCAAGGGCACCCTCGTAGACTTCATCCTCGAGCGCACTTTTCCAACGTCCACTGAACGGTCCTCTACCGATGACGAAAAAGAATGCCTATCACTCGAATGGACCCTCCATGTAGATAGGTCCTCTAATTCATCAGGAAGTGGAATGCCCTTTGTTTCGACTTTTAGGCGACTAACAATCAAGCTGAGTATGAGGCCTTGCTAATAAGGTTACAGATCGTAGTGTCATTAAGGACCCAGAATATACAGATCTTTACCGACAGTCAGTTGGTGGTCAAACTAAGCAAAGAGGTTCTACGATACCAAAGAGCTAATGATAGTGAAGTATCTATCTAAGATACATCAAGTAGTAGACAAATTTAGACAAATTCGATAAGGTAGATATACAACAAATCGCTCGATTAGAAAACGCTCGTGCTGATATGCTCTCAAAGTTAGCTAATTTTGATTCGGTAGCCACCAGTCGCACCGTTTACATAGAGAGTTTATCGTACCCCAGTATCAAAGAGGCCGAACAAATCTTGTCAGCACACGGCTTACCAAGTTGGAAAAACCTCATCAAGGCTTATTTAAAGCACGAGCAACTACCAAGCTCACTCTTTGAAGCCGCCAAGTTGAGGTACAGAGCCACCCATTACGCCGTTATCAACGATGACCTCTATAAGAAATCCTAGACATATCCATACTTAAAGTGTTTAACCTTCAAAGAAGGGGACTACGTCTTTAGAGAAATCCATGAGTGAATATGTGACCATCACCTAGGTACCTGAAAGCTAGCGAATAAAGCCCTTCGATAAGGATACTATCAGGTGACCATGAAGGCTGACACGGACAATTATGTCAAAAGATACAAGAAGCGCAACCATTTCTTGTCAATGCCACGCAAGCCCTTGACCGAGCTCTATCCGATAGTCAGCTCATGGCCATTCACCCAATGGGGGATAGACACTCTAAGACCGTTCCCTCCAGTGATCGGACAATGTAAGTTCCTAGTCGTAGCCATCGACTATTTCACTAAGTGGGTGGAAACTAAACCACTGACCCAGATTACCGCCAGCAAAATATAGCACTTCATGTGGACATCCATTATCACTAGGTTTAGCATACCCCATATCCTGATAATGGACAATTGCAAACAGTTTGATAACAGAAGCTTTCGAGACCTCTGTAGTAGGCTAGTGATCTAATACAACTTCTTTTCCATTGCTTATCCGCAGACAAATGGTCTTGTAGAAGTAACCAATCGAATGACTTTACAAGGGCTGAAGGCCATACTAGATGAGTCAAAGGCCATTGGAAAGACAAGCTCTACAACATTCTGTGGATTTATTGAACAATGCCCCGAAGGGCAACAGGGAAGACACCGTTCAGTCTCACATAGCCTTGTTATGACACCCAAGTTGAGTTCAGGAGTCGAGCTCGGGTATCACAATACCTGAGCTCGGCATGAGTCTCCGGCAGGTAAGCTCGAGCTCGTCGAGTCTGTAATTCTAGAGCTCGAGCTAGACTCGAAGTGCCATCGAGGAGCTCGAGCTCGAGTGTCACAGGACAAGATTGGGACTGAGCCTGAGCCCGAGACAACACCCAAACCCGAGCTCAAAACCAAAACAAATCACCTGAGAGCTTGATGGGGAGAGCAAGTAAAACCTTAAACAAAGAGAGAGAGAGAAAGAGAGAGAGAGAGAGAGAGAGAGAAAGAAGGAGATCAAACCTTCGATTGATCGCATTGGTGAGAGGAGAAGGAGATCACAGCTCGACTGGGAAAAGATCTTCGATCGATCGCTTCTCAGCTGGGAAAAGATCTTCGATCGCGATTGTGAGAGAATGAGACCAAGACCGATCGCCATGGTGAGGGAGAAGGAGACTTTCTGCGATGGTGAGAGGATTGCGATAGTGAGAGAAGGAGACCAAGCCGATCGCCATGGTGAGGGAGAAAGAGACCTTCTACGACTGGGAAGTCGGAAATGATAATGGGTGAGGGGAGGTTAAGGTAAATGAAAGGAAAAATGACATCTGGGTAGCTTGACGAGCTTCGAGCTTGACTGAATATGGGCTCAAGCTCGACCTTGAGGCATGACTCGTTAAACTTGAGCTCGAGTTTTAATCGGGTAGTGTCACGAGTACCCGTAACACTATTCGGGTATTATAACAAACCTAGTCTCACATATGGTTGCGAGGTGGTCATACCAGTCAAAATTGGAATTCATTTACTAAGGGTAAACTAGTATATAAAGGGGTGGAACAAATCCGCATTGTGCGACTATCTAAACTTCTTAAGTTAGGAGAAACCACATCCGTCCGAATGGCTGCTTATCAACAGCAGAGGGTGAGATATTACAATTGATGAGTCAAGACCAGAACGTTCAAGTCAGGCGACTTGGTGCTAAGGAACATGGAAGCTACCGGCCAACCCCAACCAGGGAGCAAGTTAGCGCCCAACTGAGAAGGTCCCTACAGAATATGTTCAGAAGTTCGCCTGCGTACATATCGCTTCGACCACCTAGACGGATCAACCATGCCTAAAACATGGAATCAAAGAACATGCGTGTCTATTGTTAATAAGGATGTACTTTCTCTCGAGGGAACATACCTTGTTCTGTGTAAGGCTGCACGAACAAGTCAGGTAAGACCACGTCCATCTTGTTATACTAATCCATCAATCTATCTTATGTTTCTCAAAGCATGCTATCAGTAAGGGATCTATCTCGCCGAATGGACAAGTATCGCCTTGTCCTCCAGAGTGGAGTCTATCATTAAGATTCATCTCCCTGAAAATGCAAGTAACGCCTTATTCTCCCGAACAGAGTCCATCATTGGGATTTATCTCCCCGAATAAGCACGTATCGCCCTAAAAGAAATTGTTATGATGCATGAAGTATCTCACCACCTCCCAACTCCTCCTATCACCGGACTTGACGAAGTAGCAAGAAGTACCATAAACAACCTCTGCTATCCCAACCGGTCGATGATGATTCCCACCCCAAGAACAGAGCTTATTCCAAGGAATATCTCATCCTCCTTGACGTAAAGAACCCTGGTGAAAGCCTCGACGAACTGCACCCCGATGTTTGAACACCAAAGGACGTGATGGAATCTCGTGTTAGTAGCTCCATCTTTGATGGAACCTCACGTCGACAGGAGTTTCCTAAACTACAAGGTTTTGTGGCTCAAAATCCTTAATCAAGATATCTCTAAAAAATGTAGGCTCTCAGTGGTGGAAACTCAGAGTTCGCTCATGAAAGTAGTCAAGGTCTCTTTAGGACGATGTTGGGTCATAGACCCCTATTTATAGCTGTAAAGACTCGATCTTTGCAATCTTGAGTAGACAAAATGACCCAATGAGAAACGTGCACAATGAATGAGGAGTCTCGATCTCTTTAGCTTCCCACAAAACATTAATTCTAAAATCATTTATTCGAGAGTTGAACGCATTTACGCTCTCATGACCTTCCAAGTAACGACTTAAAGCTTAGTTTTTATGCCTCTCCTAGGAGTAAGAGACAAATGATAGTACATGACTCAAATCATATGAGAGCTTAAAGATTTGGGAGAGTCAACTCCTAACAGACCTCACAGTATTTGATCCGGATTAGTCAGAACAATCCAATCATCTGGTGAAAACCAAAAAAGAAAAAAAAAATAGTGAATCCTGCTTTTAACGTGTTTGCGGGCAACACGAGCCGAGCATAGCAGATCTAGATTCAAACATGGACCATAGGTCTAGCACAAATGGGTTCGTGATGTGTTGGGTCGTATTGAACCCATGCCAAACTCCAACACTTTAATATTTATATATTTATAATTTTTATTTTCAAGAAAAATAACTACAAGTTCTTAACCATATAATAAAAATAATAATATTATCTTGTCAACATATTTTTCGGTTTTCAACTTGTGTTCTTGATATGATATATATTTCTTCAATTTATATATGAGACCCACGAAAATGAAAATATGAAGATAATAGAGTTACTCGTTCCAAAGAAACTTGAAAATTTAAGAGGTATATTGAAGTTAAAATATTTAAAGCATTGTTGATAAAATAATAAGATATTAAATTAAAGAGAAAAGTCATGCTTGTGCCGTCCAACATGCCGGGTTGGCCTTACATGAGCACATCGTGCTCGCGCTCATATCGCGCTTGAACCCAAATCTCAGGACCCAAGAGCGACCCGTACTCAAGGGCATTACCAGGCACGGCTTACTATTATTAATTACCCGTATATAAAGGGCCGAACTGTTCATCACTGTTCGTTTCTTTTCGGACTCCTTAGATGATCGTCCGCTATTTTTTTTACCCCATTATTTTTATCAATCATGTTCTTGCACCTTTTTCGGACTTTTTTTTTTTTTTTTTTTTTTTGGCTTGGGTCATTCATACTTTTGAGATCACATTTTATTTTTTTCTTTTCGTTCAGATCTTTACACCGTTATTTTTTGACCCCACTATGTTTTTTTTTTCAATCACATCCTTACACCTTTTTTGGACCATTTTTTTCTCTCGGGTCATTCGTATTTTTGATATCACAATTTTTTTTTCTTTTCATTTATCTCCTTACACTATTATATTTTGACCGTTTTTTCAATTACGTCCTTGCACTTTTTTTGAACTTTTTTTATTGCTTAGTCCTTTATATTTTTTATATCACTTTTTTTTTTCATTCAGATCTTTACACTTTTTTTTTTACCGATGACCGCACCTTTTTTTTTGCCGATGACCACACTTTTTTTTCGATCAAATTTTTACACTTTTTTTATTCTTTTTTTTAACTTAAATCCTTCATCTTTTGGGACCACGCATTTTTTTTTTATTCAGGTGGTTGCACTTTTTTTACTCATTTCTTTCACACTTATTTTTTTCAAGTAGTTCTCTGCACTTTTTTTTTAACAACGGCCACACTTTTTTTTCGGCACTTACTGTTCAACCACATTCCGGAGGTGCTTACTGTACATTTCTTTTTGGACATCACTGCGTGGTAGTCCCTTTTGACCCCACAATTTTTTTATTCAATTCCTTCCACTTTTTCATTTTGACCCTTTTTTGCTTAGGTTCTTCATCTTTTTGGCACCACACTTTTTTTTTGTTTTGTTCAAGTCCTAGTATTTTTTCTAACCCATTTTTTTTCACTTTGATCATTCATCTTTATAAGACCATACTTTATTTTTTTTTCATTCAGCTCTTTCAACTTTTTTTGATACTTTTTTTCATTTAAATCTTTTATCTTTTTTTATATATACCAACCGATATCCAAAATCATACTCTAACTAATTTGGTTCAAAACTTACAGTGATCCATTTAGAGAACTACACTCCCAATATAATTTACTTCATACCCAAATTGCTAGTCGAATTCGAGATCTTTGTTAAGAAATCTAACACCATATTCTACTAAGCCAATTGACCGTTGGTATCTTTAGTCTTAGGTTTTTTCTCTTTTTTGACCTCACAGATGATTATCTCTTTATTTTTAGACCTTAGTTTTTTTTATTCAAATACTTGCTCTTTTTATTTTTTAACCCATATCTTTATTTGTCTCGTAAGTCTTTTTTTTGGAATATAGGTTTTTTTCTCTTTTACTTTTTTGTCTCATAGATGGTTGTCCATTTGTTTTTTTTTTACTGTAGATTTTTTTCGTTCATTGCTCTTTTTTGGACCCAATTTTTTCCTCTCAGGTAGTTTGTCATTTTTAAACATAATCTTTTTTCCCTTCTGTGGCTTCACTTGTCCATTCAATTCATTTCTTCTCGGACACAATTGTTTTTTCACTTTGGTTTTTTGTCTTTTTGGAACATAGTTTTTTTCTCTCCGGATAGTCATTATTTTATTTTTAAATCATAGTTTTTTTTTTTCATTCAGATTTTTACTTTTTATTTTTGATCTTTTTTCCTCTTGAGTTCTTTTTTTTTTTTTTTTGTAATACAGGTGTTTGCCCATACTTCATGTTTATTACTTTTTGGACATTCTTACTTTGTCGTACCATATTTTTGAGACCCTACATTTTTTTAATTAAAGTCCTTTCGCTTTTGCTTTTTTTATTTTTACCCTTTTTCACTTAATTTCTTTGTTTTTTTCGGACCACACTTTTTTTTCACTCAGGTTGGTGCACTTTTTTTACCATTTTTTCCTTAGATCCTTTTTCTTTTTGGGGATTGGACCACACGTTTTTTTTTCTCGTTCAAATCTTTTCACTTTTTTATCTTTTTTTTTCACTTAAGTCTTTTAACTTTTTGATATATAGATTTTTCTCCTTTTATTTTTTGGTCTCACATATTGTCATTCCTTTATTTTTATACCATAATTTTTTTTTTCCATTCAAGGTTTTATTCTTTTTATTTTTTAACCTAGCTCTTTTCCCCTCCTAAGTTCTTCGTTTTTTGAGATATAGGTTTTTTTTTTTTTTTTGACCTCACGAGTGGTCGTCCTTTAATTTTTAAATCATAGTTTTTTATTTTTTTTCATTTAGTTCTTTATCTTAGATCTCTCATCTTTTTTAGATATAAGTTTTTCCCTTTTCGGCCTCACTTGTGCTGGTCGACTCATTGACACCTCTTGCACTCGGCAAACCAAGATTGCGGAGTGAGAAACAATTTTAAGTTCATTTTAGAGGCCCAGCGGGCTATGTTTTGCTTAAACCCAAGTAATTGTACAGCCAGATTTAAGAGCTATAGAACTGTGAAAAAGTTGCTCATAACAAAACATTTTCGTAGGGAGTAATGGTTACCTCATCGGGCTATGCTAGTCTCTCTCTCATCGGGAGAGAGAGAGACTAGCCCTTGCACTCGACAATGTCACATAGCCCGTAGTCCGACAAATCCATTTCCCCATAAACTTACAATGAAGGCATCATTAATTGTATTATTTTTCATAAAACGCCAGCAACCATTGAATCCCCAAAAAACCACATCTCTCTGCCGCATTTCATCAAGAACCTGACGAGCCTAGACTAGACAATCACATTTACCACATATTGTAACAAGCCCCAATCCCAAAACACAAATTGGGATCATGCCCAACTTTGATTTCTCACTGCGACATGAATTCCGGTCCGAGTTGCGTAGTCCTAGAGCTAGAAAAAGCTTTCTGGAACAGACAAGTTGTGTGTGTAGTTATCTGATTGCCTGTCGAAGCAAAAGCACGCACATATGATGTGAACTAAAAGAGCATGTCCGTTCATCCAAACAGTCAAAACTGAGAGACATGGGCAGGGCACTTTATCTTCCTATCAATCAAAGACAGAGTTAAGTGTCACTAAATGCCAAAGCTACAATGCATTTATCATCAGATTACATGGGAAAGAGCATTGGAACATTCTACAATGGCTGTGCTATAATTGGTAAGCAAATCATAGTATCGAGACCAAAGCATGACTCCTCCATATTTCTCACTGGTACTAACTAAAGGCAGAACATCATCACAAAGCGTCTCTGGGTCAATGTAGCCACCACTAGGAGCCGCTTCCTCGGCCGCAGGCAAACCTAAGAAGAACTCGCCAGCCGTCACCGACGCAGTCCACTGGTTCCAAGCATTTAGAAGATTAGTGGCATTCCCATCCTGGTATTGGCATGAAGGATTGTTATAAAACTGTATCTGAACATAGTCAAAAAGTCCGGTCGAAAGTGCCTCATTTAGGTTTGCATCAGGGTACACACATTGAGGTGCCGCAGATAAATAAACTTCCTGTGTGTCTGTGCTGTAGTTATGGAGTAACGTTGCTAGCACATTGTAGTATGAACTTTGGATTTCTATGTCAAAATCTATTCCATCAAGTATGGCATCACCTAGAGGACGAGAATCAGATTCCCCTCCCAGATAATTATTCCATAGATATACCGCGACATCAGCAGCATCATCTGCGGAGGAAAGAGAGTAATTTCCACTACCCCCACCAAGGGATAGAAGAATTTGGATGCCTAGGTCTTGGCAAGATGTGATTTGGTCACTTAAAAATGCGCAAGCACCGGTGGTTGTTGCATCACAGTGGCCGGCTAAGTTCAATTCAGGCGTCTGGCCGCCACCAAACTTGTAGAGGAAAGCTATGTTTATGAAGGCATAGTTTCCGGTGTCACAAGCATCGGTCAATGAGCCTTCGTTTCCGTTTTGGCCCCAGTAGGTGGAGATATTGGTATGAGCACGTGAAGAGTGGTTGAGGAGGATGATGGCCAAGAGGGACAGTAAGAGGCGGGCTGATGGTGGATGAAATGCCATTGACTGTGTCTTCTTTTACTAGTTTGGCTTTGTCGGCAAGAGTTCAGCACACATTTATAGACCCAAGTAATATGAGTGGCTGGGTAGGTCCAAGTATTCAGTGCAAGAAAACAAAAATAAAGGAAAAAAGTGATCAACATTATTCAATCAACGACATCCAAAATTTGTCAAAAATTATTTTAATCAGCAACGTGTAATATTGATATCCACTCTCTCACTCTCTCTCTCTCTCCCCCCCCCCCCCCGCCCACCCCCCAAAAATATAAATTGGAGTTTTTATGCGATAAAAGACATGACAATGAGTAGGTTAGTGACATTTAGCTGTACCCTACATTCAAGCCTCCATCAATCAGTGCACATGATCACAGGGATAAGTTAAAACTAAGACCTATTATTTCAAATTGCACTTACAACCAAGTAGAATAATTAATTCATTAACAAGAAAAAATGTGCAATAATGAATCGTTATAATCACACAAAGAAAAATAACATCATCTTTAATAGGAAAGGTTTTAGAAGATGAAGAAAAACTAAAAGATTCATAATCTTTCTCAAAACTTTACTAACTCGAGCAATGAGTATAAGAGATTTCTTGACTCACAAAAATCATTAACAAAAATTACTTCTACCAATGTTTACAGATGTACATAAAACAACACTAACAATAACTGTCATTCACACAATGATCAACTAAATTGAAGAACAAGCATTAAAAAAAAAAAAAATCTCACCAAAATTGTGAACGGAAGATACCCATATCAAATCCCAATATAAAGAATATCAAAAATAAAGTTTTAGCTTATAAAAGTTGAATTTTTGTATTTTTGACAATCCTTCGTAATTTTATCCAATTTTTTTTTTAAATGTTTGTTTCTACTTTGTTGTATTATATTTATAACCTTTATCAATTAAAGTAAAATATTTTTTTATAGAAAATGTGGAGTTTAAATGAGTTAAAATCAATTTTTTTTTTTTTATAAAAATGAACATTATTATTGTATTAATGAATTTTTATATAAAAAATTCTGCATAATCTCTAATGAATTTAAGCCCAACTCTCCTAAACAGATCCTGGGTGGGATCGCTCAATGTGCATTCAAACAAAATAACTAAGAGAATATTGTAATTTCATATTAGTGATTTTTTTTTAATAGGAGAATTATGAGTCTGAAATTGTACAATGTGGATAATATTATTGATATAATCATCACTTCAAAAGTTAATACCATTAACATTTGAATTTACTATATAGAAAAAACTAAGTGATACACTACTGTAAAATATGACCTTTTGTATCATATTAAATTCTTTTTTATGAATTATTAATTTACATTTATATTTTTTCTCTATTTATTTTGAACCTTCTCTTAATAAAAATTAAATTAAAATTTTCTCCCTAAAATTGAATGTATTAGTTTTATCACTCTTTAAAGCTATGCAACAAGGGAACACGGCCGGTTTTTTTTTTTCTTTTTGGACTTGGTTCACCGTCGGATATTCAAAATTTTACTCCGATTAATTTCGATCGAGTTACTGTCGGGTTCCAATCGAGAGAGAGTTCTTCCAACGTCGTTTTTACCACTACCAAAACTTGAATCCCGATTTTTGGTATAGAGTACCGGTGTCTTTTCTATTAGACCAATAAAACATTGGTCGACCGGTTCCTTTTACGACGCTACTCTCGATGGCCGAACTATATCCACCAGTATCATCCCCCTACCTTGACCAATGCATCACCCCCACCATATTTTGGTGACTTCTTTGTGACTGGCAAAATTTGTGAAGTCAACACATCCGCCAGAATTAAACCACTTCTGGCAGCCTGCTCCCCCGCCGGCGATCCCATAAAGATCCTCCTAGCCCTCACAGATGTCGTCCACAAGTACCACGAATTGAAAGGTTCATTGTATTCCCATTACTATATTGGCGCGGAGGATTGTAACAGAACTGAACCCAAACATAAAGAGCCCTGTATACCAGATGAATGAAGCTTGGAACAAAGGACAAAGACCTAGACCTAGCCATCTCACGGGCTGAATGAAGCTCAGCTCAATTATTAGAATTGCACCCTCTTAGAATACAAGGTGAACTTCTAAGCTCATCTCAACAATGGTGCCCAACAAGCAAAATATAAATAAACTCAAGAGTCTTAAATAATAGCCGTCCCATCTCCATATTCAGTATAGATATATATATATATTTTTTTTGTGATCGGTGTTGTGATGTTATGGTGTGGAACGCCTAATTACAACCGAAATAGAAACTATAAAAATAAGAATTTTGAAAAAGTTTCTTAAGAAATCTTAAAATAATAAATAAATTATAGAAAATCACTATAGCTAAAAAATACAATAATTTCTCTTAACCGCCCTTTGTTTTTCAAACAAATGCTCAATACGAGACTTTTCCATGTACAGTGAATTCAATCATATTTATAAGACTTCTTGGGCGGTGGGCGGTGGGTGATAAAAGTGACTTTATTGCAACAATTGGTCGCAATATTCGTTTGTTATTTCTCTTATCTTATATTTCCGGATTTCCCGCGGCCATCGCTGGCCAAAGAATTCTTCACACTTTGCTTCTTGAATTATTTAAACCAAAACATTTCGAATTGGATTGAATTTCATTTTTGCTGCACATGGTTCAAGTAGAAAAAGGCAAATGAGAAAATGTCAAAATTTGGTGTTTCGATATTGCTGCTTTCAACGATGGGAGATTGCAGAAACCAAAAGAAATGAAATAATAAATTATTATTCTTTTAGTCTATATTTTTTTTATTATACTGAAATTTGAATCTAAAATCATTAAATGGGGAGAGAGTTGTGACCTAGGCCGTCTCCTTGGGGACCTTTTGATTCTGTATTAAGTGGATGCATTTGCTATCCTGTAAATTTGTCACCAGCTAGATAAAGATTTTATAATTTACATAACTATCATTTTTTTATATAAATTTATTAGGAATTAGACATATAGCGTAACATGCCCCATCATATATTGGGCAATGTATCCAATGATACAAAATTTTTTAAATAAAGTAAAAGAAGTTATAATATGATTTGGATTCCATACTTCTCGATATCATTTTATATTTTGTATAACTATTATTTTTTTTAAAAAAATTTAAATTAATGGACAATACATTATTATTTCTTTTCGTATGTTAAAAATTGCATTAAGTTTTGAATTTGTAAATGTATCAACGTGTTTAAAATTTTGGGGAAAATTTATTTGCACCGAATAATTGCTTTTTAATGTAAACTTTTAGTAATTTAACCGCACAAGATTAGTTCTTAATTTCATTTTATTATGTAAAAGGATTTTTTATTTTTTCCATTAAAAAACAATTAATGCCCTAGAAATTAGTTTTTTAAATAGAACAAAATAAAGGAAGAACGGTGTTTGTTAAAAGTTTTTGGAGGTCGCCAAGATTTCTGTTAAATGACAGCAAACCTAGAGCGACATATCTCAGTTAGGAGACATGAAGAGAATACAAGAAATGTACAATGTTATAATAATTAAGATTACCACAAGATCTAAACCGCGGATCATCCTCATCGGCAACATGCAAACTCATTGTAGGATGTTACAATTAAACCGATATATTGACCACATTAATTAATTTTGTGTTGGAAATAAACTCAAAAATACTAAGAAATAATAAACAGAACACTTACAACTAAATCAAAAATTTAATCAACGTCTTATGGTTTAATTGGTGACGCCCTTTAACCATGGTCGGAAGTTCAATTCTCCATGGAAATGAAAAAATCAGCGTTGGGAGACCTACTCCTCAATTAGGCCGTGCAAGCGGTCGACCCATATTAGTTAAGGCGAAACCCCGGATACTAGGATACTAGGTCAGTGACCGTACCAAAAAAAATCAAAAATTAAAAAAAAAATGAGAAATAATTATTTTATGTAGTTAAACACTATTTATGAATGCCTACAACAAATTCACTTTCTTTATTATAAATGAGTGCAAATAGTAATGGTCCATTTGAAAACCTATCCGAATATAAATACTCTTTCTATATTTTTCACAAATTCAAAGATTGTCTCTAAGCCGATAAATTTCAACAAAAAAAACACTATAAATCTTTAAAATATTAGTAAAAGTTTTTAAAATACTATTAAAATCCTTCACAATATTGTTGGTTTATCTTAAAATCATAATTTCTAGTTCATTTTGTTCTTGTCTTTATATATTATAATTCGTATCTTGATATAAACTTTTAGTTTTGCCATTCTCTTGATGGCAGAACTATACCCATTATCAAAGAATTTATCCCAAAGCATCACACCCCCGTACTTAGCCGAATTCTTAATTCTTGGAAGAACTTGAGAGGTAAGCACATCGGGCGGAATATACCCGCTGCCATCAGGCCGCGCGGGCAGACCCAAGAAGACTTGACCAGCGGGGACCGTAGTCCACTGATCCCAACTACTAAAAAGGTTATTGGGATCACTAACATATTGGCAGGGAGGAATATTATAAAATTGTGGCCAAACATAATCAAATAGTCCGGTACCAATTGCTGTGCCCAAATTTGCATCAGGAAATGGACACTTCGGCGCAGCAGATAAGTAAACCTTTCTTTGGGCACTATAACCAGATAGTGCCTTGGCAAGGTCATCATAATATGGTCCCGTAGCCTCCATTTTAAAATCTATGCCATCTAAAACTGCGTCACCTAGTGGACGTGAACCAGAGTTTGTTCCTCCCAAAAAATTGTTCCATAAATAATCAGCCACTTGCTGAGCATCCGCCGCTGAGGAGAGAGAGTAGTTACCCGAGCCACCACCTAGCGAGAGAAAAACTTTGATACCTTGGCGTTGGCAGGATGCTATGTCCGAGCTCAAACTAGTGCATCCGTTTGAGCTAGGGTCGCAGTGACCGGCTAGGTTGAGGACTGAGGTTCGACCGCTGCCAAATGTGGTTAGGAATGCTACGTTGATGAATTGGTAATTACCGGTGGCACATGTTTCGGCTAACGTGCCTTCGTTACCGTTTTGGCCCCAGTAAATTGCAATTGAGACTGATTTTGTGGGCTCGATGAGGGTGATGGCTAGGAGGGTTAGTATCAGAATGGCTGATGGTTTCTGATATGCCATTTTTCGAATTTCGGTTTCGTTTTTGTCTTGAATGTGGGAGAGTGGAGAGTTTTTGTTTGAATTTAAAGGAGTGAGAACGAATGAATGAGTGCCAAGTGGTACGTCAGTCTTGTGGAAAAACTTTTGCAATGCAATCAAGTCGCGCGTTTTATGGGAACTCAAAACCCTTTTTCTTGTGTGAACGATAACAATGGGCTTCTTTTCTTGTTTGAATTTTTTGTGCGGGTGTCCCTATATACTGAGTAATTGCAACCAAATTCCAGGGGTCTCGTCATTTAAGGGGCATCCCATTTTCTTTGGGACTTGCATAGCCACTACCAACCTGGAAGCTTGTGAAGGTTGGGTTGAGTTGAATATTTTTAAATATAATTGATATTTGATTCTCATCGAGAGTATCAAGTTTTTATATATATAAAATATTTTTTATTGAGAGATTCATTCTTTAAAAAGATTCATTATAATATTCGATCTGAATTAATCAAAATAAAATTTTGAATATCAATCGATATCCGAAGTATCAAAAAAATATATCTTGAAGCAAAAGGACAAGATACAACCATAGCGAAGACTGGTCCGTTGAATCTCTACATGTGGGCCTATCGGGCTGCGTGCATGACCCCAAGTCACCGCAAACCGAAGATTATAATTATTATTTTTTTGGGTACGGTCTCTCTTTTTTTTTTTTCGGTACAGGCAAACCGAAGATTATCTTGCAACCATAGCGAAGACTGATCCGTTGAATCAAATTATTTCATATTTGAAAATTTATTGTCACAGAAATTAATATTCATTTGGTCTATTTTTTATTATTTTTAAAAATTTCGATGTTAGGAAATTTTTTCTATTTTTTCTCCACTAAAATGGATATAGCAAGGTAACTAGCATAAGACTTCCCTTGAGGAGGGAGTTTATTTATTAAAGAGAAAAGAAATTCATAGTAATTCAAAAAATATTGTATTTTATTTTCTTATAATTTAAAAAAAATATATTAAAATTTTATTGTGCATTAGAAAAAATCGAAAGGGGTAAAGTAATATTTCTTAATTTATTTTACTATTACTTTTATTACTATTAGCCAATGATTGCTTAGTTTCTTTAATTATAGGATATATGCAATAGCCAAAAAAAAGAAAAATGGTACACATGCTTTCTCTTATTTTGCCACCTCTTTTCTATCTTAAACGATTTTTTTTTTATTTTTATTTTGCTCAGCTAATATTTTAGTTTATGATATATACTCCTACAAATTAATTAATGCTATACTTGGATTAAAATAAAATTCATTTTTCGTGGATTTTATTTCTAACTTCAACTTTTAGTGCTTGAAACCAAAAGATTAAAAAAAAATTTATTTCCAACTCCACAAAAATTATAAAAATCTGGATTAACAAAATAGGTGGAATTTGTAAATGAAGTCCACTATAGTTTTGGGGATCGCCGGCTTTTCTTTTGTATGACCATTTTATCTTAATTAGTCGTAAGTGGAGGAAATTTAAGAGTAATTAAGTAAATGGTAATATTAAAAAAAATGAATTCCATGTCTTATTGTTGTTGTTCAAGAGTGGGAATCCAATTAATACTTAGTTGAGAAGGAAGGGCTTAGTTTGAGAATAAGCTGCATAATGGAAATAAAGGAGGGATAGCATACAATATTACACACTTTAAGTGCATTTGTTTGTAGCAAGAAAATTTAAAATTAATGAGTTTCAAGGGAGACGTGAATTAAATTGACTTTTTAAATAGAGAAAATTAATATTTTTAATTTTACAAAGAAAAAATAATTTTGATTTTCTTAGAGAGAAAAAACATAAAATCAATTAATTTGGAGAGAGAAATTATGAATTAAATTGATTTTTTAAGAGAAAAATTAATGAGTTTATTTTTATAAAGGGAAAAACTAATTTTGATTTATTTAGGTAGAGAAATTTAGAATCAATATATTTGAAAAGAGAAAATATAAATTAAATGTCTTATTTAATAGGAGAAAATTAATATGTATTTAGTTTTAAATACAGAAAAATCAATTTTATTTTAAAAAATATATGGTAAATTGATTTTAATATTTTTTTTACCATCCTTTTATTTCATATACCAAAAACTCATTCCAGAAATAATATTTCGTAATCAACGGTCAATTCATTTAATGTGATGTAATGTTAGGTTTCTTAACTAAGATTTCAAGTTTGACTCGTAATTTAAACATGAAATAGGTTATGTTGGGAGGGTAATTTTTTAAATAAATCACTGTAAATTTTAGATTGAATTAATCAAAATATAACGCGATTGATTGATACAATAAAAATATATATATATAATAATAAAATTTTGCCACCTATATCCTCTTAAAATCCTCCTTTCCTATCAAACTTGTCCTACACGTGACTTCTTACCCCGATGTGACATCCAGGTCAAGTCACCCTCCGCGTCTCCGCCCCGCGTTATTTCCACGTTATTCGGTAATGTTACTTAAATTGCAAATAAACTTTGCCAGGAAATATGTGTATTCCAAAAATATATATAATGTAATTTTTCATAATTATATTAAGAAAATTTTAGGTTTGCAATTACCGCCTAAAACTTTGTTGCATCTTCATCTTTTTATGAGAGAAAACAGGTAATTGATATAAGAAAATATATTGAAATAATATTAAAAATAAATAACAAAAGTTTTTAAAAGTTAATGATCCAACATTAAAATTTTTTTTCAGCACATTTTTCCTCTCTCTCTTTTGCTACCTTGACTTAATCATCACCTAGTATTGGAAATTTCGCCTTCATTAATCTGAATCAATCGTTATAGGATCCATTTTGGGAGAACGGATCTCCCAGTATTGTTTTTTTCGTATCCAGAGAGAATCAAATTTTTGACCTGATTAAAAGACAAAAATACTCATCCCATCTAAGCCAACAAACGTTGGTTCTCTCTCACTCTCTCTCCCCGTATACATGCATGCGCTTGGATAGTTAGATTAGATGTATAACTATTCTATAATTCTTTAGGAATTTTTTCCGGTTCTTCAATATTTCTAGATTCACCTTTATCAAGTTCAGTTTAAACAAATTTTTTTTTATTTTGTAATATATGTATATATGTATATATATATATATATATATATATATATATATATATATATTAGACCCCTCCAAAGCAAAATTATGGACCCCTCTTTGGATTAAACACACAATAATGTTGTTTAACAACTAGATGGGTCTCCATTCACAAAAATAAACTTTCATGACCAAGCTACAACTAAGGCTCAAGGTACCAGAAATAGAGTTAAAGAGCAACCGGACAGAATTTAAGAGCAATTAGGTCTAGGCTCCAATAAAATGCAAATATTGAACATAGGCCTCCAGGAAGCAAGGCAGTGGACTGATTAAGGGAAAAACAAGGGCTACAACACTAGACTACTCAAGAGGCCAACGAGCCTTTGCCCAGATGGCACCTTTTCCCTCCCCTATTTAATATGTTCAAGTTCAAGTTCTCATATATGCACCAAAAAAAAAAAAAAAACACTAACTACTCAAGAGAGTACAAGCACAACATGCAAATTTAGAGTTCGACACGAAGAGTTGGGGTTTCTAGACTTAAAACCTTCTAAAATTAATTAAGCTGATATTCTTGATTCTCATGTACATCTCTCGATCCGAAGGGTGCCGCATCAATATGTTACAATTTCAAATAAATCAGACTCATTTTTAACTTAGTTTCCAGCGGTCGATAAAAAAAGTTTTCCTTATTGAAACCATCAAAACATAATAAGAGTGACATGGACATTTTTTTTTTCTCATAATTCAACAAACATAGCTTGCATACAGCTTTTATTATGCCAATTATTATCAAAGTGGAACGCATGCTTTTATCTATGAGTCAGCATGGCAAGATTGCGGAGTGAGCAACAATTTTAAGTTCATTTTAGAGGCCCAGCGGGCTATGCTTTGCTCAAACCCAAATAATTGTAAAGCCAGATTTAAGAACTATGAGAAAGTTATTCATAACGAAACATTTTTGCAGGGAGTAATAGTTACCTCACAGCTGGAGAAGACACTTAGCCCGTAGTCCCGATAAACCCATTTTCCAATAAACTTACGGTGAATGCATCATCAATTCTATTATTTTTCATATAGCGCCAGCAACTAATAAAAACCAAAAAAACCCACATCTCTCTGCCGCATTTCGTCAACAAGAACCTGACGAGCCTAGACTAGACAATAATATCAATGTGTTGACTCAATTGGATGTTGGGTTGAATACCCTTAAACATGAGCGAGGTTCGACTCTCGTAGGAGTATCGGACCCTCATGTGTATGGAGTATTCCTTATTGGGAGACCTGCCCTCTAAAAAGAGCCACTACAGCTGTCGATCCGGATTAGTAAAGACGAAATTTTAAATATCAGACGATGTCGTGATAAAAAAAAAAAGAAAAAAAAAACCAGAAGATCACATTGACCGTATATTGCAAGAAGCCCCAAACCCAGAACACAAATTTGGATCACGCCCAACTTTGATTTCTCACTGCGACATGAATTCCGGCCCAAGTTGCGTATTCCCAGAGCTAGAAAAAGCTTTCCAGACCACACTAGTTTTGTGTGCACTTATCTGAGTCTGATTCCTAGTCAAAGCAAAAGCATGCTCATATAACGTGAACTAAAAGAGCATGTCCGTACATCCAAATAGTCAAAACTGAGGGGCCTGGGCAGGGCACTTTATCTTCCAATCAATCAAAGAGAGAGCTAAATGTCACTAAATGCCAAAGCTCCAATGTATTTATGTTAGAAATAACCCTTTATATGAAGCTATGTGTCACTAAATGCCAAAGCTATAATGTATTTATGGAGAAATAATCTTTGTTGAAAACCATCGTCTATCTATCTTTATATGTATATATATCCAAAATTTCTTATTAAATAATTAAGAAATTATAAAATCTATAAGTGGAAGAATCTATAATGACGAATTGTTATTGAGCCTTTAATTTCTCTTTTAGCTTTGTCTAAGAATGAAAGTTATGTATGATTTAAAAACCATAACAACTATATATAGATAACTTTATTATCTTTTAGTATTTCTATGTTAACTTATCACAAAGATAGAAATTACCCCTTATATCCGTATATTACCCATTATATCTCTACATATTAAAGGACCATACCCTATCAGGTATCTTAAAGTCTAAATTATTTAAAATTTTAATAAATCATTTTTAAATAGAATCAAACTTATAGTCACTCTGTAATATATAATTCACATATAAAATTTTTCCTTAATTTTTCTTTACCTAAAAAACTGAATCCAACTAATAAAAATGGATATAATTCAACGGATTTGAATCCAAAATCAACGAGACAAATAATCATAATCGTATTCAATCGAAAGTTTTTAAAAAATTATTTATCCATGTTGAACATGATGAAACTCTGATCCACTTGCTAGAAATAACTCTATGATGAAAACCATTATCGGAATGTATTCAAAATTTTGTATTAAATCATCAAAAATTTATTAGACCTATAAATGGAAGCGTACCTAAATCTATAATGACTAATTGTTGTTGAGAGTCGTGTAATTGGTCTTTTATATTTATATGTTTTTTCTAAGAGAAGTTTTAATTTCTCTCTTACTTTTCTCTCTGGATAATGGGATATCAAAAAGAATGAAAATTATATGTGATCCGGACACCAAAACCATTATATATAAAAAATTTGTTATCTTTTGGTATATCTATTTTAATCCATCATAAAAATAAGAATTATCCATTATCTCTCTACAGATTAAAGAATCACACCCTAATCTAAATTATCTAAAATTTAAATAAATCGGAATCTAATTTATATAATAATCTATAACACAATTATTAACATACGTAAATCCAATATTGGATTAAGAATTCAACAATTTATTATCAGATTACATGGAAAAGAAAGCATTGGAGCATTGTGCAATGGCCATGCTATAATTGGTAAGCAAATCATAGTATCGAGACCAAATCATGACGCCTCCACGTTTACCACTGGTACTAATTAAAGCCAGAAGATCATTACTAAGCTTCTCGGGCTCAATGAAGCCCCCACTAGGAGCCGCTTCCTTGGACGTAGGCGAACCTAAGAGAACTTGCCGGCCGATCACCGACGTAGTCCACTGGTTCCAAGCATTTACAAGATTAGTCACATTCCCATCCTGGTATTGGCATGGAGGATTGTTATAAAACTGTATCTGAACATAGTCAAAAAGTCCGGTCAAAAGTGCTTCATTTAGGTTTGCATCAGGGTACACACATTGTGGTGTCGCAAATAAATAAACTTTCTTCGTGTCTGTGCTGTAGTTATGGAGTAACGTAGCGAGCTCAACATAGTAGGAACTTTGGATTTCAATGTTAAAATCTATCCCATCAGGTATGGCATCACCTAGAGGACGAGAATCAGATCCCCCTCCTGGGTAATTATTCCATAGATATGCCGCGACTTCAGCAGCATCATCTGTGGAGGAAAGAGAGTAATTTCCACTAACCCCACCAAAGGGATAGAAGTATTTTGATGCCCGAGTCTTGGCAATATGTGATTTGGTCACTTAAAAATGTGCGACCACCGGAGGTTGCTGCATCACAGTGGCCGGCTAAGTTCAATTCAGGCGTTTGGCAGCCACCAAACTTGTATAGGAAAGCTATGTTTATCAAGGCATAGTTTTCGGTGTCACAACCATCGGTCAATGTGCCTTCGTTTCCGTTTTGGCCCAGGTGGAGACATTAGTACAAGCATGTGAAGAGTGGTTGAAGAGGATGATGGCTACGAGGGACAGGAAAAGGAAGGCCGATGGTGGATGAGTTGCCATTGACGCGTCTTCTTTTATTTGTTTGGCTTTTTTTTTTTTTATTACGGATCACAAAAATCTTGAAATTATACACATTCATAAATACTCAAACACAAGATCTCGAGATAAATATTAGAATAAAAGTTCTTAACATTTGTTTGGCTCTTTGTTGGCAAGAGCTTCCCCCACATTTACAAATGCCAGGAATAGGTGGTTGGGTAGGTCCAAGCATTTTGTGCAAGAAAAAAAAAATAAAATAAAAGAAGCAGAGAGATAGATATTATTCGATCAACAAAATTAAAATAATAATAATAATAAGATATAGGTATTATTCAAATCAACAAAAAAACAGGAAATGAGAGAGACATTCTTCAACGAAAATATTGTGGTTGGGTAGGTCCAAGCATGTTGCGCAAGAAAACAAGAAAATAAAAGATAAACATTATTTGATCAACGAAAATAAAGAAAATAAGATATAGACATAATTCAATCAACCAAAATAATAAATAAATAAATAAATAAGAGATGGACATTATTCAACCAACGGCATCCAACATTTGTTGAAAATGATTTTAATAAGCAATGCCTTCAAGATAATTTTAATATCCACACACACACTCACAATCTGTATTAAGTGGATGCATTCACTCCCTTGTAAATTTGTCACGAGCTAGATAAGGATTTTATTATTTACATAACTATCATTTCTTTTTATATAAATTTATTAGTAATTAGCCATATAGCGTAACATGCCCCATCATATATTGGACAATGTATCCAATATGATAGTTATAATATGATTTGAATTCCATACTTCTCAAAATCATCTTATATTTTGTATAACTATTATTTTTTTTTTAAAAAATTAAATTAATGGAACAATACATTATTATTTCTTTTCGTATGTTAAAAATTGCATTAAGTTTTGAATTTGTAAATGTATCAACTTGTTTAAAATTTTGGGGAAAATTTATTTGCACCAAATAATTACTTTTTAATGTAAATTTTTAGTACTTTAACAGCACGAGATTAGTTCTTAATTTCATTTTACTATGTAAAAGGATTTTCTATTTTTTCCATTAAAAAACAATTTATGCCCTAGAAATTACTTTTTAAAATGGAACAAAATAAAGGAAGAAAGGTGTTTGTTAAAGTTTTTGGAGGTCGCTGAGATTTCTGTTAAATGACAGCAAACCTAGAGCGACATATCTCGTTAGGAGACATGAATAGAATACAAGACATGTACAACGTTATAATAATTAAGATTACCACAAGATCTAAACTGCAGGTCGTCCTCATCGGCAACATGCAAACTCATTGTCGGATGTTACAATTAAGCCGATTTGTTGACCACATTAATTAATTTTGTGTTGGAAATAAACTCAAAAATACTAAGAAATAATAAACAGAACACTTACAACTAAATCAAAAAAAAAAAAAAGAGAAATAATTATTTTATGTAGTTAAACACTATTTATGAATGCCTACAACAAATTCGCTTTCTTTATTATAAATGAGTGCAAATAGTAATGGTTGAAAACCTATCCAAATATAAATACTCTTTCTATATTTTTCACAAATTCAAAGAGTGTCTCTAAGGCCAATAAATTTCAACAGTCACTGACATTGAGTCTCGTAATATCACGATCATGGAAAATGATTTTCTTAAAAGATGTGAAATTGATCAAGTTTTTACCTTCTATGAGATGAGTGAGTCTAACAACTCAACTGAGTTTAGCGACGGGATTTAAGAATCTATTACGTATTTGGTCCTAATAGAAGTGACCCATCTAGAGGTGAAGAGAATGCTCCTCCTTGTAGAAATAGTCGGGGACAAGTATCCCGATGTCATTCTTCGATTAAAGATGAGATTCTCATTATGACTCCCAAGGATAATGAGGAGTCCAAGACATTTCAAAAGACTCTTGAGGGTCTTATAAACGACTAATGATTAAAGGCCATGTAATAGGAGATGACATCAATGAGAGTCAATGAGTCTAGAATCTAGTTGACTTATCTGAGGATAGAAAGGTCATTGAAAACAAATATGTTCTCAAAATCAAAAGAAATGTCAATGAATTGGTAGAGAGATACAAGACCCGTTTGGTAATCAAGTGTTACATATAAACAAAAGACATTAACTACGAAAAAACTTTCTCTCCTGTAGTCAAATTTACATTGATTCGTTTACTTTTAACGATTGTCACGAGTATGGATTTAGAGTTATACCAGATGGAATTTAAAACTGTCTTCTTTAATGGAAGTTTGGATGAGCAAATCTATATGGAGCAGTCTTCTGGATTCATTTTAGTAGGTCAGGAGGATAAAATCTGTCAATTTCAGAAATCGATATACCGGTTAAAGCAGTTATTAGGCGGTGGTACTTAAGACTTCACGAGTAGGTGATATTTTATGGTTTTGCAATAATCGATAAAAATCCTTGTGTCTATCTTATACGTTCTTATAACTCTTTTGTGATCATATCCTTATATGTGGACGATATAATATTGGCTGCCAACAATATTGAGTATCCGATAACTATTAAGATATGGTTATCATCGAGTTTCGACATGAAGGACATATGTGAAACTAAGTTCATTTTTGGAGTTAAGATCCATATGTATCGCTCGAGAAGTTTGCTGACTCTTTCACAAGAGATCTATATTAGAAAGATTCTTAAGCGCATTGGGATAAGTGATTATAATTCCATAGATACTTGTATCGCCAAGTGTGATAGTTTAAGTCTTGAAATGTATCCTAAAACTCAGAAAGAAGCAAGGGATATAAGGAAAATCCCTTATTCTAGCGTAGTGGGAAGTTTGATGTACGCGATATTGTGTACCGACCAGACATTTGTTATGCAGTCGGTCCAATAAGTAAATATCAATCAAATAATAGAACGGGTCACTGGAGAGTAGTGAAAAGGATTTTAAGATATTTCAAGAAAACTGCGAGCTTCTCTCTATGTTACGGAGGAGGTAATTTGCGTTTTGTGAGTTATTCAGATGCCGATTGAGACAGTAATCTAGATAAATACAAATCGACATCAAGTTTTGCGTTCTTGTTCAATAGTGGTGTCATTTCTTGGAGTAACAAGAAGCTAATCTATGTAGCTCTTTCTATGATAAAGACTGAATTCATGGCTTACTCGGTTGCAGTTTAGAAGAGTGTTTGGCTCCGGAGACTATTGGATGACTTAGGGATTATGACAAATAGCGGAAGACCAATAATAATCTACTATGATAATTAGGCCACTATCACTTGTACTTGAAACACTAAGTATTATAGTAGAACAAAATACATTGATACCATATATAATTTCGTGAAAGATATAATCAAGAAGGGTGAAATGACTGTCAAGTACATTTCTACACATAGTATGATGGCTAATTCCTTTACTAAACTCATTGCTAGAAACTCTTTTATAAGATATAGAGAGTTATTGGGTTTGCATATATTTTGACTTTTTTCAATTTGTATTGAATTGATGATATTGATACTTATTACCTTTATATATATTATTCTTGTGTTTTATTCAATTACCCATGAGATTATATTATTTACTTTAATGCACTTGTTTCTAGTCATATATACTTTGATGTGATATGAAAAGATATATCAGGCAGGCGAAATCGACTCGCTCACACGAATGACCACCTCCACCTCTGAGTGAGCGAAAATATGACAGTTTCTAGTTGTAAGAGACTTTGAAAGTAGTCATACTATAATATAAGTCGTCGCCCTGATATGTATTTAGAATGAAGTCATATGTGTTATGACCGACATGGATATACATACATTCATGTTGTCTATAAATAGCCAAATTTGAGATCTTAGATATAATTTACGTCTAGTGATATTGTCTCTGAGATACTCTCTCTAAAATCTCTGAGTCAAGTTTTATATGTAAATTGAGTCTCATATGTGTACAGTATTAGAAAAATCTGACAAATACACTTTTGAGAGATGAGAGAATAACACTGTGATACGTATTTCATACTGCATGTGATAAGACGATTATGAGATAGTGGGAGCTATTGTTTGAGACGATATTATGATCATGATTTTCATTCCCACTGTGTGAAATTCGAGATCCATTGGGTGATATCTTTTGTACCCTTATTACTTTTAGTTGTTTTTAAAAATTTTGATTCAGTATTTATTATTTTAATCTGTTTATCTATAGCCCAGAAGATAATTTGAGATCTAAAGAGTAGATCTAGAAAAACAACTGAATTGAGTTTGATAGATTAGAGTTTGGGAAAAGAAAAACTAATCGACATTACGTTATTGTGTAATATTCACCAATCAGTCTATTATGCTTATCCATATAGGGATTTAATATAATAGCGAATATATAGTTGAGTAAACGTTGGAGATTACTTTTGATGAGGAAAGTGATTCAATGGATATAATTGCATTGATTGTGGAGTATAGCGGGTTTTTTTTATACTAACGGTAACTTCTCGATCATTATAATAAGTGCATTGAGAAGTTTTTGCTTGCTGATGTACCTGTTAGTCGCACGATGCCTAAGACTTTGACTAAAGCATCACCCCTCCATATTTTGGTGACTTGTTTATGACCGGCAAAACTTGTGAAGTCAACACATCCGCCGGAATAAACCCACTTCCGGCAGCCTGCTCCCCCGCAATCCCATAAAGATCCTCCTAGCCCTCACAGATGTCGTCCACAAGTGTACCACAAATTGAAAAGGTTTATTGTATTCCCATTACTATATTGGCGCTGAGGAATGTTACAGAACTGAACCCAAACATAAAAAGAGTCATGTATCGAGTGCGACTACCAGATGACTATCCGGAAATATGTCATTTAATAGATTGGGCCTGCAATCTTTGGAAGCTCGGAACAAAGGACAAACACCTAGACCTAGTCATCTCACGAGCTGAATGAACCTCGGCACAATTATTAGAATTGCAGCCTCTTCGAATTCAAGGTCAACCTCTAATCTCAACTCAACGATGGTGCCCCACAAGCAAAATATAAATAAACTCGAAGTTCTTAAATAATAGCCGTCCCATCTCCATTTTCAGTATATTTTTATTTTTTATTTTTTTTTTGTGATTGGTGTTGTGATGTTGTGGTACGGGACACCCAATTCCAACCGAAATAGAAACTATAAAAATAAGAATTTTGAAAAAGTTCCTCAAGTAAACTTAGAAAAAATAATAGATAAATTGTAGAAGGATTTCACTATAACAAAAAGGATACAATAATTTCTCTCTCTCACCCTTTGTTTTTACAAACACAAATGCCCAAATGGGACTACTACATATTTTATGAATTCAATCATATTTATAGGACTCCACGAGCGGTGGTTCATAGGTTGAAGGAGAGATACAACTGTCCAACAGTTATAGAAAATTCTAACCGCCTTTGACCCATTCAATTGCTTAATTCAGTGAACAACCTTATTGATAAGGTTGCTGCCTATGTGTTGACCGTTGGCCCAATCACAAAAGCGACTTTAGTGCAACAATTGGTCACAATATTCCTTTGACTTTGTTTCTCTTTTCTTATATTTCCGCATTTCCCGCAGCTATTGCAGGCCAAAGAATTCTTCACACTTTGTTTCTTGAATTATTTAAACCAAAACATTTCAAACATCTTTGGATTGAACTTCGTTTTTGCTGCACATGGTTCAAGTGGTAAAGGCATATGAGAAAATGTCAAATTTGGAATTTTGTTGTTGCCGTGTTTTTTTTATTATGCATAAATTTAAATATGAGATTATTAAATTAGTGAAGTAGAAATTATGATTGTTAAATTGTCCTTTTAGGGACATATAGGGACATATTGCTGCTTTCAACCGACGGGAGATCGCAGAAACCAAAAGAAATGAAATGATAAATTATTAATCTTTTGAGTCTGTATTAAGTGGATGCACTAATTTGTCCCAAACAAGATAAAGATTTTATTATTTATGTAACTATCATTTTTTTATAATAAATTTATTAGGAATTAGACATACGCAACATGCCCCCGTCATATATCGGCAATGTATACCAACAAAGATTGGCGCGGGTGGATAGGAATTTATCGCCCCTTAAGTATGATGGAGTTCGACTCCTCCATGTGTATGGAAAAAGTCTTTGCTAGGAGACTTGTCCCCACAAATATGACCCCATAGTGGTCTGTCTAGATTAATTAAGACAAAATTCTGAATATTGGATGATGACAAAGAAACGTCGTGAGATCAAAAAAAATATCAGCAATGTATCCAATTATACAAAATTTTTTAAATAAAGTAAAAGAAGTTCTAATATGATTTGAATTCCATGCTTCTCAATATCAATCTTATATTTTGTATAACTATTATTTTTTAAAAAAAAAAATTTAATTAATGGACAATACATTATTATTTCTTTTCGTATGTTAAAAATTGCATTAAGTTTTGAATTTGTAAATGTATCAACTTGTTTAAAATTTTGGGGAAAATTTATTTGCACCGAATAATTACTTTTTAATGTAAATTTTTAATAATTTAATTGTGTGTGATTATGTTAGAGGTCATTCTTTCGAGAAATTTCATTTTACTATGAAAAAGAATTTTTCATTTTTTCCATAAAAAAATTTATGCTCTGGAAATTAATTTTTTAAAATAGGACAAAATAAGTTTTTGGAGGTTGGAATATTTCTGTTACGTGACCGCAAACCTAGAGCGACGTATCTTTTAGTTAGGAGACATGAATAGAATACAAGAAATGTACAATGTTATAATAACTAATATTACCACAATATCTAAACTGCGGATCATCCTCAGTGGCAACATGCAAACTCATTGTCGGATGTTACAATTAAACCGATATATTGACCACATTAATTAATTTTGTGTTGGAAATAAACTCAAAAATACTAAGAAATAATAAACATAAAACTTACAACTAAATCAAAATTAAAAAAAAAAGAGAAATAATTATTTTATGTAGCGAAACACTATTTATGAATGCCTACAACAAATTCACTTTCTTCATTATAAATGAGTGTAAATAGTAATGGTCTATTTGAAAACCCATCCAAATATAAATACTCTTTCTATGTTTTTCACAAATTCAAAGAATGCTCTAAGACCGATAAATTTCAACCAAAAAATACTATAAATCTTTAAAATATTAGTAAATTTTTTAAAATACTATTAAAATCTTTCACAATAGTGTTGGTTTATCTTAAAATCATAATTTCTAGTTCTTTTTGTTCGTATCATTATATATTATAATTCGCATCCTAATATAAATTTCTTGTTTTGCCATTGTCTTTATGTTGATGGCAGAACTGAACCCATTATCATAGAATTTATTCCAAAGAGTCACACCCCCAAACTTAGCCGAACCCTTAACTCTTGGAAGAACTTGAGAGGTAAGCACATCGGGCGGAATATACCCCCCGCTCGGCGCAGCATCAGAGGCAGCCGGCAGACCCAAGAAGACTTGACCAGCTTGGACCGTGGTCCACTGATCCCAACTACTAAAAAGATTATTGGGATCACTACTATCATATTGGCAGGAAGGATTATTATAAAATTGTGGCCAAACATAATCAAATAGTCCGGTATCAATTGCTGTGTCCAAATTCGCATCAGGAAATGGACACTGCGGCGCAGCAGATAAGTAAACCTTTCTTTGGGCACTATAACCAGATAGTGCCCTAGTAAGGTCATCAAAATATTGTCCCGTGGCCTCAATATCAAAATCTATGCCATCTAAAACTGCATCACCTAGTGGACGTGAACCTGATGTTCCTCCCAAAAAATTGTTCCATAAATAGTCAGCCACTTGCTGTGCATCCGCCGCCGAGGAGAGAGAGTAGTTACCCGTGGCACCACCTAGCGAGAGAAGAACTTTGATTCCTTGGCCTTGGCAGGATTCTATGTCCGAGCTCAAACCAGTGCATCCGTTTGAGCTAGGGTCGCAGTGACCGGCTAGGTTGAGGACGGGGGTTCGACCACTGCCAAATGTGGTCAGGAATGCTATGTTGATGAATTGGTAATTGCCGGTGGCACATGTTTCGGCTAACGTGCCTTCATTACCGTTTTGGCCCCAATAAATTGCAATTGAGCCGGATTCTGTGGGCTCGATTAGAGTTATGGCTAGGAGGGTTAGCACTAGAATGGCCGATGGTTTCTGATATGCCATTTTTAGAATTTTGGTTTCTTTTTTGTCTTGAATGTATGGGAGGGTAGGGAGCTTTTGTTTGAATTTAAAGGAGTGGCAACGAGTGAATGAGTGCCAAGTGGTAGGATTTAGTCCACAGACTTGTGGAAGATAAAACCTTTGCAATGCAATTAAGTTGCGTGTTTTATGGGAAGTCAAAACCCATCCTTTCTGACCAACGCAAGTCAAAAGTTCACATTTAAAATCGATTTGAGTTTTTGATAATAATAAAAATAATATTAAAAGAATTTTCTTTCGATCTATGTTACATAAAAATGAAAACAAAAAATCGAAAATCGATACGAAACAATATAATAAAACGATATTTTATAAAAATATAAGAAACAGAAACATAAACAAATATATAAATATAAAAAAATAAAAAATTTTATATAAATATTAAATATTTTTTAAAAATAATAAAATAATCATATTTTATAATAAAAAATAATTAAATATATAATTATTAAACATAAGATAAATAATATAAAAAATAAAAATTATGATTAAATAAATAAATAATTTATTAAATATGAAAAATATATAAATATAAAAAAAAATATAAGGATTTTTATATAAATATTAATTAATTTAACGTGTAGAAACGTTTTGAAAATGAGAAATATTTTGACAATAGGGAAATGCTAATATTCAGAAGTTTTCGTACATCATAGCTTTTGATTGAGACTTAATAATAGATTGATTGAGATTAATTAGAATAAAATTTTAGATAATCGGTAACGGAAAATTTCTAGAGGACAAATAAAAAAAAAAAACCATCCTTTCTTGTGTGGACAATAACAATGGGCTTCCTTTCTAGTTTCAATTTTTAGTGCGGGTGTCCCTATGTCAATGAGTAGTTGCAATCAAATTCTAGGGGTCTCGTCATTTAAGGGGCTTCCCTTTTTCTTTGGGACCTGCCCAACTACTACAGACTGGAAGGTTCGGCTCTATCTACTACACTCGCCCTCCTTTTGTCAATATCTGGACAGAGCAAAATACAACCATAGCGACGACTGGCCCGTTGAATCTCTACGTGGGGCCCATCGGGCTGCGTGCATGATCCAAGTCACCGCAAACCGAAGATTATTATTATTATTATTTACCTTTAATATATATTTAAAATTTTATTTTGACTAATTTTAAAAAAATTACTATTGGATACTAATAGAAAAGGAACTCTTTCAATGTTGTTTTTGTTATTACTAAGATTTGAATTTCGATTTTTATAAAAGATATTAATATTTTTTCTATTAAATTAACGAAACGATGATAAACCGAAAATAATGTTACCACCGTGGCGAAGGCCAGTCCGTTGAATCAAATTATTTATATTTGCAAATTTATTGTCACAGAAATTAATATTCATTTGGTCTATCTATTATTATTTTTAAAAGTTTCGATCTTTGGAATTTTTTTTATTTTTTTTCCACTAAAAAGGATATAGCAAGGTAACTAGAAAAAAATATATTATTTGGTCTATCTATTATTATAATTTAAATAAAATACAATATTCATTTGGTCTATCTATTATTATAATTTAAAAAAAATATATTAAAATTTTATTGTGCATTAGAAAAAATCGAAAGGGGTAAAGTAATATTTCTTAATTTATTTTACTATTACTTTTATTACTATTAGCCAGTGATTGCTTAGTTTCTTTAATTACAGGATACATGCAATAGCCAAAAAAAAAAAAAAAAGAAAAGAAAAATGGTACACGTGCTCCCTTATTTTTGCCCGACTAATATTTTAGTTTAAGAGGTATAGTCCTACAAATTAATTAACGCTATACTTGGATTAAAATAAAATTTATTTTCTGTGGATTTTATTTCTAACTTCAACTTTTAGTACTTGAAACCCAAAAAAAAAAAAAAAAAAGTTAATTTCCAAATCCACAAAAATTATAAAAATCTGGATCAACAAAAAAGGTGGAATTTGTAAAGGAACTCCACTATGGTTTTGGGATTCACCGGCTTTACTTCTGTATGACCATGTTATCTTAATTAGTCGTGAGTGGAGGAAAATTTAAGAGGGATTAAGTATATGGAAATATTAAAAAAATGAATTCCATGTCTTATTGTTGTTGTTCTAGAGTAGGAATCCAATTAATATTTAGTTGAAGAAGGAAGGGGTTAGTTAGAGAATAAGCTGCATAATGGAAATAAAGCAGGAATAGCATGCAATATTACACACTTTAAGTGCATTTATTTGCTAAGGAACTATAACTTAACTGGTAATTGCCTCCCCCTTCTTGTAAAGATCTTCGGTTTGAGTCTCATGTTTAATAAAAGGAAAGGGAGTGAAAGACTACCAAACTTAGAATTTTCCTTCCTTTAAACGTGTTTAGTATCCATAATTTAACCCCCCCCCCCCCAAAAATTTTCTAGGGTAGGGTAACACAAGGAAAAAGGAAATAAATTTTTTTTAAAAATATATATTTATGGAAAAATATCAACTAAATTTATTTTCTAGAGAGAGAAAATTAATAAATTAATAAATTTCAAGAGAGAAAATTTAAAATAATTTAATTTTTTAGAGAAAGAAAATTAATATATTTAATTTTAGAAAGAAAAAACTAAATTTGGTATTTAAAATTGTTTCAAGAGAGAAAATGTGAATTAAACTGACTTTTTTGAGACAAAAGGTTAAATATGTTTATTTTTAGAAAGAGAAAAATTAAATTTTATTTTTCATAAAGAGAAACTTAAAATTTTTCAGTAAAAAAAAAAAAAACTTAGTTTGCTTAGTTTAAAAAAGAAAAACTAATTTTGATTTTTGTAAAGAGAAAAATTTTAAATCAATGAGTTTGAACAACTAAAATATAAATTAAATTGACTTTTTGGAGAGAAAAAAATCATTTTGTTTACTTTACAAAGAGAAAATAAATTTTTTTTTGGAGAAAAAATTTTAAATCACGATGATTTCGAGAGAAATGTGAATTAAATTGACTTTTTAGATAAAAAAATTAATATTTTTTGTTTTATGAGAAAAAAATTTGATTTTTTTAGAGAGAGAAAAAACTTAAAATCAATTAATTTGGAGAGAGAAATTATGAGTTAAATTGTTTTTTTAAGAGAAAAAATTAATGAGTTTATTTTTATAAAGAGAAAAATTAATTTTGATTTATTTAGATAGAGAAATTTAGAATCGATATATTTAAAAAGAGAAAACATGAATTAAATGACTTATTTAAAGGGGGAAAATTAATGTGTATTTAGTTTTAAATAGAGAAAAATTAATTTTATTTAAAAAATATAAGGTAAATTGATTTTAACATTTTTTTCACTATCCTTTTATCTCAGATGCCAAACACTCATTCTAGAAGTAATATTTTGTTACCCTCGTCACCTTAGAATTTTCCGTTCCTATGAAACTTGTCCTACACGTGACTTCTTTGCCATGATGTGACATCCAGGTCAACTCACCCTCCGCGTCTCCGCCCCCTGTTATTTCCATCAAATTCCATCCAACAATGTTACTTCGGTACTGTTACCTAAATTGCAAATAAACTTTGACAGGAAATATGTATTTTCCAAAAAAATATATAATTTAATTTTCCATAATTATATTAATAAAATTTTAAGTCTACAGTTACCGCCTAAAACTTTGTTGCATTTTCGTCTTTTATGAGAGAAAACAGGTAATTGATATAAGAAAATATATTGAAATGATATTAAAAATAAATAACAAAAGTTTTTGAGGTTAATGATTCAACATTAAAATTTTTTCTCAGCACATTTTTCCTCTCTCTCTCTCTCTCTCTCCCTCCCTCCCCGTGTGCATGCATGCGCTTGGATAATTAGATTAGATGTATAACTATTCTATAATTCTTTAGGAATTTTTTCCAATTCTTGAAAATTTCTAGATTCACCTTTATCAAGTTCAATTTAAATAAATTTTCTTTTATTTTGTAATATTTATATATTAGACACCTCCAAAGCAAAATTATGGACTCCACTTTGGCTTAAACATACAATAATGTTGTTTAACAACTAGGTGGGTCTCCATCCAAAAAAATAGACTTTCATGACCAACCTACGTCTAAGGCTCGAGGTACCAGAAATAGAGTTAAAGGGCAACTGGATAGAATTAAAGAGCAATTAGGTCTAGACTCCAATAAAATGCAAATATTGAACATAGGCCTCCAGGAAGCAAGGCAGTGAACTGATTAAGGGAAAAACAAGGGTTTACATCACTAACTACTCAAGAGAAAGCACGACATGCAAATTTAGAGTTCGACACAAAGAGTTAGGGTTTCTAGACTTAAAACCTTCTAAAATTAATTCAGCTTACATTCTTGATTCTCATGTACGTCTCTCAATCCGAAGGGCGCCGCATCAATATGTTACAATTACAAATAAATCAGACTCATTTTTCACTTAGTTTCAAGCGGTCGATTAAAAAAATCATTTATTGAAACCATCAAAACATAATACGAGTGACATGGGCATTTTTATTTCTCATAATTCAACAAGCATAGCTTGCATACAGCTTTTATTATGCCCATTATTATCAAAGTGGCATGCATGCTTTTCTCTATGTTTCAATTCGACGGTACCATTTTTAAGGTAAGCAACTGTAAAATTTAGCTTTTGATGTATATGTTTGTCAACTATCTTATTAAATTCTACACTAAATAGGATGAAGGTGGAGGTAGCTCGAATAAGAAGGAAGAAGGGTTTGGGATGACAAAGGAGCAGCGGTTGGGCTAAACCAGAGGGAAAGACTGACACAGAAAGAAGGGATAGTCTCGTGCGAGTTCTTCTATAGTGAATCATGCTTTTATCGTGTTTGCGCTCTACCCGAGCATAGCAGATATAGGTTTAGACATGGCAGATAGGTCTAGCACGAATGGGTACGTGATGTGTTGGGTCTTATTGAACCCATGCAACTCTCCAACATTTCAATTTATAATTTTAATTTTTTAGGAAAATAACTACATGTTCTTAACAATATAATAAAAGAAATAACAATATCTTCTCAATATATTTTTCGGTTTTGAACTTGTGTTCTTGATATGAAATGTATTTCCACAACTTACATACGAAACCATGAAAATGAAAATATAAAGATAATAGAGTCGTTCATATCAAAGAAACATGAAAATATAAGGTTTAAAGTCAAAACATTTAAAGCATTATTGATAAAATAATAAGATACTAAATGAAAGAGAAAAATCATGCTTGTGTCGTCCAACATAGCGGGTCGGCCTTACATAAGCTCATCATGCTCGCGCTCATATCGTGCTTGACCTCTAAACTCAGGACCCTAGAGCTGCCCGTACTCAAGAGCATGACGAAGCACGACTTACTAGTATTAATTCATATTATGTCTAGGCGCAAGCGACCATGCAAAGTTAGGCTCGCGCGTGCTTGTGCTGCTCGTGCTGCTCGACTCATTGACACCCCTAGCACTCAGCATGGCAAGATTGAGGAGTGAGCAACAATTTTAAGTTCATTTTAGAGGCCCAGCGGGCTAAGCTTTGCTCAAACCCAAATAATTGCAAAGCCAAAGCCAGATTCAAGAACTATGAGAAAGTTGTTCATAACGAAATATTTTTGCAGGGAGTAATAGTTACCTCACAGCTGGAGAAGACACTAGCCCTTGTACTCGCATTGTCACATAGCCAGTAGTCCCGATAAATCCATTTTCCAATAAACTTACAGTGAATGCATCATCAATTCTATTATTTTTCATATAACGCCAGCAACCATTAAAACCCAAAAAAAAAAACCCCCACATCTCTCTGCCGCATTCCATCAAGAACCTGACGAGCCTAGACTAGACAATCAGATTTACCGTATATTGCAACAAGCCGCAATCCCAGAACACAAATATGGATCATGCCCAACTCTGATTTCTTACTGCGACATGAATTCCGGCCCAAGTTGCGTATTCCCAGAGCTAGAAAAAGCTTTCCAGAACACATAATTTTTGTGTGCACTTATCTGAGTCTGATTCCTAGTCAAAGCAAAAGCATGCTCATATGATGTGAACTAAAAGAGCATGTCCGTACATCCAAATAGTCAAAACTGAGGGGCCTGGGCAGAACACTTTATCTTCCAATCAAGAGCTAAATGTCGTTAAATGCCAAAGCTCCAATGTATTTATGTTAGAAATAAGCCTTTAGACGGAGTTTAAGTATCACTAAATACCAAAGCTATAATGTATTTATGTTGGAAATAATCTTTGTTGAAAACCATCGTCTATCAATCCATATATATATATATCCAAAATTTCATATTAAATAATTAAAAAATTATAAAATCTATAAGCAGAAGAATCTATAATGATCGATTGTCGTTGAGCCTTTAACTTCTCACTTAGTTTTGTCTAAGAATGAAAGTTAATATGTGATTTGAAAATTACAACCACCATATGTAGATAATTTTATTATCTTTTGATATTTCTATATTAATCCATCACAAAAATAAGAATTACCCGTTATATCCATATATTACCCTTTATATCTCTATACATTAATGAAACATACCCTACCAGGTACTTTAGAGTCCAAATTATTTAAAATTTTAATAGATCATTTTTAAATAGAGTCAAACTTAGGTCACTCTATAATATATAATTATTCACATATATAAAATTTTTCCTTACCCAAAAAACTAAATCCAACTAATAAAAATGAATATAATTCAATAGATCTGAATCCAAAATCAACAAAACAAATAACTATAATCGTATTCAACTGAAATTTTTTAAAAATTATTTATGAATAATTCAACATGATAAAGTCCTGATACCACCTATTAGAGATAACTTTTAGATGAAAACCATCATCCGAACATATTCAAGATTTCATATTAAATTATCAAGAGATTATTAGATCTATAAAAAGAAACGTACATGAATCTATAATGACTAATTGTTATTGAAAGTCGTGTGATTTGCTTTTCGAATCTACACGTTTTTTCTGAGAGAGACTTTTAATTTCTCTTTTTAGTTTTCTCTCAACGTGATAGAATGTCAAAAAATAATGAAAGTTAGGTGTGATTCTGGGACTAAAACCATTATATATAAAAAATTTTGTTATCTTTTGGTATTTCTATGTTAACTCATAATAAAAATAAGAATTATCTTTTATCTCTCTATATATTAAAGAATCCACCCCATGAGATACCTTAAAATCTAAATTATCTAAGATTTTAGTTGATTGGATTCAAATTTATATAATAATCTGTAATACAATAATTATTTACGTACATAAATCTAACAGTTGGATTAAAAATCCAACAATATATCATCAGATTACATGGAAAATAAAGCATTGGAGCATTGTGCAATGACCGTGCTATAATTGGTAAGCAAATCATGGTATCGAGACCAAAGCATGACGCCTCCATATTGCGTACCAGTACTAATTACAGCCAGAACATCATAACTAAGCTTCTCCGGCTCAATGTAGCCCCCACTAGGAGCCGCTTCCTTGGACGCGGGCAAACCTAAGAAGTGCTTGCCGGCCGTCACCGATGTAGTCCACTGGTTCCAAGCATTTACAAGATTAGTAACATCACCATCCCGGTATTGGCATGGAAGATTGTTATAAAACTGTATCTGAACATAATCAAAAAGTCCGGTCAAGAGTGCTTCATTTAGGTTTGCATCAGGGTACACACATTGAGGTGTCGCTGATAAATAAACTTTCTTCGTGTCTGTGCTGTATTTATGGAGTAACGTAGCGAGCACATTATATTAGGAACTCTGGATTTCAATGTCAAAATCTATCCCATCAAGTATTGCATCACCTAGAGGACGAGAATCAGATTCCCCTCCTAGGTAATGATTCCATAGATATGCCGCGACTTCAGCAGCATCATCTGTGGAGGAAAGAGAGTAATTTCCACTACCCGCACCAAGGGATAGAAGTATTTTGATGCCTGAGTGTTGGCAATATGTGATTTGGTCACTTAAAAATGTGCAACCATTGGAGCTTGTTGCATCACAGTGGCCAGCTAAGTTCAATTCAGGCGTTTGGCCGCCACCAAACTTGTAAAGGAAAGCTATGTTTATGGAGGCATAGTTTCCGGTGTCACAAGCAGCGGTCAATGTGCCTTCGTTTCCGTTTTGGCCCCAGTAGGTGGAGATATTAGTACAAGCATGTGAAGAGTGGTTGAAGAGGATGATGGCTACGAGGGACAGGATGAGGAGGGCTGATGGTGGATGAGTTGCCAGTGACCGTGTGTTCTTTTATTTGTCTGGCTTTTTGTTGGCAAGAGTTTCGCCCGCATTTATAGACGCCAGGAAGAGTTGTGGTTGGGCAAGTCCTAGCATTATTTGATCAACAAAAATAAAGAAAATAAGAGAGACATTATTCAACGAAAATAGTGTGGTTGGATAGGTCCAAGCATCTTGTGCAAGAAAGCAAGAAAGCAAGAAAATAAAAGATAAACATAATTTGATCAAAGAAAATAAAGAAAATAAAAGATAGACATTATTTGATCAACGAAAATAAGAAAATAAATAAATAAGAGGTAGACATCACAAGGATAAGTTAATAACTAAGATCTATTATTTCAAATCACATTTACACCCAAGTAGAATAATTAATTCATATGCAAAAAATAAAAAATGTGCAATAATGAATCGTAATAATCACACAAAGAATAATAAAAAAAACATTATCTTTTATTGAAAAATGTTTTAAAAGAAGAAGAAAAACATTTTAAAAGAGAAAATCTACATAAAAGATAAAACAACACTAACAATAACTGTCATTAACATAATGATCAACTAAATTGAAGAACAAGTAGTGAAAAAAAAAAAAAAAGCCAAAATTGTGAATGGAAGATACCCACATCATACCCCAATATAAAGAATATCAAAAAAATGAATTTTTAAATTATAAAAGTTGAATTTTCATATTTTTGACAATCCCTCATAATTTTATCCAACTTTTTTATTAAAAAAAAATGTATAAATTGTTTCTACATTGTAGTATTATATTTGTAATCTTTATCAACTAAAGTAAAATATTTTTTTATAGAAAATGTGGAGTTTGGATGAGTAAAAATCTAATTTTTTCATAAAAATGAAAATTATTATTGTATTAATAAATGTTTATATAAAAAATTATGCATAATCTCCGATGAATTTAAGCCCAACTCTCCTAAATAGGTCCAGGGTGGGATCACTCAATGAGCATTCAAACAAAATAACTAAGAGAATATTGTAATTTCATATTAATGATTTTTTTTAATAGGAGAAGAATTTAAAACTATACATTGTGGATAATATTCTGCATATGATCATCAATTCGAAAATTAGAACAATTAAAATTTGGGTATACTACTATAAACTATGACTGTTAGTGTCATATTAATTTAATTTATATTTCTCTATTTAATATATTGGTATTGAACTTTCTCTTTATAAAAATTAAATTAAAATTTTCTCTCTAAAATTAAAAATATTAGTTTTATGAGTCTACAAAAATCAATTTAATTCATATTTTCTCTCTAAATATATTAATCTTTAACTTTCTCTCTCTACGAAACTAAATTTAGCTTTTTTCTTCTTAAATCAAAATGTGTTAATTTTCTATCGAAAATTAAATTAATTCATATTTTCCCTTTTTAAACGTATTAGTTTTAAAATTTTTCTATCTAGAAAAATTAGATTTAGTTTTCTCTCTCTCAGACTAAATATATATTAATTTTGACTATCTAGAAAAATTAATTTATTTAAATTTTCCACTCTCTCACTTTCTAGAAAATTAAAAGCAAATTGCTTTTAATTTTTGTCTTATTTAAAGAATCAAAATTAATTTTTATTATTCTTTTAAGTGAATTAGGTATAGTTTTTCTACGCATTTGGGAATATTTTAACCCTCCTGTAATTTGTATTGAAATTGAATTTTACATAACAAATATAAAAAAATGAGGTGAAAAGTTACTAATATAATTTTTAGACCTCTTTTACCCTATTCAAGACGCAGGTTAGAAGCATGACAATTTTGCAAGCTGCAAGAACATAATTTCAAGTATGATTCATGGCAATGGCAAGAACATTAAGCACCAAGTTTAACGAAGGGCAGACGTGCATGATTACTGAGTTTCCATTTTTAACACTATTATGTCTTTCTTTTTAATTTTATAATGGTGTTTAGGGTTTTTAAGACTTCAGTACAGATTGTATCAGAGTTTATTATTCGTATACAATTTTAAAAAATTTATTTAAAACTTTTACATAGTTTATATTTTAATTTAAATCTATCTTAGTATCTTATTTTTTTATTATAATTTATTGTTTGGACTTTTACTAATACAAGAATCGAGCTTTCTATGGACTTTAGTTCGGATTTTTATCTTTTTAAGATTAGATTCTGTTTTAGTGTTTGAACCGATTAAAATCCCACCTTGTTTTCCCACCAAGTCTGAGTACTCAATTCATTCAAGTCCTGATCCTTACAAAACTGAGCCCCAGCGATGGCTAGCCAACACTAGTCCTGTCCAACGGTGCCCAAGCGTCAATCTGATATCCATCGATGAACTGTAGGGATAGTGAGACAGAATGTTAGATTTTTTAATTAAATTTTGAATTTAAAACTTGAAAATAAAAAAAATTAATTGAGAGATCGGTTTCCTAAATAAAAACCCCGTAAATACTCAAACAAAATTAGTCGAAATATAACTCACGATACTTGTGGTAAGAACAAAAAAAAAGGAAGCCCTTCGATCTGATCTCTTACACACAAAAGGACATCGCACATTCAACCAAAGAAAATGTACTGTCTGGGTTTTTATGGTGGAATGCAGCGCATTACTCACTCAAAACATCATCAATTACCAAAGAAGTCCCAGGTGCTCTAGTTTGAAGTCTAGTCTCTGGATCTTGATGTAAAATATGCTTACGGCTTGTTTGAATAATGAAGAGAGCTCATCTAAGTTCTTTTTACTCTTTTTTGCTTTTGGCAAGAGTAGAGTACCAGAATAAAGCCCTTCTAAATTGAAAAAATTTAAACAATTGTTGATATAACAGATTTCAAGAATTGCTTCTTGTGTTTTAGATTTCAGTATTTTCAATCTGAAAGCATGTTACTGTCACTTACATTCTACACATTTTGTGATTAGTTTATCCAAATTGGTTGTGAATCGCTCACTAAGATAATCAACAATTCAACAACAGTTGATTGAGAGCCGATCCAAGGAGACCTAATCTAGCACTCATCTAGCAATTTGTAGGCCATTAGCATCCTCCAACATTTTTTTTTTTGTTTCTGACCCTTGCAAGAAACCTTGATGATTTCTTGAACTTTTTTTTTTTCCCTCATTCATTCCAGTGGCCAAATAGGCAGCAAGGGGGAATCTATTCTCACCTGGCATGGATAATTCTTTGCCCTCCAATAAAGTTCACCAGTAGTCTTTGGACGAGCAAACTCCATTCCGAAAATGATGAAAACGGTTGTTATCTCTGACAATGATTTCACATTTGGCAAGCTTTGAGATATGCTCGGCCGCAATATGGCAGTCCTCACAAATGCGGAGGTTCTTGGTAATTCTAATTGTTGTCCCAGGCTTAGTATGCAAAATTGCAAATGAAATTGCCAACTTTTCACTATGAACTACTAGAAGGCATTCCTTATCTTCCTCTTCCAGATCGTGAAGCGCAGATTCTGTCTCAGGGGCATAACCAGCCTCTATACCTTTCCTAATAAAAGATTCAAATTTTGGTAGATTTCCTTGGACTGAGGTTATGAACAATCATCAACAAGGAACGTATGGACTTTCACATTGAGCTCCACATTGCCAACACCAGGTGTTTTCTTCAATCTTTTGTTCCTCATAACCGATCTTACCATCGTCACATTTTTCCATCTGCCAGCCCTTGCATATATGTTAGACAACAAAACATAATAACCTGCCTCCTCTGGGACCGACTGAAAAAGATTATCAGCAGCAAAAAGCCCAATATCCATATTTGAGAAACACGACAAGCACCCGTTAAGGCCCCCCAAACCCTCTCATTAGGTGGCATAGGCACCTGCCTAATGAAATCATATGCTTCATCTACTCGCCCTGCACGTCCTAGCAGGTCAACCATACAAGAAAAGTGCTCGATCCTTGGACTTATTTTTATACTTCTCCATCATTAAGTTGAAAAAGTACCACTCCTCCTCCAAAAGTCCTGCATGGCTGCAAGCAGAAAAGGCAGAAAGGACAAAACAAAAGCGATGGGGTCAGGTATAAGCCCAGACTTCCTTATTTTTGAAAGGAGTGCGACAGCATCAAGACCTTGCCCATTCATACGATAAGCAGAGATCACAGAAGTCCATGAAACAACACCGCGGAACTCCATTTTGTCAGACACCGTCCTTGCTTCTTGCAAGGATCCACACAGCATACATTTTAACCAACGCATTCTCCACGGTCAAATTTGGCCGAAGCCTCTTCTTTTCAACCAAGTCATGAATCTGCCTTCCAAGCAGCAAAGCTGAAAGATCACCACAGGCTGGAAGTACGCTAGCAACAGTCACCCCATCAGGTTCAACCCCATGAACCTCCATCTGTAAAAACAAATCAACAGCTTCTGCAGGCATTGAATTATTCTCAAAAACTGCGATCATCACATTCAAAGAAACCAAACTCTTTTTCACCAACTTCGCAAACATATCCTTAACGAACAAAAAATTTTCATGGGAAGTATTTGCCACAGCCAGAGAAGCTAGCCATTGTAGCCGCATCATGGCTTAGCCCTGACAACTCCATTTCCTTACAAACTTTCATTTATCATCAAACCTACCATTTTGATCATATCCAGCAACCATTGAATTCCAAGAAACAACATCTCTCCTTGGCATTTCGTCAATAATCCGGTGATCCTCCACTGGACAATCACAATTTCATACATGGCAACAAGCCTTTCCCGACAAACAAATTTAAATCAATGCCCAGCTTTGATCACTGCAGCATGAATTTGCAGCCCAACTTGCAGATTTTCAGGGCCAGAACATGCTTTCAAAACACAAGCAGATAAGCTCTCATGATTTTGATAGCAAAGGAAGGATCTGAAGAAAGGGTTTCAGTTAGTAAGATTTTGGAATGGACAATTTTCAATGATTTGATACCTGGGTATTGTTCTAGGATTCTAGCTAAAACCTCATCGGTAAGGGGTCTGTTTTCTTTGGGCAGTTGATGATTTTGGAGAGACGAAATAAGGTTTTGGAACGCTTTGGTTGTTGAGAAATGGCGGATCAAACGGATGGGATTTACTATGGCTGTCATAGAATAGTTATTCTGAAACTCAAGGACTTGAAACCAGGTCGTATTTCGGTCATTTTTTCCTTTCCTTTTCTTTTTTTTGGGGGGGGGGGGGGGTGGTAATCTTTGGGCCAGTTTACTAGTTTACAACATTCGTATATTTGATTTACTGTTAAGATTAAATGTGAGATTTTTTCTAACCGGACCACATTTGTTACTGCTTACTAAGTCGTCTGTTTTAGGAAAAGAACAGAGGGATGAAATTAGCAATAGAACACCGCAATACATCTTAGGATGCAATGAAAACCAAGGTCCAACGAAAAGACAAGAAAAATGAAAGATAAGAGAGAGCGAGCGAGTACTTCTGATTAAAAAAAGGGGTAAATTACTAAAAGGAAAAAAATGCAAAGTGTTTTTTGTAATTTTATTTATGAAAAAATTAAATTGTGAAGAGTCTCCGCTGAAGAATTACGAAGTCAACAACTCATAAGTTAAGGAAACTAATACAACAGATTATTACGTTTTTGAACACAAGGTGGAACTGGACCTTAGTTGAGAGTCCTCAGCTCCAAGAAAGAATGAGATTAGAAGTTAATTGTGGTGAACAGATACCATTGTGAGGGCAAGAAGCTCTTGTAACGTGATCATTTAGGTTGGCAATAAGGCATTGACACCAGCACAAAACCGACATTCCTAGTAATTTCTGTACTCCGTCCCTGAAGGGTGGGCCAAAAAAATGTTGCAGAAGTTTTGCTTTGAGGTTAGTCCTGAAACAAAGCCTTAGAGACAGACCCAGAGGATGGACTACCACAGTCCTGATTCTCTTCATCAGCAGCGATGCTGTGCAGCCTGCCTGAAAATTTTGCCCCGGTCATGGGGGTTTCAAGTACTACATCATAGCTCGTCCTTCGCCGTGCCTTCCTTTTGAATTGTTTCTGAGATTTGATCTTTACTCCGCTTGCCTTTGGCTGCTTCGGTGCCCAAACTCTCTGCAGATCAGGCATCCAGCTTGTAAAGGATGCAAATCTTCTAGCCCTCTCTCTCCTTGCCTGAGCTTCTGTTATCCTCAGAACATGCTCGTCTATCTTGTTGTCTTCTGAGCAAACGTCATTGCTTCCCAAGGGTTGGGATAATGCATCTTCTGTAGATGGTTCAGAACTTTGTAAATGCCCCTCTATCTCATCCCTTTCAGGTTTGTCCCTCGAAGGCTGGTTACCATCCTCACTGTTGACGAAGAGATTAGAAGGTTCTTCCTCACCAAATGGCAACAAGTCCATTCTTGTGTAGATTTGATTGACCACATCTCCAAGATTGTCAGCATACCTAAAATAATGTACTCAGCCTTCTGAGACCATTTGCTTGTTATTCTCCGTCGAAACAAATGAGATTTGTGTGCATTACAGGGTAAACCTTAGTGATGAAACTAGATGCAGTCTACAAATATGTTGCAGAAAAAGCAAGGAGAACATTAGGAGTAGGTAAAATTAAACAAGAGATCTGCCTCAGCAATCATGAAACACTGTAAGAGATTTTCTGTGCTTCTCTCAGACGTGTACAGACATTTCTTTCGTGAAAGACGTAAAACAAGAAAAGTGACTGTAACCTCAAGAAGTAGCTAAAGTGAAATTTGTCGAGCCTTGTGATTATGAATTGCACAGAAAATTTGTGCTAGTGATTATGTAAGAATAAAGCAGGATAACAAGTGATAAACTCAAATATGAACCAAGTAATGAAATTATCAAAAATTCAAGATAGTGGAATAATTCTGATGAGTTCATAATCTAACCATTTTCACAGGGGCGTAAAGGATATACCTTCTTTTTATGGTTCTCTCCACATATTTGTCGAGGCTTGAATTACCGAAAAAGCCTCCTTCCAGATGGTATTGAATAGTCTCCAGAAACAAACATATTTGCTTAACAAATTTCTGTTTTCTTGACCCTTCAATGTCCACTGCAACCTCCGAGCGCATTATCTCCATTCTAAATAAGATCTGCAATTCATGGCTTGTGTAGATTAAAGGAAACATGTACAGCAGCACTAGGTCATGCTTTTCAAGAAATTTCTAATAGAAGAGATAGTTGTGTCTCATGGATGAAGAAATGAGAAAAAAGGATACTCTCTGACTAAATTCTCTGACACATCTGGCCCTAGTTCATGTGTTTGAGAATTTGGTTCAGGCTTTCCGTGCTTCCTTGCCAAATCCTTTGGTTCCTGTAGAAGAAGTTTCATAAGTTCAGCAACAACTCTGGAGCTACTGCTGATTTTTGGGTCCGGCGCATTACATTCTGTCACAGGATCCATTTCATGCTTTTGATGCAGCCAGTGTATGGATAGTATCACTAATCTCTCTGCAAGAGCTCCCAGGTCCACTTCTTTTGTCTCAAGTCCATATTGAATTTTGTTAGAAATGTTACTTAAAAATGCTTCTGTGCTTTCTGGGTGAGAAGAAAGAGCAGCATCATCTATGCCAGAAACTTTAGGTAGTGGAGGATCCTCTTCAGTTGAGATGGATGGAAGGGCTTGCTCCACTGCAGATTGGCACAACACCATTGGTGTTCCTTCTATTTCTAGTGCACTGCTCTGAGGTGGCTTGGATGTCACAGCTATGTTCTGGTAGCAACAATGGTGCTTCTTCATCTGCTTCACCCAGCATTTTAGAAACTTCAACTTCTTTGAGGTGTAACCTTTCTTTTGAAAGTAGATCTCTTCCAGGTTCATATTAGTATTTTCAAATGCTGCTTCACAATATGAACTCCATGAAAGATCTTGACACCAACCTATAAATTTTCGATTCTTTCTTTTTTGACCATCACTTAATTTATCATGCTTTGTAGAACATGAAACAGACCGCCAATCATTAGGATTGATAATGTCAACTCTGTCCAACTTTGAATCAAGTTGTTGCAAACAAGGTAAACCACAACCCCCTAGCTCATTCTGAGAGTAAAGTCCATTATCCATCATAAAAAGGAGAGCTGAATTGACAGATAAAGGCTTTAGGACTCCCATGCACGAACCTCCATTGTCATTTGTTAGAGAAACCAAACCCCAGTAGCCTTCTCTGTAAAGGAAACTCATGAAAATTTGCCAAATGGGTGGTACAGTTTTCCTCCCTGTAACCTCACCCATCTCACTCTTTAACATTCTAAGAACCCTATCCGCAAACCAATCTTCATATGCTTCCTTACTTTCTTTCTTCAATAAACCTGAGAATTCACGTACCAGAATCACTTCATGCAGTACCTCCTTAACTTCTGCATACTGATCATGTCTCTTAGCTGCCTTAACATGCATTTTTACAATTCCATGACCACACTTCTCCCAAAAGGTTTTGCCCACACCCCCGTCTTTAGACAACTTTTGGTGCACAAAGCCACCAAGCCTAGATTTTGAAGGCAAGTTCAACTCAATGAAATCAAGATCACAACAGTTGCACTCCAAAGGCTTCCCACTTACATCTATTATCTCAAGATTCAATTGCCCATGAATTTTTCTCCGAATACTCGTAGAACCAAGATAATCCAGTTGAATCCCAATATTCGGATAAATCAATCCAAAAGGAACAATTGCAGAACCTAAAACAATAGAGTTGGTTGAACAAAAACCCCAACCCAAACTCTTAACTGCATTCTCAAAAGGCCCTAAAAACTTAATTGATTCATCGTTCTCATTGCTCTCTCCAACGCATTCCACATCAATCCAAGTACTATGAATGTCTCTACTAACAAAACAATCATTAACAAAACCAAAAACTTCTTGAAATTTTGAACAATACGCATTAACATTATTCACAAATTCATCGTCCAAATCCAAATTCAAGAACTCAACTAAAAATTGAGAAGATCTACGTACCGGAGAAAACAAGAGAACTAAATTAGACCGGACAAACGAATCACAATGTGTGGGTTCTAAGAGATCATCCCAAGCATAATCGTGCACAATTGAAAGCAGACAACTGGCAATGTGAGAGGCAATTGAAGTCATAACAGTATTTGTAACCTTTTCTGTTGTAGGGAGAGAATTTAGGGTTTTGGAGAGAGAATTTAGGGTTTCTGAAGGGCGTTCAAAGGAGAGAGAAGAGGGGGAGTTTCCGAGAAGAGAGTGAAGCTTGGAGGAAGAGAGGACAGGAGAGAGAGAAGAGAAGAAGAGCTTGAAAGAGAAGAGAGAGGTAGAGAGGGAAGAGAAAGTGAGAAGAGAGCGAAGAGAGGAGAGGAGAGAAAGAATGTAAGGGTTAGGATTTGGGAGGTGGAGGAGTGGGTTGAGGTCTATCAGGAGGACTATGCGTTGTGTTTTTGAGAAGTCTAGGGCATCTGCTGCCATGAATCTAGAGAGAGAATTTGGGAGCAAACCTCCTGTGAGAGAGAGAGAGAGAGAGAGAGAGAGAGAGAGTTGGAGAGAGGTGGATGTGTGGTACGGACAGCGCCCGGTAAAAATGTTAGGTCTTGATGTTGGAGATCTGGACGAGGGAGAGAGAACATTTGCCCATCGATTTTTTCATGTTTCTTTAAAATGGAATATTTGGGCGGGATGGCACGGACTTGGCGGCAATGCGAGCGCAAGGAATTGTTCCGTGCAACTTTTTTCTTTTTCCCTTTATTGGCCAGCACACGTTAGGAAATTCAAATTTTGTACGAGGGATAAACTCGGAAACCACGAAAAAAAATTCCAAAATTCCAAAATTCCAAAATTTCAATTTCTTATTTAAGAAAACCATCGCGAATTTTCTTATAAGACATAAACGATGATATTTTTGCAAAAAATGATGAAACTCGATCTCCACGTACTCAGAATAAAAAATAGATTTATTTCATTTTAATTAAAAAACTATTTTATTTTATTTCAAGATAAGTTGTTGTAATTAGTCTCAAAAAGTAAAATATGAAATTCAATTAACTTTTTATTTGTAACAATTAAAATAATCTTAGATTTTAATTTTAAAATTACAATCTACTATCATCTATAGAAAATTCAGTGAGACCTAAAAACTCTTGCGGAGCTTCTTTCATAATTCTTTCTTTTTTCATTTTTGTCAACGGGATTGAATTTGATATTCTTTTAGTGTATCTAAATAATAAAAATTAGATTTTATTTTAATTCCATAATATTTAAGAAGTTCATTTGATTTAAAATACAAATTTAATTAATTTTGTATAACACAAATTCTGAAAGTTAAATTTGAGTCGGTGTAAAAGCTTTCATACCATAATTGATTTATTGATTCTACGTTTTAAATATTTATCTCTGATCGACTATTATTGATATCAAAATAAAGAGTAACTAGATCTTTTGTATAAATGAATATAGTCCGATAGTTAATGTACTCAATAAATTTTTTTTAAAATAGCAAATTTAAATCTTAGCATTCTTATTTTTAATTGTGTAGCTCTAAGTTTACGGTCTTCTATGAAAAAAAAATAAAAAGAAAGAGAGAAAAAATAAAAAACTAGTTTAATTATTGCATTCAAATGGGGTAAGAGTGTGTAAGTTTCATAAAGTAAGTTTTTCATGAAAAAATTCAAATTCTAATAGTAAATTTAGTTTATTTAATAATTGCATGGTAGAGAATTATGCCCATTGTGGAACTCTATATTTAGGGACCACTTATCATTTGAAAATAAAAATAGTCCTCTTTGAAGTATACACATTTTCCATTTGGGGGGGGGGGAGGAGAGAGAAATTTTACAAGAAAATAAATCAAATGAGAAAATTTGATGGTTAGACGATGAAACCATGAAATGAAAGTAAATGAAACTACAAAGAAAATGAATAACGAAGCATGTAGAAAGGAAAGTATTTATATAGAGTTTACAAATGATTGTAATGTATTAATGTTTAATTTTTTTATATTGAATATGCATATTACTATATATTACTATACACACAGGTCCCAAAATCAAGATCTGAAAAAAAAAATCATAAAATAAAATAAAATTTCCCATCTTTCCTAGAATTGGGGTGTTATGAAACTTGGGTATTGTCATGGGTCAAAACTCAACTTGGGTTTGAGCTCAAATTCAATTGTGTCGAAGTTAAAAACTTGATGAATAATTTGAGAATGATTAATTATATTTTATAAATATATTTTTTATATATAAAATAATATTTATAGATATAATTTTTTTGAATATATTACTCGAGTTTAATTAATTAAAAGATATTATCGTATTATACTATCCGATAATATTTCGAATTCGAGAAATATAAGTTCAACGAGATCGACCTTGAGTTCGAATTTACCTGACCAACACTCGAGTTAAGTTCAGTATCGATATTATCGACTCGATTTAAGTGTCATGACACCCGACCTGACACCTGAAATAACTTTCAAGAAAGGGAACATGAGGATAACGAGCAAAAGCATTGGTTGATGCCTCACCATTGTATATACTGTGTTCAATTTTACCAAGTACAAATGTCCTCGGTTTCCTCACCATTTCTCTCAACCCCAACATTCACTCATCGTTTCCTCACATCTTGCCCCCAGAAATTTCCCCAAGTTCCCTCCATGTTCCCATCTTTCCACGAGAAAAACTCCAATTCTCCCCAAATCATCAGAAACAGAGCTGTCTTCTACAGAAGACGAGTGGCTGGAGAGGCTTCCGAACAAGAAGAAGCCTCTGTACTCTCACAGCTTGCCTTGCGTGGAAGCGTGGTTGAAGAATCTAGGGTTTTAACGAAGCAAAGATGATAGGGCGGTTTGGTTCATCGGGAAGCCTGATTGGCATGCACAGCTCTCGCTTGATGTCACTGATCTATACATATGGTCTGTTCTTCACCTGTTCCTCTCTTGAATTTTTTTTTTCCATGCTTTCATTTGAATTGGCTTCAAATTTGGAAATTTATGTTGGGGTTTGAGTAGATTATGTTTGTTATTGGGGGCCTATGCTGAAGGGAAATGCGTTGTATATTAGAAGTGGTATTAAGATTAGCTAAATAGGGTTTTATTCATCAGCTGGACTTGCTTTAAGCTTGGTGTCAGAGTAGGCTGTGTAGTGAGAATGTTGAAATTGACATTTCTTTAACATTGGCCAGAAAACTCTCTTTGAATGTGGTTCAATTGGGTGTAATTGCTTTTTACGGTATTATGGTATTTTATGTCACGACCCATTTCTTGAAATGCAGTGCATAATAAATAGATGAGCTAGAGTTTCTGGCTTTTAGACTTTATGGTCCTTGGTTCTTGTAGAGCCTATGAAGTCTAAATTGGCCAGGCGTTGCAGGACATGAGTTCACCTTAGATTATGGTGTTGGTGAGGTGAATTTCCCAATAATCATCAGATGAGGAAAAAAGTGTGGGGGTTCATATCGTTCAAAAGCTACCCAGTCATCTTCGCCATTGTGCTATTGCTACTATGCAGTGAAGTTAAATGTATTGAAATTGCATGTGGACATGTTTCAAATTCCTTATGCTCAAAGATTGTATTCTTAACCCTTAGACAGAAATAAACCATTGTAATATGGCTTCTATTGACCTTATCTTTGGTGATTGAAAATATGCACCTTCTTGTCATTAACTCTAGGGTTTGTTTGGGACAGTATTTCACTTGGTATTTTCTAGTATCCTATTTGTTTTCCTTCTCTGGAGTCTCTCTTCTTTTCTGAGCTCTGCATGAATTGGTTTGTCAGATAATTTATGATTTGTAGTTTCAGTGTTGTGCATACCCATGCATGCATGCATTTGTATTACTGAGACATTGATTTTTGCATATCGTTGATACATTCCTAAGACCTTTAACTCCTTACAGCAGCCATTGCTGACTCCATGAGTTGGATGTTGCGTGCGGATAACAGAGACAATGTTGAATGAGATTTTTTTAGCAACATTGAGTGAATTTCGTATACCGTTTGAGGTGATTAATAAGGATGGATAGGAAAAGATGATTCTGAATTGATACATATGTCTGGCATATGCTTTATGTGGCAATGAAACAGTATGATTGTAGTAGTTATAGTAAAATTTAATTGCTTGGGTAAAGTTGCTCTACAGGCTGGAAGAGTATTGTTGGCATCACGTGGGTTGCTTGTATTTTGCTTACAGATTAAGAAGATGCTGGTTGAGACTGGAAATATACTTAAGGTCAGAAATATAGTAACTCACTGGGCCAAGTAGACCTGGCCATGACCAAAAAAAGCTGGGCAGACTGGGTCTTTTATATATATATATATTTTTTTTTGGGTCTGGGCTCGGCTTCTATTAGGAAATAAATTCCATACAACTCCAGTCATGCTCAGGTCTAGGGACAAGTAATGATTTCTTTTTACCTTGTTTTAAAGAATAACCAAGTCCATAATGGAGTTGAACAGGCTAAGAAGAAATATGTAAAAAACCATGTCTTTATTAGGTTGATGCTCTTGCTGAAATTGTTCCACCCCCTAAACCCGCTTGCCTCCCTCTCGTCCCCAAAGCAGAAGTCCTACTGCTTGATACTTTTGTTGATTTAAGAGTGATGAAATTTCTATTTCTGGCTTAAATTTTTCCAAACATATGTTTAACCTTGCTTGGCAGCAAGGATCAGTCATTGTCCGGGTATAGGATGAGCTTCAGGGAACACAGGGATTTACTCAAAAGATGACGTTGTAAAATCCTTGAGTATGACCAGCCTTGGTTTAATTGGTTATCTATTTCTTTAAGAGAGACCTGTTGTGGCCTTAGCTTACTTAAAAGACTGTACTTAACTGTGTAATTTTTTGTGAGAAGCTGGTATTTGAAGAGCGGACCAGGGCAACTAGAAAAGGACATTGAGAGGAGATTCAGTTATGCACCAAGCCGGGAGGATATTGAGAATGTCAGAGATCCCTAAGGCCATCGCAGCAGATTCTCTTAGCTTTCGCTCATTCGACGAGGGAAAATTTCTGGGGACTCCTCCGGCCAGGTCCCATTTCAACGGACAACAACCTCAACAGTGAGCTACCATGTCAACATGTGCTCTTCTTATGTTAAAAGTCCTCTCAATATTTTGGTTTCACCTCTTACGTACTGGACATGGCTTATAATGTATACATTTTTTATAATAAAATATGGTTGAAGCACTCAAAAGTGTACACATTTGCATTCTTACATGCATGAAAGGAGAGATACTTTTCACAAGATTACTTGCAATTCGGTTACTCTGGCATTATTCTGGATGCAGGATGCCAATTCAACCTCTTAACATTCTCACAAATTCTGGTTACTAGCAACTATAAGCTACAATGGGAAGAAAAAAAATAAAAAATTAGCAGCAGGAAATTACATATGGTATTGGCTACGGTCTACAGCTAGACAGGTCACAGAAATCAGGATCTTCAGACTTGTCTCTGCTCTTGAGGGTTTCATCCTAGTAACAGTTTCTTTTCATTGGCAGCTAGACACCCCGGCTTCAATGCAATTCCGCCGACTGAGAATGAGACCAATATTCCTTCACAAGTTGCCCAAACAATGAACCTTCTCTGTTCATCAGTGTTATTGGCTCGTCATATTCCACTAGTTTTCCTGAAATTTGATCAACTCGGTTCCTTCTAGATTTGTACTTCAAATACTGAAAAATTAGATGAGACATTTTCTTTTAAACTAAAACTTACCATCACTAATGGCAAGGACCTTTGTACAATCCATCACGGTAGGTATTCTATGAGCAACAGTTATCACCGTACAGTCTGAAAATTCTGTCCGTATAGTCTTCTGAAGAATCATATCAGTGGCATTATCAATTGATGCAGTAGCTTCATCTAGCACCAAAATCCGGCTTCTCCTCAACAGGGCACGACCAAGACAGAACAACTGTCGCTGCCCCATACTCCAATTTGATCCATCTTCAACAACTGACAAGAAACAAAATCATTTCGGAAAATTGCAATTGAAACAACCAGAATATTGAAACTTACATAATTGAATATACTTCAATAGTCTTACCCAAGGAGTCTAAACCCTCTTCTTTCTCCTGAACTGCCTCTCGAAGCTGACACTTTCCAAGAACCTTTGACCATGAACACAAAAACACATTAAGATAAGAGCAATACTACACTGATATATGTGTGTGTTTTTGTATGTACAGATGGATAAGTTATTAGACATAATATTGACCTCCCATATTTCCTGGTCACTGTGTTGTGCTAAGGGGTCCAAATTGTATCTCACAGTCCCATTAAAGAGAGTAGGATCTTGAGGTATAATTCCAAAGCGTGACCTTAGATCATGAAGGCCAATTACACTTATGTTGACACCATCCACTATAATCTTCCCTCCAGCTGGTTCCACCAGACGAAATAGAGCACCTATCAGGGTAGTCTTTCCACTGCCAGTCCGGCCAACAATACCAATCTTGTTCCCCCCTTCAAATATGCAAGTGATGCCCCGAAGAACAAGTGGTGCCTCAGGCCGATACCTAATCTGTTACAAAAAATTTCCATATGGTGACCTTCACTTCTTATATATAAACTTTGGTGGGCTCATTATTTGTACAGCCAGTGTAATGAAAAGTTACCTGTAAATCTTGAATCTCCACTTTCCCCACTGCAGGCCAATTGGCTGGGGGGCGATTCTCTTCTATCACTTCTGGTGCTTCGCTTGGTATGTGCATATATTGGTTCAGTCGTTCTACAGAAATTATGTAGTTGGCTAGAGTACATTGGGTTTGAATGGACATAACAAGGGATATGTTCAACGAAAGCCCATAAGACAGAGCCATTCCAATAAATCCTGCAATACAAAAGTGAGATCATAAGAAACCTCATTTGAAGAAACACAAAATCAAAAGTGAAATAGGTAGCAATCAAATTCTTTTTCTGCATACAGTTATCAGGTTAGTTTAGAGCACAATAAGGTCCTTCCCAGAATTACTCATCAAAAACAAAAGAAAATAGCACACACACCAGAAGTAAAAGTTCCAGCAGGAAGCAAAACCATGCAGAGAGCGGATGAGGCAAGGACAGCTGCACAAATGATTTCCAACCGTTGAATCAACCATTCGGTTGCTGAAAAGCTGTGAAAGAACGGACTTGCATTAGTGTCAATCAGGCTAAGATTCTTTGCAAAGAATCTTTCTTCCTCTTCAAAAGCTCTAATTGTCATTGCACCAGCTACAGACTCCGCAAGATGGTTTGCAACCAAAGACTTGGTTGTCCCATTGATCCGCATTAACTCTTTTGCAGTGGCAAAGTAATACCTCTGTTGACAGGAAATGGCAGCTTAACATCAGTGGGTCATTGAAAAACCATCACCAATCAGAAAACAGATGATTTATTGTGCTAAAGGATCCACAGTTTAATTTCCATGTTTTTACCTGTAATCTTATTGCCACATAGATCATGGGAATTGCGACAAACAGCACTTGACATGTAACAACAGCCACCACTCCAAGATTTGAATATGCGTTTGTAGTTGAACCAACAGTAAAGATGAAGTTAAATGGGAGATCGAGATCAACAATGCTCAGATCAGCTGATACCTGCCACATTGCATGAGAGTCCAGTAAAATGAACTTCCCAAAAACCAAAAAAAAAATAGTTAGATTCTTACCCGACTTAATATTCTTCCCAGTGGTGTAGAATCATAGAAGGTCATTGGTGCTCGGAATAGGGAGTTCAATAGCTGTGAAAATAAGGACTTGGATGATTGCATGCCAAGAACTACTGTAGAAAGAGACCTAACAAGAAGGAACACTGCCGAAATACATCCGAGCAATAAGTAAACAATGATCAATCTCAATGTGCTAACATGTGGACTATCTACATTTGCAGCCATCCATGAATTCTGTGATATCTGAAGGGACACAAACACAAGGTGACAACAAACAGCCAAGGCAAAGTAGAGGAAGCCTTTGTTTTGGCCCAAATACTGTATGTAAGGCTTAAAGCCCATGTCTCCTACTTCTCTCTCTTCTTGCTTGATCAATTGATCGCCAGAACATGCTTTGGATTTCCCCTCAGCATGCATTTTCTCGATCTCCCTAGTGGAGGAACTAGTTCTCTTGGATGTATTGACCTGTGCAAGCCTTTCAGAACCAGCAGTCTCTTTGTGTGCATTGACAAGGTCTTGAAATTCTTTACTCGAGGCCAATAACTGATGATAAGGAGCTGCTTGCCGGATTTCTCCATCTACCATAAGCTGTCAACAAAATCAAGATTCATGTAAGAAGAAATCTATTTTGACAATAATATCTAAAGAAAATGCATAGTTTTAAGAGAAACTAACCAGAACAGAATCAAATGCAGGAAGGAAATCAACTTGGTGGGTCACAAGTAAGACTGTCTTCCCTGAAAGAGCTTCCATAACAAATTCCTGCCATGGAAACATTAGATGACAGCATGACACTTGTCGTGCAAAAGATGGAATTCAAACATGAAAATACATGGAGAGGGGATCAAATACTGACATTGAAAAGGCTTGTAGCAGTATGTGCATCAACAGCACTGAAAGGATCATCCAAGAGATATATATCAGCATCCTGATATAGTGCACGGGCAAGTTGAATACGCTGCTTTTGACCACCACTCAGATTAACTCCTCTTTCACCAATTTCAGTTTGATCACCATAAGGAAGCAACTCAAGGTCCTTCACTAATGAACAACGCTCCAGGGTTTCTAGGTATCTTTGATTATCCATTGCAGAGCCAAAAAGAATATTATCTTGTATTGTCCCTGTCTGAATCCATGCTGTTTGAGAAACATATGCAATCCTTCCATGAACTTGAACCTGCGAACAGAGAAAGCAATCAGATAACTGAAAGTGCAGAGGGACTTCGATCATCTTCTTAAAGTACTGTGTGTGCTCCTATGGACGATATAGTGAACCAGAAAGCACTGCACAGTTGAGGGGATTATATATAATGGCAGTGAGAACTTACAGTTCCATGAACATTTGGAACCTCTCCGAGAATTGCTGCAAGAAGGGTTGATTTTCCTGAGCCCACTTCACCACAAATTGCCACCTTCTCAGCCGGTCTAACCTCTAAATTTATGTTGCTTAGTGTGGGCTTCGGTGGGTTCTCTTCCCAGGAAAGGTTGGCTGACTTGATAAGAACAGTAGAACCTGCACTTCCACTACTGTTCTTCGGTCGAACATTTGAGGTTTGCAGCTCAGGAGCTTCAAGAAATTTCACAATTCGTGCAAATGCAACTTTTGCTTGAATGACTATCCCAATAACATCAGGAATAGTCCTCACTGGGTCCTGAACAAGCCTTAACGTAGCTACAAAAGTGAAGACATTACTTGCATGCAGAGGAACTTTAAGAAAATAGCATGCCCAAAATGTTGCAGCAGAGACCAACAAAGGAGATGACCAGAAGAGAAAGCTGTTGTATGCTTTTCGCAACTGCACTGCATTCAACCATTTGTACTCTTCACTTCTCAACTTCTCTATAACATTCTTGAAATGGGTCTCCCATGCATACAATTTTAACACCTTCATGTTCACAAGCGCCTCAGAACTGGCCTTCAGCCTTTCGTCTTGTGCCTTCATTAGCCTTGTTTGAAATTTATGCTGTAATTTTGCAAGCGGTGTATTGCAGAGCACAGTGAGAACTATAACCACCAAGGATGCAATTGTTGCAAGGCCCACTGCTCGGAAGAGAATGCATAAAGCAATGCAGAGTTGTAGGCTTGTTGTCCATGTCTGATGAAACCAGAAAGGAAATTCCCCAATTCTATATGCATCAACAGACACATAGTTCATTATTTCCCCTGAAGAGTGTGTCATTCTCGCAGCATTTGATAATCTGAGTTGCTTCTTATAAATGGCAGCTGTAAGCAATGACCTTATCTTCACACCAATAAGCCTACTCCTGAAATACCATTGTCTTTGTGACAAGGACTCTAGGCTCTTCGAAAAGAAAAGTGAAATAGCCAAAACATAACCTTCATACTTAAACCCTACTTTTCCTTCAGCAACTTCAACGAAGGCATTAAGTAGCAAAGGACCAGCAGATAGAGTAAGTATTTTCAGCAATGCAAAGAAACCAGATACGAGTATTTCTCTCCAGTGGCAATGTATTATAGCCCTCAAAATCGATGGTTGGGATGAGGGATCGGTATGCTTCTGTTTGTTTATCTGCTCCACAAATTCCAAATAGCATGCTTCAGCACAATCTATCCCACGCAACTTCGGTATATCTTCATCATCTATAGTTTTCCCTTTACCTTTTTTCATCAATGGATTGAGCCACCAAAATGACATTTTACTGAAAAACCCAGCTTTTGCAAATGGGGAAACAGATCCATCTGCACCAGTTTTGCAACTGCCATTTTCCTCAGCATTCAAGGGAAAATAAAGCGTAGAATTTTCATCTACTTTGTCATGCTTGTACCCCTCGTAAGCACACAGCAACAACAAGCATGCTCCTGGGAACGAGAGAGCATCTAGAACTATCTTGAGTGTCACATATTTGTAAACAATGGAAGAAACAAAGGACATAAAACATAGGAATCCTGAAACCAATATGGTCAGAACAGACAAAAGCCTCAAACGGGTGTGTAGATGTTGTCCCCCATGGAGGCTCACATTCAAACCAACTAGCAGCCATGTTACACCTTGAATTAGGACCATTAACCACCAATGCAGTGGTAACACAGATTGGTTACTCCTCAACAGTTCTGCTATTGTCCAAATACCCAAGAATAAGTATGCAGCTCCTAGACACCCATTGAAAATGGTTGAAAATATCTTCAGAAGTGAAAATCCTTGCGAGCGAGTACTGGTTGTTTTGGATGATGCCCTTTGAATCATATTATACAAGAGTATGATTAAGAGGACAGCATCAAAACTGATAATCAACGCATTGTTGATACATGAAGAAGGATGAGTAACAAAAAGAAAACCAGAACTGCAAGGATTATCACTACTTTCAGAACAATCAGATGCCCCACAAAACAGTGACCATAAATCTGCCATCTTAGTGATTCTCAAACTCTGCATTACACAAAAAGGAGGAAAAGAAAAACATAGTTGGCAACGTGGTTTAACAACTATTAACTCTTAAAAACATCTAAGCAAAATATTAGTACTAAACTTTTATGACCCCAGAAAAAGTCAACAGAAAGATCTAGATACCAACCCCCCAAAAAAGTGATCAGTAAAACTAATACAAAATTAACAGAAGCTTCATGAGAAATTATGCAATTTCAAAGTAAAAGTAAATCACAATGTAAGCTAGATTCGTCATAAGATTAAAATGTAAAGTGTGTACCTCAATAACGAGACTAGTACTGGCACTTGGGTTCCCGCCCCCTCCAAAATGGCAAAACCAGCACTTGCAGAACTTTAGGGCAGATGAAACAAATTTTGGCAACTCCAAATGGCACAACTGCCCCCCACCAAAAATCAAATCAACTATTCCCGCATACTAAAAACCCTGCAAAAAAAAAAAAGAGAGAGAGAGAGAGAGAGAGAGAGAGAGAGATATTTAGCAGCGTTAGTGAATCACCCAGAAAGATTATCAAAAACGCAATGAATAACTCCACAACCCAAATTTAAATTTACAATAAGAAAATGAATATTGTAGTGTTTGCTAAAAGATTGTTTCAAGAAAATATTAGAAAATTATTTCTAACAGAGACCCAGAAAAGAAAACGCAAAAAATGAACTTTGCATCACAAAGAAAATCAACATTGCAAAGGCAAGAAAAAGAAAGAAGAGAGGAAGAAGCACTTTAGGGGAAGCAGGAGCATAAGCACTTGGGAACCAGAAACTCAACGTTATTAACCGACAATAAATACAACAGTAACTATACAACGAACAAGTATGCATGAAAATATGCTGATTGTGATCATTATAATACAAATAATAAACCGACAGAGAGAGAGAGAGAGAGACAGACAGAGACAGACAGACACAGAGAGACTTACCGAACATCTCATTGCCATCCCCGAAACGTCAATAAACTCAAACACCAAAGGCAACCATTTCCTAATAGATTCTTCTTTTTCGAAGATCAAATTTTTCCACAGCAAACTCAACGTTGAGAGAGAGAATAATAAATCAGTACGCAATAGTGAAAAATGGGGATTGTGTGTTGGGTCTTTCTCCCTTTCTTATGATTGTGAACACAGAAGAATCGGTGACACCCACTCACAGAAATTAGAATTAAGAGGACTTAACAATTTAATTAGCTCTCCAATTAATTTTATATATACGAGGGGACCAAAGTCAAGACGATAAAAGTAAATGACGAGTAGAGGTGTTGTACTATTGACGTATAAATAAAGACGAGAAGCCAGAACGTCACGGCCCACGCATTCGCAGACTGATGGCGAAATGGACATGTGCGTCTCGTTGGTAAATTCTCCTTGCGACTTCTCACGTTCTCTCTCTCTTCCCCCCCAATTTCTGTCACTCGTTTGTTCGTGTTTTTTTTCTCCTCCTGCTTGGTACTATTTTCTTTTCTATTTTTTTTTTCCATTAGGAAGGTGTAAACTATTTAATAAATTTATTTTTTAATATAATTATTAAATAAACCATAATTACTTTATTTTATTAAAAATTATTAAATTATACTTATTAATGTTAGTATTTGCACCTAGTAATCATGTTCGTATGTCCAAAAATTATAAATCTATTATTTTTTTCTTGTATTTTTAATCAATACTATAGTAAAGATTTGATTCATTACAAATTTAAATAACTCAATATCTTTGTGTAAAATAACATTTATTTAATTTAAATAGAAAATGAAATTGATTATCAAAATTTCCTAAGATTAAGAAATAAGCTAAATTAAATCATTAACTATTTTCTTTGATCGGAAAAAACCAAGTTTTTTTTAGTAAGTTTTAATAATAAAATGAAATATATTTTAAATTTTAATCACTATTATGATAAAAAGATAATATTTTATTTCACGTTTCATCATTTTTTCTTAACACAAATGCATATACTGCCATACTCTCTCTCTCTGTTTTTTTTTTATATGTTAGTTTAATATTTGTCAAAAAAAAATACTCGTTATTCTTAATTTCTTCCCCATTAATTGAAGTTGAAGGTAGAAATTTCTTGAAAATTATTTAGCTTTTTATTCTTTATTTGCTTTTTACTTAGTACAAACAAGAATCACGAAAAGAAAAAGGAAAGGAGGAAGAGGATCAAAGAAAAAAAAAAACCCCTAATATATGTGAAACACATTTCCCTTTTCAATATGAAAAAAGCCCCTTTTCATGCGATATCACTTGTATAAAAGCAAAAGGCGAAAAAGTAGGTGCGATTTGAGTACCTGTTCCTGTCACTTTTCACCTCTGACCCGAGTCGCCATTAATGACCAAAACTCATTTTCCTTGATGTACCACCCCAATGCCACCGCCATATGCTTTGTCATTTTCATTTTCCTTGGCAGTGATCAATCCTCGGGTGGCAATCAAAGAGGTTTTCTTGGGTCTTGCCCACCATCCGTAATCACCCCTACCAGACCCCATGCCCCATGTCTTGTTTACTAGGAGAAATCCATCAGAAACTAAACCAGAACAAACTAAAAACATGAAAATGATTTTGATTTGATCCTAAAAACAAAAAAAAAGGCAAATAGTCAGATTCAGGTTTCCATTTTTAAAATTAAAACTGAAAGTGAAATCTGGAATTTTTCGAGAACTATGAAACTAAATTCAATAAACTGAATTATAAAAAAAAATCATAAAGTATATAAGAATTATAAAAAAATTATGAATAAATCATAAAAAAGAATCAAATTAGAACCATATTGAAACCAGATCAAAATTATAAATATGTAATTTTAAAATCAATATCGAATCAAAATTATTATCTTAATTTCGATACCAATTATTTTTATTGCCATTTCTGTTTGGTTGGATGGGTTTCACCTTATTTAGAAAAGTTAAGCCAAAATGGAAATGAAAAAAAAAAAAAAAACCATTTTCGGGCATGGAGGTCTTACCTCGTACTTTTATAATTAATGAAGTTTTTTTTTTATTAATTAAAATGTAGCTCATCAGCCCATAAATTATTCATAACTCACTAGTGCTGGAGAAGTCCGCTGGTCATTCAAGTGATCTTCTTAGACATTAATCAGACAACTCAGTCGTCATCTTGGTTGTCGTATTTAGTATCTTTTTATTGCACAAGTTTAATCACATCAATCTTTGCAATTGCATTCACGCAATCAAAAAATTTTAGAATCTCTTCCGTTTAATCAACGAATAAACGCCTATTCTTTTAATTAAAATTTTAAATTTAATTTATAATTTTAATATAAAATAATTATATTAAAAAGATAAATCTTTAAATAAATTATTATAAATTCTGAATCAAATTAATCAAAATATAAAACTCTAAATATTAATTAATATAATAATAAAATATCGCATAAGATGATTAAGAAATGAGTAGGATTGTTCCCCCACTTTAATTTACCTATTCATACCCTTTATCTTTTTCAATTCTGATAAGTTTTTTTTTTCCTATCTTTACTATCATCAAATTTTATATTTTAATGCAAAAAGTAAATCTACTTTATTTTATATTATGTGATTTATAAATTATGTCTTCCATTTTTACAAACACCTTATAAAGGAAAAATTGAAAACTAATATGAATACACAAATTAGAGTACCAACAGCTCTGCTCTTAGGAAATTGGTAATTTTTTATGAAAAATAATTTAGTAAAAAAGATTGACGAGTTCTTCAGCTCTATTAAGCTGCGAAGAAAATTCCAGATTATACAGATTTTATACGTACCAATTCAATTTGTTGCATGTCCTTCGAGTCAAATGTACTCGAGTGGGTCGGCAAAAAGATGCGGCTGGACCTACAGACCAGAAAGCTTCGACTACCCCACCACAAGCATTTATGAACCGGGGACGGAGGGCGCTTTCTGGTTACCAAATCAGAATTTATTTTCGTTGGTCCTATTTAACCCAGAAGGGACATTGAATTGAAAGATTTCTAAGTGTCAATTTTATTTAACTTAAGATCTTAATTAATCCTATCCTATGATTAAACTATACAAAATATAAAATATGTAAATAAAAGTTCATAAATTAAAGAATAAAAATAAAGAGATCAAACTCAATAGTAATTCAGTCTTGTATTTACATCTATTTTTTTTTACTAAGCAATCCAAGGTGCAATGACTAATTGTTACTATATAAAAAGAGTTATAGAGTCAAGTACAATAGTTCAATGTTGACTGGTATTGTCCTATATAAATAATTGCTCAGTTTTTCCATTTTGGACTGGGGCCAAAATAATAATTATTCAAAAGAAAAAAGGTGAAGAAACAGCCAATTTAAACTCAGGGAGGCTGGTTCGGCCTGGTACCATCCACAAATCATTTCATCAGTGCTTGTGTCATTCGAAAACCAGTGAAGTTTTATAGAAAAATAAAAAGTTCACGTGATTTTTTCGTATCAGCTTTTGCTAAACCACACCCTTTTTTAATACTGGAATTAAATAATGTGAAGTAATCTTTTTATGTAATTATTAAAAAACTAAAAATTATTATTAAAACTTTTAGTATCATTTAATGGTATTTTTAATATTTTGACAAGTATTTTTATTCATTGATATTTTTTGAGTTTTTTTTTTTTAAATACTATTAAAAATATATGTAATAATTTTTTTCCAAAAGAATTTCGAGGACGTTTGCCCCTCACCCACATTTTAACAAATACAACTTGTTTTTTTGGATATATGCTCATCACTCAGTAGGTTCTTGCATCATTTTTCAAATCCTAATGTGGGTAACCTTCTTAAAAATGGAAAGAGTAAAGTGTGCGGAGAATAGAACTTAAAAAAAATAAAAAACACAGGGAGGCCTTCCCATCTTGTCATTAGGAAATGAAAGCGAAGACAAGATGTTCCAAAAGCTGATATGAAGAAAAGGACTTAAATAAAATAGGCATAGTAGGTACAACTTGGTCTACATAAGCTGCCAAAACAAAACTAAGTAGCAAAGTTGGATACCCCCATTGGTAGGTAATATTTATGTAAATAAGAGAGAGAGAGAGAGAGAGAGAGAGAGAGAGAGCATGCATGGTGCAATATGTAAACTTGTCAGCCAACAAAATGTCCAAGCTCCGCGAACTCAACATCCTTGTTTTATTTGATGAAATTCAGGAATGGTGAACTAAAATTTCTTAGTTAGGACTACGTTCCTGTCTCCCATATTCTAAGTATTTTCCTCAAAAGTGTCACACCCATGGCCGATAACTTTATTATTGGCTCGTTTAGAAACGTGACATGACAGAGAAATACTTATTAAGTATTTTTTTTCTTTTTTAAATTTATAATTTTTATTATTATAGTTTTAGACTAGTAAAATTTTTAAACTTTTTATAAGAAAATTTCAATTTCATATTACAAAATTATGACAAATACAGCTTTTAAATAAGATAAAATACTTCTCATAAAATTTCAATTTATTATAGTTTTAGACTAGTAAAATGCTTAGTGTCTGGTAATTATCGTATCATTAATATTAAAATTACTTTTATTTGATCCGTTTCCTAATATCATTTCCTTAATTGCTCAAAAAAAGAGAGAATAGAAAATATATTCTTCTTTGTTTAAGTAATTTATAAATTATTTGATTTTATCTCAAATATGATATTCATGTTTGAAATCAAAATATAAAAATATATTTCTTTTGTACCAGATTAAAATTCTTAAAATATATTACAAAATTATGATTAATTAATTTTAATTGGAAAAATAATAATTAAAATAGTCAATAGACACTTTTTTCGTTGTTTATAAATACATCCAAACACAACCAAAATAACTTTTGAAATCCTAATTTAAATACTTATGTTAGTGATGTTTTAAATTTATATACAACTAATGCAAAATCATTTTTAAGTATTATATATACTTGTGGAAATAGTCTCTTTATAAAAAAAAAAAAAATCTGCGTACATATATATCCACCATTTCTCTTCCCCTACCTCACACGAAGTTGGAAAACATTTTGTGTACCGGATAATCCGTTTTTTTTCGTGAGTCATAGATTTTAGTTATATATCACCTACACCCTCACCACTTAAAAAAAAAAAAACTGTAATTTTTATTTTACAAATAATTATTTAAATAAGTCAATTATGATTTTACAAATTAATCTATTCTTATATGAGAAGTTTTTGATCTCGAATACATATTACATTTGCGGTGGAACAAAATAATTTATACCAACTTAAATAAAAAGGAGAATTTTTCTCTCCCTTTCTCTCTCTCTATCTCTCAGGCAGTCTTTTCAATGGGGCCGATTCGAGAAAAAGGTAAGGGAATCATTTAGATAAAAGCAATTTTAAAAGTTAAACTTTAAAGAGATATTTAATTGTAATTAAACTTTAAAAGTTTAAAGAGATATTTAGAAACACAGTTAAAAGTTTAAGGAAATTCTTATGGTTTTGACATAAAAACTAAAACTCAACTTTCCATGGCTTTATTCATCGAGAATCAAATACCAGCCCGACATCTGAATCAATTCGATGTTCCTCCGTGTAATTGAAGCCTTCACCTTTTCTTGTACGGGCCAGCATCAATTTAATGGAAGAGGACCCCTTGGATAAACAAGCAACACCAAAAACAAAGGTAATGAATAATTAAAGTAACAGAGACATTAAGATTTTTAACGTAGAAAAAATAATTTTAAAAAATAACGAAACCTAGTCCAGACAAATAATTCAACCATCCTCAGTTAGTGTTTTCCTTTTTCTTTAATACTTTGATTTTTGGAGCATAAAAATAAGACCTTTTTTGCTCTAAATAATTATAGGGCATATCAGAAGATTGCTTTACTGTACCAGAAAATACTTCAACTCTTGCTGCAGCATATAAGAAAGAACTGAAGAAAAATACACAAAAGACTCCAACAGTATGTTCGGGAGTTTTGGAGAGAAAAGAAAAGATTAGTTAAAGAAAAAAGTTATAATTTTTTTTTCTATGTCGTTTGAGAGTTTATAAAAAAAAAAAAAAAAAAAAAGAAATTAGATTCATTGGTAGTAAACAATTTTGCTTTTAGTTTTTAAAGGGCATACTTAATACGAACATTTTCTCTCCCATCCGTTTTTTTTCATTTTTGAAAGAGAAAAAATTTTAGATTCGGAAGGATTTAAAAGCATTCAAATTCTTAATTTTTTATAGTATCTAAACTCTAAAAGAAAAAAAAAAAATCTCTCTTAATTCTTTTTTGGCTCCTCTAATCTTTTCTTCCAAACGAGTTGTAAAACTCTATTTACTCTCCAACAAGTCACAGTTTAAGCATTTGAGCCGCGGCATGTTCAGAGAATCTAATTTCGATTTTTGCAAATTAAGTCTATTAGGTCCAAATAATCTGTGAAGTGGTCCGTTAGCTAGCTTAGTAGGTAAAGGCTTGTCGTAATGCGATCGAGTTACAGCATGTTTAAAGAGTTCGATTTTGGTTTTCTTAAATTAAGTGAAATGTTAGACACAAATGGTCCGCGAGTTGACATGTTGGCCCACGGCTTTGTTATGTATGCAACTCGTGAATACTATGTCACATCTTAAAGACACGACATATCAAAACACGCAACGTGGCCATGTCGCGTCTTGAAGACATGGCACAGTATGTCGCGTCTTCAAGACACGACACATCAGAACACGCCACATGGCCATCTACGGATTTAACTCATGGTATATCTCACCGCAATTTTAACACGCGATAATTGTAGGTTATTTTTTAAATTAGTTTTTTTCTTAAATTATTTTAAAATTTTTGTTTGAGTTATTCCCGAACATGCCTCTTATTTATTGTCAAATAAAAGTTAGACTTGATTTTGATAATTCTATTGGAAATTGGGCCCAGGAGTTATGTTACTAATAATTCATGCTTTGAAAATTTTCATTCATAAATGCCCCTGTTGTTGCTTGGGTAGATGGAAAAGGAGGGTTTTTAAATTGGTTACAAATCTAATTTTTAAATTTCACCTTGGTATTAGAGGGGAGAGATGCGTGAGGTAATACTCTAATGGCCATAATTTTTCCTTTCTAATTTTAAAATTTAAGATTTAAATTCTTATATAATAAAAAAAAGAGAGGGATTTTCTTTTAAAATTATAAATATTAAATTTATTTTTATATATTCTATTTTAAAATATAATAAAAAATAAAAATAATAAAATAATATATTTATATATTTTTTGAATATATTTCCTTATTTTTCATCGACTAACCAAATGTGATTATATTTTATTATCAAACATGATTTTTAATATTACTTCTGTTTCCTTTCTCTTTGCAATCTGTTTTTTTTTTTTTTTGTTTTTCTTTACTTTCTTTTCCACGAGCTTACCAAACACACTTTTAAGGTTCCGCCAAATGGTTTCTCGCACTAGGCCAAGGTCTCGAGGTATTCGTAAGTGCTACATTTGAAATATAAGTATAATATTTAAAATAAAATATGGTGCAATTTTATTTTTTTCTAGTAGAATTTCATATACATACCATTAATTTTAATAAAAGAACTACAGAACAAAGCCCGCATGCAAAGTGTAAAGGAAGGAAAACATGATACGCTATTTGTAACATGTTAAAAGAAAAGGCTATGTTATTTTATAACTAATCACTAATGACATATCATTAAAAGTACTACATTATCCTTAAGGGGACAGTCTAGTATTACAATTCCCCCTCTCATAATCTGATAATTTCATATTCAAATTCTTGTAAAAAAAAAAATACTACGTTATTTTATTGCTAAAAGAAAAGGCCCGCGTGGCGAATTGTCCACATGCGCCATTCCTATCCACCAAGAATTGGAGTCAGGGTTATTGTTTGCAATTAAGTTCTACTCATTTTCATGGCAGAAAATTTCGCACTTAATCACTAATGACGTGAGTTTTGGTTGGTTGTTGGATGGATTTGTTTTTTTTTTTTTTTTTGGTAGAAATGGATTTGTTACAAATGGAGTTCAAAGTTTTTAAGATTCACTGTCTCGAGAGAGAATTTCTGTCATAATTATGCATTATATATAAACAAATCATAAAAGGGTTATTATAAAGTTTCTCAATCCCACTTTAATTTGTTAGAAAAAAATATAATATGACAAAAATAAGAGTACATCCACATCCTGAAATAGAGAAATAAGTAGAGATAAAGAAGGATGCACTTGTATTAGAAAATCTTAAGAGAGAAAGAAGAAGGATAGATATAGAAAATCAAAACCAAAGAGAGAGAAAGAGGATAAAGAAACAGTGGAGTTCATAAATATAGAGAAATAGGAGATAAAAGGGAAAGGGAGAAGTAGTTCGGGATAAGTCAAGCGACAGAGTCTTTTCATTTTTATTCTCACTTGTATTTTACTTGGTTATACTTTCTTGTTAAAAATATTAAAAATAAAAAGGAGGGAGAAACAAGGAAGTAAAGACAGTTTTCAAGTTAAAATGGGTTTTGGAGCATGCTAACCAATTGTTTCTACCGTTTAAGAGGGTCTGTAGAACTAGTCATTCCAGAAAGTTTTTGTTGATGCCCTCTTAATATTTTTGAAAGACCTAGATTCTATGAGATTGGGAGTGAGAATGAATTGACTTAGGGTTGGAAATAAACTTAATCGCAAAAGGTAAATTAAACAATTAAAGAGTTAGCATGCTCTTTAAATGCACTTTAATAGAAGTAGCTGTCGTTTGTAATTTCTATTACTTTCCTTCTCGAAGTTTGAACTAACATGTGTAACAACCCAATTCAAGAAAGGAGGTGATTTGAGCTGTTTATAGCACTCTGGTTTCAAAAAGAAGGAAAACAGTGCGAAGAACAAGGAAGATGGAAATGGAGTTTGCGGTGGAAGGCAAAGGAGATGCTGAGGATAGTTAGAATCGATAGAGTAGAGATAGAAAAGATGAGAAAGAGAGTAATTGAGAGAGAAAGATAGAAAGAGCATTATTCATTGAGAATAAAAAATCAAAGCAAGGAAATTTTTATGATTTTGGCATAAAAACAAGGCTCAACTTTCCATAGCATTATTCATTGAGAATCAAACAATGCAGATGCGGGATCAGGGTTCTGCTGCTGATGAAGATGGAAAGACACTATGACAAATGTAATCCTTTGAACATAGTGTTGTCCCAAAAGGGCAACTCCCCGGGGGGAAATTGGGTTTTAGAAATAAATTAATGGATGTGAAAACAAATGATTCAAAAACCATCTCAGAAAGAGATGATACACAAAGTTAAAATGGCAATAGAACAAGTATGTATGCGATCGAGATGCAATACTAAATTAACAATTCAAAAAAGAAAAAAATCTAAATTAAAAGACAAATTATATACAAGAATGAAAGCTACTGAACAGAGAATATATCCTGATTTACCATGGTGTGTTCATATATCCAACCCCCAAAATTTATGCCAAGATTTTCTTGTATTTCTTTAAATTTTTTCCTTAACTACATTTGTAATTGTTAGAAAACACATCGATTTCTATTTTACTTAATAACAGAAGGTGATAAAAATAGGTACTCAACCGATCAATCATGGGGTTTTTTTTTTTTTTTTAAATAAGATATAGAAATAAGGTCCTAAGGTAATGAAGCAAGTACAAAATGGCGACTCAATTTTCCTTCCCAACTTTTACTCCTTGCAACTTCTTGTATTTTTCTTGTCTTCTCTTGTTTACATTTAAATAAGTAGCATGCTAACTTCAAACTAACATGATATATTGGGCTTCCAGCTAAGTTAATCAAAATTTCTCCTTTCCTATTATTCCTGTAAAAGAGATTTTCTTGGACCTTGGTACTCCACGCTTTCTTGAATCTTCAATGGTAATTAAAATATAGTATAATGTTTCATTATCATCAAAATCAACATTATTGAAAATCAACAAATCGTATTCGATCAAACCATTCACTTTTTACAGGCACACGATGAGGATACTTTCACGCATTAGAGAATGTTTACACGGGGTGAACAATCCCTTCATTTAGTCAAATACACAAACTATCCTATTTACCGGGACTGTTCAAAAGATGAGCCAATGCCTTGTCTGTGTCATTGTCAAACGTCATCAAGGCATCTGCAACGTTGTTGGATGAGAAACCCATATCCCTCAGCAGATTGTAACCATTGGCAAACTCTGTAACCTGTTAAGACACAAAAACAAACAATTAATTAATCAGTAGTTGGCAAGATGAGTGGCATTGACCACTGTTGTGCTTTCGACTATAAGCTTCTGGCTCAAAGATGATTTAGAGAGTTTCGAGTGACCCTCATTACTCCGAATGAAGAATTGCCACCATAATAGACATAAAACTAGAAAGAATTGAAACTATAGCAGAATGTCTTCAATAAAATTTTTTGAATGCTACTGGCACAAGGTCTAAGTCAAAAAAATTGCTGCTTCTGCCATAAGTTATCTTTAATTCACAGGTCCTTTGGTTCTTCACAAATATTTTATTGAGGTGACAAACTTTGGATGTTGATGCTTTTGGTATAAGCATTCCAACAGATGATTATGATTTTCCTAGTAAGACTTAGAGCAGTCTTCAGCCAAATGTTGTCCAGGGGCTTCTACTTTATTAGGCGCGGCTGGATTCTAGGTTTCAGATGCTCCATTGGGCTAGTGCTGTGAAGCCTCTTATTTTGATGCCTGGATTCCCTTCCCCACCCCCACCCCCTCCCCCTCCAGGGCACGCGCAGGGCAGCAACCTATCTTTATCACTAAATTTTCACTGCCAACCACAAAAACACAGTCTAACAGGAAGAAATGACTAGTCACTGCCAACCTGTCTTTACAGCCAAATATCTCACAGACAAACTTAATCAAGATAGATAGTAATCCCAACTGCACCAATTGTAACCTATTGACGGTGGATACAAAATGTAGGAACTCCACAGGAAGAGGACAGAAAAAGTACCTTGATAGGATTATCTCCATAATTTGCAACTGCAAGAGGTACGGCTTCTCGACTAAGCCCTGATGCAATGTACTTGCTCACAATAGGATCTGCCACAGGGCCCTGAGGTAAATATCAAAAAGGCACATCTCAGATTTCAGTGGCACGTATATAAGCCAGGTATAAACTGTGCCCCAATAAATAAATTCATGCTTGATCTATCTTCAGTTAAATTAAGTCACACATGAAAATGTATCTTAAACATATAAAAGGACACAAATGCACCTCATATGGGAAAACAAAGAAGGTCCATTTCTTCTGAACTGCATCTGTCCTTTTTTATTTGTGGGTCCGCAGGAAGGGGAGTAGCAATTTAAACTAGAATTTATGTTGTAAACTTAGTGTGAATAACTGAACATGAACTTACTAACGTTGCAGAGACATCATTTTAAATAGAGAAGAGATAGTTTGAACAAACTCCATTCCACCAATATGAGACCTTTATCTATAAGCTACGCAGTCTGTAGCTAATTAAATAAAGATTTACATATATCCGAAGGACTAGCAATTAGTAAGATTGAGGAAGGATGTAAGACATGCACAAGCACATTCACCATGTAATTCAACCTCCAAGAAAAGAGAAAGGAGTGAATTGTGTCATTTCAGGACAAGCAACTATTTATGAAAGGATAATGCAATATCAAACTAAAAAGTTCACAGGCTTTGTCACAATTACTTTTCATAGCAAGAATTGAAAAAAATCTTTTGGTCTAAGGGGAAAAAAAAAGTTAATATTCTTTTCTATAAGAGGAATGTTAAAAAAAATGTGTTGTGAACTTCTAAAACTGCATACAACATTGCTCCTTACAGAATTAAAACAATGTTGATGGAGTAATAATTGCATCACCAATGCCATTGACAGGGCAATAATGCTGTATTCTCAAGACATCAAGTCCAAGGCATTATAGAACAGAAGAAGTCAGACAAGGGCTGTCACAGAATGACACTACAAGGAACAACTGACACCAGATAAGATAACAAAACCATATGCTGGAGGTAATACCATAGAAGCACAAAATAAGAATGGTCAAAATTGGCTATGATTAATTCCCACAGTCTTTTTTGATATACGAATTTATATAAAAGGAAGCGAAGACTTTTCCAAGTAAAAAGTGCAAAAAGTATAGACAAAAAAGAAAAGCAACATCAGACAAAGAAAAGATAATAATACTAATAATAATAATAATAATAATAATAATAATAATTATTGAGGCATGCCTCTTTCATTTGCAAATTTATAGGGACGGATACCACCGCTCTTTATTGTTTGAGAAAGAAATGGTTTTAACTGCAGGTCATTGCAACTGCTTAATATGGAATTCTTTTAAAAAGAATTTTCATAAATAATAATTGATTTCAGCAACCACAGAGGTGCCACATGCAACCTTTTCAGTTTTATCTTAATAGTGGACAAAGAAAGATTCACAAAAAGAACACCTAGCCTAAGTAGTCCAACTCTAGAACAAATTAGAAAGAAAGGAGTCTAGAAAATCTTTGACTTCAAAAAACATCTTTAAAAGCCTATAATTCTCCCAAACAACAGGAGAAAGATTTTCCAAGTTTTAAAAGGCAACTATTTTTCACCCTCCATAGTCCACTCAAGAATCATAGCAAGAAAATGTCTTTGTCCAGCACAGCAATGTACAACTAACTAAGCCCATGACTCACTGTAGCTAATCGTTTTACCACATAAGAATTTCCAATGACCATAGAAATCAATTTCATTTCCTACAAAAAACTTTATTACACTAGAAAGTGTTCACAATCTTGGCGTTTTCTTTGTCATGTCATAAAGCATCAATTAAAAAAAATAATAAAAAAAAACCTTCCCTTCATCCTGCAATTTATCGTAAGGTTAATAATACTTTCTTCCTAATCTGACCTGTTCCCCCTAGACTGTGTTAAAAGGGAGGAAAAAAAAAAAAAGACCACAGTAGCAGAAAAACAATGGTACGAATTTGCAAATATCTAGGAAGGAACATTCCAGATTCCACTAGAGGTCTATTTTTCCTCCTTTTCTTCTATCTATGCTATAGCCTGGTGATAAGATCTGACTAAACTTACATATGTTGAATGCACGCTGTAGGCCTAACGGACTTTTTCCCCCCTTTTAAAGAATGGCTGGAGGCATTGTGGACTTGCAAGTCTATTTGACTAGAAATGAATGCAGACACTTACACATGAAAAATCTGTAAGAGTGAAGTAAAAGCTCAAATCACAGTCAAAATTTACTAGTTCAAAATATCTAATTAGAGGCACCAACAAAATCATCATCACAAGCAGAAACAGCCACATCTATAGAAAAGAAGAAAATATAGAAGAATAGGTAATAGCATACCGATGAAGAAGTTGGGCCAGAAGGTTTAGGAGGGAGATTTTCCGGCACAAGCTTGCTCCAGTTCTGAGTTTCCTTCTCTGCTTCAGCAAGTATCTTTCTCTCAAAATCAAAGTCAAACTGGAAAATACTTCGAGGAACATCTCCTATTTGTGGTGCTAAAGGGGGCTACAGAAGGCAATTACGTATCAGGTTATGTGAGCACAAAAAGCATCACACAAACTAGAACAGTTTCAAAATTGGGACACTAGTAACAAAAGTTTGTGCAATTTTTGTTCAGATTGTACAATGAATATTTTGCAGGTTTTTTTTTTTTTTGTGGGATATAAAATGATTTTCTATTATTCAATGGAAGAATGATGCACAGACAGAATCAACCTGAAATTTTTATTTATTTTATCGTTTTGGTTGGGAGGGGGCAGTACAATCAATTTGTTAAGAGAAAAGAGAAACTCGTACATAAATAGCCTAAAACACCATGAAGTATACACTTAATGCCCTGAAACGGGAGACCACTGCCTAATTAGTTGACAAGAACTAAGGATATGCAACATCAAAGAGAACCTTAAAAATCTTGATAAAGATGCCTGTAAGAACAGCCAGTGGAAGGCCAAAAAAAGGTTTGAGCAGCTCCAAAAATGATCCACCATGGTCCATGTAAGAAGCAATGGATGCAAACAAGGCACTAAAGTTCAAAGCCTTTTTCATTTTTTCCTGTCAAGTTCTTGCTAGAACTAAAAGGCAACCCACATCGGATTTTCTTAATTGAAGGCTCTCAACTTACATAAACTTTATAGACTAAGTGAAGGAAAACATATAATGGAAAACTACAAAAATCCATATCATTGATGTCACACAAAGGAAAATCTCCAATTTCCAAGGATGACTGTAATTGTTTGACATGATATGATTACAAAAATCCATATCACAGAACAAAGAAATGCATCGAAATCCATGTACAATCAAACACTGTTTTTCTACGACTTGCTCAAGAAACGACTTAGGCAATCTGTTGACAACAATATGACAAAAACTCACAGGTTCCTAAATATAGTTATTGAATTTTAAAAAAGAAGATAGGAGTATTGCAATTCAATAGACATAATCAAGCAGCAAACATCACCAAGAATGAAATACAACAGGTCAAAGAATCGAGAACATACCGGTGGAGTAATTCGGTATTCAGGTTTAATCGTAACCCTAATTCCCAATCCAGCTGGGAAAAAAAAAAAAAACCAAAATGATAGAAATAAGTAATAATATCGTAATAATTAGTGATAGAATGAAATTAAAAACCCTAGGAGAGAAAGAAGAGGGGGATTGTACAGGAAGAAGAAGAGGGAGGATGAGAGGTTTGACGGTAGGACGGTGATGTACGGAGGGCGGGAGAGACGCCGTGTTGGCCCACTCTAGGGTACATGGAGGAGGAGGACGAAGGTGGTGCTGACGTGGCAGGTGTCCTATATCTCGGAATCTGTGAATCGTACGCTGATCCCGCTCTGTTTCTATAGTCGTAGTCCATCTATGGCGAAATGAGAGAGAGAGAGAGAGAGAGAGAGAGAGAGAGAGAGAGAGAGAGATGGCGTCAAACTGAAAAAACAAACGAGTTGAAATTGTCCAAAGTTATGGAAAACATATGAAAAGAAACAAACGTAATCCAACCATCACCGACGTTGCTGTGGTGTAGTGGTTATCACGTTAGTCTTACACACTAAAGGTCCCCAGTTCGATCCTGGGCAGCAACATTTGAGTTTAAATTTTTGTGTTTTTTAAATTTTCAAATTAAGTTGAGAACTCTAAACCCATCCGACAAACTAAAAGAAAATAGTTCAAATTGTCGAAAAGGTTTTAAACTACATCTAGATAATAAATAATCTTCTCAATTTTGAAATGCTAAATTTAAGTTTCAAAAGTTTGATGTAATTATAAAGGAAAAATGCTAAATTCAAGGTTCAAAACTTTTAAAATTCAAAACCTTAGTATAATAATAAAGGGATATACTAGTATTTCTTGCAAATTCTATGCATTTAGAGCTATCCAATAATCAGTTTTCTTCATGTCTTGTGTCTGACTATATTTCTCAAGCCTGAGGTTCTTGAACAGTGGACAAATTCTTAAGCGTGAGCAAGGCTTTCCAAAGTCATTTATTTTAAATCTGGCAAATAACAGTTTTTCTGCTTACTTACCCAACCTTATAGGCTCAACATGTAAACTGGCAAGCTTGCACTTGAAGCTCAACAATTTTATTGGGGAATCGCCTTGGCCGTTGCAAAATAGTGAGAATTTACATGTGATGGACCATAGAATGAATAAATTTTCTGGAAAGATACCCATATCGATAGCACAGAACCTATCAAATTTGGTTATTCTAAGTCTACACGACATTCACATTGATGGAAGCTTACTAGTTCATTTATGCAATCTAACCAAACTTCAAATATTGGACCTCTCTTCAAATAACTTCTCTAGTTTCATACCAACTTGAATCAACAATTTTACTGTAATGACTTACACTAAAAATTCAAGTTTAACCATTAGTAATATCATGTTGTATGAATATTCAGATTATTCTGATGATCAATATATAAATGATTATGCATCATTAGTATTGAAAGGCAGGGAATATTATATAAAAACACTTTGGGACTAGTGAAGGGCATCGATTTATCAAGCAACAAATTAAATGGAGAGATTCCAAAGGAAATCACTCATCTTATTGGATTGATTTTGTTAAACCTTTCAAGAAACCAGCTGGCCAGATGAATTCTATCCAAATTAGTCAAATGCAACGGTTCGAATCTCTTAAGACTTATCCAGAAACCAGTTGTATGCCCCATTCCAACAAGTACTTTTGATTTGAATTTTCAAAGCTGCTTGGATTTGGAAAACAACAATTTGTCAGGTAGAATACAAAGAAGTGCTCACCTTGGCACCATCAATGCTTATGCATATGAGGGGAACATGGGACTCTGTGGACCTCCATTCACAACTGATTGTCAAGGAGACAAAGTAGCTGAAAGCCCATTAGATACCAGTTGCCATGGTGAGCGGACACTCGATAGGAGAAGAATGAGATATTTGGTCTAGGCTTCTATGTCTGTACGGGGCTTGGATTCCTATTTGGATTTTGGATTTTTAATCAGTATGGGACAAAATTCATGTAGCAGTAGTTGCGAGTATAAAGGGTAAGGATACTATATATTCAATTAACTTTGTGATGCATCTTTCCAAATATTTTACATTACATCAATAATGCAGCATGAGAGATTGGATCTCATGTTTTCAGGATGAGATGCAGTAGAGCAATGGCCTGATTTGGCCGGGCTTAGCCTAGATGGAGCGTATGCCCTGTATCATAGAGTTGAGTGGAACAAGTACCTTCCTTCGGGTTAGAAGGCAACCGGCGTTCTTTCAAAGGATAGTTTCATCTGCTTTTACTTTTGTACAAATGCGTGTTTCTGATTATAAGAAATAACATTTTATTAAGTTTGCTTTGTTAAAATGTGTATTTTGAGTATGGCAAGATTGAAGAGGCAGCTCCAGATCTATAGGGAAAAAATACTGTACATCCTCACTCGTTATACATCTTTCCAAATATTTACATTGCTCAGGTTATGCAGTGTGAAAGAGTGGCTTTTATGTTTTCAGGATAAGCTGCAGCAGAGTGATGCCATACTAGAGAGAACTGCAAGAAAAAGATGACACAGAGAAACCAAAAACAAATATAAACCTAGTGGCTTATCCAGAATTTTATGCAAACAAGAGACAATGCGAAAATTAAAAAAAAAAAAAAGGTTAAAACCCTGATTTCATGTAGATAAAAGTACCTGTTAGACATTCACTCTCAAATTTGGTTACTATCCATTCATTAGGGCACAGAAAAAAGGAAATTGAAGGTCAAATCAAACATTATTAGGAAATTAGAAAACACTAGAAACACTAGATGCAGGAAACAACCATGTAAAGCCAATAGCACGCATATTTAAACCAAATAAAAACATATGCAAGTACACTCGAAGTCGACTGCATAACACACTGCATCCGTATGGCAGAAACCAGCCACAAATGGAGACCACCACACCATTAGAGAAGAATCTCAGGAACATAATTCAAAGAAATCTGAAAGAAATAAATAAGAAATATATATATATAAAGCACCAGGTTTTGACATATTTCCAATTGCACTAAACACGTTTAACGTCTAGCATAGAGCTCCTCCTGAGTAGGAAACAATCAATCAATGCATTTTGTCGGGTTTTTTCTGATGAAAGCAGTCCGAAATCAAATTATTAGTTGCAGAATGATATGTTCTTCATGCAAAGATTCTATTTATATGCAGAAAGGGAAGACTATAATGATTTCAAGCCACAAATTCATATTTCAAGAGCCTATATATTTCAGGAGAAACAACCTATGATGCTGCATATATTGTACTCTACACACGAAAGGCCTTCTGAGAAAATTGAAATAAACACACATGAAATACAAGGGGAGAAAGCTTTACCATCATAAATTAAATATTGGGTCATTTGCACAAAATACGAGATTAAACTGTCTTATTTCAGGTCATTTCCATCCAAAGTAGAACTACCAAAGCGATCAAGCCATGGTGTTGGGCTAGGATGTTCAGTCTCCTCCACCCACTCTGATGTCATGTCTATATCATCAAATTGAATAGGATCGGCCTCTGAAGACTTTGTTTTCATCTGCCTTGCCAGTCTGAGATTGTAATTTATGTACACAATCATTCAATGTTTCCTTTTCAATCTCATTTCACTTTTCAGAGTGAATTTGCTGAAATGTGCTCCAGTGCCTCTCAAACAAAGAACCGCTGCAGACTTGACCGAGTGTTTTTATTGCAACCCATTGCAAGTCAGGAGCAGAATCACCATATTGTTCCCACCAAAGCCCTACAGTGCAGTTGTAAAGCTTTAAAAGAGCATTCAGAAAAGCAAGAGCACAAACCAGGACATATCTGTAATGACTCTAGAAAAAATAAGAAACCCTCACGCGCAGGGGGAACATGGAAATCATTCCGTCACTATTGTTTTATCATAATTTAAATGTTTGTGCTGTCATTTAAGTGGAAGGAAGAGTATCATAATCTTTTGCCTAGAGGAATATTGACACTTCTATGAGTAATATATTCAGAACCCAATTGATTGTTTCAACGCCTTGAGACCACATTATATGCAAGGATGTATTCACAACTAAGCTTGGGGACATATGAAAAATGCCTCAACGGGTGTGTGCATCTTGTGTTCCTTTTTTTTAAAAAAAAAAAAAAAAAAGATGAACAAAATAAAATATATATCATGTCTACTTCATTAAAAAAACTAAAAGTTCCAAGTGAGAAACTTAGATTAAGTCAGAAATAAAGCTCAAAATAAGACTCTTATTTACGAAAAAAAATGTAAGCATAATTAACATATCCGAATAAGAAAAAGTGAAGATAAATGCAACATCGCATTTTTTTATTTGTATTCAACGCATTGGTTGATAATTTTAGAACCAGCATAAGACACTATTTATTTATTTATTTTTTTTACAAACACATGCTATGTTAAGCTCTTTATTTCTAAAGTGGGCATCTGTTGAGTCCCATGTTCCATGTCATGTCTCGTGTGTGTGCTTCACAGGCTGGCTCTAAACTTTTCATAAAATACATTATTGCAAATTCAAAAAGCATCAAGTGAAGCTTATAACACAATTCTGAAATCTAGATACCCATATATACAAATTTTACTGCATATAAACAAAAGGTTTGGTACCAAATTCATCTCTCATAGACAGGTAAATTACACGTACCAGGTGAGACTGCATCACGTGCCTCCCTTGCTAGATTACAGCCAAACAGCCCACTTGCCCGAGTGAACAAGTAAATTTGATTGGTGATATTACGCCTTACTTCAGGTGTTCGGAGGAGTTTATCCAGAACTTTCAGAAAATTTTCTTTAACCATTCCAAGAAAATATCTGGATTGTACTGAATACTTAGATTCAGAAAAGCTGCTGCTGCATGAAGAGGCAAATGAAGGTAATTCTGCCACTTTCGTCTGCAATATCCAGAAACATCTTGCACTTAATCTCATCCATAATATGGTATGTCTTTATGGATTCCTTTGCCCTAGTCATAAACTCATATATATACCCAACAGCAGATTTACCTCCAGAGACCTCCCTAAGAACCTTTGCAAAAGGCTCGGAGACTACCACAATCTCTTCCACAGTTCTCCAGAAATCATTGTCCTCAAGATTGGCTATACCAGATAGTATGTGGTCTGTTTGTGTATGAGGAGTTAGTTCAGTACTCAGGGCTGTTGATCATACTTTTCAGCCAAGGCCTTTGTTTCAACATTGACTAGAATGACACGAAGTTAGTGACAGACTTGGTGATGCCAGTCTTAATGAGTTCCTGACCCCCAGTGGACATTTTCATCAGATCAAGCAAAGATGCATGGTTATAAATAAACTTGGAAATATTTTGTGCTTGAAAAATACACCTGTTCACCCAATCTATTTTACAGAATTCCTCCAAGATAAGATTCAGACACTCAGAAGCACATGGAGACACAAAAATAGTTCAATAGCACTGCAGGATATGGGCAGATATACCTGGGTAGTTTAGAGCATTGGCCATAATTATTTGCACAACATTTTGTGGCCCAAAATCTTGAATCAAAGAAACAAATAAATCAGCAAGGCATTTGTTGTTCTTGAAGTATGAAGATACAACTACCGATTTGTGGAAAAAGGTCCTAGAGGGTGATGAAACGAAAAAGTTAATTAATGCTCTTGATTCGTTGTCTGTCCATGTGTATTGAATAATTGTACATCCTGTGGTAGACCACTCTTTCTCAATGTCTTTGGATTGGAGGCTCATTTCAGAATTAACCCTCTCCAACCATGAACTCTGCAGAGCTTCTGTAGATGGATCTCTAAATCCGGGACCACACTTTCCTGTGGCATCAATCATTTGCTAATAGGATGAAGAGTGAGCTACACTGAAGTCCAGCTTACTTTCAGAAAAGAACGGAGCTATGCTTGTCTCTGCGTTTTCACGATCATTAGTAGGCAAAAGCACCACTTGGGTAATAGATGGGAAAACTTTGGAAAATGGAGAAGGTTCCGTGGGAATGAGAGGTTTACTTGAAGGAACATTTCTGGGAGATTCGGTTTCCACTATCCTTTGCTTCTTGGAGCCACAAGTTTCTTTCCCTTTCTCTTTTGTAGCTAACATCATCCCTTACCTTGCTACCTTTACGTGGAAGTCTAGACAGACGTTGCTTCAATCTACTAACGCCACCATTCAAAACTCTTTGGCAAAATTTGCATCTCGCCTTGTTTCCATTAAACTTCTCAGCATATTCCCAACAAACATCCTTTTCTCGTACCACTGAAGAAAAGGAAAACAGGAACACCCATTCACACAAATGCAAGAAGATTTATGCTTCATATCATTTGTTGATACAAGTCAAAATCATGCCAGCAAACAGATTAACATTATTCCACTCTAAAATCTTAGTGATAGTACATACATGCATGGTAAGATCAGATACCAACCAGTCTCTCAAAAATGTTCCCAGATTCCTAGCTAACCATTGTTCCAACAAGAACGTATCTACCCAATATAAGAGAGGTACAGCAAAATAGTCCTAGCGTGGGAAAACCTTGGAAAATGGCAATAAGGCGGGCTTTCCAGAGCTGATTTAAAGTTATATTAGTCATTCAAAGGTCATTGTCCCATGTAGAGATTATTAGACAAATTAGAGGATGCAGATAGCAGAAATATTCCATTCTCAATTCTACTAAACAAGCTTTGAAGAATTAAAAAGCACATGCATATGTTCTAATATTAAAAGCTGACAGGCATATGATCCGGGACTTACTGGTAATGAAGGAATCGGTTCTCTTCCTCAATGAAGACCTAAACAACACGTAAGCAATGAAGAAAATTAAACTACATATAAAGGACAATTTAAACATTAGGTACATCATTAAGATCAAAATACAGATCACAGCATTGAACATTTACTAACAAGTTATAATGTGCTCATTTTGGAATGTAGAAAAGAAAATGTTTCGAAGAAAAAGTGAATTTTTGAGCACAAGAGCCTGAAGTACTGTTGTCACTTGCAGAAGAATGAACACTTACCCAAAGCTCCAATGGGCACCAACCAGATATGAAAACGTGGTTTTTGATCATTTTCAAAGTACCCAATATGGCACCCATTCCCAACATAGACCAAACTAATTCAGCAGGGGATACAACTAATAATTGACATCCCCATCAGGATTAAAAGAAACCTGATTACCCCATCAAAGACGCTTCCCATGTAATCATCTAAAAGTATAGTAGAAACATGGACTTTCTGGGGTTCAAATATCACACCCAGTCCTAGAATGGGTCGATTTAGCTCCATTTGACCACTGTCCCACCACCGTTATCTGGTTGCCAATATGACACATCATGATTGTGCAACCATGAAAATGGGTCGTCAACAGACCAAGGCCCAATCAAGCAAGGTCCAAGTTAACCTGGACATCCTCAAATTTAGGACTTAATTTCAAAAAAACAACAGCAATTAAGCGTTAATGCAGATAAGAAGCCAAACTTTTAATGAGAATAATGTAATTCATTGAAAAAAAAAATAGCAGACAGAGCATAGGCTGAGCAAATTCAGCATAATCCAAGTTCAACCTCTAGCTTAAAAGGCTAGTGATATAAAGAAACACCAAATCGCTGGAAAATTCACAAACTGAACTCATAGAAGTTCTGCTTTTATTTTTCAGTTGCCTCCTTTCATTTCTGGGTGTAAGGCACTTTTAGAGTTTACAAGTTGATGCAATTCTAGCTTTGAAGTTCATTAAGCCAGGTAAATATTCCGTAAGATAAAATAAAATAAGGGTAACTTTAAATTATGATGTTTTCATCTCTCTCTCTCTCTGCATCATAAATTCAACAACAGGCTCCCCGCCACGTAGTTGTTCCACTTTTTAGCCCTATTCATACCCTAAAATTCCATAAATGGCAAAACATTTCAGGAGATACTCAGGTTTACGAATTTTTAAGTAGCCAAGAGCCATCAAAACTGAAATCCTCACAGATTTACACACAACAACAATATATGACTCACAGCCTCCGAAATTTAAGAGAAATGAAAAAAAAAATCGAAAAACAAAAACCACAAATAATGAGAGGGGTGAAAATAAAGAGAAATGCTAAGAGTTTTAAGGATATGAAATTCATTCCGTTCTTGCAGAGAGGAAAGAAGGGAGAGATATATATATATATATATATATATCAGCGACCTGGTCGATTTCTCTTTCTCGCGAGATTTTTGGAGGCTCTAAGGTTTCCCATGTGTGTTGTAGTGTGTTTTTTGTTTTTGTACTATGTTTTTCCCTTTTTCATATTTCAAAAAACCAAGGTTGGCAGATTTCGCAAGGAGACGACGTTTGGGCATCCATAGAACGATGCCTTTTCAGTTGGAATAATTTTGAGAAAAAAATGACATCGGAAGCCACTCTTAAATATCAGAGCCAGGTTTCGATCCTGGGACCTGTGGGTTATGGGCCCACCACGCTTCCGCTGCGCCACTCTGATTTGTTAGACTAATTATACATTTTTTATTACTTGTACAACGCCTAACTAGACAGAATTTTCCCTTTTTTTCAATCACGTTTCGTTTCAACCGGCAAGGCAAGACCAATCACGTTTCTCAAGCACGAATTTATCTCAAATGACTCCCCTCCAGCCTCCCTCCAACAGCCGGCAGCTCTCCTTTGTACAAAGCAATTAATATAAAACAACATAGCTCATTGATTGGTGAGATCGATAGAGAAACAATTGGCCTGTCGTTAGTGCATTTGCATGGCAGAACAGAGACCTACTTCCATATCAAGTAGTTGAGGGTAATCAAGGCTGTCTTTGTCTTAATTAAGATCTTCGTGACCACAATTCCGATCAAACCCTTTCCAAGTGTCCCCTCTTAGGTTCTACCCGTGCCAAAATCTGTTATTAATACCATGATTACTGATTGTATTCAAACTGAATTTTGCTTTCATTTCTTCCTTCCCATATTAAAAAAGAAATACCTCGTACCTGGCTTGGACATCCCTTGTATAAGTAGAAAATACCCTACCCTATACTAAAACCCACTTAAGTTTCTTATGCATCGCATTATTTTGTGAACCTAAAAAAGAAAAAAGAGGAAAGACAATGTATGGCCTTTGGAACCTTAATATACAATATATATTTGAATAGGATATTCATTTTGGCCCTTATCTCGTAGGAGAAGAGGGCCAGCAAAATGCCCACGCTTTGCTACTCTTGTTGCTATTAAGTGCACCATGCTGCTGAAATTTCATGGGAAATAATGAATTTTCAAATGTCTATTATTATATTGAAGATAATTGAGAGCATAACATATTTAGGGTATCGGGGATACACATATTGCACCACGTTGATTGGTTGGACACATTTATAAATCGGATGGTCAGTTATTCTATCCTTTAATAAAAAATCTCGAGTTCTAATATTGAAAATGATAAAAAGAATTCAAAAGAGTCAATTCCTAAAATAGATCTCATAGTGTTCAAATTAAATTAATCAGATAAAACTTAAATACCAGTAGTGAAAAAAAAAAACCATGTATTGCATGCAATTGCATGTTCATGAATTTATTTTATATTTGTAAAAAATTCTACACAAGAGAAAATGGGGCAATTCCTGAATGAAAAATAAAGCAAAAAATAAAAAATAAAAAATAAAAGTCCATCCTTGTTCAACATCATGGAAAATAATTTTCTTATTTTTGTGCAAGGAGAAATAAGCATTTCATACTAACTGTTGACAGCGTAGATGGGTAAAGATATTTTCGTCCCTTAACTATGTAGGGATTCGAACCTTGGTATAAGCATAGATAACCCTTTATTAGAAGATCTGTTCTCACAATAATTGAGTCGTATAATCGATCGGTCTGTCGAGAGAAAATTTCAAATATCGAACGATAATCTAACCATCAAAAAAAAAAAAAAAAAAAAGAAATAGGCATTTCATTTCAATACATAAAACCAAAATGTTAGGCAAGTGAGACCAGAAGCTTAGGCAGGGCAGCCAAATTCCTACTCCTGTAATAAAGTCTAATATTTGACACTGGACCAATGTGATGCTACCTTCTTTATTCATTTAATTTTGTGCTTGAGAAATGGTGGATATTATTGAATTTTTATTTATTTTAAAATATTTAATTCTATTTTTAAATTAATTATTATTATAATTTTATCATAATATCAAATTATATTTAATTAAATTCGAAACTGTAGGGGACAAATGTTGACGTTATATTGATTAAATTATGCCTCGTGTAGCCGCCCCTGCGTCAGTTCCTATTATTATACGCCTAATTTATTTCCTAAGCTGGTTGACTTTAGAACTTTGACTAATGAATTTTGATAATCTTCTTAATTTCAAAAATGAATTTAATTACAACACTCAACTCGACAGTTTCACGCTCTCTTCGCGCGTACATTCCACACTAACTCCATGGCCACCCACGTCGCAACAAAAACGAATATAAAACGATATTAAAAAATAATATTTTATAAAATTATAAAAAACAAAAATATAAAAAATATAAAAAATATATATAAATTTTTATGTAAATATTAATTATTTTATAAAATAATATAAAAACATATTTTATAATAAAAATCTAAAATAATCTAATATATAATTATTAATTATAAAATAAATAATATAAAAAATAAAACTTATGATAAAATAATATATAAATATAGAAAATAGAAACATTTTTATATAAATATTAATAAATTTAACATATTAAAATATTTCGAAAATAGAAAACATCTCAAAAATAGAAAAATTATAATATTGAAAAGTTTATATGCATCGTAGACGGCCACTCAATCTTTATTGATGATAATATAAGACTCAGATTTTTAATATCATAAAACTTTCCAAAAACAGTGAGGGGACATCATTAATTTTTATTTACCCCTCTTAATCTAAAAAACAATATAGAAATTTCAGAATATTATATATAAATTTTTTACAAATAATTATTAACCAAATATTTTTAATAAAAAAAATTAATATATAATAAATAAGTATTATATTTATAAAAATAATATTTTATTATCAAAACACACTTAATAAAGTTTCTTAAGAATTAAAAAAAAAAAAAACAATGTAGGAGTTAATACAACTTAACTTAGATCTCATTCATAAAAGAATTTGAATTTAATTTTTTATTAATAATGAAAATCTCAATCAAGATATACACTTTATTGAAATTATTTATTGTTAAAACTCACAACTTGCTTAGTATATAAATACATATTTTGCCCAAGTAATTTATGTTTTACTTTGACTAAACTTAATTAATTAATTTATAATTTTTTTTTTTAGTTGAACATGTGAATTCTGCGGATAAATCGAAGAGGATTGGCCTGGGGGTTGGTGCCCGGCGAAGTTTGATCCCAATAATTACACAGAAATCGAGTCGCCCACGCGCCATATTGGCGAGTGGGCCGAGCAAATTCTCTTTGCATTGCATTTCTGCATTTGCATGAGAAAATAAAAGATTCATATGTAGAATAATTATTTCTAATCTGTTGACACTTCACAGTAATCGTTTCAATTTCAATAACATACATCTCTCCAACATCAACCAAATTAGCCGTCTCGTTATTAAGCAGTTAGAGAGAGAGAGAGAGAGAGAGAGAGAGAGCCTTCTGGTGTTGTTGATCTTGGAGATCTCTCAACACTCAACCCTTAATAATGGCGGAAATGAAGGAAAATTGTTCCCTACTCTTCAACCACTCCTCTTCCTACTCTCTCTTTTTTATCACTTTCTCTTCACATGCGCCCTCTTCTTCTCTCTAGTTCTTTATTCCTCTCTCTCTCTCTCTTTCCCCACAATTTTGCTTACTTCAATCATCATTTTCTCTCTCCTCTATCTCTCTCTTTCTAACTCTGTATCTCTCTAGGAACTTAGATGCCTCCTTCACAAGCATAACCCACTTCATCATCACTTAATTTTCTTCTTCCTCACATTTCTTCTTTTGCTTCACCACTCAAAGCCCACCTCCCTCCTCTGTCTTTATTTTTCAGCAGTAGAATGTCGGTTCATCTTTAGAGCAAAGAAAAAAAAATGAAGAAGACAAGCACTTCGATTTCTATTGCGTTAACTCTCTTGTTTGGATATGGATTATTAGCTTTTTCAGTTCAGGGTTTTCCGGTTACAGATGCAATTGAACAAGACAAGCAAGCTTTACTTGATTTCATTGGTAATGTTTCTCTCCCAAAATACATCAACTGGAATGTGAATGCTAGTGTGTGCTTTTCATGGACTGGTGTGATTTGCAGTGGTGATCATTCTAGGGTTATTGCAGTACGGTTGCCTGGAATCGGAATTCGCGGCCCGATTCCTGAAAACACTCTAGGTCGTTTATCTGCACTTCAAGTACTTAGTCTTAGACTTAATCGGATTTCAGGGGAATTCCCTTATGATTTTGTTAGATTGAAGAATTTGACTGCTATTTATTTGCAATTCAACAACTTTTCTGGTTCCCTGCCTGAGGATTTTACTGTTTGGAAGAATTTGACTATTGTTGATTTGTCTAATAATGGATTTAGTGGGAGTATTCCTCCTTCAATTGGTAATTTGACCCACTTGACTGCTTTGAATCTGGCTAACAATTCCCTTTCGGGTCCAATTCCTGATCTGAGAAACCCTAGTTTGCAACAGTTGAATTTGGCAAATAATAATCTAAGTGGGGTTGTGCCGGTGTCTCTTAGAAGGTTTCCAAATACAGCATTTTTGGGCAATAATGTCTCTTTTGAGAATGCAACTTCTCCAGATCAACCGAATCTTCCACCTGAATCACAACCTGGGAAGAAGAGTAGTAAACTGGCTGAACCTGCTGTATTGGCGATAGTACTCGGAAGTGTCGTTGTGGGGTTTGCGCTGTGTGCGGTGTTGATGATTGCTTGTTTCAGAAAGAGAGACAAGGACAACAAGTCAGTTGAGAAGTCTACTAAGAAAGCAGAAAAAGCTGCAAAGAAACCAGTTTCGGGGAGCCAAGATGGGGATAATAAGCTTGTTTTCTTTGAAGGTGGTAATTTTGCATTTGATTTAGAGGATTTGTTGAGGGCTTCAGCTGAGGTGCTTGGTAAAGGAATGTTTGGGACAACTTATAAGGCAGCCTTAGAAGATGGAACCACAGTGGTTGTAAAGAGGTTAAAGGATGTGAATATAGGGAGGCGGGAGTTTGAGCAGCAGATGGAGAATGTCGGAAGGATTAAGAATGAATATGTTGCTGAATTGAGGGCATACTACTATTCCAAGGATGAAAAGCTCATGGTTTATGATTACTTTAGCAAAGGCAGTGTGTCATTGTTGTTACATGGTAATGGTCAAACTTCCTTGATCTCTGCTTTGGTTATTTCATTCTCTCTTGAATGTTCAGTTTCTTTGCAAATTGCTGTTGAATTAGAAACATGTGATTATTTTGACGAGTCCTTGGTTGAAATTGGTCTCCAGAGTTAAACTTTCAATAGTATGTTCGTTTGGTCATCTCCTTCTAACTGACTTAAGATTGATTGATTTTTCCATTTTGCAGTTATTGGTTCTTCGAGTCCAGAGTCTAGATAGGTGTTGGTAATGGATCCGATCAATTTCTTCCATGTCTGGACAATGATGAATTTTTTCTGCTCTTGCTGTGCTAGTATGGTTTTGTTGATATCTTTTCGGAGTCAGTTCCCACAGTGAAAATGTTTTTTGGGCAAATTTCAGATTTAGAATGCAGCAGAACCATTTGAAGGTTCATTGATAGAGTTAACCTGCCAAGGTCTTTAGATATAATCTCATTTTCTCTTTATGTTTATAGATCAGGAATGAAACCTGAATCATAATACTCCTTAACGTGGAAAGAATTTGCAAACCAAACAAGCAGCACTTAAATTGCAGAGAGCCTATCTACTTGTCAAAGTATGGTTAAGATATAAGCTTGACTGTGATAAAAGTTCTTCTATGGAGGAGGAAGCTGTAGTATATGTAAACCTTTTACGCATAGTGTTCTCTCTCTCTCTCTCTCTCTCTCTTTCGCTGAGGTAGTATTTAATTTAAAAGGATTAGCGTAAGCCTGCAATTTCCACCAAATAAACGTTACATGTTTTAGCAGTGCCAATCCAATTTTCAAAGTCCCTCTTTATATTTAGAGATGGTACTGCCCAGAGTTTATGGTTCTTGCTTTGCTTATTTTAGTAGATGAATATTATTCTGTTAATATTCTTGTTATTGTTTTCAAAATGATATTTCAGATTTTGCCCTCAATACCTGTAGTTGGATGACATCAGTATTTAAACTTTCTTATCTTCTTTAGTAAAGCAATGATGTTACAGTTTTAAAGTTATGTTAATGATAAATCTTCATAAATTTTGGACCTTGCTCATCAATTGCCTCATACATTTCGTTTAGTAGTTAAAACTGTAATAATATTCCTGTCCACATTCTATGCAGGGAAAAGAGGTGAAGATCGCATTCCTTTAGACTGGGAAACTCGACTTAAAATTGCAGTTGGAGCAGCCAGAGGGATTGCTTATATCCACTCTGAAATTGGTGGAAAGATTGTCCACGGAAACATAAAGGCCTCGAATATTTTCCTCAACTCCAAAGGATATGGCTGTGTCTCTGATCTTGGTTTAGCAACCCTAGTGAGTCCAATTGCCCCACCAGTCATGCGTACTGCAGGATACCGAGCCCCGGAAGTAACAGACACCCGAAAAGCATCCTACGCATCTGATGTTTACAGTTTTGGAGTTCTTTTACTTGAGCTTCTTACTGGAAAGTCACCAGCACATGCCACGGGAGGTGAAGAGGTTGTGCACTTGGTTAGATGGGTCCATTCAGTGGTTCGTGAGGAATGGACTGCTGAAGTATTTGATGTTGAGCTTTTGAGATATCCAAATATTGAAGAAGAGATGGTTGAGATGTTACAAATAGGGATGGCTTGTGTGGCAAGAATGCCTGAGCAGAGACCTAAAATGCCCGATGTAATTAAGAGAGTGGAAGATATTCGGCGGGACAGCAGTGGGAATGGACTATCCTCAGAAAGCTCGACTTCAGCCCCAACTCCTCCAGGGGCTGATATAGCGGGACCTTCTGCCGTCCATTGAGATATTTGCTCTTGTGATTTGTTATATGTCAATTCATTGAAATTTATCTCTTGGAGGGTGCAGGCAAATAGTTCTGATCGATCCTCCTTACCCCCCCCCAAATGATACCAATCTGTTGTAGCTTAGGTCAAAAATTGTTTTGGTATAGTGTTGTTGTTGACTTTGATTTTGTTAACATTTGTAGGTTTCAGAATGTGCAATAAAAGGGAATCCATGTCCTCTCTCTCTCTCTCTCTCTCTCTCTCTCTCTCTCTCCCTCCCCCCCCCCCCACACACGCACACACATTGTTTGACATGACGCACGCTTAACATTTTTTAGCCCAGGCTGGACCACAAGAAAACCATTCTTCTCCTCTACGTTATGGTGCTTTGGTTGAACACTGTAACAGCCCAGGCAAGATGTCGACTCGAAGAAAGGAGTGAAGTCGACTAGGCAAGATGTAGACTCAAAGAAAGGAGTTGTTTTTTCTGTAATCAATGATGGGAATTGATTTATAATGATTGTAAGCTTGAACCTTAGAAGGAGAGAGAAAGAAAAGAGAGGAGAAGAAGAAGATCAGAGGAAGAGAAGGAAGAAGAGAGAGTAGGAGAAGAACACACGAAGGTAGGAGGAAACAATTCATTTTCTTGCTTGTCTTCCTTTCTGAATCTTGTAGCCTTTATACATTATTGTCTTAATGCCTACAATTCTCTAACTGAATTCAGTTGAGTGACAACCTCTCAACTGCCTCCAACTATTCTAACTTCCAATTAGCTAGTACTTGTTCCGGAAGTAATCTAGTTGCGGACTTAAGCTCTTCAATTGCAGACATTTCTTTCGGTTGTAGGTCTGAACTCCTTTAGCAGGTTGTTACAAACAAGTACAAGGTCTTGGAACACATTCTTTGGTCGATTAAATAGCTGAACATGGGTATTCCTATTGAAAGTATTGATCAAATGCTCGAGGAAGGTGCTCCAACCCTTGAAGAGAGACAGTTGATCTATTAAGATGTGACACTAGGTCTCTTAATAAAGTTTTCAAGTTTGACTTACGATTGGGTATGAAAAAAACTATATTGAGAGCGTAGCCCCTTTAATGGGCCACTATAAGTCCCGAATCGGATTAGTCAGAGTATGATTCTGAATATTGGTTGATATAACACCAAATAAAAAGAAGAGCACGAGACTCTGGGTTGCCTCCTTTTGGACACCTACGAAGGCATCATGGAATCTCAATCGAAGTCCAAGAGAAATAAGATGATGAAGTAGGGCCAATAATGATCAAGCAACCTGCCTAAAAGAAGACAAGACTGCCCGGAAAGCAAAACCCAGAAACAGGCAGTGGGCTTTGGCCCAATCTCCTGTCAAAACCCAATCTAACAAAGCAGGCTTAGCAGCCCACCTTTGACCCACTTAAAGGAGACATCAAAACCGTCAAATGAAGCCCTAACCAAGACCCAAGATGACTGCAACGCTAACCCAAAATGAGTCCAAAAGACTGAACCATGTCCAAAAAGCATGTCCGAACAAGACCCAATTCAGCCCAAGTTCAAACTCTCTTTAAGGCAGCATTTGGACCAGCTAGTAAAACGGGCACGCCCCAAGAGGACGAGCCCAAGTTCAAACCTTTTTTTTTTTTTTTGGTGCATTCGAATTTTTTTTCTCTTGTAAAAATTTTCAAGGTTCAAATCCGATTAGCTCGCAGGGGCCAACTGAAATAGCTTCTCTGCTTGCTCCGGGAAGAAGGTTATAAAAAGAAATGCACATATAAGAACAGTTCCAAAAACGGCAGAGATTTTTCTCTGAACCGTAACAAGACCAGCTTTGCCAGCATTTTGGAGCTCAGTGGAGCCAACAGAGTCGAACATTCCAGGCTCTACAGACTGAAGCCCCGACGTCATACACGCAATATTTTGGAAACCTGCTTCTAATTTATTTGCTGCAGCTGCAGACCTCAGCCCTTCCTGGCACACCAGTAACAATTTGCTTTCAGGTGAAAACTGGCTCTTAACAGATTGCACAAATTCAGGATTTGGTTTCGTGAATGCCAAGCCAAAGAACAAACCAGCAAAATTGTTGTGCACGGTTCTTTTAATTATTGTGCCAAGGTCATTGTCCTTGTTTTCGATAAAGAGAGGAACATGAAAACATGATATGTGCCCGATCAAATTGAGACTTGTCCCGAATATCCACTATTGAATACCCTTCAACCGCTACAAGTTTCTTTGCATCTTCGGCATTCGTATAACTCACTTCAGCTTTAACTAGCAGATTCCTTTGATGAAGAGTTTTTCCTGGCATTTTCCCTGCTTGAATTTTCTGATATATCAACCATGATGAACTGTAATTGCTTTGAGATGAGAGTGCGGCGCACAAAACTATCCCTGCCATCTCTGAGCTTCTGGGAGGTTCACCCCCCCCCCGGGGGGGCCCAAGTTCAAACTCTCTTTGAGCAATGTCTCAAGTTAGCTTTGTAATATTTCTTTGATAAATCATCAAAATTATCTTGAGATTATTCTCTCAAAAATTTGTCTTCTTTATTACTATTTCAACACTTTAAATTCTTGTTCGAATCTCCTCTTCAACCAACTTCCATTGCTCATGCAAAATCCCCCATATTCAAACATCAAACCACCGCAGCACACTTGGAGCTTGGAGCTTTTGCCTCAACCAAGTTCTGAGATTTTTTCCTTAGAAAATCAACAATTTGTTAAATAAAATCTTAATTTCGAATCTTGTGTAAGATAAAAATAGTCATCGAGAAAATTCTCTCTCTTAAGGATTTCTCTCTTAAGGAGCCAATTCGGTTTAACAAATTTTAACCAATGGTATATACCAGAAAGAAATATAATATATGTATAATACACAATATTGTATATCCACATACAAGAGCGTTCAGGTAATGCATCTTTCATGTTTCTTTTTTTCTTTTCTTTTATTTTTTTCCCTTTTTCAATTTTCCAAAAATAATAAATGAAGTCTTCCCATGGTTATAATCTAGATGCATGAATCAAGCAGTGATTGTAAATCCTTCATTTCGAATGATTTTGATGGGCGTAAAGTGCACGAACTATAGGGTAGATGCATGACAGCCAAAATGTTGGAGAAACAATATAAACAAGCCATGAATGATCACGCAAGCTCAACCAATGCAATACAAACAGGTTGAAGATCTCGATTTTTACAGGTCATTCTTGCAAAATTCACTTCAAAAATCCAACAACACAGATGCCGTTTATGAATTTTTATATAAGAAGCCAATCAATCTCTTTGGATGCAGAAGCTCAGGCACCTCATGACAGAAAGAATTAATCCCATTGAAAATGGCAAAAGAATCAACAGTCCCGCATGAACATCACTGACCAATATGAAACAGACGCAATGACAAACTGCAATTCACTTTCTCGTGATTCTTGTTCTAACACCTCCTGAAACAATAGAACTTTTAAAAGCTTTAGGGGCAGTGAGAAATTAAAGCCCAGACATAGCCGTGCAAAGAGTTTGACTGCCAACGTATGGCATGCAATGGCGGCATATAGAATATCAAAGTTCTTTGGAGTGAAGAATACAAACCTTCAACTTGCTCGAACTGAATCTCTTTCACCAGCTCTGCAGATGCATTATACTCGAAACTGCACAAGAATGAAGAAACATGCACTCAATTGCAAGAAGTTTATGGAACTTTTTCATTACAGAGGTCGTAGAATTAAGAGATTACCCAATGCTAATGTGGCCACAACAGAGGAAAACAATGATTTAGACACAGACACACATACACACACGACTAAAAAAAAATATCATTCAGCACAGCTAACTGACAAGCACATGAATACACATTGAAACTATGGTTCCCCCCCCCCCCCAATTAGTCATGACTCCCTTCATACGAGAAAAAGAAACGATGACAATCAAAAAAATAGTCAGCAAGCCTACCTAACAAGCACATGAAAACATGTAGAAACAATCGCTATGTGGAGACATCAACAACATACGAAACTACACTGCATTGACACAATATCATGCAAATAATGCATCTAATATTCTAGAGAACTTGATAACAGAGATCTTGAATAAACATTATTCTCACCATCTCTGAAATAGCAGAGAGCAAGACAGGGCTTGCTTATAAAAGTGACAAAAAATTTTTGATTTATGAGCCCAGAAGCTCTTACAAGGAAAATACATCTGGTTGAACACACCTTTATTACTTCATAAGCATCATTGCATGAGTTGGAAAAATGCTAATTTCAGTGTACACAATGAGAATGTCATTTTCAACACAGGCACACACCGAAAGGGAAACTATTTTTCAAAATAATAATTTGCAAGAAGAGTGATGGAGTAGGTTTCACTTACCTATTGGCAAAGAGCACCTCAATTTCATAGTCAGGTGCACTCTTAGTTGTTTCGACAAACACCGTAACAATTTCAGTCTTCCTGGTAGTAGCCAGTAACAAGTCATACTCTGTCGGAATAATAATTGCTAAAAAATTATCACTTAATTCACTCAAGCAAAGCTTCTCAACTGCTGCAAGAGATATTCTCCGCTTTAATGAATCAGTTTCCGGATCAACAATGTAAAGGGCAAATTCAGTAATCAAAAGAATACGCCTTTTTATCTTTCCAGTACTGGTGAACTTTAAAACCCTGTCTGCAAAAAGAACCTGTTTGTCACCTACCAAATGAAGAAATACATTAGACACAGGAGTACAAGAAAGATGAAAGAGGTCAACAAATCAGGCCACATGCAGAGATACAATTTCACAAATCACATTATATCTTGCAGGCTCATTATCCCAACAGATCAACTTAAATGCCAACTTTACAAGCCGATGTGAAATATCAATCGATTCTATCAAACAGAATCGTTGGTTATCGCTGAAGGAAAATAATAAGAATTAGTTCATGTATTCCTATGATGTTTGCAAAGAAGACACATTGCCAAAATACATTGGGTTAAGGCCTGGTTTTTTTGACAAGGCCTGTCTACGGTGCTGTCTTCTATCTAATGTAGATGACCTCATTTCTCCATGCATCCTAATAAAGGGAACTTGATCAATACTTCTTCCTCTATTTAGTAACTTATGTGACAGCATCCACTTGTGGAGATAAGTATCCATATAAACAGCCTGCAAATGTTCTTGAATCTCTCGGTCTGATTTTGTTGGTACCAAAAGTTGAAGCATGGCCTAAGCTCTTAGGTCCACAATAGACCTACTACTAATAGGCCAAGCAATACTTGGTTGCTGATTTGTTCATCTTCCCAAATTACCAGATCTGAGCTTGTTTCATGTAATGTAGCCTAGCCCCACATCACCTTTCTAAGGTCGTATTCGTGCACATGCAAGCAGCTTGGTAGAAAAACCACTAATGATCTGAACCCACAGACACAGCAGGTTTTCTTCGCTGTATGACAGTATCAAGCACACACAGAGTTCCACCTTTTTTTAAAGAAAACAAAACTTCTCAGTAAGAAAAAGAATTGCATTAGATAGGAAAGACAATATACATAAGGTTCAAAGGATGAGAAACCCTCAAAGCCAAAAGAAGCAGATGTCAAGGACAAAAACTAATGGAGGACTGATTTCCAACCACTCCAAATCCCCTACACTACAATCTGTAAAGACTCCTAGGCCATGGACCCAAAGAGAAGCATAAAAAATAAACAAAATAAAAAATCAATATCATCCCAAAGGAGCAAATAGACATAAATTCTGGCTTCTAAAGTTCGATCCCTCAAAATACAACCAAAAAAATAGCTACAACAGCACATCTCCAAAGCAAATAAGTGTCTTTTCACTATCCAAAACCTCTAAACTTTGTGAAAAAGGATATGAGAGACACTTCTAGAACAAACCCACTGATTATCCCAAATAGTAAAGAGCCGGTTCCACATCTCCCAAGTTATAGAGCAATGCAAAAACAAGCGATCTCAAGTTTCAGAACATTTTGCAGCACATAACAGAAATATCGAGTGACATTGTTTGAAAGGTCTCCATTTGTGTAAAAATGTTAAGCACCATAGACCAATTAAAAGTCTTAATCTCAACAGGAACCTTTGCCTTCCAACTGAACTCGGTTACAGGAAATAGGTATATGGTAAATGCAATGATTGAGAGAGAGAGAAAAACAAAAAAAAAAAGAAGGATTTAAAACAGAAGAAACACAGAGTCCCACTTTTGCTAGTCATAAATTGTTATGGAATTGATGGTCCTGTATCTCATAAACCATTTTAACAACCCCATCTTGCTGAACAGAAACCAAAATGAACTGCACTATTTTCCAAAACATTCTAGAACAACAGAGGATTAAGAAAAAGCCAATACTTGAAGAACAATAAATGCCCGATCACTAATCTCCAACTCCTTGGTGATTGGTGTTTTTTCAGCCACTAAAAATCAGTAGGGCCATGCTCTTAAGGTCCAATTGAAATCTTTACCACTTCAAGTAACATGACAGTAAAATTGACATGAACAACAATAATATGAGACCAAATCAATTCACATGACCATTACTTCCGCAACTCGTTCATTGAATCTTTTAATGGGCTGTTCAAAAACAAGAGTACGACTCCAATTTTCCAGAAAAACTAGAAAAGAATCCTAGAATTTTTTTAAAAAAATGAGTTTTGTGTTCTAACGTGGTATTTTTCAAAAGTTGAAAAAGGAAAACCTCTCTCTCTCTCTCTCCCTCCCTTCTTCAGTGAATCTCTCTCTTGCTCCCACTTCCTCTCCCTCTCGGTCCAGAGTCTCTCATCATCCTCAAACGAATTATCAAAAACCAAAGTTGGATATCGTTATGTTCTTCACACCTTGTTCTATTTCTCTACATCATAAGAACCCCAATCTCTATTACAGTTGCAGGGAACATGATGTTGATTAGATCGAAAATTCTGGAGTTGGGGGATCACGTTTTGGAATTGATGATAAGGAACAACATCCCAACAACACCCTAACAAGTGCCTCTTAATCAAACACTTGGATTGCTCATCCAATCCTACTCCTCCATGCTTCTGTTCCTTTTATTTTGGAGGCATGACTTACCGTATTTTTGTTCCATGACATAAAAAATTGGGTAATGACAGTAGATTCGGGGGATTTTAGATTTTTATGAGGTTTTATAAAGTGTGAAGAATATGGGAAATAAAATGGAGGAGGCTAAGCTGGTTGCAATCATCTTTTTTATGATAATTTTGTGGGTGTTGATGGTTTTTGTGAAGAATTGCAGTCAATAGAAACATGGATGTTGATGGTTTTTGTGAAAACTTGCAGTCAATAGAAACATGTTTGGATGGTGTATTCTGAGAATTGCGTTCAACTGATACTTTGAAGAGGCGCACACATGCTGTCTGATGAAATGCCTGAGAAGGACATTGTTATGTGGACGGCTATCATCGCTAGTTATGCATCTTGCTGTCAATATAAACGTGCTTGGATGGTGTTCTCTGAGATGATGAAAAATGGGTTTGACCTAAATATTTTTGAAATTTAATTCAAATATATATATTATGTATGTAATGCTAATGTAATATATCAAATTCAAATTCATGTACATGTATGTGAATGTGTATGAAAAATTCAAGGGAAAATACCTAATTAGTATAAAGCAGTAAAAACACTAAATTTAATAACCCACAATGCATTTTTTTTGTCTAAGAAACATAATACAATTTTATAAGGCGTAGTGATACAAAAAAAAAAGAAAAGAAAAGAAAAAAAAGAGAAAGAGAGAAAATACTAATGCCACAAATAACTTGGAAAATATGTTTATTTTGAACAATGTATTTTGAACGCATCTTGAGTTCTCTGACTTCGAAAATTTTTGAAATTATGATAAATGAACATGTCTTCTAATTTTCCATTAGGAAATGAAAACTAAAGATAGAGTAGAAAATTGGAGTTGAAAAAGGAAAATAGTTTGTGTTACTGAACGGGCGCTAAGAGTCACTCAACAAAGAGTTTATGGTGAACCTTTAAGACAACAGACTAAGGAGCAGGCATTGGCTTACCAAGGAAGGACACAATGAAATCACTAGCCAGAATGATAGGAGATCTCTTACTTTCAGCTTCACTTAAGAATGTGAGACATGACATATTTAAGTTCGCTTCAAGGTTTATGGCCCACAAGAAGGTTTGGAGAGTGTTATCTTGAGAATCTTGTGGTCTATTTCACTAAATTAGACTTATCCTCACGTTGCAGTGGATGTGACATCAATTTGGCTTTATTTTGTTGTGAGAGAAGTAAAAGGGAAAGGAACGATGACTACACGCACTAGGATGTTTCTTAAAAAAGCTGATCATTTGCTTATTATTGTATTATACTTTGAATTCCATAAACAACTCTCCTTCACATAGGATTAATCAATTTGTTATTCTAGCAAAATAAGTGGAGAACGTGTAGATGTGGTGCAGAAAATTCTCCCAAGGTCTTCTTCAACTCATCATCCTATACCGTAGGAACAGTTGGTTCTATTCAAGGCCCCTAACAATTCAAGAATATGTTGTTGAATGTGTATGTCTTTTATCACTTGCTTTTTTAAATAGATGGACGAGGCGGATGTATTTGAGAGGGAGGTGGCCACTCGGTCAAGGACAACACTTCTAAATAAACTCTTGAAAGAGAATTACTGAGAGAACCTTTCGGCAGTTAGAGTTCTAGGAGTCAGTGTATTTTGGCTTAGAGAAAGGGAGGAGGAACAAGTTTTCTCCCAAGATGCCAAACATTCACAAGAAAGTGAATTTACGGTTTGGACTTTCGATTGAGTTGTCAATGTGATAGTAAAGGCTATTCCCATTTCTACAAGTAGATTTGTCAAATGGATGACCACACCAGGCATGAAGCTTGATAGTTTTGGGACCCCATTAAATCGAAATGTAAGTCATTCGGTTGAAGTGTCTCATCTTAATATCTTTCTTCTTGAAAAGGGGTTGAGTGATTCTCAAAACTTATCAAGAGCTTAATGAGACTACGAATTTTTTTTTATTTTTTTTGAAGTTTGAATTGTAATCTCTTGATTTCATATTAAGAGAAGAGAAGCCACATAATTAGAGACTTCAAACCCATAAGCTTAGTTAATAGCAGTGCAAACAAGTTCATCTCCAAAGTGCTGGAAACAATATTAAATAAGATTATCAGTAGTGTTGTGTTGCGACGCATTAACAAAAATACCCTAATGAAAGTGGTTGATGCCTTTTCCTTTCTTTTTTCCCCAATATGAAGTGGCTGGTGACAAATTGATAATGATTGATCAGGATCATTAAGCTTTACACAGAAAACCCAAGTGTTCATGTTTGTAGAACTTTCTTGCTGTATATTCTTGAGATGGTGTATTTGGTAGTCAATGGATGAAGTAGAACAGGACTTACATGTCTAAGGCCTCTTTCCCCATCCTTCAGATCAGCAATAAGAGGGAATCCTCTTCTTCCTCCAGGGGCTTTAGCTTTTCATCCACCATTAGTGACATCAGCGATCCATAAACCATATACACATACACGAGACAACTCAACACTAAATATTGTTTTATGTTCATATTTATAATTCTAATAAAATTTTTCCTTTGACCACAAAAAATAGAAAATAAGCAATCTAGATAGTCCATTATACGACTATGTAATATTTACTTTTCAAGGAGACTCCTATAAATATCTTTCAGAAAACAAGGATTTCCCTTGAATAGAAATAACATTGGTAAGCATTTCTAGAGTGCTCTAAAAGTGTCATAGAAGTGTTCAAGAAGCATCCAAGAATGTCCATAATAGAGCATCTAAGAAATGTTCGATGCTAAAAAGAGAGATAACCCACTTTTAAGTGTCTATGTTTCATATTTGATCGCGTTGCTGGCCAGCGCAATTCAAAAGCAATCGAGTTAGTTTTTCTTTAAGGGTGGTTTTAGGAAGGATAGCATCTGTGGAGTGAGAAAATTAATATTCCATATTCTTTTCACAAATGATAGTTTAAGAGGTAACTCAGCTGCTTAAGTTGAATTGTTCTAGTCACAAATGACTGGAAAACCCATGAATACAAACTTAAATCGTTCTGGTTCATTATAAAGACCAGAGTTGCATAAAATCCAGTCAAAAGCAGTAAACCCCGAGGATTTTATGCAACTTTGTAAAACTGGCCAGGTTATGCCAGACCAACTGGGTCAGAGGATTAAACCCAAGTGACTTTCAGAATCCGAAAGAAGAATGCGGCTTCTTTCTCTTTTGTTCTGTCCTTTGCCCTTTTGTTTCCTTCTCTTCCCTGCTGCCTTTTGATTAGTCCCGAATAGAAGCCCTAGGAAGAAAAAAATGAACATCTCATTTTCTTCTTCACCCAAGCTCCTAAATCTAGTCACCTTCTTCTCCATTACCCAGAAAAGCTCCAGATTTAATAGCAATTTGATCAATTGATTCAGAAAATCACTCACTCACTCTCCTCCGATATTCTTTACAAGCCAATGAGATTTTAATTCTGAAAAATGTCTCTTTCAACACCCAGATGTGGAGCCCCTTAGCCTCTTCGATCGTTCAAATAAATTTTCATAACACAATGCACTAATTGAAAGTCCCAAGAACAAAAGCCCCATTTTTAAGGTAAAAAAAATGATGCTAATTTGACTGTCAAAATTTTAGATTTCTATGTAGTCTACAAATACAAGCTGTTGGTTAGCATGCTCATGTCAATTTGTAAGCAACAATGGGAGCTGATCCGATAGAATGGCATTGATTTTCCTTTGTCACAAACAATACTCTCTCTTTGAGTTTGATTCGATTTCGACCGTGACAAGAAACACACATAGATCTTAGCAAGAATGGTTCTGGTTGCTTAATACTCTTAATACATAATATCCTGCTTTATTAATAAACAACCAGTAATTTCTTTACTTTTTTTTGCCATAAAAGAAAAAAAAACTTTTAATTTATTTTTGGGCTATTAAAAAATTATATTTAGTGTCTTAGTTATTGCTATGTTTTTTTTTTCACAAAAAAAACCTTTTAATTTATTTTTGGGCCATGATTTTATTTTATTTTTTAAAAAAAATTATATTTAGTTTCTTAGTTATTGCTATTTTTTCACAATATTTTATTTATCTCTCTATCTTTGGAAGAGGTTTTAGAAAATTATGCATGCTGAGGATTATCTGTGAAGGATGGGCAACTTGGGAGCAATTCGCCAGGGAACAATGCTTATGGTGTGGATCTTGGAATAAAATTTGGAATGGGTGGAATGACCCTTGGGATTGTGAGCTTCAACATGAGGATTGGACTGGAAATTAAATCCTTATTCAACTTTAACAAAACTTTGCTTCCGAAGTGGATTTGGAAATTTATGAATGCTGAGGGTTATCTGTGGAGGTTGGGCAAGTTGGAAGCAGTTTGCCAGGGCACAATGCTTATGGAGTGGACCTTGGAATACAATTGGGAATGGGAGGAACAAGCAATGGATTTGTGAGCTTATAGAGACTACGACTCAACCTCGAATTTCAACGACTTTTTTTCCTTTTGGGTATGATCAAGGTTGAGCTCCAAGAAAGTCAGATATTCTACTTGATCCATTCCTAATTGCAAGAGACACGAGATCATTCTAATATTTTTCGATTCCCTTGAGGTGAAAGGAGAGTATGGAACATGTCCTCTACAAGAAATGAAAAAGATTAAGACTGAATAACTAGAATTACTCTGTAAAATATTTATGTAACTTATGAGATGGAGGCAGATGGCAACAGGGAAGAAGGGATGACTGGGAAGGTGTTAAGCTTTTTCGGCTTTGAGGCAACGGACTTTGGTGGTAGAAGAGGTTCAAGTTGGCTATACTTCTTAGAAGGCATTGTGACAGGCAATAACCCAATCTAGAGTTGCCTTTCTTCAGTGGGAGCTTGTGTGAAATAAGATTTTTCATCGAAAACAATATACAAAAAAAAGAAGGATCACCTAGTTAAAGCTAGAACACTGTGCAAATACATGAGTGAATCAGTCAGCTAACCCCTATTACATTGTTCTTGGAGAACGAGGATGTTTAGCATTGTGAATTCCATTCTAAATATTTTCTACAAGAATTATATGTGGAATAAAATCTCTTCTTTTGTTAGTTTGAAAGGAGAAGAGAAACTTCCACTGCCATTAGTACCTGGAATGTGAACACAAACAGCCCCAACTACTTACAACTTAGTTAGGTTGAGCCAAACTGATGCATGAACTCTGAAAATCTGCATTTCCTACACCACCAGTTGTTAGCAAGATCGTCACATACCTCTTTGGCACACTCAATATCAGAAGTCATGTGATCAAGGTTAAAAAACGGAAATTTGACAGTAAACACCAGAAACAACTATCTACTGTGACAGTAAAAACGTATATCTTGTTCCCAAGTCCAAAAACAATGCAATCTGTTGAATCATAAATTTTGATCATGGGTATTCCAAGCACGGAACAATGAAGAGTCCATCGGACTCCACTCAAACACCAATTCGTTACATAGGCTAGACATAACCATCAACGTAAGTTATCATCCAACAATTCAAATTTGTCTAAAATCTGATGAAACCAAGGCTGCTAATTTGAAAACCCCAACCGGTAAGAAGGGACAGAAAGAACAATTCTATTCAATTCCGGTCTGAAGAGCTATAATTCATGGACAAATCAACATCTAATAACACGTCTTAAACACAATCAAATCAATAAAGGCAAAAACCTAATCGCATCGAGAAAGATTCAAAACCCTACCTTGTTTTTCCAAGATCTTCATGAGATAAGGCTGAGAAGGCAGATCGAGATAATCGCCCTTGTAATCTCGATGAAAGGAGGCATTTCTTCGGGCCTTGACTCCCATGAATGGCTCTTGATCTTCAACCACGTAGTTCGCCGACGGCTTCAATCTCAATCCACCGCGTTGGATTTCGTCGTCTTCTACCGCGTCGTCTTGCTTGACGGGTCCAGATTCTTCCAATTGTTCGTTGAAGTGAACGCTACGCTGCGTTTTGAATCTGTTCATCATTGACTTGAATCGACAGAAGAAAATTCGATTCGGTGGTTAGGTTTTACTTTTTGAATTTTCTTTATAATAGGTTGTTTTCTTTTGATTTGGTCAGAGCAGGTGGAGAGAGAGTGGGCGACACGGTGAGTTGCCGGTGCCGTTGGACGGTGGGGTCAGGAGAGGGTTGATAATGACGTCGGCCGTAGCTGACTTATTTGACGCTGTTTACCGCACGTTATTCTTATTTTATCTTTTGCCACATTATTCTTATTCGAAATTTTATCAAGTTTGAGAAATACAAACAAAAAGTGTTCTCATTGAAAAAAGTTGGAACTAATTTTGATATTATATTTATTATTATCATAATAATAATTTTAACATTCCTTTAAAATAATTTACTTACAAAATCTTATAATTCTTAAAAATACATGTTTTTTTAAAATAATATTTTACTTATAAGATATCTTTTTATGAAAAAAATTTTACTATAATTAAAATATTATTAATAAAATATAATATAATAAAGATAAATTATTATATACTAATGTCTTAAAATAACCTAAATATATTTAAATTATTTCCGGTGTTTCGAATGAAAAGGATAAACCTTTTAATTTCTATTAAAGATTTCTACCTCTCTCGAGATCATTATTTCAAATAAATTTTTTATTTCTTAGATAAGAATGACAATTTGATACTCCACCTTTTCATAATAAAAATTTGAATAAAATAACACGAGTTAGGAAGAAAGGAGTCCAACCTACTAAAATTTTTAGAATAGTATATCTGAATTATTATTTACTTATTAATTTTAGTATGTTATTCAAACAAAGAAACAAATTCCTTTCTTAACAAGTTGAGACTAAGAGCATTTTTACTCATTGGATTTTTTATTTTTTGGTCAAGAGAGTACCATCTAATCCTCTTAAGAAGATCAAAACTACTAATAGTATTCGAATTCTAGCGAGAGAGTACCATCAACTGCAAACTAGAGCCACAAGGCACCACGTAGCAGCAAGCTTAGGCAAAGAAAAAAGATCAAATCCTCTTAAAAAGATATGGAGAAGGAGACCTCGATCTTCGTCCATAAGGCTCGAGGTCGAGACTCGAGCACTAAGCATGTGTAAATGATCCCTTTCTTGCAGAATTGAGGTATCTCTCTCGCTTTTTCAACACTCATATTCCCACATTTCTAGATAACCCCCTTATCAAATTAATCAACTCTAATACATGGTCCGAAGGAGAGATGAAAAAAGAAAAGAAGAAAGCTTTAACATAGAAGAGAATGCAGGTATTTTCTATCGGTATACATTAATAAATATGTGCCCCCACATCCCGCACAATGATCTCATTGAGCATCTTGGTATGCTTATTGAAGAATTTTATAGAGAGTTTTGTGAATTCAGAATTATTTAAAACGAGAATAACTTTATTTACAATCGCTTTAATAAAACTAATTGTTGCACATTTGCGAGGCTACGTGTGCTTATGCATTTATCGAACGTTGTAATTTGAGTATGGAAAGGGTTTCACATGGAAAAGACGGAATCTTTGAAAAGAGAAAATAGAATGCTACGCCTGGAACTTAAGAACCATAACAAGTGAAAAAATAAAATGCATGTTAGTTCATCATGCAACAACGTTATTATTATTATGATTTCTTTTGAGGGAGGGTTTGCGGTTTTAATAATTTTTACTAACATGGAAACTAAACATTAATCCCAAGATTTTTTATTTTTTTATACTATTATTTATCCCTAATTCGACTTACTTATCTAGAAATTAAAATTAAAATTAAAATTATCCCACCTAAAGTGAAAAATTCATATACTATTTAATATATTTTCTAGTTTTTATTATTTATTATAATATATTGTGTGACGAACAGTCAATTAATCTAGTAAAATATGGTATTAAATTTTTTAATCAAAATTACAAATTCGAATCACGATTTAGATATAAAATAGATAATGTTAGGAGGTTAGCTCCCTAAAATACTGTAAATTCAGATTGAATTAAATAATTAAAATATAAATTTTGATTAGGTATAATATAAAAAAATAATAATAATACATTGCGTGGATATCATAACATCTACAAAATTTGGATATTAGACAATTTAATTATTAGATTAAAGAGAAAAGTAAAAACATTGGAAAGCCTAAATAGCGGAGAGGGCCCACCCGCACAAAAAGAATAGCCAATCAGCCTGCGTCAATCTCAAGCAACCCTTCCCGTCTTCATATAGATGTAGATAGCCACAACAGCGCTGTGATTATTATCATTCCCTTAGTTTGCCTTCTCTATTGTAAAACTTATCGCCTTCCCTTCATTCAAAAAATCTTTTCCATTGCAATCCCCAATTCTTCTCCTCCATTACATTCTCCATCTTCATCTTCTCCATCGCATAATCTCCCTCGAATAATCCCGGCGCTTCTGAGGTATTGGTTCCGATTCTCGCTCTGGTCATTTCTTTTTTTTTCCTCCTTTGAGGCGGATCTGAGTCGTAAATTTTGGAAATCTTTTTGGTTAGGTTTCCGAGATGGCATCGAAGCGGATCTTGAAGGAGCTCAAGGACCTCCAGAAGGATCCTCCTACCTCTTGTAGCGCTGGTATCCTCTCTCTCCCCCTGTCTCTATAATTTACGTGTTTGTTTTGCAAATTAGTTTCAGATCTATAAATTTAGGTGTTGTTTCATTTGCAACGCTGGTCAGAAAATAATCTATCGTCTTTTTAATGGAATGGCTTGTTAAGGTCATCGATCGTTTGTGAGAACAATAGAACCCCCCGCCTCCACGCCCCCACCAAAAAAAAAGAATTGAATTTAATTGATAATATTTATGTAGAAAAGTTATAAAGAGACATGCACTTAAGAGGCTAGATGATTATGCTGATGATTTGTTTTAGGTTGAAAAGGCTTGTATTTCGTTTGTAAAATGTGGTTATTGTCTCTGTAAAATTAAAAATACACACACACATATATTGTTCTGTAACATAAATGATTGGACTAGTTTTTCATAAAATTTGTGGTGGACGTATATTGCTTACGTGATGTTATGATTTCATACATTTTTATGGTGACGCTAACATTTTAAGCCAAAGTATTTCTATGTCAAGTTCAAAGGTGATGAGTCGTTTCACAAATCTAATTGAAATTGCATGAGAGACATCATTGAATTAATTATGGCTACTCAAGAAGTGTATGCAAATGGGCTTTAAACACTTGTCATTCAGATTTCAATTTAGCTGGATTGCATTCTTTACTTATTTAAATTGTTGTCTTTAAAGATTCTTACATCTTTTGTTCCTATAGCAAACCCGGGTTTTTATTTGCCCTTTTACCACTGCACAATACAAATCTTGCTTGAGGAGGTTCTATTATGGGCTACCAAAGACCTGTAGTTGTGATGATACCAATCCCCTCCCGTTGACCCAGATTAGTTTCAAGTCTCGCCACCCCCACAAATTTACCAAGCAAAAAGAAAAAATTTCTCTTGTGCTCTCCCCTCTAGGAAATTTTCACTTTATTTAGGTATGTATTTGCTCCTAGGACGGTGATGTCTTCTTAATTCAATTCTTTATTTCGAGTCCATAGTATGAACCAACACTCTTCTTAATTACACTCCTCATGCTTATAGATAGATCACGTGTAATTATTCATTCTAAATCTTTATTGCATTATATATTCATGCATTTAAAATGCCGTCTTGTGCTGGCCTTATCCACATTTAAACCTCTCTTATCAGTGGTGAAATGAGAAATTTTTTGATTTGGATGAGAGAGAGACTGGGAGATGGTTTCTGCAAAATATAGGAGGGGAATTTTCGCATCTAAGAGACCACAACCTGCTCCTGTCTCCCTGCTTAAGCTAGAGGTTTATAAGCCATGTAAGCCCTTAACTGTCACCTTATTTCCCATTCTGACGAGTCCAGAACAGTGCAAGATGGTAACACCTTTAAGATATTATGCTGCTTGAACTTTTTGTGCTAGGCAGCAATATTCTTCACTAAGCTATGTGTTAGCAATATCTCAGCCCTTGATGAGTGCTGCACCGGCTACGAACTCATCAATATAAGCGTCAACTGTTTCTGACTGCTTCGTGGATGCTAGGGATTCGAAAGAGTTTGCCGACAATCCGCCTCCAAAGCGATCAAAGAGCTCAGAAGTTAATTCGGACTACGAGATCGATTGATTTTGAACGAATAGCCATTGAACCCAATGAAGTGCTGGTCCATCCTTGGAGACCATCATCATTGCCACTTTCATCTCATCGTTGACGTGATTGATAGTGAAAAATTGTTCTGCGCGAGCAATCCATGCGGCTGGGTCGTGACCATCAAAAGAGGGAAGATCAGGTCGTCACAAGGCAAGTTGAAAGTCGTCGGTCGCTGGGACTTGAAACGGGGGTGGAGGTCGAGTGTGTGTTTCTAGAATGGGAATTGAGCCGATTTTGAGAGAAGGGCTGCCTTGGACCCTGTTGAGGACTGATGTCGAAGATCCCGTTTCATCACATCCCTCATTTTTTTGTCGAAGTAGGGCCGCAACCAATTCCCTCAAGGATTGCAGACTGTCTATTTTCGAGAACTGGTGGTTCAACTCCTCTATCAACGTTGTGACGCTCTTCTCCAAGGTATCCAATTTTGTTTCCATTCGTGTTTTGAGTCATGAATAGTGTGTAAGATATTGGAGAGAAAAGACGGAGCGAGGGAGACGGAGATATGAGTAGGGGAAGAGGATGGCAGGTTGGACCAATTGTTAGGAGTAGGAGTGAACTAGAAAAGTTTGGAAGATCAGTAACTTCCTTCTATTAATGGCTCGAAAAGAGCATTACAGCAGTAGAAAAACAAGAAAAGAATCGGTCTCTCTCTAAGAGCAGACTGCCAACACAATTCAGAAACTATTCCTTACTTCTCCCCCTCCCTTCTCGTCTCCCTTCCTGCCTTTTTATAGCCTAATTCCCATCCAAACTACTCAAGATTCTCTAAACCACAATTTGTTACCCTCTAACACCCTTTAACAGTTTTATACTTCTTACAATTACTTCCCTAACATTGTCCCCTACTGAAACTTCAGCCTTGTCCTCAAGGTTGTAGCCCAAAAATTGGCCCCGAAAAAAAAACTGGAAGGTCTAGCCGAGTTGTATCCTTTTTCATTCCTCCCTCCCAGTGGACCAGCACCTGGTCTCTCTCTCTAATGAATGTCCGGATGCTGTTTGGGAATTTTCCGCAGCTGCCTCTTCTCTAGCGGCTTAGTCGGTCAAAGGAGCTTCGTCATCGCCCAAAATGATTGCACGGAGACTCTTGTTCGGACAGTTGTGAAGGGGGTGATAAGGTTGTTTGCACTTGAAACACAAACCCTGAGAGCGAGATCCATGAGCTCTTGGTGTGATAATTGTTGGGAACCTTTTGGTGTGGTCGAAGTGGTTTGCAGAAGAGAAGAGGAGGAAGACGAGCGTTGAAGAGGAGAGGCGTTGGGAGAAGGCAAGTGAAAAGAAAATTTGTTTCGGGTGACGGGTCTAGGGTTAAAACGAATATCGGATCCTCCGTGGGTCAGGTTGGAGTCGATCCACTTACGTGACTCGGAAGTGGATTGGATACCATCTCCTTTACCCAGTAGCAATCCCGATATAAGGAATCCATTCTCTCGTTCGATCTCCTTAGCAAGCTTCATAGTTTGAAAGAGTGAGAGAGCCTCGTGTGACCGAATCCGCACGTGAATCTCATCAATATAACCCTCGTGGATGCTAGGGCTTCAAAAGGGTTTGCTGACAATCTGCCTCCAAAGCGATCAAAGAGCTCAGAAATTAATTCGAACTAGGAGATCGATTGATTTTGATCGAATAACCATTGAACCCAATGAAGTGTTGGTCCATCCATGGAGACCATCGCCATTGCCACTTTCATCTCATAGCTGACGTGATTGATAGTGAAAAGTTGTTCTGCACGAGCAACCCATGCGGCTGGGTCGTGACCATCAAAAGAGGGAAGATCAGGTTGTCACAAGGCAAGTTGAAAGTCGTTGGTCACTGGGACTGGTGGAGGTTGAGTGTGTGTTCCCAAAATGGGAATGGAGCCGATTTTGAGAGAAGGGCTGCCTTGGACCCTGTTGAGGACTGATGTCGAAGATCCCGTTTCATCGCATCTCTCATTTTTTTGTTAGAGTAGGGCCGCAACCAGTTCCTTCAAGGATTGCAGACTATCTATTTTCGAGCACCGGTGGTTTAACTCCTCTATCAACGTTGTGACGCTCTTCCCGATTTCGGCAATGCTCTTCTCCAACGTATCCAATTTTGTTTCCATTCGTGTTTGAGTCATGAATAGTGTGTAAAATATTAGAGAGGAAAGACGGAGCGAGGGAGATGGAGATATGAGCAGGGGAAGAGAATGGCAGGTTGGACCAATTGTTAGGAGTAGGAGTGAACTAGAAAAGTTTGGAAGATCAGTAACTTCCTTCTATTAATGGCTCGAAAAGAGCATTACAGCAGTAGAAAAAAAAAAGAAAAGAATCAGTCTCTCTCTAAGAGCAGACTGCCCACACAATTCAGAAACTATTCCTTACTTCTCCCTCTCCCTTCTCGTCTCCTTTTCTGCCTTTTTATAGCCTAATTCCCATCCCAACTACTCAAGATTCTCTTAACCGCAATTTGTTACCCTCTAACACCCTCTAACAATTTTATGCTCGTTACAGTTACTTCCCTAACACTATGCCTCCGTGGTTTGTTTTGCCATCTTTTACCATTGAAAATGTGGTCTTGGGATGGCAATTGACACACCTACGATATTGCTACACCTTGTATGTGTTTTTGATCTATTGAAGTTGTTAACGTGAAATCGTAGTTGCACCAAGGGGAGCCTTGTTACCATGATTCTTTGGCATCTCTCCCTTTTGTACAAGACATTCTTTTGTGATTCAGACTCCTGTTGTCCATATAAAAGTTGATTATTGTATCTCTACAAGCAGCGTCTCTTTCATTCTACATAATTATCTTGAGCTAGTTTTTAATGCAAATATTTTTTGTTTGCTGCGCTGTGTTCAATGCAAATTGTATTTTAGCTCTTGACTCTGGATTTTGCGGCAGGACCTGTTGCTGAAGATATGTTTCATTGGCAAGCAACAATTATGGGCCCCCCAGATAGCCCTTATGCAGGGGGTGTTTTCCTAGTAACAATTCATTTTCCCCCAGACTACCCATTTAAGCCACCCAAGGTATTTGCTTTTCTGCTTGTTCTTTGACTTTGGTGTTTCATCTGTTCTTGGTGGCTATGTTGAAAAGGGTCTGTATGACACTTAAGCTTGATTTTCTAATGGCACTAGTTTTGTGATATATATGTATGCTTTAAACCAATGCCAACTAGTTATTTATCTTCAGGTTTGGTAATTCATTAGGTCACTCTTCATAGTGCATTAGGAAGCAATGGAAACGTAGTATTCCAAAAACTGTAGTGAGCAAAATACAATGTCTAAATTTAAACTCTCTCTTTTTAATAATAAATTGTTGTTCATTATGCAACTCAGTTCAATTTCGACCCAGTAATAGTACCAAAATTTTGGGTTTTAGCTTGTAATTAGTTTTCCCCATCCACCCTCATGTGTCTTGGTTTCTCGTTGAATAATTTGAGGTCAACAACAAACAACCACCTAGCCTTTATCCCACCAAGTGGATGAGCTATATGGATTGTTTTACGCCATTACACTCTATTTCATATCGCATGTTCACATATATGATGAATAATTTGATATCATTAATTTTTTTTTTTAATACTCAGCCTTAAGTTCTTTATGGTGTTCCTTTGGTTTACCTGATTTTATCAAATTAATTTAACATCACTCTGTAGTTACATGGTTGTTCCTCTTTAGCATTCATAAGCATCAAGTTGTTTAGGCTTATCCTAATTTTGGGCCTGCTTTGGTCTTTTATTTTTGTTTTCAACTTTTTTTGTTTCTATGAGAACCACCCATAGTTGCCTAGGTCAGCCAAACCCCCCATGGAATTGCAATCTGGGTCAAGTGACCCAATTCATGGTGCATTCTCGACCCCTATTGCTCATCAACATCCCGAAATTTAAGTGTCTTTTTTCAATCGTTTGACTCCGTTAATTATTAATCACCTGGAGTAATAACACATGTTAGGGAAAATCATACAATATTAATTGCTTGATTTTGGGGTATTAATTAGCAGTAAGATATGCGACTTTCTTTTGAGTTTGACAAGGATTATAGACTTTTTTTTTTTAAGTTAAAAAAGACTCTTCAAGAATCTCTATGTTATTAAGAGTCATATTAAATCCTGTTTCCTTGTCCCAAAAGGACTGAAAATTAAACCTTTCTAGTTCGCAACCAGTATTTTTTTTAGGGAATAGAAATAGCCACATTCAATATCCATATGAAGAGATTTGCTAGCATTAATAGTATTAAAGCTGAGTAATACATGTAGGGCTTCGACAGACAAAGGTTATTTTTTTTTGAATCAAAGGAATACAAAAGGCCACATTCAATATCCGCACAACATCCTTGGTCACTACTTATATGAACGATACAAACTATAACTTGTGATCTGAAGAAACCCCCTCCATTACCTCATATCGTAGAAAGTGACATACCATTACCTGTTTTGCATTCCATATAGTACTGTGATCCCAGTAACTATTGTACTAAACTACCTATTCATCTTTGCTAGGGGGAAAAAATTGGTGCCAAATACCACATTTAATATTTCCCTCATTTGTTGGACATATGCAACGAAAATCAAAAAATGCACTAGTTAGGAGGAGCGAGACAAACATAGGAGATTTAGTGAAACGTTGGGGTAGACTGTAGAAAATGTGGATACAAGTTATCTATAAAAATATGGCTGTCAAAAGTTTAATTGAGAAAATGACTTTAGATAAGAATTAGTGATATAGGAGAATTCGCACCCGTATGATCATGATCATTATCATTATCATTATCATTATTATCATTATTATTATTTTTTAAAAATTTCTATGGATAGTTTTTTTCCCCTCTTTTCTTCTATATTGGTTCTAAATAGCTAACCCCAAAATTTAAAATTAAGATTCAGTTTGTTATTGTTGTGCAATTACGTGGGTCTTAATAAATGAATTGATCAACCACACAAATCAAAACACCAATTTTATATGGAAATCATCAATGTAAAGGTAAAGGTATTAATAAGCCTCGAGATCTAGTTTTAGGTAAAACTTTTATTATAAATAATAAGATCACAAAAATCTTTATGTTGCACCATAGAGGATATCAGTATATCAAATCCTCAAGATACAATCTTGGTTCACCAAATATTGGTTTTTATCCCCCAAAAATGAAGAGCGGATACCAATAAAATTCTACCAAATTAAAATGGTTGGTTTGAACATAATTTAGTTGACAAATTGCTGACCACAGTTCCAACAAACAAAGCCACAAGTTCAAATTGATGAGGCAACACCACAAAAAAAAAAAAAAGGAAAACCAAACCATTGGCTGCGAGAGGAAAGGAAGAACACAAAATGCTGATGGCGTTAAAGAGGAACCTCACACAAAATGTCTCTTTTGTTTTGACTTTTTATTTATTTATACTATTTTTATTATTTTTATTATTTTATTATTTTATTATGTTATTATTTTTTTGTGAATTGAGGAATCCAAAAATCTCTTGTTATGCTCTTGGCTAGTCTCCAAATTTCCCTCCTATCGGAGAGCCCAACAATGAGCCCAATTCATAGGCCTAAGTGAAGTAAAACTACAAGTCCATTGGCTTTGAGTGGTGGATGTATGATTGTTTTGGTCTAGGTGTCAAACTTGATTATTTCTTATCAATTAGGTAAGTGTTTTTCTTTTGTTGGATGGGATCTTTGTTAATGGTCGCATGAGACTTGGTTTTCTTGAGTTTTTTTTCTTTAACAGAAGCCATGAATAAAAAAAATAAAATAAAATTGTGGGATGATTTCCTCTTGGTCAACGTGCCAAAATTGAGAGAGGAAATTTTGGGTTTCCTAACTTGCAACAGGAGAGACATTTGTGACTTCCATTGTAGTCGAGAAAGAGAAATCTTTTGATTTCCTTCATGACTTCTGGTAGCCTAAGAGAAGTTTCCAGAGAAGTTACCATTCCATTAGCTAGCATTGTGTGTTTTTTCAACAGGAGAAATCAACAGCCGCGAGATTGAATTGCTTCATTTTATTTGAAGCTAAAGGCTCGTTTGGAGAACACTTGGTAAATTGCAAATTGTGTTCAATCCCAACCACTTAAATTGATGAGAATACTTATTGTTATCCACTCTCTATTATTTATGAGGAAAAAATTGTTATTTGGGTATTGAAGATTATATCTTGACGAGTTTGACGTGTTGACCTCCTTTAGGATGCCACAGAGGACGTTTGCAGTCCCATTATTTTTATAATTGAAGATTTTAGTCCTGTGGTTTTTACCTTCACATTGAAGGGATTTCCATGTAAAAATTTGTATCTTGAATTGTTGTTTATTTGGTTGATTGGTTGATAAACTAGCCCCCAATTTTAATTGCAAAAAAGAGGGAAAATAATAGGTATGGCATTTTTGGCCCCCCTAATAATCTCAGGGTCCATATTCATCCTAACCCATTTTTTTGGCAAATGTTATCTTAGTACTGAAGGTTATCTGGTTGCATAAATATCTTTCCTTTTCTATCAAAAATGTTAAAGAGGTGTATCGCAGCGACATTTGGGAGGAAGCTCTCCTTGTCTATTCTCTTTGCTTATTCTAGTTGCATTTTTAACTAGGATAAGCATTTTTTCATAAATGGTCATACAGCTGAAATTTTAGCAATAAAATTTGGCATTGAATGCAACCTCTTAAGAGGTTGTGTCCAATGTTGGTAGGCACTTCACTTTGTTTACCTTGATTCCATTCAATTGCACAATTTTTCCACCATTTGGATCAAAGCTTTGAACTTAATTGATTCAAGTATTTCTTGCCTACGAACATACCAATTTTTCATTTTTCAGAACTAATCTTAAATCTGCAAGTCAGTCACATACTCTATTTTGTTTTAAGAATTTGATAAATTTTCTGAACATTCCACTTTGTATATTAGTTTGAAACCAATTTACTTATTTCTGACTATCATAAATATTTCATCTTTGGCAAAAAGTTTTGTGTGATACCCTTTTCCACCATGAACTCAAAAAGATGTCTGTAGTCATTGTGATCCATATATATATTTATGCATTATGTCTTTTTTTAATTATTATTCTCCCATTTTGTTACAGTGCTGTCCAAAACAAACTGTATCCGATTTTGAGCTAAATGGATTGACTACCATAATTCTTCTTTAGTCTTTGGTCATATTCTCTTTGATAGAATTTTAGTTGTGAAGCTGGCTGACAATGCCCTCATGAACTTTGATTTGTCACCACTCCCTCCCCTTATCTCTTTCACGTATCAAAAATTAATCAAATTCTTTATTGTCATAACTTAGCTTTAGGATTCTGCGGAATTCATTGTTTGCCGTTTTATTAATTTGGATTTGGAGGATTGTTGAGTGAAGGGTTGACTGATGACTAACTGGATTCATGGTGGCTCAACATCTGGGACATCCTAGAGGAGAATAGGATGAGCCTTCTCAACGATGGATTTGAGATGTTATTGGATTCTTTGATCAGAGAAATTCTTAATTATTGGCTTCTTTGAGTGTAGAAAATCGCTGCTTTTGCACTTATGCCACATGCCTCCAGAAAAAGAAAAAGAAGAAGAAGCAAAAAAGGATTCTATGACGCATCCTGTGGGGGTATTGGGTATCCATTAGATAATGAAAGGATGTGATATTTTTATTTAAGGCATTTCTGTTCATTGCATAGTGTGTTTTGTTTCTGTTCATTCAGTTCTTCTGCATAAAGGGAAGCCCTATGCACCATGAGGTGGATAAAACCTTTTCTATAAATCTTAAGTAGTTGCTGCCAATATGTCATAGTATCGGCCCATACTATTGTTCCCACTGGATTACCCTTTGGAAGGCCCATGAATGATCAAATGAGGTTTATATTTAAATTCCAAACTCCGGAATTTCAAATTTACTTTTCGTATTTTGATAGGCATCGCTTTGTAACTAAATGTGGATGCTCTCTCTCTCTTATTGTCTAAATTTTGAATTGATATAATCCTGCAGGTAGCATTCAGGACAAAGGTTTTCCATCCAAATATTAACAGCAATGGAAGTATTTGCCTTGACATCTTGAAGGAGCAATGGAGCCCTGCCTTAACTATTTCTAAGGTTCGTATTCTGCTAAGTTGAGAATCCAAATCTTTTAGCATATTTCCTGGTAGATGCTGTGTTAATTATCATGCTACCCTGATTGATTTCTTGAATTGTCTTATATTTTTAGTAATTTTTTTTTTAATTTTTTTTTTTAATTTTTTTTTTTTTTATATCAGGGTAATTTAGTTCTTTGGTACCAGGAAATATTACTCTTCACTGCAATGTAATTTACTTCTTTGGTACCAGGAAATATTCTGCTAAGTTGGTTCTTTGTTAGTAACCAGGAAATATTACTCTTCACTGCAATGTCAGCTGCTTAACTGTCATCTCTAAGCAGGTGTGCCGTGCCCATTTCTTGTTATTTTCAGGTACTTCTTTCTATCTGCTCTCTTCTGACGGACCCAAATCCTGATGATCCTTTGGTACCAGAAATTGCTCACATGTACAAGACGGACAGGAACAAGTATGAGACAACTGCCAGAAGCTGGACCCAGAAATATGCCATGGGCTAAGCACCTGTGGTATAAGAATCAGGGGGTCATTTGTTTCTAATACTTTTAGATTTATGTTCTGTGTATGAAGTTTGATCTGCCTCTTTTAATCCTATGATGGGCATAAGAGGGGTTGGAAACATGCCCTCATTTAAATGTAGGAAAATGGGGAAATCAAAATGTTTGCTTGCATGTTGTTTGTATGTGTTTGCTGGAACTAGTTTAAAACTCTTCAGTGACTTAGTTTCTTTTCCCTGAATCCCTTGTGAGGACAATACACACCTCTAGTTGTCCTTGTGTTGTGCTGTCTGTATAAACAAAATTGGAATATTGTGATTTCTTGGAAGAAATTGTAACAAGCAGTTTAGCTGTAAAACCAAATGCCTGTTTTAACACATTTTCACTTGGTCTAAATATTTGACCCCATATTTTGTCTATTTGTTCGAAGTCTCTACGGAAGGAAATCAGTTGCTTCTGATAACAATATTCTACTGAAACCATCCTATCCTGCTACCAAATTGTTCAGCACGTTTTGGAGAGCCTAATGATTATGTAGTATATCGTGGTGATAGAATGTTCTCTTGCCACACCCTTTCTATTTATGCACTTGTCCTTCACCATGATATATGTTGCATGGAATTCCTATGACCTTGTCTGTGCCATGCCTCAGGGATGACAATGGTTTTTACCCTGTGGCTATGATATACTTGTTGCTTCACCCTCATGTGGCCAGGATTTAGGTCTATAGTCGATGACATTTTTTTTTTCATTTCTCGTTCAATTGTTTCTTGGTGATTCACGTCTTCTGTTTATGCCTATATGATTGAAGTTCTATACCCTTGGGTGTACTAGATTTATTGGTTGATAGTATGGATAATAGTGGGGGCTATGTCGGTTTGAATTTCCGGTTGTAGTTTGCATTGGTTTAAAGAAATGGAATACTGGAGTTTCATTATATTTCTGAGAGTAATATCTGTGAGAGAGAGAGAGAGAGAGGGAGAGAGAGAGGTCTTGTTGAATGACTAGAGACCTGCGGACGAGGTGATTTCTCGAGTCAATTATTTCCTAAGCTGCTTACCTGCATTGCTTGCTTAAATTAACATTCTTTTCCAAAAGAATCAAGCTAGTGGCATCAAACTAGTTTTCTCTAAATGCAGAACATATTTGTTGTAATTTTAACATAACCTTTTTCTGTGTCAGTCCCCACTGTTCTAATGGTCGATGGTGTTTCTAAATGGGCAAAAGTATGCAGCTGTGAGGATTGTGCAACTGGATATTAATACATTTTAAGTATGATTTTGTGTTTGAGTATTAAATATAGAGAGAACAAGTGTTAAGAATGTTTTACTTTTTAATAGTTTAATTCGATTTGAATCGAATTTAGTGAGATTCAAGGGATTATCATATATTGATAATTTATAAAATAAAAAAAAGAAGATTATTCAACTTCCATGGATCTAGATGGACTTAACAAAGATATCTAATGCTCAAGTCTAGCATGGTGAGAATACTGGTCTACGCCTCTTCGTTCGAACCTTTACCATTTTTAGTTGGAATTAGCTTTGGTGAACATATTGTTGTAATGAAAAGAAAAAAAGAAAAAAAAACAAAATCACTTGTAGTAACTTTACTTCTTTTAACCGGCAACTGCCGAGGCAAATTTTCCTCTGTTTTCTTATTCTCCAGAAGAAACCAGACTGAGCACACAAGGCCTAAACTCGATTTACGTGACCTAGACATAGGTGAGTCAGACTTTGATATTTTAGTTTTTGGCACATCAACGAAAATTATCTTTTGGACCCTATACAAGAGTCGCTGATACACCTAAGCTAGCTAAAGAGGCTTTGCAATGCTATGAGTCATACTTTATTTTTCAAATTAATCAAAGGCCGCTGTCATGTTTGTCTACCATAGCATGTAGTTTGAAGTTTTAAATTGTTTTTTTCGTATGGCCCATGTGATTTACTTTCGGTACCTTTTGGGGGTAACAATGGAAACAAGCACCGTGAAGAGGCCGGGGGTGGGGGTGGGGGGGAGTGGGGGGGAGAGAGAGAGAGAGTGAGTGAGTTGTGACATTCTTAAGTAAGGAATTATGGAACTTTAGAACGGTGGTGATTCTCCGTATATTAACGTAAATTCTCTGCTCCATCACTACTTTAACAAAACAGAGATGGTAGAACTGTTTTTTCGATCCCTCCTATCTTAAAATCCCAAATTCCAGTGAGATGATTTTTTTTTTCTTTTTTGTTATACGAAATTTAAATTCCCATATCACGGATTTGAAAGAGGGGATTCTAACAATTAGAGGGTCCCTTCGGAGACTTCCAGTGAGATGATTGTACCGGTCGTAAGCAATCAAGTCTATTGCATTAACATAGTTTTAAGGATAAATCATATTATTTTTAAATAGGGTATTTATCAAAAGATGTATTCATATTACAAGAGAATGACCATACTCTCCCCTAAAACCATACTAACTTCCAACTCATTTCTACTGTACCAAATCACAAGAATTAAACACTTAAAAATTATGATGTAAGTGTTCTAATTTATTTATTTATTTATTTAATATTAAAAGTCCCAAACAAGAAAAAAGAAATATATTAGCATTAAATCGGTGTAACTCATTTACCTAAGTTTTGCATGCATGCAAATATCTTTGGAACTTAAATTGTCTAAACCAAAAGATATTCAAATTATTAAATAAGAATATTATATTTTTTAATTAAATTTTTTATTTGAAATTAAAAAAAATAATATTTTTTTTGTTGTACAGAGATTCGAACGATCTCCAGACGGGGGAGGGGGATTTTGACCACTATACTGTTCCCCTCAGGACATTAAAAAAAATAATAATAATATTGAAAGTATTCTTTATAAATCAAATTTGATAATATTTTAATTAAATTAATTAAAATATATGTTAAAATGTCGACTAAGTATTAAAAAAAAAAATAATTATCCAAAGAGTCCTCTCAGTCATTTCCCAACTTTCTAGGCAATGCCTACGCACTACACGTCAACTTTGCATTTTCCATTCAGGGTTTCCTTCTCCATAGCTATAGGTAGGCTTTTATAATGTTTGCTCTCAGAGAAACTTTTAAAATAATACTCCATAGGAGTTGATAAGCTACGCAACCCCACTTGAAGAAAACATTAAGAAGCTTGGAAATTATTAAATTAAAAACAATCAATAGATTAGGAATTCCAACAAGAGATAAACAATGTCCTCGTTCCCCATAAAAGACCAACTCATGACACTTTACGTTAGATGTCTCTCTACTGAAGATATTCTTAATTTACGTTGGACGTGCGACCCATGTCGTGCATGTCTATTATTTATGTATGTATATAAGTTTTTTTTTTGAATATATAATTATTACACGTGTCAAGCTTGAATGTTAAATGAGTATCTGATTCGGAATTTAATTTTTATTATTAAAATAATTCCGGCAATTGATCGTGCAAACGAGTGGAGTGTGGGAGGAGATGAGGAGAAAGAAGCACAGTTCCTAAAAACCTGGTTCATTAAAACTCAACCAAATTCCATTTTGATCTTTAACTTGTAAGCTTGTCTTGTATTGAAGACAAGGTTGACAATTTTAAGTGGATGATGATGTTTTGGGATTTTCACTAGAGAGCCGTGCAATGAGCTTTTTCTATCTCTCCCTCCCTCCTCTCTTCCACTCTTTTTTTTCTCTTTTTCTTTTTCTTTATTTTTATTACTGATATTTAAATTTTATCAGATTAATTTGGTTCGAATACTATAAAACTCATTTTAGAAATTGATTCTCACAAATTCTTTTTTATAATTTTCAAAACTTAATCTCGAGACTTTTGATTAAAAAGATAAAATATCTTATTATTTAATATAAAATAATCTGCTCCTCCTCTCTCCACGTGGTAAAGATATTTGTTAGGGTTGCCATCATCATTGTCTAAACAATTCACGTACGGACTTGAAGTGGGGCGTTGATGTTTGAGTAGTAAGATACGTACCAAATGAGTGTGGGAACTGCCACAATGCATAAGTATCCCATTTTTTTAAATATGAATGGCAATTTATTTAGATAATAAAAAATTTTAAAACAATATTAAGAAAATTTAAAATGAAGTGTTTGCACTTAATTTGTGAGAAGCAGGTAGAACCCAAAAGTGAGCCAGCCTCGGTTCATGTATGCGTCGCTACCAATTTGAAATAAAGAGAAGCAAGAATATGGAAACCCTTTCCAACCAGTTTTCCTCAATTTCAGGTACCAAACCAAACAAATTGGATTCCTCATTTCCCATTCCCACCATTTTATGTATTTTAAATTCCAAATCTTAAAAACCCATACCCATAACTTATCTCATCCTATGTTTTGAAATTCCCACTCATAGGCAGTTTGGACGGAGGGTTTTGATGGGAAACGAAGGGAAAGAGAGGGATTTTCAAAAAACTCATCCATGTTTCACAAAATAATTAATTGAAGGGAAGGAAAAGGTAGGGTTTTAGAAACCCTCCGAACTCATTTTTTAATTTCACTAAATCGATAGATTTTAAAGGAAGAAATTCTTTTTAAAATTATAAAAATTAAATTTACTTTTATACCATCTATTTTAAAAATCTAATAAAAAATAAAAAAGATAGAATAATGAATCTATGCACTTTTTAATTATATTTTTTCTCTTTGTTTCGTTTAACCAAATATGATTTTTTATGTTATCTCTCTCTCTCTCTCTCTCTCATCACATATGGGCCACGTCAACCCCACGTGGGGAGGGATGATACGTGCGGAGAATCGGGTCGGTCGATGCAGGCGAGAACGGCGCCGGTGACGGGCTTGGTGAAGTCAGGTGGGACCCACGATAGTTCAGACTCACGGCAAGTTCAAACCATTGTCCTCTTGACTCGGGACAAAACCCCACACCCTCCGCTCCGTGTACCTTATCCTTGGCCCCTTTAATATTACATTATACCATAATACTATCATTTTTATAATTATTATTATTATTTTTTTTTCATATTTTATAAAAATATTGAAAAGACGAAGAAATATGTTACACGGGCTAAACATAATAGATTAAATGTATAGTCTACCTAAATATATATTTTTTTAATTTTATTTTTTTGCCTGATCTGAATGTATTTTAATTAATTCAAAATTACTCAAATTTAAAATTTTTAGTTTTTTATCGATATTTATAATCATATTAACTAAGATTTATTTAGTTTATAAATCATTTGATTCGTATAATATGATTCAAATATGAATAAAAGAAGAAAGTGAGTATATCAGTTGGTTAGTATTTAAAAGTTTGGATAATATTAAAATCTTGAAGAAACATATGAATAAGAAAAACATATTTATTTTTATTTTTATCATATGTTTTAATTTTTATGTTTTTTAAATAGTGAAATTTAAATATCATTGAATAAAGGGACTGCAGAGAGAGAAAGAATGAAGTTGGGATATTTTATATTTGTTTTACACTAGAATTTGTTGCAATCAATATATACCCTTTGCTTATTTTGAAAGTTAAACAATCATGCACACCCACCTTTAAACTGCAAAAGGGTAGCCCTTCTGAATGCGAGAAACACATTTTTGACCATAACCCAACACCCCCACCCCCCCGCCCCCAAAAAAAAAGAAAAAGAAAAAGTATATGGTAATTAAATTTGACTTGATAGCTTGAGATACAAAACATCATGTTGTCTAATAGTCCTAAAGTTGAAATATAAGGTTGCCAACTCTGACATCTGGGGTCGAGCCGAATGAAATCTTGTTTCGACATGACATGACATGACATTAACATGTGTGCTATTCTCCTTCTCTTATTCCTTGGGGTAACCTAGTTTTGTTTGGGCACATGAGTGCCCGCAACTGCGAGCCATGAGACCCTGGGAGGGGCCAACATCTCTTGCGTCTAGATCACGCTTCTTCCTTGGTTTATCTACAACATTTTTACAATACTTAAAAGAATCCAATTTTATTTACGAGGGTTAATAATTAAAATTAATAATATTAGATATATAAAATAATTATATACTAAATAAATTACATTTTATGTGAGAACTCATACCAATAGTGTTGACTAATTTTTAATTAAATTATTGACATATTTGATTATTTCAAATAAAAATTTAGTTAAAATTATTGATATTGACTAAAAAGTAGGATTTAGTCTATTTAATCTGCTTGGTATTAATTATAAAAATTAAAAAATTTGAATTATTGAAATTTATCCTAGAGTAGCGGATTGTGAAATATATAAAAGTACACAAACAGTGAGTTGATCTAGTGAGATATTGCTATAGATCTCTCAATCAAGATCTCAAATTCGATTGGTAACTTGAGTATGGAACACACTACGTTGGAATGGTAGTCCCCTAAATGAGTCACCGGAAGTTTCATACCAAATTAGTCAGAGTATAACTCGAATATCGGTTGGTATAGTATAAAAAAAAAAAGAAATATATAAAAGTATATATCTGCCCAAGTATAAACCAGTAATTAGCAACATTTGGAGACTTGCAAAATTTTATAGCCAAATTAAAATTTCATCAACCTATAGAGTTGTTTGGTTTTGAAGTCCCTTGGGATGAGAAGTTATTACATATTTGGCCTATATTTTTTTTTTTCAATTTAAAACTAAAAGTTTAAACCTATTAAAGATGTTTAAAAATAACTCTGATATCACGTTAAAGATAGAAAAATAATATAAAAAATAAAACGCTAATTTGTAGTTTCTAATAAAATATTGTAATATTTTGAATTTATATATAAAATTTATTGTTACAAATATGAAAATGTAAAAATAAAAAGAATTTAAATATTCTTATAATATATTCTAATATCCCCTCAAACTCATTTTAGTATAATAAAAATTATTTGAATTTAAAAAAAAATGATAAGTGTTTTATGAACATGGCTCTAATAATATGTTAAAGACGAAAAAGTAATAATAAAAATATAAAATCCCAATAATCTATTGTTTCTAATAAAATATTACAATATGTTGAATTTATGTAGAAAATTCATTATTAAAAATATGAAAATATAAAAATAAAAAAATTAAATATTTTCTAACAAAATCAAATATTCTCATAATATATTCTAATAAAATCAAACAATTAAAAAAAAAACAATTTAAAAAAGTTGATTTTTTTAAATATAGAAAATAGAAAAGAAAAATGAGAAGCTTCTAATAGGAGATTTTGTTTATCCGCTGTATGGCCCTTTTTTTTTTATAACAAAAGTATGAGTTGACAAAATTATCACTAACAATTCCAAATATTACAAATTTTCATACATACATAATCAAATGAATATGAATTTAGTAACTTTTATTTTTTCATACTAATTTATAAGAAAAAATAAGAATCTTTAATGAAACAAATTAGGTTAAATATAGTTTTAATATGAATATCTTTTTTTTTTTGTTGTAAATTTTAGGATTTAGATTTTTATTATACTAAAAAGAATTATATGTTTATTATTTGGGTCTATGATTTTTTGAAGTGGAGTGGGTGGTATCTTTTAATTGTGTTGACATCAAAATTCGAGCTTGAAGTTGTTTTTGTTTGTTACGAAGACCAACGCCATAATCAGATGGGCTGTGAACGGTGGCCCATCTTTTCAGGATACATCTTGTTCTTTTTTATATTTGGGGGTTAAAATTAAAATTTAGAGAAACCTTGGGATTAATTAAGTCACCCTCTTTCTCTCTCTTCCCTGCCTCAGTAATATCATTATTAGCGTCCTAAATTATTATAAAGTTCTTCTTCTTACAAAATTCTTTTGATTTGAATGATTGTGCATTCTACTCCTTAATTAGAGATCTCGAATTTGAATGAGAATGATGAAAAATAATTTGAGAGAATCAACGTCTAAAATAGATTTCATAGTGATTGAACTGAATTAATCGGGTAAAATCTGAATATCGATGGTAAAAACAAAAAAAATAAAAATATAGCTTTCTTCACCGTCACTTAAAAAAAAAACCAATTAACATACTTTTGCCCTTCGGTACCAAGTTTTTGGCATCTATCTGAAAAATTCGACTCGGTGTGTTAAAAATATAAATATTTTTTATTTTAAAATTATTTTTAATTAAAAGAGTTTGATTGTTTATGTCAGAATATAACATTCGTATCATATCAGTGTCACTCAAATTTACGTATAAATTATTTTCAGTTAAAGAAATTCGAATGTATTACATGATATTAATGTAAGTGGATAAAATTTTTTAATTAAAAATAATTTATAATTTTAAAATAAAAATAATTTATATTTTTAAGTTAATAATTCCATGTACGGAATGGAGCAGACACATTGATGGCCATGTCGTGGCATGAAAAAGGCCAACTTTAAAGTTAACAAGAATATGCTTGCTTGAATTTAACAACATTTTGTCCATGAAAAGGCAAAATAGAACTTTAGATTGGAGATTGGAGGAAGAAATCCATATTTCATCGGTTGTAATTCTAATGATGAAGCTTCCATCCCTAACAAATTTGTATGCCCGAAGGGTAATAGATAAATGGAAGTGGATCTACTGTAGGAGGTAGCTGAGATGCTTGTGTTCAAGAACCAAAACAAGTTCATGCACTGAAACCCTCTTTGGTCAAATCATAACGGGCATGATTAGCTGGTAAATCACTCGAATCAAGGGCTTGGTCTAGGGGTTGATGCTGGGGGCAAGTGACTGGCAGAGAGTAATAACTAGAGAATCAAAGAAAACATCTTCTTGGGCTTGTTGCTTATTGACTTCTTCCCCAGTGTCTTCCTTCTAGTAATGCCACCAAAAACGATGAATACAATTTGATTTATATTATATAATTTTTGGTAAGACCATCCGGTGATTTGTCCAATGTGGTGTACTTCCGCATTCGTCTTTTGTTTATGGCCTTAATAGATCAATTGGCTCAATAGGAGGGTCACTGTCCCTTATATCTACTTTAATTTGTCTTCGCTCAAGTCATACGACCAACAATCTCTCTCTCTCTCTATCTTTTAAAACTTCATTCCAAGGATTTGTTAGAGTAGATTTGTTAGAGTAATGAATTTTATTACCTATATACTTTAACATCGTGTGCTGACATAATTGAGTTTGGAAAAATTCTTTCTAGTGAGATATAATAAGGTTGACTAAAACCATCCGGTGCACTTCTCTTTCTCTCTCTCTCTCTCTCTCTCTCTCTCTCTCTCTCTATATATATATATATATATATATATATATATATATAATATTATTGCAAATTTATTGCGTTATTCTTGTTAAGTATTCATTTTTTGTTGATAGTGACTTAAGAGAAAAGCGAACTCCTTTAATCAAGAGATATATATATATATACATATATAAATTCATATCCTCTGTGTGGAACACTGTGGCGTGCAAAGTAAAATGGAAGCACGATGTCACGCAACATGAAAAAGAAACAAGAAATGTTAAAACCCAAAATTGAAAGGAGATGAACCAAAAGGAGAATAGAAAACGGAAAATAGAGAAAATAAACATCCTAAAATGGAATATAAAAATGATTGTGGAATTTACAATAGTTGAAATGGGAAGGAATCAACGTCTCAAAGTGCACCAAATGCAATGGAAAATATGACCGTAGAAAACACAGGTAGGAAATCAGAACCCACCATCACACTTGCACGTCCGTCTTCGTAGAAACTAGTAGGACATACTAGGGAGTGAGGAGAGGGCAGTTATACAGCGGACTTTGAGGTGGAATTGGAGGAAGAAGGAAACTTGTTCCACCTCAAGTGAAGATCCAGGCGCAACTCATCAATAATTAAGGTGTTAGGAAGAGATATTCGTTATACAATGCAATATCCTGAAATTTTTATAGGGGTTAAGGGATGTACATGGGTGACCTAGTACCTACTACTAAGTTGCGACCCAATTGCGACCCAATTTAGATGCCGGGGAATTCGATTTAGATCACTTTTAGCACAGAGTAAAATGGTCTCGTGCAGTACATAAAATACTCCCCAATTTAATATGTGATAAGGAAAAAATCTCCTTATATTTTTGTAAATAGCTTATTTTCATGTTTCGAACACGTGACTTTAAGATCACCAAGGGAGTATCCCATTCGTTGCATTAATGTTTGCCCTCTGACCCATGATCTCGAGGCTATTTCCACTTTTAGCTAAGTGTATTGAAAATAATTTGACAACCACGTTGTGCGGCGTTTAAGGGGATCATGTTTCGGTTGAGTGTTTGGGAGTCTTGGCGATGCTTGCGTGTTGATTCATTGGGCGTGTACCATTGATTATTTTTTTTTTTCGTCCTATGGTTAAATTACCGTTCGATATTCGAAATTTTATTTTGATTAATTCGAATCGATCTAACTATCAAGTCTTATTTGAGAGAGAGATTTTCTAATATTATTTTTTTCGTATCTAAACGAAGTAAAACTCCCGACCTAATTAAGAGATAAAAATATTCTCTCTATTTACGCCGAGTGTTGGTGTGTACCATTGAATTTGTTGGCACTATGGTCACTATGGGTCAGGCGTAACCTTGTTGAGGTTCCCACCCCCCACACCCCCCCCCCCCCGCGGGACCAATTTAATAAAAGCGTCAAATAAAACTGGCTGACTACATTCATCAAACAGCATCCATTTTTAATATCCAAGTTCAAATTTACAAAATAATTGAAAGTGATATTTGTACTCTTACTACACACCCAGATTCTCAAGGGCTGTAAACATGCATCCATTGTCTCAATTGTGGATAATTTAGGATTTGTTTGTTTTATGGAAAATCATTGTGATAATGAATTAATTTTTTTCAAGAATTATTTTTCTAAAAATTTTTCCAATGGTTGGGTTAATATGTCATGATATTATTGTTCATTTGAGTTTTATGTTACCAGACGAACAGTTTAGTTATAGCCAACCATTTGAGTAAATGCATCTAGCAACTGCATATTTGAATATTGTTTATTTTAATAATACCAACTGTAATTGAAAAAGTGACACGTAAAATATAAACAAAAGAAAATTATTATATATATATATGGAATTGATATTTTGAGAGAGAGATTTGCCAAAATCATTTGTTGAAAATGAGTTAAGTTCAAACGGGATTTTTTTTTTTTTTTATTATTGACTTTTTTGACGGCTAAAAAAAGGATGTTTGGTGATGAGTTAAGAGCTGATGGAATATCAACCGATAATTCATGAGTGATAATTCTTAGTTTTGACTCTTCAAAAACTATTTTCGGATTATTTTTAGATTTTTTTTTTTTGCTATTTTACGCCTCTTGCATTAATAAGAACAAATGCCAGACTTTCCATTTCTCGATCTCTCTTTTTTAGAATTTGTTTAATTTTTATATAAGATTAAATTTATTTAATTATTTTTAAAATTTTAGATATTATATTTATAGATTTTATATTTTAATGTATAATAATAACAAAGAAAGAAATATTTATAAAAATTTGATCATACTTTTTTTTTGTTTTCATCATCGGTATCTGGATTTTAGTTGATTAATTCGATTCGAGTACTGTAAGACTCATTTTAGGAGTTGATTCTCCCAAATCCTTTTTTGTCATTCTTAGATCTCGAACTCGAGATCTTTGATTAAGAGAATAGAGTATTCGATCGTTCAAATTTAAAAAATTGATAAAATTTGTTCTTACTGATTTCGAATAAATAACCAAACACTTATATCAATCTTCAAATTAAAACGGTCTACCATGGAATGATGAATGGTGGTTTGTTTAACATGTAACTTTTTTGATTTACACGACTCTCTTAGGTTTAAATTTTCTTTCTTTTTTATTTTTAATTTACTATAACTTTAGTCTTATTTTGTCAGGTTACTCTTTGGTTCATCCCAAGAATTAAAAGCAACTCACCATGATCATTTATTTTTCATCAAAATGTAAGACGTAATGTCCAAGGCATTGGCATTGCTATCACAATTCACATGACAACATGTCAGCTTGTGATACAATTAAAACCCTGCTATGCTGGAATCATCCCTTACATTTTCATATGCCACACGCACGGATTGACACCTTGTACGTGACTAAGTTCGGCTAACAAAAACCTATGACTGACGTTTTCGATCAAAACAGCACAGAATGGTTCAAACCATAAAAACCTAACTAACAAGCCGATGATAACTAAAACCAATATCAAGTAAGAAACAAATCGGCTGCCGAAAATTTTCCATGAGTAGGAAGAACCCGCCTGTGATGGCGATTGGTCAACAACCAATCATGGGACGACATCTAGACAACCAGTTGTGTGGCAGCTTCAAAAGATCTTCGCATAACTTCGGAGATTTTTTTTCTTTTTTTTTTTGCGTCATGCAAGGAATTTTCTCTCTCTCTCTAAAAGAAAATTATGAGTACTTGGCTAATACAAACGAGGGGTATTTGTGACGTCATATTTAAGTATATTTTTAAATGACTTTTAGCGTGACATAAATGATAGCAACATTTTTTATTACCTTGATTTGATCATCATCCGGTGTCTGAAGTTTTGCCTTAACTAATTTAGATCAATTGTTGTAGGGTCTGACTGAGGATAGATCTCCCAATATTATTTTTTTTATATTTAGGGTGAATCAAACCTCCAATATGATTAAGGGACGAAAATACCCACCCATTTATGCCAACAAGTATTCGTTAAATAATGTTAATGTTTTAAGTAACATTGGTTAAATGATACAAATAATGGGAGTACCTTATATAAGTTTTAAGTAATTAATTAACAGTGTTACATTTATATAATGTTTGATGCTTATCGTCTTTTAATTTTACTAATTATATCTAGAATTACTTTTTTGAATTTGAAATTTAATTATTTAAAATTTTAAATAAAAAGATACAAATAATGGTCGGTTTTATTTGGAAAACATTACTAGTTTTTCTCGTTTTTGATTTTGATCTTCCCCATTTATTGGGAGTACGAAATAGCAAATTAATGTAATTTTCTTTTTTTAAAATGAACAAATTAATGTAGTTAGTACAACGTCAAAGAAACTTGCGCCCAAAGAAACAAGTGAGACGGCGTGTTTGTTTGGTACAATGTTTTAGACCAATTCTTGGTTGGTCCATTAGTTTGACCGTTGTTACTTTTTAACTATAATCTCAAATTTAATTATTATGTATAAAAAAAATAAATAGAATAAAAATTTTACTCCACACTAATATTGGATAAGATCTCGAGTCCAAATATTATATACGGAGATCTTTTAAATAAAATTTTGAATTTAAATTTTGTATAAAATAAAAATAAGTGCGGTGAGATATTTGTTTTTTAAGAAAATAATATGATTTGAATTTGATTTAATTGAATCCAAATGGGTGATTTTTTTTTTTTTTTAAAAATACAATGTTTTAGGAATGTTTGGATGTAGCTTGAAGCCCAAGTTATACAAGGAGCTCCTGTCGACCTTAATAAGTCCCATTATTAATGTCTTGACCTCACATAAATATACAGATATACCAAAAAAAGATTAAAATCAATGAGCAGTAGTTCATGAATTGCAGTTAATTCAAGTTGGGAAATTTAAAAAATCAATGAAAATTAGGTAAAAATCACGAAAAATAAAAAAATAAATCAATGTTCATTGTTTGTTTGCGCATTTCACCGGAGCCATGTTCCATGGCACCTAATCCTAGTTTTCATTTTTAGAATTTATTTAATTCTATGTTCCAAAACATTCAACAATTTGAGACATACTTTTTTTGAGGAAGTCTCGGTTTTTGAATGAAATTTTGATAAGGAAATAAAATATTTAATTTGAAATAGAGGGAAGATTTAATGCCCAAAAAAGGAAGAAAATAATATTATGAGTTGTACACTGCAAAGAAAGTTGTTATATTCGGAGAAAATGCAATTGCTTCTACTTTCTTTTATTTTGTAAAAGTAAATATTTGAATCCAGGAAAATCTTTGATATATATATATAGCTGGTTTTGATTTGGGGTTGAGAAAGTAGAAACTAAGAGTTAAGGTCCGGATGGAAATAATAATTTTCCACTTTTTCCTCCAAATCAAAATTCTTTTTAAAAATCCCAAAATTCAAAAATATGACAACTAATGCAAAGTGATCACGATGGTCATCACGCGTGAGCCGAATGCAACGGCGAATCACGAGTGAAATGTGTTGTTTGGACGGTAAAAAATGAAAATATATAAATTATTTTTTCCTTCGTTTAGGGAAAAAAATGATTTTTACCGGAACCAAATGGGAAGGACAATTACGGGGTGATAGCCGGTGGATAAGAGACGCTCAATCCCAATCTCGAACAAGAGCGTGTAAAACGCTACACTGGGTGAATTAAACCAACTCCGTCAATTAACTCATAAAAAAGAGAGTGGAATACACGCGCTCTATCCTTACGTTTAAATTTATAGTTTTTCGATGGTAGGAACTGGGAAAACGAAACAAATCCAGACACGTACAAAACCGAATTATAAATAGCGGGGAAACCTAGGTTGCCCGCCACGTTAGCCTAGCTATAAAAAAGTAAAATTAAAAAAAAAAAAATAAAAAGATAAAAAAAAATTAAAACTGCAGTTACGTGCATGTTTAAATTCAATGTAGTTTTACATTTTTTGAAAATAAACGTTGTACATAGATTAATATTATTTTTGTAAGTTTAATAGGACCAACCAAATATTCTGATAATGAACATTGTACACTGAAGTTATTTGCAAAAATACTAATTTATGTAAATAAAGGTAATTGTTATTCAAATTTTTTCTAAGATAGCAAAAAAATAAATAAATTTTTTTTGTTAAAAGGCAACTAATGCCAGAAGGGTGAAAGAAACAACAAATGGCGTGACTGAAATATCCTCGAATGCATCAAGAATTACCATTGATCTGGAGAGCGTAGGTGTAAGTAATAAGTGTTAAATGGGAAGCCAAAAAAGTTAAGTGTGGCTGGAACATGGTCAAAGTAGAGGTGGACAAATTGAGCATTGTGGGTCTCACGTGACCGGTCACACGGACTTTGAGATACACGTATCTGCCGACTCAGCACCGTCCGATTGGACCCAACTTTTTTGTGGGACCCTTTTTTTCCAAGTGTCGAAATCCTATAAAATCTTACGGATGCGGCAGCCCGATGAGATTCATTGGTATCGCCGGTATTTCCGGACCAAACCGACCGGTCACAGCACAAAGAAGAAAAACAGAGATAAGTAGAAATAGAAAGAGAGAGATATTTTCTTTTCTTTCTTTTTTTTTTTTTAATAAGAAATAGAAGTGATGAATAAAAAATTAAGTAAATGAAACATTGAAGATTGCGCCTTCCAATTTCGGCTGTGGGATCCTATAAAATAGCAATTTCAGTGTTTTTGGTCTTCCTCACAATCGAACACTCCTCTCTCTCTCTAAAACCTCTGTCTCTCTATATTGCTTATAAACCTCTTTGTCCGACCGGAAACCCATCGGAAATTAGTTGAGAGCAGGAAAGTTAGAAAAGAGGAAAGAGAAAAGGTCTTTTCTTCAAAGAAAACAAATACACAAGAGCGTTTTTGATTTCGTACGCCCAAGTATCGAAATCTACCAGAGTTATTCACTTACCTTTTTTTTCCCTTGTATCCTTCTTAAAACCGGTGGCTTTCTCCTAATTCTTCCATTGATTTACATACGAATACTTTTCCTCTCTCCGATTTTCATCGCGGGTGTTGTCGACGACTTTCCGGAGGAATTTAACTTTTGACATCTTTTGTAGCAGATTTGTCTAAGCTTCTCTTTGATTGTTCTTTAGCTTTTCCCCAACAAAAAACTCTTTATTCGCTTCTATCGAGTGTCTTTTATATTTTTTCTCCTTTAGTTTCCCCTTTCAATGCTAATAAATAGCAGAGCCTGAAACAGTCTCATAGAGTAGATAAATGATGGAAAACAATTATTTCTCTCCGATCAAATACACCGTGCACAAGAGCGCTACAAAGAAGTACACAAAACTCTCTCACAAGCCCAAACAGGTCATCCCCGACGACGACGACATCCACCGGCGAATACGCGACCCAACACCGAGACTTGTCCAGATCTCCGTAACTGATCCGGACGCCACCGATTCATCGAGCGACGAAGAAGACGACCTATTCCTCACAAGAAGGCGCGTGAAAAGGTACGTCAACGAAATCAACATCGAAATCGGATCACCCAAGAATACTGCAACAGCCTCGAACAACAAAAAGAGAAACCAGTCGAACATCTCCGGCGAACCTCGTCGGCCGGCGGTTAATTCTATGGCCTCAGTCAACGGCAGAAAATTCAGAGGTGTGAGACAACGGCCTTGGGGAAAATGGGCGGCCGAGATTCGTGATCCCGAGCGGCGTGTACGTCTCTGGTTGGGCACTTACGATACAGCAGAAGAAGCCGCCATGGTTTACGACAACGCCGCTATCAAGCTTCGCGGACCGGACGCTTTAACCAACTTTTTAACTCCGCCGCCTCGACAGGAAGTCAATGTTTCCACCACGGAATGTGAATCATCCGAGGAATCTCAGTCTCATAATCTGTCATCTCCGATTTCGGTTCTTCATTTCAGGACTCAACCAAACGAAGAAGCGGAACCGAATCGAGTTGTTAAACCGGAAGTGGTGGAGAGTAAACCGGAGGAGGTTGAACCGGTTGGGTCTGGGTCATCCGGGTCAGTGCAAGAGGAGTGTGTAGGAGAAACTGAAGCGAACTTGTACGACATATCGGGAGAATATTTACTGCCTTTAGATATGCCGTTTCTGGACGATATGTTCAATTTTGAAGCGCCACCTTCGCTGGATTTTGACGATAATTTGGCGATTCCGGATCGGATGGATTTGGATTTGGAATTTGACTTTGGGTTTCTTAATTCTTCTGGAAATGAATTCGATTCAAATCTCTGGCAAGTGGACGACTATTTCCAAGACGTTGGCGACTTGTGTCCGTCGGATCCGCTTGTTGCACTTTGAAGTTTTGAAAGTTTTGAAGAGAGAGGATGTTTTTGGCCATTGCTTGTCGATTTTTCTCGGCAAATTTTGTAACAATGGCAAATAAAAAATAAAAAAAAAAAGAAAAAAAGTTGATCATTGGCTAGATTTGTTTTTTGGGTTAAGTCAGTATTTTTTAAATTTGAAATTATTTATTTGGTTAAGAAAAAGGGTGGAGAGAGTTTCATGAATAATAACGAAGCCTTTTTTGTTGCGTTGATTAACTCATTTACATTTTTTTTTTATTTTTTTTTTTTACTATGTGGGTCTGAATATGAAATTTGTATTTCGTTAGCATTCGATTTGGAACACGAGTGGCCGCAAATTACGGGTATAGAGTCATCGTTTCAGCGAGACATGAAGTCGTATGAAACACAATGAGTTGAAGTGAGTGTGTGAAACGAGTCACGTGATTGATTTTTCCTTTTTTTTTTTGGCCTTTTTGGAATTTTCCATATCTTTCTCCTTTCCCAGTTGCGCTGAATGCTTTTAGGCCTTCCTACACGCATTCGCCCGCACTACGTCTTTATTTTATTTTATTTTATTTTTTTTTGTTTCTATTTTTCTCCTCGCCTTCTTGGTTCCACACACAATGCGCAAGACCAAAAATGAACTTTGCAAATTTGAATTATAAAAATTGCTTATCGTATACATAATTTTTAATTACCATATTCGTCTACTTTAAAACTAATTATGAGGCATAAATGTAGAGAAGAAAATGCGTCGAAACTAGTTGATAGGGTCAAATGGATCTACTAAAAAAAGGATTGCAATTACTGAATTGGGTCCCAACTTTTAAGGTGGTTTTTATTGGATTGGTTCCAATAACTTTAAAATATTATGGGCAAAAATGGAAATCTTGTCCTAGAAAACAGGTGGAAATTTCTTCGGGTAGGTCCAGGAGGGACAACTTGTTATGTGGGAAGAAAATGGTTGACTTGATGTCAATCAAAAATGAAAAATGACATGGATTGATCAACCCCTATAGCTTGTGGACCAAATGCCACATTTATCTTGGGCGTCACTCAATTTCTTTTCACAGATGAAATAATTTTGTGAGTTAAGAAACATAAATGTGGGGGACTAGGAGGTCAAATTTATTAGTTCCTTAAATTGTTGAAATTTGCCCTCAAGCGACAATTTAGTGATATAAACTCCCTCTTCAACCTGGTGACTTCAGATTCAAATCCTTCTATAATAAAAATAATTATTGAAATTTAATTCGAAATCTTATATTTTTTATTTTTTTTATTACACATGACATTTCAACCCTGAATTTTGGGACAAGAGAAGGAGATTATAATTATTAAAATATCCCCTTATTGTTATTTTTTATTATTGCAATTCGGCACACGTCAAATTTCGTCAAATTTCAAGAAATATTATTGAAACTATATTTTAGTATCAACTTTAATTTTTGGAGAGAGAGAATCGTGAAGTGAATTGTGGGATAGGACCATTACAAGCAGCATTTCAAAAATCTTGCAGCTCAATCTTCCAATGGCCTCCGACACGGGTGAGAATGGCGGAGTGAGAGAACCTTTGGCCAAGGAAGTCGATCATCTGCATAGGAGTACCAAGCGAGTTAAAGGAAATAATGCGGGTGAATCGTTCGGCTCGTCATCGGAGATTCAAGAACTCTCTACTTGGGATAGATCGACCTCTGGAATTGCTAGAATCTATGCTCCTTTATTGTACCGACGAGCTTTCAGATGTGAGAGAGGAGGATGAGTCTTTAGTAGACTTGATGTTTATCTTTGTAGAAATTTCAGATGAATAGTTGCGTCTTCTCCGACATAGGTGGAGGTTGTCGATGATTGTGAAGCTTTGGAGCAAAACAGTCGGATATCATTTCTTGCGTACTCGCATTCTGACACTCTAGAAGATTGAGGGAGAACTCAAGTCGATAGATATGGGAGATGTGTTTTATCTCGCAAAACTCTCCCATCAATGTGATCAACTAGCACCCATGGTTTTGTTCCATTAAAGGCAGTGATTCACCATATGGTAGTATGGGTTCGTCTCCTAGAATTGTCAGCCAAATTATTTGAAGAGGAGATATTATATCATATCGGCAAACAACTAGGCCAGTCTCTCCAAATTGATGTTAACACGATGGCTGTCTCATAGGAAATATTCTCGAATCTGTGGGCAGATTGATCTAACAAAGGCTTTGGTTCTCAAAGTTCGGATTCCGAAGCGGGTTCGGTTGGTGGAGTATAAGCTTCATGTAGCCCCCTTGCATTTGAGTTTCATATTATCCGAGAATGTAAAAATCTAATTCATTCTATCTTGCTGTATCATGTATCTTTTGTGTATAGAGAAAATAATAGCTATATTGTTGCTCTTGTGAAACTAGAGCCTTGGCCCCCTTTGGATTACATGAGATATATTATTTTTTGAAATATGATATGATTTTTTTTTAAGTTAATTTTTCTTGCTTCCCTTCGTCAAAAAAAAAAAAAAAAAAAAAAAATTGAAGTTATATTTTTTCCGTAATGAGATTCGTGGAAAATGTACTGGCCTCGTTACGCTCACGATTGAGTACTCCCAATTGATTAGACCAAATTCTGTGAAAGTAACAGATGAGAGAGGGACAGAGAGACCAATGGCATGAGAGGCCATCTTTCTCATCTGAATAATTACATCTGTTTTCTCAAATAAATAAATAAATTAACAAGCAAATAAATAATTTTTCTTTTCAATTTTTTTTCCCGTTCACTCAAAATCTCGAAATTATAAAAAAATGAAGTAGTGTTTATGTTTCAAAGGTTTAAGATGAGACTGAGAACAGCCAATTGATTTGATTTTAAAGAAACATATTTCGCAAAAGAAAAATGTGGCATCAGATGTTATGCACTTTTCTTTTCTTGTCTCTAGTGGAACATACAATTCTAATTTCATAATATAAAAGAAAAGAAAAGAAGAGAAGGCATCCCTACTCACCTTGCCTAATAAATCTCAAATTAATTTTGAAACAGTCTTTTGATGTTGATAATACACTGATGTAATGGCAGAATTTTCAATAGCTCCCCGGTAGACCACTAGGAGGAGTAGTCCAATATATCTACCAAGAGCTATGTTGGGTGCTCCATTCTTGTAGGACATGTTTTCACCCTCAAAACATGCAACCAATCACTGTCCTGTCCATAGAGGAAAATGGGGTAATTGTTTTTTAGTACTTCCCCTAATTAAAATGTTGTTATGTTTATGAATTTGTTCCTTAATTAAAATATTTCCGATGATTTATAATTTTACTCGATTCTCATTATATCTATCTATCTTTTAGTATTAATGTATATTTTTCAAAATTAATTTAATTTTTACTCAATTAGACGTACCAAACCTCTCATTGGTGATTATACTCGTGACTCAAAGGTAAATTATACGCAAGTATAATGTAATATTACGTATATTTTTCTAAGGTATAAATGAAATTCACCTTAGAATAGAATCCCATGTGTCCCTAATTAAATAAAGATTAAATTCATTTTTTATTCTTTAAATGAATTAAAAAGAGAAATATTCCATTATTAATAAATTTAAAAGTTTTATTTAAATTTGACACTTAATTAAATAAATAATTGAGGAGATATTTGTGAACATGAGTTGCAACATTAGTTATGCTATAGGGATTTTAATTTATCATCTTAGGAATTTTATTTCCTTAATTAAATGTGGGATTTGCGCATGATTTTAAACAATTGGAGAGATTGCTTTTTTTTTTTATTATTTTTCCTGAATTATTTTGTAGGGGCCCGGGAACGTTCGCTGGCATGGGAAATGATACATGTGCGAGAGGGCAGACATCCACGAGTTATCACTTAGTTCTTACTCAAAAGAAGATGGGGAAAATGTCTTCATCATTATGTCTAATTACCTCTCTCCTATCATTGTAATAACAGAAAGCCCCAAATGTCAATCACATTGCGAGAGCGAGAGAGCGAGAGAGAGAGAGAGAACCAAAAAAAGAGAGTAAAAGCGAAGTTTTCTCTTTGTTATATCATCTCGCAAATCCTCTATTGGAAAGAGACTTCTCTCCCATCACTCGTGGTTGGTGACCAACTTGAGATATGATAAGATAAAGGGTAAAATTAATTAAATTCGTCAAAGTTCAAAGCTCGGTCAAAATTGTAAAACCTTTAAAAAGGTTGTGAAGCATAATTTGAGCCGATGCTTTTCACCCATACTAATAATATATATATTTTTCTATTTTCATCGTTGTATTATAACTGAAATCATATTTTGAATAATTTAATTCGAATATTTACGAAATTTTATTTAGAGACAGTTCTTTCGATATATTTTTTTTTTAAGTTTTAAATTCAAATTTTAATTAAAAAATTTAACATTTTATCTTAATAAACCGATTATAAGTTGGTGAAACTAATAATATTTCACCGAGTTATATATTATGCCCATTGTACTTATCCAATAAATTCACCAACACCTTGAATTAATTGATTTTACAAAAAAAAAATGTAAAATGTCGGGACAGTTGAAATAAATCAAATATGAAACATATAAGATTTTAATATGATTGACTAATATGCTTAGGGCCAAGATATTCATTCACTCATTCATTCTACTCAATCAATCATCGATCAATCGATCACACATTCACTTACCATAACTATGCCCATAATTTAAGTACATTCTTACTAAATTTATACCAACCCACAAACAAAACCATATAGAACTGCACCCCCTTAATCACACTTTAAACCTCATTGGTGATTACCAATCATAGACTGTGAGTGAAATCCAATGAGTTAACACACTCATCCTAACACAATACTTCCATAAGACAGATAGGAATGACTTATCTGCCTAATGAGTATTATTCTTTTCCTCTTACTAAAAATCTATTTTATAAACAGACGAATAATTGAGTTAGAACAAAATATAGCAAATATGAAAACAAAATTCACTAGCTTAACAAGCACAGTGTTTATGTTTCTAAACAAAAGCCAAAGCAGGTATCAATCAATGTCCAGAGAGGTAAAATTAAGTGGCTTTTCAAGATCAAAATGATTTACGTAGAGGAAAGAAATTTAATAAAAGTTCACTGAACTAGAAAAGTTGCACACATGCATTAACACGATATTCAACGGCTGTACTCTTCTAGCAAGAAAGCAAAATGCAATTATCATGCATAGTGCTAAGCTTGAGACTTGGAATGGTTGGAATTGTCTTTATCTTTTTTCTGCAAATAAAAATAAATTAATTTGATTAATTAATTAAATTTTTGTTTTGATTTTTCGCATCGGGACCCTATATAAGGAGTCTATCGGTTGGTAGAAATAGGGAAATTCTGAATTGGGTCACAATTGGTCATGGTTTCTGGTTGCGACATATGATGTCGTCCCACATGCCTTGGGGTCAAATTTCTTGGGGCCATCTTGAGTATGACCATTTAGGATCACAAACATGATTTTTTTTATTTTTTTCATTTTCATCGATCAAATTTTAAATTTTATTTAATTAATCCGATCCAAATATAATAAAATCTATTAAAAAAATTAACTCTTTTAAATCTTTTTTTTTTTTCATTCCTATTTCACAAACATGAATTTATTTTCTTCCTCACGTGTAGCGGCCAATTTTGATTTTACTTCTTGGGTTATCTTTTTCTCCCACCTAAATGGATTCCAGAAATGAAATGATTTGATTTGATTTGATTAACAAAATATGACAAAACCGTGACTTTCTCCTCCTGTCATTTAAGAAAAAAGAGTCTGAGTAATTTCTAGCTAAAACCTTTTTGGTCAATTTGAAATAATTTTTAGAACTATTGAAAAATCTATTTATATTGTTTCAAAGGATTGTATTGATCAAGACATTTAGTTGAAGTATTCATTTGAAAGACTAGCTCTTCCTTTGCATGGCAAAATAAATAAATAAAGATATTTATCAACTGAACTAATCGAGACTAATTTAAGAATTTGTAGGAAAATAATCTTTGTAAAAATGTTAAAAATCAAATGAACAATAATATTTTCAATTGCTAAAAGAAAAGATTTTCCTAAAAGGGTTTTTCCTTATCACAATGATTTCCGTGAAACAAACAAATCCTAAATTATCCATAATTGAGACAATACATGCATGTTTCAAGCCTTCTCATCAGGAATTTGAAGAAACCTATGAAGATTAGGGTTTCTAGTAACAGTACAAATATCACTTTCAAATATTCTACAAATATTTTGAAAAAAGATATCGAAAGATGAATGTTCTAAACCTGTTGTATTTCAGGAATTCATCAATCAAATACGATAAAAATAGGTACAATTATATTCTTCTAAAACATAATTAGATTGCACGCAAATTGAGGGCAATGAGAATGCAATTTTTTTTTTCCCTTTTCTTTTCAAGGGAGGTGATGATAATGGAAAAATGATAAATTGAGTTTAACCAAATCATAATAATTTCATGAATGGGAAATCACCCCTTTTTTTAAGTGGATTATTTATCATCAAACGGTATTTAAGTTTTGCTTTATAAATTTGGCTCGAGTATTATAGAATCCATTAAGAACATGACTTTCTCAAATCCCTTTTTTTTTATTCTCATAATTCGAACTCTAAATTTATAATTAAAGAAGTGTAATGCATGACTGCTACACCCATAGAAAATTTTGTTATATGATATTTTATAGATAAATATATATTATTAGTATTTTAGTTAGGCTATAATAATAAAATAGTCAAATGAAAAATAGTAACAGATCAAATCGAATATTTTATAATATTTTATAATAAGTAGAAACATTATAAAAATACAAAGAGCCATAAGATTGGCAATGTCAACCACCTCACTTAGAAAAAATCAAGACTATAAATAAACCATAAACTTTAGGTCTAATTTCAAATAATTTCCACAAACCTCTATTGTAGTCAATTCTCCTCAAAACTTATAAAATAAAAGTCAATCTAAGTGAAAAGAGTTAAGATTTTATGCATCACCCAAAAGGTCCCGTGCAACAATGATCACTGTCTTTCTCCTCCTTCTCTCTCTAGCAAAAGAAAAATAAAAAAAAGAAAAGAAAAAAATGTTTTAGAGAATAAAGAAAACAGGACAGAGAGAAGGGAAAGATTCATTTCTTGACTAATATAAAATTCTAGTGAAATTTTTATTTGAGAAAGTCAAAATTGTTTATTAATATGCAAAAGTTCTATATCTGTATATGTAGATAAAGAAATAGAGAGTATCAGAAAATATCAAATATTTTGAAAATATTTTCAAAATATTATATATCAAATTGATTTGATTTTGTTTGATTTCATTTATTTTTATATTTATTATATTTGTTTTCGTATTTGTAATAATTAATTTTTTTATGTAAACCCAATGTATTATAATATTTTATTAAAATAATAGATTATTCGGTTTTATGTTCTTATATTACTTTTAATTTCTTTTAATATGTTATCACAATCATGTAAAATTTTTTTTAAAAATGATATTAGAGTAATATTTAATTTTATTTTTAATATAGTATTAAAGTCATTTTTATAAAAGGAAAAAATAAAAAATACAACCATTCAAGCGTCCACACGTACCTAAGGAGACTTTTGGTTTGTCATGGAAAAAATTGCTCTTTCAATGTGTGTCCACACGCATCTCCAAAAAATCTCGTCCTTTTTGAAAAAATCTACTTTTCAACATGGTAACAGTGAGAGTTTAAAACAAACTACTCACGTGCCTATAGGCACCTCTGGTACATCTCTGGTCCATTATGGAAAAAGTTATTTTTCAAAGGTACAAACTTTTTTTTTTTTTGTTTTTTCTGGTACATGGAAGCAAAGACTCATCTTCTAAATGAAGTTAAGTCTCAAATGTCATTCAATAAAAATTTATAAATCTCGTTAGGTGGGGATAACAAATCATAAGCACAATGAGATATGGAATGTTCATGACGAGTTACTATATTTGCATATCTATTACCCTCATGTGTGATATATGACACTGATTGAACTATTACCTTCCTCATTAACAGTTGACACTCTCCTAATGATGTGATAGATAGGATAGTGTGGCTCAACTCCTAAAGTGAAGCGTTACTAACTCATTTGAATCAATTCCACAAACACCTGAGAGAAGTTAGACCTGATAAGAAGAAGTAGACCTTCTTTAACACTCCACAACTTAGCCATGAACAAATTTGTAATCCTCAAAAAACCATGATCCACAACCTAATCTCATATTGGATTAGCCTACCCATCCTTACCGAGTTTGTATTCTTATGGATCAATCCATCTGTATTCAGTTCGTAGGAATTCGTAGAAGATACCAAATAATTCAGCATCCCAAATGAGAGGGTGTTGAGGTTTCCTTGAAAACGCGATCCACCCATCACAGGTTTAGATAGAAGCCCTAATCACCATACCTTCTGGAGAGAATGTTTTACCCTCAAACACCACAAAATATCATTCCTTTCATATAATCCTAGGGATATAAACAAAGACTAAAGTTCAAGGACAACTTCTTAGTAAGACACGGATTTACAATTTCAAAACAGACAATTTCTATTCAAAGGGCATAAAAATACGTTATTCAAAGGGTATAAAATACGTTTTCAGTTATGTTAGCATACATTTGTCATCTTCTAAAAGACATATCCGAAAATATTATATATTTTGAAAATATTTAAAAAAAAATTATTAATTATTTTTTTAATAAAAATAAAGAAAGTCAAATTTTAAAAATCAAATCAATAATTGATTTGATTTTAATATATAATATTTTTTAAATATTATTAAATCTATTTTCTCATAAAGAGGAAGATGACCTAAGATGGCATAAGACTCTACATGGTTTCGATTCAAATTAGGGCGACAATCAGCTCCTATAATAATCAGAGTTAGGGTTTTGATTTGAGCTTGGGAATCATGTAAATTTTCATTCCTTTCCAGGGTTTTGCCAGCAAAATGATGTTGACACAGGCCTAAGTCAAACAAAAGTTTTTTTTTTTTTTTTCAACCTTTTGGCTAATTATTTTGTTTCACTGCAATATCAATTAAATTAAAGCACAAATGCTGAAAAAACCAAATCAGCAACTTGTGTGGTGGAGTGGGCGAGTGGGAGTTTTCAACTCTATACTTTTGACCATAACTTTGATTTTTCAAATAGAGTTGAAATACCAACCATCCACCTCATCACACAAGTTGGAGAGAAATGTTTTTCCTTTTTTTTTTTTAATTAAAAAAAAGATAAATTTTTTGTTTTGTCGGTCAAATATCGATGAATCCTAAGAGGGAGGTTCAAAGTCCAAGACTATTATTTTGTTAAAAAAATTTAATGTATTTCAATTTATTTAAATCATAATATTTTTAAAATAAGAGAAATTTTTAAATAGAAATTAAATTCGTCCATAAAAATAACTAAAATTTATTATTATGGTAATAATCTTTTATATTAAAAAATATTATTGAATCTAATTTCAATTTCTTTTTGAAAGCGACATTCATTCGATCATTTAATGCATCTGACGTGGAACATTTCAATTTTTCCAAAAAAAAAAAAAAAAAAAAAGGAAAAGGAAATGGAAATTGTGAGGGTGCAGTATTCTTAAATTTTCTAAGTCTGCCGGGAGGAGGAGGAGACCGTCCTTCATGTTTTTGCGAGATTATTGAGAAGCTAAGGAAACGTGGAGGCGGATCATTCAGAGTATAGATATTGTGAGTGACTTTTGGGATAATAATGCGGTTGAATGGATCTGACGAGAAATTCAGGGTGAGTTCAGAGTTAAGCCTATGCAAGGAAGTTAAGTTTTTGGGACGACTCTCTGGTGCATTTGGAAAAGAAGGTGCAGAACAGTTATGGAGAGTGTGTCGACTCCAACTGAGGTCGTGGTGACAATGATCAATTGCTTTTGCAGACGGTGGAACGAGGTTCACAGATAGGAGGATTGCCAGAGTAAGAAAGAAATGATTATTGTCAAGTGGACCCTTCTTGCTTCAGCGAAGTTAAAGCTGAACACAGATGGCGCATTTGACTCCATCTCTGGGATGACGAGTGGAGGTGGTCTACTGTGAAATGACGAGGGAAACTGGAAATTGGGGTTCACCCTGAATATAAGGAAGACTGATGTGCTATCGGCGGAAGTTTGGACTCTAAGAGAAGGGTTCCTGATTGCTAAGCTCAAACGTCCTGCGGAGATTGAAGTGGAAGTGGACAACCTCGCTCTGACTCATATACTGAAGAAGACTGAGGAGTCTCATCCTCTCGTGCACGCTGTGATGGACTGCCGGCAGCTGTTGAGGGAGCTTGGAGTGATGGAAGTGAAGCACGTGTACAGGGAAGCCAACAAGTGCGTTGATCATTTAGCTAGATTAGGCAAAGCTAGTCCTAATGGGGTGTCCATCCTGGAGAGACCGCCTAACTCTATCATTTCCTTGCCGAGCGATGACAAGTGCGGAACAGAGGCTAGAAGGCTCGTGAGAGGTCCTTCGGTGGGCCGTGGGTGTGTGTAGTCCCTTGGGCTGGGTTTTGTTTTATTTATCTCTTTTCCTACCAAAAAAAAAAAAAAGAACGGGTCTTCGGGATGTAAACATTTGTTAAACAAATATGATTGGATGGATTTTTCACCTTTGACCAGCTTAAATGTGTTCATCCGTTTTTTGACCAGAAGCTCTGATTTTTATTTTTCATGGGGTCGCTTTCCTCATTCTACCCTACAAGTGATGGCAAGAATTTTTTTTTTCCCAAATAAAGAGTATTTTCTCATTGCAATTCATATTTTGTTTTTGTCTTTTAATTAATTTCCTAAATATGGGGTTCTATTAAATGATGAGTTTTTCTAATTTGTGCCTCAAGGGAAATTGTTCAAAATAATAACATCATAAATTGTTCAAAATAAAAACATCATAAATGTACATTAAAAGACTCCGGTTCAATGGGAATAAGAACTAAAATAGTTCCATTTAGTTTTAGTATTAGATCAAGTCGATTTTTGCATTTATGATTTTAGTACCTTTTTGGTTTTAGTTCGAGTCAACATTTGATTAAACCGTAATAAAGTACAGTTTCAACATATATATAATGAAGATGTATAACTAAGAAAGTGTGACAAATTTTAAATGTTTGCCCACATCCTTACTTTCAACATATATAATGAAGATATAATTTTTTTCAAATATATTTAAATGAAAAAAAAAACCCTATTGAAGTATTTATATTTAAAATAGCCAATTGCCATGAGTTTGATATTTATATTATGCTTTGATTAATCGGACAATTCGCATAATTTTTTCACAAAAATTTGAATTATAATTGTGTACTAAAATCTTATATGACGATTTTACGTATAGAAATATCTCCTTTAATTATAATAAAAAAAATGAATTATTATTGAAACAAAAAAGTTGATTTAAGAAATTGTGAAGTACTAAAGAATTAAATATATAATTACTGAAAACATAATATAAAAAAATCATGAATGTTTGGTTAAAATTGTTGAGCTCTTTGCATAAATAACTAAAAGAATTTTGGAAAAAAAAAAAAGAAAGAAACTTTATTCTCCTAGCACCCTGTCGTTCGGATTTAATTTTAACATTAATGAAGCCATTTATTAACAAAATCAATACATTATGTAAAATGACTAGCATTAAATTAAAGTATAAGCAATTTTTTTTTTTTTAATATTATAGATTTTTCACCGAGTCCTAACCCTTCGGTAATTTTTACTTTTATTATTTTTAAACTAATATCAGTTAAAAAGTGTATTGAAGACCCCCTTGAGATTTTAATAGCATCTAAATGAGGTTAAATATTTAGCAGAAAATTTAAATCAATCATTTTATAAACTTAAATAAACTTTTGTTTGATTTCCGACGTTTAAAATGCGTTAATACTGTTTTTTTTTTTTTTTCATTTTTGAAGAGAATTTCTTGGATTATCTTGAAAAATTAACATTAGCAAATTCATTGTAGTTTTCTTCTATAGTTCCCTTTCTAATTCGAACTTGAAATTTCGACCCGTAAAAATTCCTGTGCATTTTATCGCTTGTAGGTACATTAATTTTGATACTATAGCTGTAAGGGCTAACAATGTTTTAAAGGAAAAATTTTAGTTATTTTATTTTATTTTTTATTTTTAATTTTTATTAATATTTAAAATTTATCTGATTAATTCAATTTAAATATTATGAAACTTATTAAATATTGATTTTTTTAAATTTTATTTTCTCATTCGTATGATTTAGATTCGATCGAAACTTATACTCAAGGGAATATTGTACTCTCCTACCTGATCGATGACTTTAGTTATTTTATTCATTTTGAGATGTAACCCTCAACCATATTTCATTTTGAAAAACTAAAAACTCCGTTAGATTGAATCTTTTTTTTTTTCTTTTATTCTGATTTGAGATGTCCGAAATCAGAGGGTGAGAAATGAAAAAGTGTGTGAGTGAGAAATGAATCGCATGGTGTGTAAGTGTATCCTAAGGATAGGATCGGATGGTCAAAAAGGCAGTCGCAATCCCCCATTAAGCTAGGCCTCCTGATGGGACCAGCCCAGAATCAAAATTCCAAAATAAGTCAACCATCTTGTCCATAACCCCAAGAAATCATGCACAATCAATGGCCTATAATCATGACCACCTTCGCCGACCAAATCTAATTTAGATTTTTTGACTTAATCCAACGGTGACCTTCACTCTCCCCACTCCACGTGCAGGAACAAGAACCCTTAAAGGTGCCATCGAAAGCCCCACACAGGTGCAGGAGCCCAAACGAGCCCCATTTTTGGGGCACATCCAACACCACCCATTGCCCACTCTAGGGCTTTGCTTTTGGGTTTCAAATTTCCCAAAAATTGTTTTAATGTCGTGTCTGACGTGACATTGTTGGGGTTGAAACAGTCAATAAATATGGGGATAAGGGTTTCTAAGAAAAATATTAAATTCTATTGCAATTCAAAATTCTAAAAATATATAATTTTTTTAATTTAAAAACTTTTGCTCATCAAATTTATTATTTCCCAATATATTCATGTCTTTTTGCATTTTATTATAAGAGGGACGTAGCAATCATATGGTGATTTGACACCAATACGAGGAGATACGTGTCACTTATGAAGTCATGACCACATTTGTACGAGTCACGTGGATTACTGAGCTTTGCACAGCCCATGTCCCACTCGGCATCCATTCACCGGCCGCCAAGACAAATACCTGACACGCTGGAAAAATAAAAAAAAATACAAATACTATCTTCTCCCCCTTTTATTTTTTTTTACGCAAGAATTCATACCTTAAATTTTAGGATCGAAAAAGTAAAATTATGATAACCAAACTATTTCATCAGGGATACTCTCTTCTCCCTCTGATTATGAAGAAATTGGGGGGAGGGGGACTCTTTTTTTTTTCTTGGTCCCTGACTCTTGATATTTAGATTTTTGTTTCGATTAATTCAAATCGATCTGACTATCAAACCTCTTATAAAGGAGGAGGTCATTTCTAAGAAAACTTGAATATGAGTACTTGATTAAGGTACATAGAGTCTTTCCCACCGCGTAGATTGAACTTTTGGGGGTGGGAGACTCTCACTCTTCTCTCGCTCACTGTTTGTGTTTCCATTCCATGTGGGTGAGGCTCTTAGTGAGGCCCACACGGGCCGGCTTTGTGTTTGAATGGGTTTGGGCCAATCATCTGAGATGGTGGGCCTAGTTCAACCTACGGATTGTAGTGCGTACAAAGTGCTTTTTTTTTGTCCCAAAATAGACAGTCTGATGGTCATAATTTTTTTCTCCAATCCTGAGATCCAAGATTTGAATTCTTGTATAATAAAAAAAAATCACTTATTTTTTTGGGTACTAGACCGAGAATACAAAGTCGCTTGTGGATAGACAGTTCAGTCACCAACGGATAATCTATTTAATAAAATAAAATATTAAATCTTTTAATCAATTATTGAATTCAAAATTTGAAAATAAAAAAAAACTATATTGGGAGAACTGACTTTTAAATAGGATCTCTGTAAACACTTGAACCCAATTAGTTAGAATATGGTTTCAGATATCGATAATTAAAAAAAAATAGAGAGTGCAGTCGATGGACAATCCCTTGATGGAGTCATTGTAAATACTCAAAATGAATTAATTGGATAATGATTTTGGATGAAAAAAAAATTAGAGAGTACGCTTCTTTTTAATTAGGCGCGTGACCAGCATTCAATATATTTTCGACTTCCAGAGAATGAAAGAGTATGGCAGGACAACATGTTCAATTATCCTTATATTATTAATATTAATACTGACATTGTGCAAAACAGGATTATCTAAAAATTTACAAACGAATTACCCACGTAAATCATGTGATAACACACGATAAGGAATGTTGGAGCTTTGGTTGTCGGTCCAACAATTTTTTTTTTTGTTTTAATCACCGATATTCAGATTTTATCCGATTAATTCAGTTCATATACTGTGAGACTCACTTTAAATGTTAACCCTTTCAAATATTTTTTCGTAATTTTCAGAACTCGAGTTCGAAATTTCTGATTAATGGGGTAGAATGTCTGATCACTTAAGTTAAAGGAGTTTGGTGGTCCAACAATTTATTTTTTATTAATAGGGCAATGTCACTTTTCTTGTAGCAATCACACTTCTATGCATTATGATGTTGCTATAGAAACCTAAAATTTGTAAAGAGAATTAGATTTTATATAAACAACAATCCATTAGCCTTGTTAACCTCCATTTTACTTTTCCGTACACATCAAAGGTTAAAGGAGAGAGGGAAAAAACATATACCCAAAAAGGATGTAAGGGTAATATTTTTTTCTTCTTTATGCTTAATTTGTACATTATTAACACTTGGATAACTTTTCTGTCTATGGAATTTAACTATTGTTTTTCTTTTTTTTTTTTCAAATTAAATTAAAGAAATTATATCTGTAACAGTAAATATATTAATTTGTCTTAAAAAAACATTTTTTTAAAAGAAAGAACTTTAGTGTTTTTTTCTCTTTAAAACTAATTTTATTAATCTTCTCTTCTATAAAAGAATTAAATTATTTTAAAATTAATCTCTCTAAGCACATTAATTATATTTTCTCTCTAAATAATTAAATTCAGCTTTTTCTCTCTTTAAAACTAAACACATTAATTTTTCAAACTAAAACATGAAAATTAATTTTTCACTTTCTAAAACTAAGCATATTTTTTTTAAAAAAAGTTTAAATTATTTTAAATTTTATCTCTCTAAATGCATTAATTTTAAATTTTCTCCATTTGTAAAAATAATATTATTTTTTCTTTTAAAACTAAATACATTAGTTTGCTCTCTTTAAAAAAAAAAAACTTAATTCATATTTTCTCTCTCCAAAACATATCGATTTTAAATTTTCTCTCTCCAAAAATACTAAATTTGTTTTTCCCTCTTTAAAACTAGCACATTAAATTTTCTTTCTCTAAAAAAAAATTTAATTATTTTAAAATTTTTCTCTCTAAATCATTGGGATTTGTTTTTCACTCTCTGAAAAAATAAATTCAAATTTTCTCTCTTTAAAATTAAATTAATTTTCTTCCTAAAAAACAAAAAAAACAATTCAATTCATATTTTCTCTCTCAAACGTGATCATTTTAAGATTTTGTTATCAAAACCAAACACATCAATTTTCTCTCTAAATATATAAATATTTTTAAATTTCTTTATCTAAATATCTAAATCCAATTTTTTCTTTAAAAATTAGTTTAATTTATATTTTTTCAATCTAGATATCTAAACACATCAATTTATATTTTCTTTAAAAATTGGTTGTCGGTCCAAATCGGGTAATCTTTAAACCATCTTTTGCCCTCTACCAAAAGCTAGCTTTTAAGTAATTAATATGCTATCCTTCCTTGAACAGACGACTTTCAGGTGTATTTGGTGCTAACACAAGTCATGCCTTTCAATGGTGCTAAGGAACTACCATACATTGGTGTAAGTGTTTCAGATTTGGTAGGAAAATAGTGATATGAGTTATCACTTTTATACTAAGAGCGAACTCTTAATGACATTATGCGAAGAAATAACAAGTTTAAAATTAGACATGAATTTATTTAGCTAAAGATCATTAAATATCAAAACATTTTTTCATTTTTCACACAAAACCTTATTGAAATATATTAAAAATGCACGAACGAATAGTCAGTTCAGTGGAATTGGGTGTTAAATCCCTTTATCAAATTTCAGATTCGAAACTTAGGAATTAAAAAAATTACATTGGAAAAATTATCTCTAAATAAAGCTCTCATAAATGTTTGAATTGGATTGGTCTGAGTATAATTTTGGATATGGTGATATGATATCAAAAAAATGTATATTAAGAGTCTATAAAGGGTGAATGGCAGAAAATATACGCACATTCGAACAATTTTGGACGTGAGAATGGCAGAAAATTAGCTATAAAGGGTGTCGGTCTATAAAAGTAAGAGTCTAACTTACATATTTTAATTGGTCTCAGGAAAGAATTTTTGTTTTTCCTCTCAAACATTTGACTAATAAAACTTCAACATAAGTTGACATTCTTAGCCGAAATCAAGATTTGCATGTTGAAAAACACAAAGATCTCATTAGACAATTTGGAAAAATTGCCTTCAATGACCCTAACAAGAGAAGTGAATTGAATCTTGTTTTTTTCTTCTTTAGTTGTGAGGAAGAGAAAAGCTCTCTTTTTTTTTAATTATCGGTATTCGGATTTTATCCAATTAATCCGATTCGAGTATTGTAGGGCCTATTTTTAGGGATTGACTCTCTCAAATCTTTTTTCACCATTTTCAGGGATGAAACCTCTGGTTAAGGGGTAGAATTTTCTTAATCACTCAATCCAAAAGAGTTTAACAGAGAAGAACCCTCTCAGTGTTGTGGATTATGTAATCCAGTCGGCTTATTAAAGTGATGAAAACACTAATCATGGTTTAGGATTCGATTATGATAAGCTTATTCACCTGATTCAAAGACTTTACAGAGGTATCTTTTCACAAAATTCGTGTTTAGAAGGACAGCACTAATAAAAAAGATATCATTCTTGCATGTTTTGTAAAGATTTTTTAGAATAGAAAAGCGATCAAATAGATAGTCTCAAATCAATTACAATTTTTTTTTTTTTGACAAATAAAAAGTGTAGAAATGGATTATTAGCATTTATTACTTTCTTTATGCATTATTGTGAGAATATAAAATACCCAATTTGAATTATAATTATTATCACTAATGCAACCTTATTATTATAATCTTACAATACATTTTTAATAATATTTTCAAACCCAAATTTAAAATGTATATTTTTGGAAAAAAAAAATGATTCATGCAATTGATTTGATCATCTCTAATAAATTACTTGTCTACACCAAAAAATCATGACTAAAACTTTTGTTTTATTTTTTTGAACCGCATAATTTCTCTTCAATAAATAACGATTTTCTGATTTCTTTTTCTTTTTTGAAAAAAAAAATTATGAGCGGATCAAAAGAGTTTTTGGTTCAATTTTAATTTTTGTTTCAGAGCACGAATTTGGCAAATTCAGGCGCCGGTCTGAAAGATATGGCTGTCCTTACTCCGGCGGTCAATGGTTATGCCCTGGGCCCTGGCCGTGCCGATGAATTTGACAAAATGTGGACCCAAACCAGAAGGCAACACATTTCAGTCATTCCATCACAAATATCTTGGAATTTTTCCCCATTTTCATTTGATAGACAACAAACAGAGCTCTTGATGGGTTATGGCCCCAGAGATTAGTGACCCCATTCCCCTCAAAACTTGGGGTACTCGCATTATCTATGGAGTACTGCATGCCTTGGATATTTGTTGACCCATTTCTTTTCTCCATTATTAGTGTTTACGCCGGGAGGTAGAGGGAGATTTTAACCTCCGACGTATTAAACGGCGGTGCAGTGATTAACATTCCAATCTCCAAGCATCACCCTCCATCTTTAATCTCCCCTGAAAATGCCAAATTGAAACAACAATTATTTTGTTTTACTCTTTTCAAAAATTTAAATTTGAGAAAAGAATTATAATTTTTTTTTTTTTTTATATATATCTTATCGCCTTCTCATGTGATTGGCGATTGGATTCCAATCATGCAGAATTTTTTGAAGAGAGTGTTTAGGAGTTTGATATAATTTAAATTTAAAATCTGCAGCCATATATGATACTATTATATTAGTGCCCAGATATCATGTTAGAAAATCAAAGAAGATGAAATGAAGAATCTGATTTTATTGATCTGATGATTACAAGCCATGTTTTGAGCTCTTTATATAGCACGTATTACATCTTGGTCTACTTCCAATCCATAGCTAATCATTTGTTATTCTCATTCTTGACCTATTTTGCAATTGGACTCTTTTCCTCACAATAAAATCAATAATTTTTGTAATAAAAATATAGCATCATCACAACTACAGGACCTTTTTTTTTTTTTTTTTCCGGTATAATGAGATGCAATCAAACAGATTCGAATCGGGAAAAGGAAGATAGAAGTTGAGAGATTTTACTGCTTGAGCTGTCCCGGAGAGACACAACTACAGGACCTTATGTACTGCACCATAATGTTGCCTCTCGGCAAAAGTCACATGAAATAGGACGCACTCATGGACACGGAACCGATGGACAGTCATCTAGTGGGATGAGGTGTTAAATTCATTAATTAAGTTTTGAATTCAAAATTTGATAATAAAAAAAATTATGTTAGAAGAGTTGACCCCTAAATAGGGTCTCCATAGATATTTAAATCAGATTAGTCTGAGCATGGTTAAGGACATCGGTGATGGAAAAAAAAAATCATGGATATGAAAACATGAATGTAGGTTGGCCTAGCATAATGCCAACTTGCTGGGAAAGCCCATATCTTGACAATGCTCAAGAGAGCCTGTTTGGCGCATGATAATCGATGGACGTCGTGACCAGAACAAAGTTTCAGTTGCAGCAACTTGGTATTTTCATATGGTAAACCTATCATGTTATGAAGGTACCCAGAAATTTCATCCCAGAATGTGGATGTCGATTCCATCCACCGTGTGCTGCACACTTCGATCTACAGGCAACTAATCATTAACAATGTGGATGCCAAGGTTTTATAACTTGGTTTCTACATCCATTTTTTTTCTGGGACTGGCATTTTCCTGATAAACTGAGGATAGGATACAACTTTGTTCCCAATCGTGTAATAAGCCTTTTTCTCCAATGGTGAAATAGGTGCATTGCAACTCTTTTTATTCCCACTCCCAGCTTATTTTCTGCTTTGGCACATAAAACTCAGAATTTTGCCAACATTCTGATCAGAAAACAAAGCCAGACCAAGGCCGAGCACAGGTTCTTGAAGACACGACTGCTGGAAAGAGTGAGTCTTCAGTTTTTTCACAAACTAGTGCCAGAAGGCAGAAAAACTGCCAACAATGAAAAGCAGCAGCACAGTTGAGACGCACGGTAGGAAGTTCCTTTACAGATCCAAATACAGAGTTCACAGAAAAAGAAAAATGGACATTGAACTCTACTAACAAGCACCGGCAAGCATTACCATATAAAACTCCCTAAATTTGATTGAATTCCTCAATAATTTTCCTCTTTTTTTTGGGGGGGGGGGGAGGGAACTTAGGTGTTCCTCCTGAAATCAAAGATTTGTATCTTTTGGGCACATTCTACTGATAAAGACTATATACAAATCAATTTTGGCTCACAACAAAGAGGCAGGAAACAAAGAAAAGAAAAAAGCCAAAAGACAACAGAAACTCCGTAACTGAAACAGAATCATGCCAACTTTTCAGACATACAATGAAAGTGGTACAAAACTGTAAGGCGGGGAAGCTATTCAAGTTAGCCCCTGGCGGACAACACATCAAAGGAGGTCACAGGGCTGTCAGAAGAACCCACTAGCCGAGGAGACCTTTTCACACTTCTGCTGTCCCTATCTGAAACTTGTTGAAGATGAAGCAGCGCAATCATGGTAAAAGCAAGTAAAGCAGCGTTGCCAAACACCCCACCAATATGATCCAATCTCAGTGAGCTTCTAGCAAAACTAAAAGTTGATAATAGAGCCTTGATCAGAGCATTTGGCTTCCTCCCTTTATCAGATACACATTTCTCACCAGATAGATTTGTTGAACTATTGAGGATATGAGGTGAAACAAGGCATGCTGCATCATGTACATCCCCAACAAAAGCTCGGGCCTCTTCAATAACCTTGTACTTCTTGCCCTGATGTTCGGCCAGTCTCATGGCAAGAACAATCCTGCTCTGCTCCAACCGAGCAATTGCAGCATCTCGCTCAGCCTGCTGCTGTACCTGTACTGTCTGCTCGGAAGACCATCACAAATATCAGAAATGGAAAACAATATTTAAAATAAACAATTAAATAAAACTCAACATTACATTTGATTACATGAATTATGGATATGCCTCAATATCTTGGGCACTAACTTCAGAAATACATCCACGAATGCATATATAGGCAGGAGAAGAGTTTAAACATGTTAAGACAATTGTCCTTAATCCCACAAATGCACTTATCATGGTTTCTTTGTTCCAGAACATGCATCTTTATGGGTATGGGCAACACTGCTCTGGACTGTACTTCTTTAACTCTTCAAGCTTTTAAAAAAGGACACAAGGCTATCATGAAAAATGCCAACTTAATTGAAGGTTTCTATCACCCTCCTACAACATGCTCCTCTCTTTCCATATTTCAGTATTCCCAATTCTGTTGGATAATCAAGTTTCCAGCAAATCCTAAAGTCAAAAGGGGTGGTGAACCAAGTTGGTACAAACCAAATTTACCACTGCGCTTTTCAAACCAAGCCTTCCTCGTTTGCCACTCTCTTGCAATAAGGTCCTTTCCTTCTTCAAGTATTTGAACCTATACATCCTTGTCCAAGTCAATAAGTAAAACTATAAGTTTTTTGAATGTTTAATTTATGTAATCTAAACAACTCATCCTTAGGCACAAAGTATAATATGCATCTGGAGTTATAATTTCAGGGGGCAGGGCTTATAATTTTTAGAGGATAAACAACATTTGGGTTATAATTTTTAAAATCACATATATAATTTTTTTTCCTAATATTTCACAGGGGAAACTCCCTCGCTTCGCCCTTGCTCATAGTATGCAGTTAATATATCCAACTTTCCCTCATTTTCTATTAAGGGAAAAAGTAAATTAAATAATGTTCATCTATGAGTTAGTAATAATTTGTAATCTTGGATTCTTTGTTGTCCTCTGAGAATCAGTGAGATCGATATCAATGAGAAACAGAAACATCTGCGTGCCATGTCTGTGAAATCTATCTTTCCTCCATTTTTCACAAGGCAAAATTATTTTCAAAATAGCCTCAACAGGTAATTAGCAGTCAGTAGTTTCCCTCGGGTAGAATTCCAACTATCATCCAGAATCGGATGAAGTGGATGCAAACAGAATAAGGTTTAGAACTTTGCGACCACAAATAGGTGATCTAGTTGAGAAACACATCAAACACAAGAAGATTGGTTCCAAAAAAGAAATTTGTACCACGATGTATGAAACCGTGAGACATCCACAGAAACCCAACACGCTAAAATTGAAATGAAAGCCTCGTAAATCTAGTCAAGAGTACATCTACCTTAGGATAAGGACATCATTCTTATGCACAAGACGCTGAAACCTAATTTACCAGCTACATAAGCTAGCAATCTATGAAGCATGGACATGGAACACCACACGGCAGGTTATTTTCAGAGGTGACCGTGCTGTATAGTTGGTGATTCCTTCCAAATATTCTAGCATAACTATCATGGAAACCACACTATACAAGAACCTATTACAACTCTTTCACCTTACCTGAAATGACATTATAAGCGCAAATTTCACATAATCCAGATGAACAGTCACAAAATACAATATAAACCCTAATTCACCAAAAATGGGGAGAGAGAGAGAACAAACCCTAGAAACAATCAACAACTTACATGAAAGAACTCGAGCTGGTCTTCGAGGTTCTCGAGGGCCGTCCGAATGGAATTGAGACTCTTAGCTTCTGAAATCGCGGAATCACAATCAGCATCAGCCGGTCTAAAATCCTTGACAAACACGAATCCATTTCGATTGACATCATTATTGTCGTTGCGACCATTGCTGTTGTTGTTATTGGAGGATTTTTTGAAGTCGAAATTAGGTTTGGTGTGGTGGAGAGTGGTTTTGAGGAAGTGAGTGCGAGAAATAGTGTGAATAGCGTCGCTGAGCTTGTCGTGAAGGTCCCATATCTTTTCCAGTATTGCTTCGATTTCTTCAATCTCCATTTCAAGCCCGATTATTTCATCAGCTAAGTTGGATTTCAATTTGTTGCCACTATTTTAGGGTTTCTATTCATCCACCTCTCCCTTTTGTTTCACACAGAAGAGAGAGAGAGAGAGAGAGAGAGAGAGAGAAGAGGGAGGGAGGGATTCGTGTCTCCAACTCCAACGGTTTAGGCTAATGCGCCGGACCTCAACATACGAAAGCGAGTAACCAAAAACAGGAATCATTAGGCGTCGCTTTGGAAGTTCGCTATCACAATAAAAGGAGTTGGGTTAAAATCAATAGAATGTGGCACAGTGGCTATCAGAATAAAAGAAATATTTTCTTTTTCTTTTCATATATTAAAAAAATACATAAAACTTATATTTGTCACGCAATTTTTTATTTTATAAGCTTTGCATAATTCTATAATTACTAGTCAAATAAAAATGAAAATAGGATTTGCTTCGACTCCATTAAAAATATTTTGCTTGTATTGATGTAGATAATATTTTCTGTATTACTAAAAAGCCAACAAAATTTGTTTAATATTAATTTTATAGTTTTCACATTAAAATATTACGAGGAAGGTTTTGATGAGATATTGTGCTTTTTTAAAATATCGATGACATATATTTTTTAATATTTATTTATCATAAAATTTTAATTTTGGATAGTAAGTTAAAGACGAAAATTTACATATTTTATGTGAATTGGGTTTGGTGGGTGAGCACCATAATCTGTTTACGTTTATGCCAACCTTAATAAATTGAGTTGTTCAACCAAACTCAACAATTGGGCCGCAAACCTCCTTTTTTTTCATCATCGATATATGTATTTTATTCTAATAATTCGATTCAAATATTATAAAACTTATTTTAAGAATTGTCTCTCTCAAATAATCTTTTATTATTTTTGAAATTCGAATTCAAAACTTATGATTAAAAGTAGAATATCTTGACCGTTCAATTAAAAAGAATTGGATGATAAATTTTCTTTTATATAGATGCGCAATTAGCTGTTCAAATTCTTTTTAATAATAAATCATAGGTATTGAAACCTGATAATTATATTAAATTTAATTTGAATTAAATTATCAAAGGTCTCTTGATACCTGCTTTCATCGTACGTAAGATATATCAATGTCACCGACTACTCTACCAGCAACCCGTTGGTGCGAGGCGTACAGATCTGGTGACTGTTTTAACTTTTTCTTTTGCTTTATCTTTTTTCTGAATTTACACTTTGTTGCTTTGACCCGTCTTTCTTTTCTAATTGGGCCATGGTCCATTGAGCAGGCCCACCAAGAGTCAAGGCCTACTCCATGATTGAACTCTCTTCAGAGGCAGAGACCCATGTTGAAGAGACCAATGTTTGAACTCATTTTGTCATGGGAGGTTTCTTGGGCAGCATCCGGTTGAACAGTGGAGCCATGCTGAAGCGGTCTTGTCACCTTGTGGAGCTGGCCCGAGTAAGCCTTTGGGTCCGTGGATGTATTTCGTAAAACATATACAAAATTACAAATTAGATATTAAAAATAAATTAAATAATTTATTTTTTTTATTCATCCATAAATTTAAAAATATACAATTAAAAATAATCTATCCAATATTATCGAATAAACTAAAGTTACTGATATGATTTGAGTTTGTTTATTCGTAAAAGTTTAACGAGGGCACCAAAAGGCTATTACCTAATTGCATAATAGTTTTACTTTTAAAAAACAAAAATGAGTGGGTGTATTTTGTTTTTAAAGAAAAATATGTTATCAAAATTCAATTTCAACTAAAGCATAATGTGAGTAAAAATAGTATCCAAAAAATAATAAAAATTGTTTTCAATAATTAGATAGTGTTAGAGTAATATTCTTAATTAACGTATGATAGTCCAGTTAGTTCAGAAACTGACGCCCCTTAATCATAATCGGGAATTCGATCTCTACGGAAACGAAAAAATCAGTATTGGGAGACTTACCCCTCAATTGGGCCTTACAAGAAATTGACCCAGATTAATCGGAACGAAACTCTAAATACTAGATTGGTGGCCTAACTATTGTACCCAAAAAAAAAGAAAAAAAGAGTAATATTCTTCCCTTCTTCTTGGGTAATCAACGGGAAGGTGGGAAAAATAAATTTCTCGAATACTTTCCAATGTCAATAGCAAAATAAATTTTCAGGAAGGGTAATACTGTTATCATATATAATAAGAAGAAAATTGCTCAATATTTGGAAAACACCTAAGAAGAAAATCTTCATGACTACGAGGATATCATAGCCAACATTGAGCGAGTTATTAAATAGACTGTCTGATGGCCACCTACAAAACTCAGCGGTCAGAAATTCATATGCATCATCGCTACACAAATAGCATTTACAATTTCTTTGTGCAGCCCGCCTATACCCTACGGTCTTCACAAAGTGTATTTTAGACCGACTCAGTAGCAATCGAAGGATGAAAAGCTCATGATAGCACAATTTTCACAAACAAATACTCCTAACCGGAGTATTATAAAGGGATAAAAAGAACTTTTCCACCTTTCTTTTTTTATACCCGAGACAAAAAAACAAAAATGGACTCGTTATAGTTCTTAGCCAAGTCTTGGTAAACAAAATACAACCCCTTGGGGCCCTTATTTTAGACGAAATACAAACATTGCATACCCACTAAAGAACATGGTTTCTTGGTTTGCCACTTATTTAGTTTCTATGTATTACACCCATATAATTTATAAAATAGATACCCCATGTTTTAGACCTGCCCGTAAGACCTTTTCTGGATCTCGAAATGCAATCAAATGATACCGAATCCAATTTTTGGTCTACATAACTTCTCCCATATATCCTCCTTGTTGAGGTCTCCCACCCACAGACTGTCTCGCGGTTGCTGTCATCTGCACAGACTCACCCATGCTAAACTGTCTTGAATTCGGATTGCTAACGTAACTCTGCTCAGCATACGCAATGTCTTGTCCTCCATCTTCACCTGAAATCTCCTCAAGAGATCTTCCTTTTGTCTCTGTCACTAGGAAAGAACAAGCAAATCCCAACATGTTCGTAAATGCCAAAATGTACATAGCCTTCCTAATTTTCTTAACGTCACCATCTTGAGTATACCCAGCAACCCAAAATGCAGCAACCATAGCTCCTGCCTTCCCTGAAGCGGCGCTGAAAGCATGACACGTGGACCTCAAACGGGTTGGGAACAACTCGGCTGGTAGCACGAAAGTGGTGCTATTCGGCCCAAAATTGGCAAAGAAGAAGGTTAGACCGTAGAGGAGAGCGAACATCTTAGGATTATCATTTTTCAAATAATCATATTTGACACCAATAGCCAGCATAAACACGGACATCATGAAGAAACCGATGAGCTGAATCTTGAATCGACCGAGACTTTCAATGAAAGCAACCGTGAACCAGTAACCTGGAAAAGTCCCCAACAAGGCCACCACAAACATGGCATAAGAAGTCTCGCAGACTTCTTCCAGGGCGCTAACGTCCTTGGGCTTTTTAGTCAATCCGATGGCTGGGAATATGTCTTTTTGAGTTAAATTTTGGCTGTAGAAAGCAATATCAAGCAAGAACCATGTAGTCATTGTACCAATCAGATGTCTTCCATGTCGCCTATAAAACTCACTAGACAACAGAGGGTAGCTATTCGAGGCCTTGAACTGCGAAAGCTTATCTTGTTCAGCTTGAATTTCAATTTCTAGTACTCGTCCCATGTCTGAGGCTGCTTGCTTGGCATTTCCTTCAATGATGGCTGTGTAGCGACCTGTTTCGGGCATCTTCATGCGCCAGTAAAATGTTATAAGTGCAGGAAGAGCACCCAACATTAAAACAATTCTCCACATGTAGTCTGCTTCTGGCCGAGTTGAGAAAATTGGCTCTAAACTAAAAGGCGGCGCAGGGTAAAGATTAAGGAAGATTTTAGAAAGAGTTAGAGAAACCAGTGCACCAAAAATTATGCCAACTCCTTGCATAGCAAAAACAGCAGCTATAAATGCGCCACGAGTGCTCTTGTTTGCATACTCTGACATGATTGTTGCGGAGAGAGGATAGTCTCCGCCAATACCGAAACCTAACCAGAACCGGAAGAAGCAGAGAGTCATCATCACTGATTGTGCACTAGAGCCGAAAGAGAGACCCGAACAGATGGCGCAAGCAGCCATGAGAACGAGAGTGATGCCATAGACCTTCTTTCGCCCCAGCTTGTCTCCCAGCCAGCCGAATACGAGCTGGCCTGTTAAGGTGCCAATCAAGGCAACACCTGCACTGACACATTCAGAAAGTTTAATTTTTATTTCAAAAGGTTTTGGAAATCTTTTTAATTGACTAATAGGAATTTAAAATTGACCATAAAAGTTTCAGGGTTAAAAGTCGACCATAAGAAATAATGTTTTCCTTAAAAATACCTATGACAAAGTTGTTAACACTATGAGGAAGCTTTCCGGGGGCATCTTTTGTAGGGTCGTAATAGTAAAGACGCCCTAGAAGCTTTGTGACAGTTGAGATGCAGAAGAGATCGTAGGCATCGGTAAAGAAGCCCATTCCGGCTATGACAATGGCCTGGACATGGTACCATTGGGTCCTGGCAGTGTCCAATGCCTGTAGAACGGCGAGACTGGACGACATTTTTTGATATTGCGTTCTTACAACTTTGTGTTTCTGATGATGGTGATCTTTTTCAAGTGCTGTTTGATCCGTTTTATAGTTAGACTTTTGGGGATGAATTTGTTTGCTTTTGTTTAAGGGCGTGCATAACAATGTTTTTCTGGGGTGATCAAACAAGATGGGTCAAGTATATACTTCAACTTAGTGTAGTGAGAGGATATGCGTAAAACTTCTCTTTGTTTATAATCAGCGTTTTGTTTGTTTTTTGGAATTTAAATGTGTGTAATCCCTTTGTCAGCGTCGACAGAGGGTGTGTTTTATTTAATCTCAGACTTTGTTGATCACCCCCACCAAATCATTGTCTAAGTATCTGATTTTTAACAGGACAAACAGATGGTCATAATCAAGGAATAAAACATTGGTTCCAACAACAAAGTTTAGTATTTTGATTATTCGAGGAAGAATCTGTCCGATTGCAATGTGTATACAATGTCAATTTTCAACCCTTTTAAATTATTTTATTTGTATTGTAATGATTAAGATTAGGACTCTGCATTATTCAACCAAGGAGGGGCATGAGATTGCGTAAAAAAATGATAATATTTATCTTCCTGTGTAGCATCATTTTGGGACCTAATAAGCAAACCAAAGGGTGCATAGTTGGGGCATTGACAGGAGCAAGAGTTTTTGTTTTTTCCTGAGCTTGTTGAGCTTTCATGGTTCATAAATCTCTGATAAAACTCATTAGAGAGAATGAAAGTTATCTTTCACTAAAGACATGTTATGGTGTTCATTCAAAATATTTAACATATCAACTAATCTTAACTAATCAGTTAAATTTGTTACTAACCATACAATTAACATCTAACATGATAAAGCCTTTGACCATTGCACGTGTGTAAAGTCCACGTGCTTTGTCAGCTGCTTGGTCACCTTCCATTTCTGCCTTATATTCTTGTCACTCCCCCTCAAGCTGAGCATGAATGTCCAGCATGGTCACCTTGCCAATCAGTTTGTTAGTGTACTGGATATAAGACCTTAGTAAAGGCATCTGCCGGTTGATCTGCCTTGGTATGATGTCCCCCTGGCAATACTTTTTCTCCGACAAAATGGCAATCAGGCTCTGTATGCTTAGTGAGCTCTTGAAATACAGGGTTCTTTGAGATATAGATAACAGCTAAATTATCACAAAAGAGAATAACATATTATTTGTAATTTGAAGATCAAACGGCATTTATTTGAACCAAAATTACCTCATAGCGGGTCATGGCCATGGCTTGATATTCTAAGACACTGGATTGTTTCTTGTTTTCCAACTGACCAAGGTGTGCCCCAAGAATATACAATGCGTTATTGATCTTCTTGTTTCTGGGCAGGAGTCCCAATCACTATTTCCATAGGTTGTCAGCAGCGAATTAGATTCCGAGGAGAAGAAAACCTCTTTTTCCTGGAGATCTTTGAGAAATCGAAGGACTTTATGAGCAGCCTTGAGATGAATTAATGCTGGTCTGTCCATAAACTGAGTCAATGTATGTAACGAATAGCTTAGATCAGGTGTGGTGATGGTTAGATACAATATTTTTCCCACAAGCCGAGTCAATTGAAGGACTTTTGTTAGTTCAGTGTGAACTTTATTATCAGTGGCCAACTTCAATGGGAATTGTACTAGGTTTTGTTTCCAGTAATCCTTCCTCTTCAAGTAATTCCAACGCATTCTTTCTTTGGGACAAACAAATAGCTTGTTTGCGGCTTGCCACTTCAAGACCTAAGAAGTACTTTTATCACCCCCAAGTCTTTTAAATTTAGAAGCTGAACTCAAAGATATTCTTTAGGCTTTCTATGGGATCTTGACTTGAACTTGCTATTACCATATCATCAACATAAACCAAGAGTGTAAAGAATTCACTTCCATGCCATTTTATGATCAATGAATAATCAGACTTGCATTGAACAAAACCATTCTGAAACAAACATGGAGGCCTATTTTTTAGGCCATAAAGAAAGTTTGGCAGCCAATCTTTCCTTCTTCTATGTAGTTTCTGAAACTGGGTACTTGGTATCTCTATCCATTTTTTTTTCCTAATGTATAGCAGCAGAATTTACTTATACAGAATCAGATTTTTCATAGCAAATCTCTGATTCATCAGTATAGTCAATGATTGTAGGTTGATAAATTTCTTGATCTAAGGTCACCATTTAAAAGGCTAAGCTCAAAAGCACTCAACAGTTGTGTGCTTTGGCATTCGACTGAATGTGTTAATGTGGTCCAAACCTTCCTTTAGGTTATAGCCTTTGGCTACTGACCTAGCTTCATGTCTCTCAACAGTCCCATCAAATTTGAATTTGGTTTTAAAAACTATATAATTGGGCAGTGACTTTATGCTAAAATAAAACCCTAAAAGTGGTGAATTTCGAAAAAACACTAAATTTACTAATTAACCAATATATTTTCAATCTGATATAATATATTCTTAATTCTTGCAATATGAAAACTAAACTACTTAACAATCTTAAAACTCAGTTTTTCAGTTTATTGTGCCAATATGAGTTTTTCCAATTATACAAAAAGCTTTGGCCCAAAAATTAAAAAAGAAAAAAACAATTGCAGCAATATGAAAATATGAAAGTTTAATTAAAAGATTTTAACTTTCATGATCCTATTTTCTCAAAAGTCATCCTCTTTTTAAAGATGGGACAATGGTTTTTCTTTTTAAGGACAAATGATTAACATAGGACCCAAAAAAAAAAAAAACATTTGGGGAAATGGGTAATATATGATAAATATAGACAACATTCCTCGCATATTTATATACTAAATCAAAAAAGGGAAACTGATAATTTTATGAATTTAGACAAATAAAATCATTAAACAATTTACAAAGTAGTAAATATATTTTTAATATAATAAAAATATATTCATAATCCTTGCAGTACAAAAAAACCAAAATACATATTTTTTTAAAAAAATTACAAGAATATAAAAATTCATAATCCAATTTCACCCGTGAGTAAAAAAATATAGATATTCATCATTGCAATTAAAAAACAGAGTTTCTGATAACAAGTTTGGATGCATAAATATAAGAGGGCAAAGAGGGTACTTGCATTCTTCACACACAAGAATTAGTTTGTTGCAACTTTAAAAAATGATAAATGGGGATAAAAAATTATGATTAATCAGAGGACTAAAAAGGGAAAAAGGGTTGTGAAAATTTTAAAAATAATTAAAAATAAAGGAAAAATAGATGCGATTATCGAATATTTTCAGAAAATGGGATAATAAAATTGAAAAATGAGAAGACAGACGACGAATAGAGGACTAAAAAGGGAAAAAGGTAGTAAAATTTATAAATATGATAGATATTACCACCAAAAAAAAAAAAGAAAAACGCTATGTTTATATTTTAAATTATTACACTAAAACGGTAATTTCACAAACTTATACATATAAAATTTTTAAATACTGTTTCTAAAGATCAAACATATTACAAAGCGAAACACAAAAAATAGAAATATTTAATAATTAGGGAAAAACACGGCAAAATTAAAAGACAAATTAAAGAAAAGGATAATTTTTTAAAAAAAAAAGATATTGACAACAATATTAATCAATAATCAAAATTCAAGTTTACCAATTTCAAAAAGAAAAATTATAAATATATTTAATAAAAATTACGTCTAAAATATATATCCACGGTAATAATTTAATTCAGGATAATACTATTTTAATATGCGACTCGAAGGTAAAATAATAAAAAAAGTAAAAGTTAACACTAATACATTAATCAATAATTAAAATTGGAAGAGTTTCAATACCTTCCAAAGAAAAGATCACATCTCCCTCTGAAATAATATCTCCCCGTCTTTCTCTTCTGCCTCATGTTATGTTTTCCAATGATATATGCCTTCCACAAACATGAAATTTAAATATATGGGAAGGTTTTCCGATGTGCAACGGTAAAATCTTTTTGAAAAGATGTGTTAAAAAGCCTATTAAATACTTTCTATCATTTAAACTATAAAAAAGAACACAAAATAATTTATTCATAAAACAACATAGTTCAATAGTAAATTAAACTATCTGTGTTCTTTGAATTTCTAGGAACTTCCTTGAACTCTTAAAAGACTCAGATTATGATTAAGTGATACTCGGGTGTGGTCAAATGGGAGAACTAACAATGGAACTCTACTCTCTCAGGTTGATCATAATCACTACATCACAAACAAACAAACAAACAAACAAATAATAGAGTGAGGAAACCCCCAAAAAAGAAGAAACTAATAAAAACAAAACTAAATTTTCAAAATGAAATGCACAATAGCCCTGGTTAGGATTGGGGCAAGAAAATGAGAGAAAGAAAGGGGGAAAAAATTCATTTGTAATGGGCAATAGGATTGGTGCAAGTGACCCCCCCCCCCTACAATTGAAAATTTTCAGATGTAATCAGAGAAAGAGCACATAATGATGCATCAAACAGCCTCTCCAATCGGTTCTTCATTTTGCTTTCTTACTTTGAGTTCTAATTTGTCTTCATCTTTTGCTGCTATGCTATGATTAGGTTGACGTTCTTGAATTTACATTGAAGTCTTCTCTCCACATTTAAAGAAAGATCGTTGAGTTTTCTATATTGCTTTTCCTGGGGTGAGATTCTGGGTGTTTTGTCCTCAGAAACAGCTCCGATTGGCCATTCTTTTCCTTTGCTTGAACAGCCTTTCAAAGTAGCAGTTGCTTCTCTCGAATTCTTGACCCCATGTCTAAATTCTCTGGGATCCTAACTCTTGTTTAATCCGGCCTTTCTCAACTTAGCAAATTCCCGAGACTGTTTTTGAATTGTTGCAATCTTGAAATCTTGAAACAAGGTAGTTGGCTTAAGCATCCTTTGTGTTTTTTCCTGTAAATACTGGAATTCAATTCTTGATAGACTTGGCAAGAATTCACGAGAAACAAAATCATTCTTGAATAATTGTGACACTTCTTTTATCCTTGACCTCCCATCAATAGAAGTTGGCAAGATAGGAAATTTCGAATATCTGTTCTTCAGTTTTATCTCAATTTTTCATGAAAGTATTGAATTAGGCATAAATGCTTCCAATTTTTGAGACTGTTCATCCAACCTTCCTCCCAATTCCATATAATTTTCTTACATTTTAGTCTTGTATGTCTTAGATTATTTATTAGTGGCTTTGAATTTGATTCCTTGTGTTATTTCTTTAGTGTTATGTTAAAAATCATGAACTCTGATATCAATTTATCACGATCCAATTCTCAGAAGTGAGAATTAAGCCCAATCAAACACATGCGATTATTTTGAATGAAAAACAAAGTAGCAAGAAATAGAGGAAGGTGGAGACAAAGCATAAGGAATTGGTTACAACCGTGGCTGGGGATGGGAGAAATGAACAGGAAATGAATGAAAGTGTGATGGAAGGTTAAAGTGAGAGGGAATCAGAGAGAGATTACAAAGAGAAGCAGAAAGAGAGAAAGAGAGAGAGAGAGAGAGAGGGGATAGTTAGAGAGAATATGAACTGAAAACCCATATTCTTCCGTTTCTCAAATCATACAAGTTATTTGTACAAATTGATCGATCACTTACTCAACTAATCTAATTAATTCAACCAATCAATCTTTATATATTAAACTAACAATTCAATTACAACAGTTTAAATTATTGAGGAACTAACCGTTAAGTTTGAAATTTCTCTTTGCTAGCTGTTACACAAATGTGTCTCTCCTCACGCAACATCTTGGAACCCTCTTCATGCTCCCCACCCCCAATCCTAACACAGCCCGAATCTTTACATATTTAGCAAATTAATTAAAATTAAAATTTAATTCCATAAAATGATAGCACCTCGTTTAAAGACTTCTCTTTCCAATTTTAACAAATTTCTACATTTTAAGTTGTATCGAATGCATGCAAGCCACACATTAACAACGACGTTCCTATGAAAAATGATATTAATGATCAATTTTCTGACTTTTTAAAATTATTATATCTATATATATAAAAATATGATATAAATAAAATAATATGAAAATCATACTTAGAATTGAAAGCACCCAACCAATTCAAATGTACTTAGAAACTTTACAATTTTGATTTTTAACTATAGTAAGAATCCCGATCCTTATAATTTTGCAATAATAATTATATACCAATAATAAAATATTATATATAAATTTATTTTAAATTGTAATCTATAATAGATTTTAACTCAAATATTTATCAAGCATTATATTTGAAACAAAATTGAAAATTTTGAAATTTAAAGACAAAATAGTTTGCCAAATATTTCCCGTCAAATTAGTAATAGCACCTAACATGATGGTAGAAGAGTTCTCTGATGGAAAAACCAAAAGACGATTCTTAATTTTTGATTCTCTCTCTCTTTCCCTCTCTCCTCTTTGGAGTAGGGGTTAACATTCAACTAAATTATAATTGAAATTATCAAAATTATAATAAATAATTTAATTTAGTTATATAATTTTTATAACTATAATCTAACCAAATAAACTAAAAATCGATAATTCATTTGATTGAATTACATGATTAACTCTGTTTGATTATTTAAATTAACCGAATTATTAAAATATTTTACTATAAAAAACTTATAAATAACGTTATTTTCTATTCATATATTTGTAAATGTAATATATATTATTTATATCGATATGTGATTATAAATTGTAATTTTAAATTTTAAAATTTATTTATAATTTTAATTCACCAAATATTATTTTAAAAATTTTAAATTTTAAATAAATTAAATTTTGAGAGTAAAAAAATGAGTAAAATAGAAGAAGAAGAAGAAAAAGGAGAAGAAGAAGAAGAAGAAGAAGAAGAAGAAGAAGAAGAAGAAGAAGAAGAAGAAGAAGAAGAAGAGACATGGGTGAGGCTTTTGAGTTTCAGAGCGAAAAAGTTACAAAATGAATATTAGAAAAAGGTGGAAATTAAAATGTTTTCATTAATTGTATACTCTCTGTATTAATTTTAATTTTTAGATTTTTTTTAATTTTTAATTATAATATTATAATAATATTTATATGAGTAAAAATTAATCCAAATATATATAATATTTTTAATTAATTCAGATCAATCGAAATAAAAATTATTGAAATCGTTAATCATTTAAATAAATCATATTAAAAATTTTTTTATCCAAAACTAAATTAAATACATAATAAATATTAAAAATATAAATAAATTGTCCAATGAAAATGATTTTTTTTATTTTAATCAAATAATGTTAATCCCCACTCTTGACCTTACCGCGACCAAGAGACCAAGCCAAACGAAGCCACCGTTGTATGTGTGCGTGTAACTGCGACTGCCTCTCTTTCCGCCTCAGGTCTGCGTTTCCTCCTCCGCAAGAAATATGGAAGCTATACCCAAAATTCCATCTTTTGATTAATAATAATTTTTTTCTCAATCAAGTGTTTCCTTAATTTGACTTTTACGAAGTTATCGTAATGTATAATTTGAACACAGGCCGATTTGAACATCTCGATCTATAATCGAGTTTTTCTAGAGGGGAAGAGATGGTGGAAGAATCGACAGAGAAGCAGAACAACGCCACTTGGACTATGGGTTTGGAGCAATCGGAATCGGAATCGGAATCGGGTTCCAGTAGTTCGAGTCCGATTTCGGATTTAATGTTTAGAGAGGCGACAATCGGAACCTACGAGGCTCAAATCAATAGGTTTGACAATAATAATGAAGAGAGGAACGTAACGAAGAGTAGTTCAGATGGGCAGATGGGTTTCGCCGAACGAGCTTTTTCGGCCGCTGGTGCTGCTTTTCTCTCGGCCATTCTGGTTAACCCTCTAGACGTCGCCAAGGTCTTTTTCTCTCTCTCTCTGCCCCCTTTGTGCTTAACATGTTTATTTCATGCTAGGGTTTGGTTTATGGAGAAACATGTGTTTCTTTTTCTGGGTGTTTTATACTCAATCTTAGATTTAAGTGTTCTGAGGATCCACAGGGATTGGAAATTCTAAATTTTATCATCTTCGCTCTTTGCCATTTTTTCTCTATGATGGGTTCATTTTTGATGGGGTATTAAGTAGTGTTTTTGATTTTGTTTTGCTGAAATTATTTCAACTCTAGGCACGATAAGGAGGAAGGATACGTAAAACCACATTTTATAACAATAAATGAAACATAGATATAAAAAATATAAGAATAATTTTTTTTTGTAAATATTAATTATTTTATGAAAATAATAAAATAAGTATCTTTTATTATAAAAATTTAGAAAGATCAAATAAGTAATTATTAATTATAAAACAAATAATATAAGAAATACAAATTATAATTAAATAAGCAAAAAATCATTAAATATGGAAAATATGTACATATAAAATATATAAGGACTTTTATATAAATATTAATTAATTTAGTGTGTTGAACCATTTCAAAAACGGTAAACATTTCGAAACGTTTCGGAAATGGAAAGTGTTAATGTTGAGACATTTCTATGCATCATACCTTTGTTGCTTCGTACTTAGTTAGCTGAGTTTTCCTTATAGTTGGGTTAATGTTTTATTTTGTAATAGTGCCATTGTATCATTTGTTGTTGGTTTTTTTTTTTCTTTAATTTAAGCAACTAGATTTTCCTGGTACTGAGGGAAATTTTTGGTATTTTTGCTGCTATTGTCATGGCCAGGCAATGGCAGCAGCTGGCCCCTCAGAAAAAAAATTATTAACCATTAGAATCATTCACCAAATTTGTCTAATTTTTTTTAGAAGAGCGGTAAAAATGTTGGTAGTCCCCTTTTGCATTTTTACTCCAAAAAAGCTTGCATGCATTAAATTATTTTGAATTTTGATTATTATTTTTAGATTTAACACATCATGTCAGATGATAAATTTCTACTTCTCACAACTAACAAATCACATGTTATTTGGTCTTTTCAGCTTTCCACTAAAATTTTGTCAAATATCTCATGTTGTGAGTTGAATTTTCACCTCTGCTGCGAAAAAAACCTTTGCTTCATCCTTGGCTGTTGTGATGATTTATTATTTTTGTGAGTCATTTTTGTATTGTCCTCTGTTTTTCTGCTCCACTTTTGTTGTTAGAAGTCATGTACTATTGTTCATCATATTGTTGAGCTTGGAATTTTCAACTGTAATGCCAAATACTGTGTCCTGGTCTCCTGCTACCATCGATTCTGCTGTAAAGATTTGTGTTCATGAAATACGGGTACTTTTCCTGTTTAAGAAAATTCTTGTATTATTAATACCATTGAGGAGAAAATTCTGTAGATGTTAAATTCATATATTTGTTTTGTTTTGTTTTTTTTGCTTTAATCTTTCATTGGCAATCTTTTGTTATTGCATTATGAATATAATCTTCTCTTTATTCCCATGCTTATAGCTTGTTTCTGGCATCGAAGTGATGCAAAATGTCTATTGAGGATTTTTTTGGGTCCTTACCAGACAAGATTGCAAGCACAGGCAGCTGGAGTTCATTCACATCCACTTGGTCATGTAACAGGGCGCATGGCTCATTTTGGCCCAAACATGGTATGTCTATAAGCTACAAGTCCTTTGAATGTATAATATTTTCTTGTTGCAAGAGCAAATGAGGTGGACTATCAAAGATTTTGTTAAGCCTCAGGGCTTTCCACTCTCAATAGGGCATTCTTTGCGTTCTTATGGTGATAATCTGATAAAACTTCTGTTTCTTTCTTCAATTGGACAAATAAGATTTGTAATCATACCCAACTGAGCATTCTTATGCAAGTGGGACATCTATGCTACTTCATGTTGTTTTCCATGAATGCTTCACCCTATAAACTCATCTTTAGGGTAACACTGTATTTGAAGGCAGTCATCATTTAGTGTGTGCCTATTTGTTCTTATCACTTTTTGTAGAAAATGGTGCTTTTCCAGGTTTTCAGTTTTTTCATGATTGAAGTGTACATTCATGTTCAGCCCAATTGTTCTTTTTTTCTGATATTTTTGTGGTCAAATTAACAGACACTTTCTTCCTTTTCTTTTTTATTTTAATCCTCTTCTTTCTTAAATTTTCTTTTGAATTAAAATATGTAATTTCTATTCAATATGTTTTTCCAGATGTTTGCAGATTTGAGGTGTTCACCATCATGCACCCGTGGTGGTTTTCTTGGTACCGTAACAATCTGTCCCCCTGATTGTTTTCACTACAAAGGAACACTTGACGTCTTATACAAAATCTTCAGACAGGTTAGCAAATCTTTGACCAAATGTAGTCTCTAATATATTTCTTCTGTCAAATTGTCTAATGTTGTGACCTCCTGTTGGCAATTGACAATGATAAATTAATTTATTTTACTAATGTAATCTTGTAATGAGCTTATTTGTCATACATGAAGCTGTATGTGCATGGTCACTTGCTGAACATTGGTGTCATTGATGTCAATTGACAAACATGATTCTAATTTTAGTTTCCCAAAAGTGGGCCATATCGAATATCAGGTTTTTAATTTAAGAGCCTCTTGCAGGAAGGTTTTAGAAGGCTATGGAGAGGTACTAATGCGGGTCTGGCACTGGCTATGCCTACTGTAAGTTCCTTGGCCACATGGTCCTACCAAAACTACTCTTTACTTGTTTATTTTCTTAAACATGCTGGCGGCAGTGATTTCAAATCATGTATTGATGGTCAGTAATTTGTTTATCAGGTGGGGATATATCTGCTGTGCTATGACATATTCTGCAACTGGCTTGAGGAATTCTTGTCGCAAAATTCCCCAAGCCTAACTCCTTATGCCCCTTTAGTTGCAGGAGCATGTGCGCGATCATTGGCTTGCAGTTCTTGCTATCCTATTGAGCTTGCTAAAACACGTATGCAGGTAATTGGTATAACTAGTGCTTTTGTGTTTCAGTTTTGTTAATTCCTGAATGGATGACACAGAAACCTTTGTTTGTAACACTGTTTTGATTACATAAGTAGGAATGGCTTGATAAAACTCTCAAAGGGATTGGTGGCCTCTTATTGTGGCTAGACATTTCATATATATCGTGTCCTAATATTGTCTTGTGAAAACCGCCTCATCCAATTCCTAGTTACTTTCTTTTTACTTCCATACAAACTTGCGTTACGTGCAATTTTAAAACAAACAGTAAGCTTGTTTATTCTTTTTAAATGTTAAATTATTTGGACTTCTACTGCATTTAGTGGTTTTTTGATTTATAGATCATTATATGTTCCTCTAATAGGCATTCAAGGTGACCCAAAGCGGGAAACCTCCTGGAGTGTGGAAGACTCTACTTGGAATGGTCTCTAATGTCAATGGCTCCAATAATCCCCAAGCTTGTAATCTCTATCTCTCTCTCTCTCTCTCTCTCTGTGTGTGTGGTGTGTCTGCTTTTTTTTGGGGGGGGGGGGTTGAAGCATCTTATGCAGTAGAAGGAAGAGGTTATGCATTAGTCTTGCTTAGCTATGAAAAAGGTGAATTTTGGACTACACTTCACACCTTGGTTCCTCAGAATTTTGGTATGTGAATGTGATTTGGTAGTCACATCTGATAATGAATGTGATTTGGTGTGTGAACCTGTTATCTCGTACATTGTGCACAACTATGACAATAATCTGTGGGGCTGGAGACAGAAAATCCCTTGAGTTCGTATTTGGACTGTCAGTTAGAATACCTCATTTGCATTAGTGATAGCCAGGTCTAGTTATTGATTGTTGCTGTTTGAATTTAATCTTTTTTTATGGATGAGTTTTCCTGGTTATTCATTAAATGCACCACACAGATTAGGTGCTTCTTTTGATGTGCTTGTCTATGACTGAAATATTGTTCCAAAATGAGGATAAATTTCTGCAAATTGGCTAAATAGAAGGTAGAAGCATTGGTATCATTATTAAGTGTTGACCTGCTGGTACTTAACAGGGATGCTGGTTTTGCTTACTTTCCCTTACATGTGAAATGTGTTTACATTGTGCTTGGAACTGAAATATAAGTTCATTTCATTTCAATTGAATCCTTTTGTTCACTTCATTAATGATCTTTTTTACTTGGAGTTGAAGAGTAGAATATGAAATTCATATGACTTATGTTGCTTTGAAGAAACCAAAATTACCTTGCAGTTCAATTCTAGAATGGCTACCTAGTAGCATTTATAAATTGATTATGTAGGACACAAACCTTTGTGGAATTCGTTTTGATACTTGTTTTATTTTTTTCGTTGATTTACAATTTGTCACTTTTTATTGAGTTAGAATTGAACTTTGTAGTTTTATTGCATTCAAACAACAAAAATTTGAATTTCACAATTTGTAATGAATTCATTTGATTTCGAGTACAGCAAATTGGAATTAAAATTGAATGTGAGACTATTTGTATTCATTTGGTTCCAAGCATAATCTTAGTTAATCTTTTAATATTGGAAGTCATTGTATGACTTAAAAGAACAATGCTAGAGAGACCAAATGCGTTAACAACAAAACTGAACCAAATTTTATGTGACAATCTATATCAATAAATTTTGCAAATTTTTGTAATAGATTTGAAAAGTGTTTTGACTGATTTTTTAGGATTTGGTCCATTTGGTCTTTAATTCGTTGGGTGTCTAATATTTCTCGACCCAAAAAGTTTCTTTTTTTCTTTAAAATATGCAGTATAGCTTTCTGTGTCCTTAGTGGAATGTGTCTTTTAGCTTTTTGACCAAGTCAACTTGAAGAGAGCTGATGCCTTTTGTTTAGACTACCTACGTTGTCTGCCTCTGTTTAATTTTGGACAAGTGAGCTGCAGAAACTACTTAAAATTGTTGCTATTGAATCAGGATGGTCGAACAAAAGGCTTATTTGAGCATTTTTTTTCCTTTTCTTTTCCAGTTTAAAGACAAAATGAACATTGTCATATCTTAGAGCTCCACCTCAAAGAGTCACATACTATGGTTATTTGACCTGCCCTTTAATATCCACTTTGGGTGCTTGAGGGGCTTTGTTTATGAAAAGTTGTTAGTGGTGTAAATTATTGTGATGCAGCACGTTTAGTTTGCCACTTCCCTGTTCCTTCTTAGAATTGCTTTTTCATTGTCAATAACCTGCAATTTCTGGAAGCAGTGCAAAATTACAGACTCTTATGGACGGGGATGGGAGCACAGCTTGCTCGAGATGTTCCTTTCTCTGCAATCTGTTGGACGACTCTTGAGCCAGTAAGGCATTTCTTTTGAAACAAAAACTATATTGTGAAGGTGTATCTTATTGAATGTGTTTTAGCTATTATCCTTTTTCCATTCTCTGTAGATGAGGAGAAAACTTCTAAGTCTTGTTGATGAGAAAGCCAACATTGCCAGTGTTATTGGGGCAAACTTCTGTGCTCGTTTTGTTTCTGGAAGCCTTGCTGCTGCAGCTACTTGTTCTCTAGATGTTGCAAAAACTCGGAGGCAGATAGAGGTTATTTATTTCCTCCTAATTATTATTATTATTATTTTTAATTGGTCGAAGTGTCTGCATCATCTCTTACATGCCTATCCATGAATACATATGCAGACATACCTTTTAACGTATATGTATTCAATAGTTCCTCTGCACTTCTGCATGATAAGCTCGATTCTGCCATTTCATGATATATATGACCCGTACATGTCCAGAGATGGTGTTGGAGGGCCACAGCAATCCTACTAAGAACTGCTAGTTAGAGTCATCTATGGTCCTTAGTGTTTAATGAAAAAGATTTGAGGGATGCGAAGGACATAATGTCAGAAAGTAGTATTCTGGCACTATGACAAACATTGTTGTTAAAAATGAAGCCTGAATCTAAATTATGGATATTGAAGCTACATTCTATGAGCATGTTATGTGCCTTAACATGAAATTATGTTGGGTGGGTGATATAGTTGAATTGCAGTACCTGCGGTAAGGTAGTCACTTTGACTTCTAATTTTTTTTTGCAGAAGGATGCTATTAGGCAAATGAGGATGACCACATGGAAAACGCTACTTGAAATTTGGAGGTAAATCTACTTTATTCGTCTTCACCTTGCTCATGTAATATTATTCTCTGTTACGTTATGCGCTTGTAATATCCTTCTTGCCGACTGGAAAGTATGGCCTTTGCAGTCATGGATAAGTGTGCAGACCTAAATCTTTTATTGTACTGAGTTGTGATAAGTGAAACTCCCCCCCCCCCCCCCCCGGGGCAACAGAGATGGAGGCATGAAGGGGCTCTTTACAGGCATTGGTCCGCGTGTTGGGCGTACAGGGCCTTCGGTTGGAATTGTGGTTTCATTTTACGAAGTGGTGAAGTATGTTCTTAGTAGCAGATACTCATCATGACAGGCAGTGCCAAAGGTTGTTCATAAGTGGCTTTGGTCTCCAAATTTCACCGTGAAAGGAAGCTTTTCGGCAAATTGCAAGTGAGAAGCATAAATATACCTCAGGCGGTTGCTTAAAAACATCTGCTGATATCAGGCATTGCTGACAAAAAGCAAGTTTTGACGACTTAGTTTAGGAAGCTTGTGCAGGAATTTTTTACCTTTTTATTTTGGTTTCAGGGTACGGAAGATTAAAATTTCCATGCCAAGGGAAAAAATTTTGTTAGTGTTTGTGCCTGCAAGAGCATCGTGGCTTCTAAAACATCCGGCTCAGTTTTCTAATTTAATGAAAAGTATCTGGGTTTCCGATCTAACCCATTTCAGTATCCATGCCTTGCTTCTTGATTTGGAGATCTGAGCCGGTGTATCATATTGGAAACCCTTGAAGGGCTTCTATGGCCCCTCATGCGTATCTTGGGCCCAAGATCAAGAGGCTTAAGATTCCCTACTGAAGGTTTAATTCATGTTCATTTGGGAGAGGGCACATGTGCTACCAGTCTCACGGTCGTCCCTCATGCGCTAACCCTAGTGATTATATCCCTCTTTTCAAATTCCATGATTCAGGTTTAAATATCATTGTAACAATAAATAAATAAATAAATAAAAATTAGAGATGGTGGCCCATTATTGGGAGTGAACGTTAGTGTCACCTACACCAACTGGTAAGTGCCAACCTCTCCGATATTCACGATAAAGACTGTTCTAAAATGGAGTGAAATTCACTTGCTTTATGATTTCCCCATAATGGTAGATAAAACCAAATTTTCGTTGATATAGCTATGAGGGTGTTATATTTTTTTAATCATGGGTTTTGGATTCAAACTATGAAAATGGAACAATGGAATTCGAGAGAGTTAACTCTTTAATAGGGCTTCACAGTGTTCGGAGGATTGAATTCGTCGGACGAAATTCGAATACGGATAGGTGGGAAGTGCTGCTTACATAATAATAATAATAATAATAATAATAATAATAATAATAATAATGGTAGATGAAGTAGTTACCCTCCTAGCCATTATTGTAATTAAGCTCACAAAATCCGATCAAATCACAATCTACCGGGTCAAACTGGGAATGCACAGCGTCCGAAATAGGTGCCACATGCAATTACCGGTTCATCTTCATAGCCGATCACTGGGTGGTACCTTGGCAGCTCTGCCTGATGCACGAGTTTGAGCTCAACTATCAAGTGCCGCTAACGCCAAGACATCGCTAATTACATTTTATTAGGTCGAAACTTTCAAAACTATAAAATATATCTGGATTTTGTATTCAAATTCACACATTTTTAGAATTTTTCCCGCCTTCTCAAAAATTTATGCGAGAGAGAGAAATGGTGAGAAAGAATACAAGAAAGACAAACACACTGAGTGTGAGAAAGGCAAAAACAGGGGTACCAAAATTGCAAGATCGAAGTTTTTATTGGTCGAGGCCTAGAGAAAATCGATCAAAAGACAGATGGAGAATAAGAGGGATTTACAGAGAGAGAGAGAGAGAGAGAGAGGAATAGATTGATTGTTTGATTTACAAAAAACTTTTGCCTTTGCTGCTATTGATCAATTGAAAGGAAAAGAGGAAGAGGGAGATTAATTGACCAGGTTGCATCAAACCTCTGCCTTCATCTGTTCATCTCTCTCACTAATTTTTTCCCCCAGATTGGCCTTTAGCTGTCTCTCTCTGTCTGTCTGTCTCTCTCTCTCTCTCTCTCTCTAAACAAAATGCATCAAGAAGAAAACATGAATAAATCTTGGGGAGTAAACCAAAAAATGACTCAGCCCACTTATGGGGAGAGATGAATAATTGAGGGGTATATCTAGAAGTAGATATAAAGTGCGGGGGAATTTTTGTAGTTTGGCCTATTTATTAAAATAAAAAAGAAAAATCTAGGACAATCTGATACTTGTCCACTTGGAAATGCAATTTTAGATGCCTTAACAAACTAATAGGCACTATGATGTGCTAGTCAAATGAACTTTATGCATATACTTAGTAGTACAGAACAAGCCTAGGTCCGCGGCACCAGAGCGTCCGTGTCTGGATGTAAATTTCGGCACGGTAATTGGGACCGGACTGTTTGATTGTATTAGGGTTCAGTTTTATAACGGTCCTCTGTCAATAGGTTACTGATGATGCTTCTAATCCTTTGAGAGCTTAGAGTCAATGGAAGTCATGTCTTCTTGGGTCTGCCTGCCACAGCTGCTTGTGGGTTTATTCCCACAGATGAGCTCGTTACTCCGGCATCTTTCAAAAATTATGATTTCAGCCGAGTATGGAGGAATCATGCATTGGAGTCAGTTTTATGACAACGGGCAAAGTTCTGCCATCGAGAGTGGCATAAAAATGAAAACGCTTTTATTAGCAGCAATCCAAGTTTCCTCAAGTCAACAAGTGTTATGGACTGGATTTGTTAGCTTTCCCTCCTCTTTTATACTAAAATAGCCTCAGTGAATAGCAGTAAATAGCAACTAGTATACAATATAGTCCACAAATTATGGTACCAAAAAAAAAATAGTCCACAAATTATACGCATCGAAGACGACTTATTGTTTCCCTCATTGTTTAGGATGTTGATAAGTAGCTGAGAAAGTGTGGAACTATTGAACCTTGGGACAAGAATGTGATGTAAGAAACATAATCTTGTTGCTTAGAACTAAGTACATGGGCAGCACGTTGTATAACTTATCAAATCCAATGGGACAGGATTGATCAATGCCTTGGATGTCAAGCGAGCTCAGGCAGATCCCTCGTTGACCCAACCTTGGGTCCTGGTCTCATATAATTAATCACCAAAACAGAGTCCTAATTCAATGGCTATTTCAGCATTCATGCTTTGGTGGCCAATCTCATGTGCAATGCAAGATAAATAGTTTAATAAGGCCACATGTGCACATACAAGCACACGCAGAGAGGGAGAGAGGGGACATGATTTCCGTAGTCAGGAAGCAAAAGAGGCCAGAAACAAGAAATTCATCGCAAATAGAATCACACCAACTGAGATTATCATCAGATTGTTAACATCACGGGATACAAGCTCAGTGCCCAGCAAAAATCTCCAACGTTTTGGTCCCTATTCTTTTCCCAACCACTCTTTTAAGGAAAACCCACTGAATCTCTAATCAACCTGGACGCAGATACCATTGGCTGTGCAACTGAAATCAGACACGAATTAGAAGAAGCTGAATGAAGATGAAGCGTCAAGTGGGTGGATGAGGTATGTGAGCACCAATGCTACTAGCATTAGCAAATAAGCTATGCCTTGATCAATCGATACCCCTGCAAAATGGAGCGCAAAAAGCCAGATCATATAAGCAAACGCAAAGATAAAGTCCATGATATTTGACATAACCTGACAGGAATTTACCCAAACAAATGTGTGAACCTTTACCCAAATGACCTGTTAATTTCAATATCAAATGCATCTAGCAACAATTAAAAGAAAACTTTGATTTCAATGAGTATAAGATAGAATAAAAATGAATAATTCTAAACCCCCCCCCCCCAAAAAAAAAGAATTAGTATGACCAATTATTATTGTACTCGTAGGATTATTGGTTCAGTTGCACCCTTTTCTTCTTTTTTTTTCCTCTCTCTAGCGCTCCATAAAGGTCCTTGTGGCAAAGTAAATTCCTGGTCTGTCAAGTCAGGAGAACCTTTTTGACTTGAGAAGCGGGGGCATGAAGATTAAAGCAACAATGAACCCAAAACAAAATAATTTTGAAATGTTAGTTTTCTCCGACCAAGACAAAGGAGAAAATCAAGAGCAAAATTCATGGAGTAGTTAAAATGGTCCCACCCTTGCCTTAGAGTGCAGTCTAGTCTATAGCCAATTTAGGTCTCAATTTTTAGTTTTTCTATAAAATCCTCATTTGGAAAAAAAAATTTTTTTTGGCAGCCCCAGTTTGAGAACAGATTTGCCATCATCATCCCTTGATATCCCACCAACATTTACGTCATCCCCAAAAACTAAAATCCCTTGTAGGTTTGTCCCTTTAACGATTTCCATCATGGCGTTAATTATCACCCAACCAACCCAGGAAAGAATAATACCTATTTGACTAGAAAAACGCCATAAGCTCAAATGTCTTGCAAAAAATAATTTTATATAATGTAAAATCGTGCAAAATAATTCAAGGGACATGAAAATTGATAATTTTTTTATTTAATTTATTTCGTTATGAACAATTTTTTTCTTTTGGAGACCCTCCTCGCAGATAAAATTTACAAACTCAAAAGAACAATTCTTCCATATATGCAGTCAAAGAATGCAGCAGATCCACACAGAGAGAGAGAGAGAGAGAGAACCCCCTTGTCCCAATTACTTAAGATGCAAGTAACAATGTGATGATCCGAAGAAACATACATGTGAATTTTAAGCATTGCTAACCAAATCTCAACAAAACCCCATGAAAGCAAGACCACTAGTCAACCTACATTTATCAATAACAAGATAAAAATAATGGAAAATCGAGGAGTACCGTCACTGGAGGGAGCGGGAGCGGGAGCCATAGACTGAGCGTGCGCAGAAGGCAAGGCAATGGCGAAAATAAGCGCTGTTGCCGCCATTAACGCTTTGCTTGATACCGCCATTTGCCTCTCCTTTCTCTGTCTCTATACCTGATAAAGGATCTAATTTTTCACAAATGGAACAAAAGGGTCTCTCTCTAAAATAGGTGGCTCCAAAGAGCCGTCAGAGAGAGAGAGAGAGAGAGAGAGAGAGGCCGGAAACCCTAAAGACGAAAGAGGAGAATTGAGAAGGCTATTAGTGGTTTTGCATTTCAATACGAAATGGAGTTTTTGATTTTGAGTGACTAAATAATGTCCTGTGATTCTTTCTCTCTCCAGATGTATCGAAATTGCTTTGATTTGAGAGAGAGAGAGAGAGAGAGAGAGAGAGAGAGAGAGAGAGAGAGAGAGAGAGACTAGAGAGAGAAAGAAAGCTGGCAAAATGAGAAATATGGGGTCCACCTGCATGTTGGGAATCCTCTTGCCCCATGTGATCATTCCCTTATTTCCTGAAAAAAAGATATATATTTTTCAGTTAATAAAATAATAAAAAAATTGTGTGTTGTATTTTTAGAAAGAGGGTGACACTTTCAGCTCGTCTCTGAGTTGTTGGTTGCCGCTTTGCAAGTTGTGCTGTGCTGTGCTGTGCTGTGCTGTGCTGTGCTGTGCTGTGCTGTGCGTACGCCCTCCCCCCTCGCCCCAACCAACTCACCAACTCAAATTTAACACATTTTAACTATAAAAAAAATTTGAAAAAAAAAAAGAAAAATCATAGAAAGGGAAGCGAGTCATTGTGAATAGATTGTTAATCAAATTATTAAATACTTTTTGCAAAATCTACATTAATTAAAAGTTAAATCTTTTATTTAATTTAATTAAATGAATTAAATCATAAAAATATTTATCTAATAATGAGATTTAAATTATTTAAATAATTTAAATTTAAATGTTACAATTTCAACCTTTCAATCTCGATCTTTATCTTACCTACAAACTTCAAATGATTAAGAAAAAAATGACAGCATAAATTTTCATAATTTACGGGGAGCAATGGCTGAAGTGGCTATTAGACTCCACAATCCTTCTCTTCCCTTTTTTTTATTTTATTTTATTTTCATAATCAACAAACTTTCGCCTTTGCTGCTATTGATCAATTGACAGAAAATGAAGAAGAGGGAGATTAATTGACCAATTTGCAGTAAACCTATGCCTTCACCTGTTCATCTCACTCTTTCCTTTTCTCACTCATCCCCCCCCCCCAAATTGGTCTTTACCTGTCTTCCTCTCTTTCTCTCGTTTCTCTTTAGCCCCCCCCTCTCTCTCTCTCTACAAAATGCATCAAGAAGAAAACATGAATAAATCTCGGGGAGTAAACCAAAAATGACACAGCCCACTTATGGGGAGAGATGAATAGTTCAGGGGTACATCTAGAAGTTGATATAAAATGCGGGGGAATTTTTGTAGTTTGGCCTATTTATTCAAAAAAAAAAAAAAAAATTCTAGGACAATCCGATACTTGTCCACTAGGAAATGCAATTTTAGATGTCATAACAAACTAATAGGCACTATGATGTGTTGTTAAAAGAACTTTATGCATATATTTTAGGTGTATTTATCCGCGGCACCAAGCTTCCGATGTAAATTTCGGCGAGGTAATTGGGACCGGACTGTTTGATTGTATTGGGGTTCAGTTTTATAACGGTCCTCTGTCAATAGGTTACTGATGATGCTTCTAATCTTTTGAGAGCTTAGAGTCGATGGAAGTCATGTCTTCTTGGGTCTGCCTGCCACAACTGCTTGTATGTTTATTCCCACAGATGAGCTACTCGGATATCTTTCAAAAAATTATGATTTCAACCGTATATGGGGGAATCATGCATTGGAGTTAGTTTTATGACAACGGACAAAGTTCTGCCATCAAGAGTGGCTTAAAAATGAAAACGCTTTTATTCGCAGCAATCCAAGTTTCCAAGTCATCAAGTGTTATGGACTGGATTTGTTAGCTCTCCCACCTTTTTTACACTAAAATAGCCTCAGTGAATAGCAGTAAATAGCAAGAGGCATATAATATAGTCCACTAACCATACTCATCGAAGAAGAAGACTTACTGCTTCCCTCATTGTTTAGATGTTGATAAGTATCTGAGAAAGTGTGGAACAATTCAACCTTGGGACAAGAATGTGATGTAAGAAACATAATCTTGTTGCTTAGTAGAACTAAGCACATTTTTTTTTTGTGCCCTTGGATTTGGTCCACCACCCAGTGTCTGAAATTTCGTCCCGACTAATCCGGGTAGATCCAATCGATGTCCCTCTTAGGGGGGTAAGGGTCTCCTTACGTAGTCAACGTCATGCCTAAGTCGCGAGTCGAACTTGTAACCTTAGTTAAGTCAAACTCATAACCTTGATTAAGGGACAGAGCGACCTACCCGCTACGCCAACTGTCCATTGGTTAGAACTAAGCACATGGCCAGTACATTGTATAACTTATCAAATCCATTTTGGACAGGGTTGATCAATGCCTTGGATGTCAAGCGAGCTCAGGCAGATCCCTCGCTGACCCAACCTTGGGACATGGTCTCATGTAATTAATCACCAAAACACAGTCCTAATTCAATGGCTATTCCAGCATTCTTGCTTTGGTGGCCACTCTCATGTGCAATGCAAGATAAATAGTTTAATAAGGCCACATATGCACATACAAGCACACGCAGAGAGGGAGAGAGGGGACATGATTTCCGTAGTCAGGAAGCAAAAGAGGCCGAAAACAAGAAATTCATCGCACATAGAATCACACCAACCGAGATTATCATCAGATTGTTAACATCACGGGATACAAGCTCAGTGCCCAGCAAAAATCTCTAACCTTTTGGTCCCTATTCTTTTCCCAATCACTCTAAGGAAAACCCACCGAATCACCATTGGCTGTGCAACTGAAATCAGACACGAATTAGAAGAAACTGAATGAAGATGAAGCGTCAAGTGGGTGGATGAGGTATGTGAGCACCAATGCTACTAGCATTAGCAAATAAGCTATGCCTTGATCAATCGATACCCCTGCAAAATGGAGCGCAAAAAGCCAGATATATAAGAAAACGCAAGGATAAAGTCCATGATATTTGACATAAGCTGACAGGAATTTCTCAAAACTAACGTGTGAACCCTTACCCAAATGGCATGTTAATTTCAAGATCAAATGCATCCAGCAACAATTAAAAGAAAATTTTAATTTCAATGAGTATAAGACGGAATAAAATTGGATAATTCTATCCCAAAAAAAAAAAAAGAAGTGTTATGACCAATTATTATTGTACTCCTAGCATTATTGGTTCAGTTGTACACTTTTTTTTTTCTCTCTCAAGTGCCAAAGTAAATTCCTGGTCTGTCTAGTCAGGAGAATCTTTTTGACTTCAGACTTCGGAGGCATGACGATTAAAACAACAATGAACCCAAAACAAAATAATTTTGAAATGTTAGTTTACTCCGACCAAGACAAAGAAGCAGAAAATCAAGAACAAAATTCACGGCGTGGTAAAAAATTTCCCCCCCACCCCCGGGCGCCTCAAAGTGCAGTCTAGTCTATAGCCAATTTAGGTCGCATTTTTTTTTAAGTTTTTCTCTAAAATCCTCATTTGAAAAAAAAAAAGGTTTTGGCAGCCCCAATTTGAGAACAGATTTACCATCATCATCACTTGAGATCCCACCAACATTTACTTCGTCCCCAAAAGCAAAAATCCCTTCGAGGCTTGTCCCTTTAACGATTTTCATCGTGGCATCAATTATCACCCAACCAACCCAAAAAAGAATAATACCCATTTGACTTGCAAGAACTAATTTTATATAGTGTAAAATCGTGCAAAATAATTCAAGGGACATGAAAATTGATAATTTTTTTATTTAATTTATTTCGTTATGAACAATTTTTTTCTTTTGGAGACCCTCCTCGCAGATAAAATTTACAATCTCAAAAGAACAATTCTTCCAGATATGCAGTCAAAGAATGCAGCAGATCCGCACAGAGAGAGAGAGAGAACCTCCTTGTTTGACCCAATTAATTAAGATGCAAGTAACAATGTGATGATCCGAAGAAACATACATATGAATTTAAAGCATTGCTAACCAAATCTCAACAAAACCCCATGAAAGAAATTCCACTATTCTACCTACATTTATCAATAACAAGATAAAAATAATCGAAAATCGAGAAGGAGTACCGTCACTGGAGGGAGAGGGAGCGGGAGCGGGAGCCATAGACTGAGCGTGCGCAGAAGGCAAGGCAATGGCGAAAATAAGCGCTGTTGCCGCCATTAACGCTTTGCTCGATACCGCCATTTGTCTCTCCTTTCTGTCTCTTTAACCGATAAAGGGGATACCTGCTCTCTCTCAAATAGCTGGCTCCAAAAAGCCGTCAGAGAGAGAGAGAGAGAGAGAGAGAGAGAGAGAGAGAGAGAAGCCGGAAACCCTAAAAACGAAAGAGGAGAATTAAGAAGGCGATCAGTGGTTTTCCTCCTCAAAACGAAGTGGTGTTTTTGAGTTGCTAAATAATGTACTTAGATTCTTTCACTCTCCAAATATATCGAAATTGCTTTGATTAGAGAGAGAGAGAGAGAGAAAGTAGAGAGACAGAAGGCTGGCAAAATGAGAAATATGGGGTCCACCAGCATGTTGGGAACCCTCTTGCCCCATGTGATCATTTCCTTTTCCCTGAAAAAAGATATATAAATATATATATATATATATAATTTTTTTTTCAGTTAATAAAATAATAAAAAAAAATTGTGTGTTGTTTTTTTTTGATTTTATGATTTTTTGAAAGAGGGTGACATTGCCAGTTGTGCTGTGCTGTGTGTGCTCCTTCCTCCCCATCCCCTCCCCCCCCACCCAAAAAAACCAATACCCTTCTCTCACCAACTAAAATTTAACACATTGTCACAATAAAAAATTAAAAGAAAAAAGAAAAATCATAGAAAGGTTGCATTTCATGCCAAGGAGACTATATTGTTAATCAAATTATTAAATACGCAATTTGTAAAATCAACATTAGTTAAAAGTTAAATTGTTTTATTTAATTTAATTAAATGAATTAAATCATACAAAATATTTATCTAATAATACTATTTAAATTGTTTAAAATAAATTAAATTTAAATATAACAATTTCTACCTTATTTTTATCTTACCTAGAAACTTCAAATGATTAAGAAAAAAATTGACAACATAAATTTTCATAATTTACTGGGAGCAATGGCTGAAGTGACCATTACACTCCATCATACTTCTCTTCCTCTTTTTTTTTTTTTTTTTCACTCATCTGTTTTGAACTTATTCGGAGTTATTGCCTGTGAACAAACAAAAAGCCCACCAATAAATAATTTAATCGAAACCCTTTCTTTTTTTTTTTTTGAGAAAAAATGAAACTCATCTCGGAAATTCCTAAATTATTAAATATCTAAAATCAGGATTGCACCATTGAAAATTTAGTAATACATATTCAATTATTCTTTCCATTTTCTTTCATATTCAATTAATAATAATAATGTTCACATTCATTATCGGCATAAATCACATTTATATTTTTCCTTTTTTGGTTTTTAGTTTTCTATTCATCAATATTTGCATTTAATGAGTATTCGGTGATTAAAAATTAAGAGCTATAATACTAATAGTGATTAATAGGGGTAAGAGTCTTTAATACCGTTTTAATGTATACCATATTTGACGAGCCTATTAACAATTTTATATATATCATTACAAGTAATATGTTTTGTGACTTATTATTCCACTCATTTACACTCAGTTGACGTGATATTAATAATTTAAAAGATATAATTTAACAGTTATAAACTCTTATAAATTTTTATATCTGAGATTTGATCGATTAATCTCAAACTCGAGATCTCGATTAAGGGGGTAAAATACTCAATCACTCAATCAAAAAGATTTGGTTCTTATAAAAATTATTTGGTAATTGAGTTAGAGAAATTATTCACTTCATCTACTTCTTTTTCTTTAGAAAGATTGAGTGAGAGAGGAGAAAAGGGAGAAAAATATTCAAAAAAGATTAAAAGAAAATTTAAGCTTTTTGATATTTTTTATCATTTAATTTTCCTCCTTTTACATTACTCGAAATAGAGTAATAGTTACCCCCCCCCCACCTACTTCGAAAGGAAAATTTGTTACTCCAACTTAAAGCTTAGGAGGTAAAAAATTATATTTTAAACTCTTAAACTGGGGTAAAAATTTTGGAACATAATATTCGGCACTCCTTTTTTTGTTTTAATATATAATATAGGGTAAAAAATGAATGTAATGATTTTTGCTCGGAAAGAAATTTCTTCTAACTTGGAAGGTCTTATCCACGCAAGAATCGAGTAATGGTTGTAAACTAACACACATAAAAAAATAAATAAAATGAAAAAAAAGGAAACAAATCGTCGCCTGAGAGATTCGAACTCTCGCGGGGAAACCCCATGTACTTAGCAGGCACACGCCTTAACCACTCGGCCAAAGCGACTTTGTGTGATCCCATAAATTATTTTATTTTGCCTTTTCAAAATTAAGGACTTGTTCATACCCGAAACGATGGAAGGGTTGAGGGGAAATTACGAAGACGAGAAGAAAAGTCAACATAATGATTGTTCAGAAGATTTTTGATATATATATTCAGCAATTTACAAAATTAGAGAAAAAAATTCATTATTTGCAAGGGAGGAAAATTTGTGGATGCCAATAATGTGAACCAGCATCTATACCCTGTGAAATCAGAATTCTCACTCTCTCTGGAACTAAGTTTTTCTCGACCACACTTTTGATTTCTCTAAAATTGATGTGAGTTGTGGGTTAGGAGGTGGAAGTTCGGGGGAGGGGGTTTATATAAGGGTTTCAAGGGGACATAAGGGTGCCAAGCGGCGGGT